>CM022493.1:19105112-19221707 GCA_011952105.1 Coreoperca whiteheadi
GGGGGGGGGGGGGGGGGGGGTGGGGGGTATTACAAGGCTTTCCCTCCATTCCTCTCTCATCAGGTCACATTACAGCCTCTAAATGAGACAAGCCACACATCCAATCAACCAACCACATCTCTAATATAATGTGGGCAGAACCAATCACAGAGTGTAGTACTCCATTACTTTACTCACCTTTCCAAAAGAAAATCAATGTGTCGGTGCATTTTTTATTTGTATTTTTTACAAAGAGGGTGCAGATTTGTACCCACTCCCATCAGCCCTTTTCAGATCATTTTTGTAAACAGGCTTTGACACAAATCCAACAGTATCATCATTAGCCTTAAACAATGATACCTTGTTTAGATATGATTTTGACAGGCGATGCCAGCTGACTTGATGAAAAATGATTACCGTGATAAAACTATGAACATTTTGTTACTGTATTTACAGTAGATAGACAGATTCATAAAAATCAAAGGTAGTGCAATCTACTGTATCTTAGCAAGTATAAAATACAAAACCTAATATATTTAATTGTAGATATATGACGATGCCCCTTATCCACTTCCAGCTCATTCGGCTGTGTATTGTGGTGCAGACAAAGCAGACCTGGTATCCTCAGGCAAGGTGTGCAGGAGCATCAAAGTGGCACTGTTTGTATTTGTCATACATTAGAAGGCCTATGGGCCTTGACAAATTATTAGCTACACACACACACTCACACAGGTAAACAGACTTGCTCCTTAGTCTCAGGTCAGAACTGTGTTTGGCTTCCCTGTGACAGGGCCCAGGGTGAAATACAACACTGGTGAGGTAAATTAAAGAGATGAATGCATGCGCTTTGGCTCACTCAGTGTCTTTCCCGTCTCGCCGCCACCACTCAAGTGGCTTCAGGTGTGTTTGTTCATGCAATCAGGTCGTCCAATTAGCCCTTTCTCTCTCTCCGTCTCTGTATCTGCTTCCATCTCTCTCCCACTTCCTCTCCCTCTCTTCTCCCAGGGCAGGTGATTATCAGAGACCAGTTCTTCCTCCAATTCCAGAGATTTGAAAATGAAAGATGACTGTGGCTATCGAGTTATAAGTGATTCCTTCATCTTGGGAACAAGCGGTGGCTGTTTTATAGGGACTTTGTGCATTTGTGTTAGTGGTGACGGAATGATGTCATTGTGGATGCTGTAGGGTAAAGGTGCCCCTTAGTCTTCCCAGGAGCGTTTTGTGTTATAGCATGGCAGACTAAACAATTGTAGTAAATTGCAATAGTTTATTTTTTGGGGGTGAGGCTTTGTTATTGTGTTGCCAAATCAGCACATACAGTATACACCTGCACTCAAGGCATTTTTCCTAGACTTTACTCATCCTCAACACCCTCTTTTCTCAAATCTTTTCCTTTGCACTGTGTAAAAGTTTGGCTCTTCAGATGTTTAAAGATAAAAGAGTCACGGCGATAGCAAGCTTTAAAGAGACTTGGTAGATTTTACCTGAGGAATGAAAAGATTTCTCACACCTCAGCTTTGGAAGCTGCAGCTATAAGAAGGACACGCAGGCACCATGCTGGCGAGGTGGGGATTGATTTGAAGGGAACATCTCCCTTTCAAGCTTTCTTCCACAAACACGTGCAAACACACACACACAGAATTTCTCTCTTCACACACGCACACACTTACAGTAATCATTCAGCAGAGACATGTGCAGGTGGCTCAGGAGAGGAGGCAGAGGAGAGAGTCAAAAGCCTGACTTAAATGAGAGAGAATGACCGCTGGCGCTGCTGTATGGTGTCGGGGTTTGACAGCAGCCTGAACAGAGGCCACTCTGACTAATTGGGCTAATTTGGCAGCAAGGGAAGAAAAGGAGTCTCAAAGGACCAAGCGGCTACTCTTTTCATCATCTCTCTCGCCTCATCTGAACCCACTCACACTCTCACCAACTCTCCTTTTTCCCGCTCACTGGCTCGATTACTCTCTCTCCATTTCACTTTCTCTTTATCTCGCTTTAATAACCGCCCCTCATCGTCCAATCAAGGGACAGTCGAGCCATCTGAAGTTACCTGGCTGTCAAAGCTGTCCCTATCCATCTGAGAGATGTATATGGAAACACTACTCCCAGGCGCATTAGAGTGGGCCTGCAGTTAGGATATGCTACTTGCAGTATATAGTTCTTCAAGCTTTGTGCTTATTTATCCTCCTCTGTTTTTTGTTTTTTTTCTCCAGAACAAAGCTGCCAGCGTGCCCTGCAAGCTTGGTGTTGAGTGAAAGATTAACATGGCCAAGCCATCTAGTGAAACATGATATAATACAAAAAAAAAACACACACGCACACACACACACACACACACACAGATACAACACACACCCTCCTGGAAAGCAGCACCAAGTCAGAGTAGATGCCAAGGAAAAGATAATCTGCTTTGTGAAGGTTCCTCAAGGCAGCGCAAAGACTATTCTCCTCCAATATCAATAAAACATACAGGCAATACATTATAGGGCTATGTTTTGTGGTGGTGGTGGTACCCTGAATTTAATGCATTATGGCTCCTCTTCTGGGTTTTGATAGGGACGATTCATATTATTTTGCTCCTCACTCTGGAGATGAATGATAGTCTATGTGACATGTTTCCAGAACATTCTCTTCTTCCTCCTGCCTTCCCTCTTCGTCCTCAGCCCTTGGCACTGGCAGACTCACTGGTCATCTGCACCAGTGGGATAAGGGGAAGAAGGGTGAGTCTGAGACACAACATATGTTATTCGCTTTTCCAATAGTGTGATGCCTCGCAGGGAAATTTGTGCTATCGCATTATGACACAGAAAATGAAAGAGGCTCCATTGTGCCCCAAGATGGAGTACGGACAGCCAGAAATAATATCTAGAATGTAGACATTGGTGGCTGGTGACAGCCCGACTGCATGGAGACATCACAAACAATATATCTGACTTCAACTTCAAAAACAATCATACCAGAGATAGAGAACGAAAAAAAAAAAAAACAACACTTGCAGAAATATGTGTGTGTCTGTTTGGTGTCAAGGAGGGATGGAGAGAAAATTACAAATTGAGTTCTTTTGTTCTTCTTTGCTCTTCTGCGTCTGTCGTTTTGAATTTGTACGTGGATAAAAGAAAAAATTACATATCAATATGAGCAGGAGAATAATAGATGATGTAAGGTTTTGAGATAGGGCTGGAAAACGCCTGGAGCATATATATTCACAGCCCGAGCCAGTCACAGTTTCTGGCAGATTGTCACTGTTTGCTATTCTTAGTGGTCGCTTCTCTAAAAGGCTAAGGAAGATTAGCCCACTTAACAAACAGACATGGATCTGCAGAAGAACAAATTACTGCATTTAAAGCATTAATTAAAAGCAAAGTCCATATAACAAACAAAATAAATATGTAACTAAATACATTGAGCAAATAATGTCAAGTGCAATTCTCGCTTCTTTCATGCCTTGGTCATAAAAACAAGAGAAAGTTCAGAGTTCAAAATAATGGCAGTGTGCCCATACACTTAAAATTGCCAAGACCTACTACAGCACACATGTAATCCTTGTATTTATGCACATATGTAATCACACAGATATGACATATATGTGCTACATGCAGGGATTTTTGAGGATAATCACTCATAATCACCCCTATTTGCAAAACATTGGGTGTGATATATATATAACATGAAATTATTCACGCTCATGTATCCGAATGCTCGACACCCGCATTGTGCATGTATGCGCGCAGTAAGACTGTAACACCCATGAATTTACAACTACTTAAAAACACGCCACGGTGTGCGGATTGCACTTTGAGTTGTCGCACGATCAGTGTAGGAGCATTCACAGTACAAAGGGGTTGGGGGGGACCATTGACACACACCAAGTATGCACACAAACACACAGATACACACATGCACATACACACGTATAACTGCTTGCAGAGATATATACACTACATTTTAAAAGTACAAAAAATGCACACAAAGACACAAAACATACAACTGTACAAATTTTTCTGACATGGTTATTTTAATGTTCAATAATTGAATACGACATACAGTGCTTCCTTATATACTGCCATCTGTCTTGTGAAATAATATGCTCTAAAGAATCTTTCAGGTCCCATTAAATAGCCCACCTGTCATGTTCATATGCAGTAAAGGTCATTTGTAGTACTATGAGTCAATTTTGGGATTTGGCATAATTACAAGTACTGTTCCCGTTTGCTGCTGTAACTCACATGTGACTGGCTTTCTAGATAGATGTAAGAGGAATAAACAGCGAGAAAAGTGGAATCGGATGGACCTCAGAGACGCTTTCTAACCCAACACTGAAATAACATGTTTGTACACTTGCAGCACTCGCAGCAGAGAAGGTCAGGCAGGACTGAGAGATACACAGGCACAACCACACAGAAGCGAGCGCATAAACACACAAGCACAAGAGGCTCAGCAACAACGCAGGTCATCTGCAGCGATCTCGGAGCTGTGCGGCCAGGGTTCTCGCAGCAGGGGATCTACAGGGCCAGTCAGTCCTCCGTAACAGTGCTGTGCTGCCAAAAAGCCTTCGTTTGGTGTCACAGCTCTGAATTTAGCAGAGTCAAACGGGCAGGAGGAGGAGGGAAGGGAGAGTGAGGAGGAGAACCGAAGAGAGAACAAACAGAGTGAAAGCAACAGAGAACAAGAGATGTAAGGAGAGGTAAAGATGGGTATCTGATAGTGAACTTGTGGTGACAACACATATATGTAAATGATTACTTGTAGTTAATTTCAATGTGATATTCTCTGGCTCTAGTAGATCTGTATTCTTATCCTTTCTTTGGAAAATATAGTAACATTAGACTACCTTGGTTGCTCTGCTATCAATAATCACACACAAGAAAACCAGATATTCTCTCATTGTGTGATGTACTAAAGCATGATGTTGATAAGTGTACATTAATTGGGTCATGGCAGATCAAAATCACACATAAATGTTTACATTGTTTATAAAATGGCACAATAATCAGATACTGCTCAGTAACCAACAGACTTGATGTGTACTAAATGAGTGTGCAAAAGTGTGAGGTGTCTCTTTTCCACTTGCCCGGGCCAAATTTGGCTCCTGGACAACAAAAGTGACTGTGCTGTGCTGAAAAGATAAAAATGGGAAGCTTAGGAGACAAAATTTGGCTGCAGCTCCTGCAAAGGAGGCAAGAAGGCTGGAGAGGAAAAGGGGTGATGACACTCAGAGCAGAGAAAGTGACAACAGAAGTAATTTGAGGAATAATACTTCAAAGACTGTGTCTACTGGTGGCACAATGCGCACACACACACACAGTGTATGCCCCATAATTCTACATTAGTGATACATTATGGTATATTTGACAATGTTCTTGTAGGATTTCAGTTCAGCAGTAACCCCCACATGCAGAGACAGCAACACACAGTGATACAAGCAAATGTGTTGTGGGCACACTTTGCACAGATACACACATGCAGACACACCTTGTCTCCACCCCAGCTAACCACCCACCCAATCACTAACCATCCATAGCAACATCACTCCCACCTCTGCACCCTGGAATCATTAGTAAGAGATAATGGCATGGAGTGTGTCAAGGCACGGCAGGCCTGCAAAACCTAATATCACTAGCAACACAAACACACACACACACACGCACTCAGTGAAGGCTGTAGTCGGTCCGACGCAGGCAGGTCTGGGTCACCCCCTCGCCTGTCTCTGCAGAGACGAAGGGGACAGATGTGATTGGCTGTGACAGATCCTTGACGAGTAATTGCTCTAATCACTCGACGGCTTACGACTGAAGCCCCCCTCCCCCCAGCCTCGTCTTCCCCACTCCCCCTGTTCGTTTGCTCGTCAACGTGGTAACAACAACGGGGTGTGGGCGGACCGAGCGGCACAGGGATAGCTCTTCTGAGTTATCCTGCGATTATCAAGGCTTCAGAGTTGACACATTTACAGAAACGTCTACAGTAACACGTGATTTATTGGTGAATGGCACTGAGAGTGCGCCCCACTTTTTTCGCCCTCCGCCTTCCCCTGTCACTTTTCTTCTCCGTCCATCTTCTCTTTACTTCCTCCTCCTCTCTTTCAGTCTACATGTCAATTCTTGCTTTTTCCTCATTGGTGGTCTCTGGTGTCATTCATTCTCTGTGGCCAAGAGGAGCTTCTCTAGATTCCACAAAGCACATTACGCAACTCTAAAGTTAGCCTCTCTTCTAAGGGTCTATATTGAGATACAGCACATTTACACTGTTGTTTCCACTGGAGCAGCAACATGAGCTCTCAGACTCTCTCCTCCAGCCCTCTAAGAGACAAGAATCGACATAGAAAGAGAGGCACACTCTGTAGTAACTGTGCCAGACTTTTCAGAGAAGCGGGCCAGGAGAAGAGAGGAGGAGATGGACCAAGAGGGGGTGGGGTGGTGGTGACAGGAAAAGGGGGACGTCTAGATATCCAGCCACCCCCTAATCCAAGAACAGCCACCCCCACGCCTCCACACGCCCACCCAGACCCACCCACCCCGGAATAAGAGACCATCAATTAGGGCAAGTAGGTCTGTGGCCGTCCCTCAGCCTCCCCACCGCTCCACTGAGCTGCTGCTCAACCAGTGCAGAGGAGATGGAAGAGAAGAAGGAGGAGGAGAGGAACTATAGGTAGGCCTCTTGCTGTCATCTCCACTCATAGGTAGCGCAGCATTCATGGCCCTTAATTATATGTGGGTTGTCAGCACTGGTAGAAAACCCATCCAGTGAGTGAGAGAGAGACAGAGAGAGAGAGAGAGAGAGACAGAGAGAGGGAGAGCCTGGGCCATGGGAGAGTATAGTTAGTGAGATTGGCAAGCGTAGACAAGATAGAGATGACAGGCAGGCTACCCGTTCTGCAACAGCGACGAGTCCTCCATCCAATTCCACCCACCCCCCTTACTTCGATGCCATTGTCCCTGGCTTGACTGGGCCAGTTGACTGGGAAGGTGAGGTGGAGGCTCCCTGCTCCATCTCGCTTGGTAATGATGGGGCTGTTCGGCTCGGTCAGTTACCATTCGCCTTCAAAACGAAAGAGCCCAAAAAAAAAAAGAAATCGATATAATGCATCCCCATTTCATTTTTTTTTTCACAGATGATTTGTGTGCACTTAGTCACGGCTATTGCACACATAGTCTGGTTGTCTTCAGACAGGTCGCATCGCGTAATATGTTGGATTTTTCCAGTCTGTTATTGTTTTATTGCTTCTAAAACACACAGAGGTTATCATTATTATTGCTTGTTACTCTCTGCCTTGTTACATATACTACAACTGCGGATAATATTTGAATCGCACAGTGCACAAACACAGTTGTCATTTCAAAATAAGGCATCATTAACCTGACACTAACATGGTGACCACTCCGATAAACAAGCAATAGAAGGGTAGTTTAGAAGAACATGAGCCTGAATTACCAAGGAGAGACAGCTATGATCATCATTACAATAATCCTATCTTTATCCAACCAAGAAAAACTATTCAGCCATCAAACCATGCATTCTTCTTATAAATGTAGTCATTTTCATGTTTTTACATTGATAAATAAATGCTCTTTTTTATCGATGTAAGAAAGCATAGCAAGTGACATGCTGAATATTCAGTCAACAGTCTCAGTGCACAGTCAACAGTATTAGCCTATCTTTAAAGAGTATGTGTAATAAGAAGCTTGTAAGAAGAGCTTGCACTGTATTTGACATGCATTTGATGAGTGACAAGACAATTAAACAGGACATCCTGGTTAAGTGTTCCCAGGAAGTGCATTTATATCTGGGATGATATACATCTCAGCCACTCGCCTGTCAATAAGTGGATAATGCAGATAGGAAATTAATAGAGGCAGAAACCCTAAATGCATATGTGTTTGTGTTTTTAAGCTGTGTTTCCCTGTCTATACCCCCCAGGGCTCCACCAAAATAGTCACAGAGTCCCCAAAGCTAATGTTGTTCAAAATCAATAGTCTACCATACTGTATTTAGCTACTTTATATCGCACACTCTCGTCTTGTCTGAGGTCAACTACAATCCAGAACACTTACTTTAAGCGGTGGTTGTGTTGGTTACCGTGCATTGTTCTATATTGTTCATACCAGGATGGATTAAGAGTAAATGAAAGAGAGAGCACAATTAGTGTTTTTTAGCCGTTATTTACATTGTGGTCTGTGTTGAAAGACAAAATATCCATAATACCACAGAAACTCGAACAAAATGATGCTAAAAGACGACGCAGTACTAGAACAGGTTTACATTTTGGGAAATATGCTGTTGCAATCTTATTGAGAGTTTGATGAGAAGATCAATACCACTTTAATGTGAGTCTGTTAAATATGAAGCTACAGCCAGAAGACCATTAGCTTAGCATGAAAAGAATGGAAGCAGGGGGAAACAGCTAGCACCTGTTCAAAGGTGAAAGAAAACTAAATCAGAATCAGAATCAGAAATAGTTTATTAATCCCCAAGGGGAAACTCTTTGTAACAGCAGCTCACTATCACATCAGTGCACACAAGAATGGAAGTACTAAGCAAAAAGCAATAATAGAATACAATATAATACAGGGAACTACAAGTGGGTATAAGTATAAATTTAAAATTATATAAGTGTAATGTACAATGCATTCTACCTAGCAGCACATCTAAAGCTCATTAATGCATTATATCACATTATATCACAAAGCAATGGAGTCCAGAAGGCTAAACCGAGGCGATACTTGTTAACTTCGTCTGCACAATAGCTTAGCATGCAGTTCTAAGTTGAGCTTAGGAAAAGTTAACAACATTTGTTTGGATCTGGTTCAGCAAACAGTTTGCCATGTTTTGCCTCAGGTATGTTCGGTAAACACCACTAGAGCCTATTGAGAGTGACGAGTGTAGTGATTCCACCTCAGAATAAATCTCAGCGCGCAGCCCCCGAGCCCAAACAACAGGCCCCCATCATGGCCTTCAGGGGCTTGGTCCCAAAACAAGGAGGAGAGCTGCACCTGGGACCGCATTCTGACAGCCAAATAACATCTACACACACAACATGCTAACCAGGGTCAACACTAACACACGTGCAGGGAGACTTTGTTTCCAGAGTAGGTCACTTCATTTGTCAAAGTGGTTGTTAATCATACTTTTCTAAAAGGTGTGACTGGTGGACTACAGAGAGCCATCAAAAGCATCCATCATCATATAAATCCAGCATAGATCCGTCTTAAAATCTTGGGGGGTCACAAAGTAATTCAGATGCAAATGAACTTCCAATAAAACTGTCTGGAATCACTTTATACTACTGATTATATTTTACTCATACAGTAAAATAAATTCAAGACAAACCAGTTGAAAATGCTGCTTTGGTGTGAAGAAAACTGCACTTTAAACGGGAGTAATGAAACAAAGTACCAGGTGGACTTACTTTATATAAAATAATAGAAAGGGGTAAGCAAATACAAAAAACCTATACTGTACTCTTCCCCATGAAATTAAAACGTATCATCAGCACTTAAATATATTTGGTTTAAAGTTAAATCCTTTTTACTTGTAAGGAATTAGTTAACCCTCTATTTATAATCTATTAATCATGGTACACCTGTCTGCGTTCCATTTGTGGCCAGCGGTACAGAATACAGTGGCTGACATTGACCCTGATAGAGTTAAATGAAAGTTGTTAGAGCCGGGTCATTACACTGCTAAACTGGGGTGTCATACAGAGGGCTTTTGGGGAGATGACGTGGGTGGACGTCTCACTTAAACTCTCACTCTACGCCCATTTTTATTATCTAGCTATCTATCTTTAGCTATCTAGCAAACTGTCTACAGTAAATTGTATCATATTTTGGCTTTATTAAAGCTAACTGGGGAGTAGCTAGCTAGGGTGTTTTTGTTGGTTGTTCAGTCTGGCTGGATTATCTATTTTTCCCTAAATGTTTTGTTTCTTAACAGAGCAAGCTGACAATAAAATATTCCACGTAAAAGACCTCAATTGAGTCATGTCATTTTGATCCATTCTAACTGATGTTTTTAATTGTAATAAAGTCATTTGACACAACTGTCCACACTGTCAACACCAGCATATTTTCACTTAAAATTTGTGTGTACGGAAATGTTCGAGTCGAGTCAGCCAAGAGAACTTTGGTATCTTAAAGTCGAATACCAGATCAAGAAGTCACACTACCTTCACCTTATTGCAAAGTCAGGGGTATAACAACATTTCAGTCTTGGCCATTATATAAAAAATAACTCCCTCTCCATGTGAAAAGCCTTGGAGTGCTTTTTTTTAAATCCCTGAAAACAGAGCAGCAACTTTCTAAGAAGAATAGATTCCCTTCACTCCCCTCTTGCTGTGTCTCTCCCTCTTTCAGTTCCCTTTATTGCTGTTGTTAGTCTCCTTAGTTTGGTAGCTGTCCCTGTAAAGCCCTCAGCATGTTGGTGCTTCAAAGGCATCCCAGAGTAAATCAAGACCGCTCAAGATTAACGGTGGCAAATTATTCATGAACCCAAGATCTCCTGGCCGGGAATAGCACAGAATGGCCTGGGCGACAAGTCACAAAGCATTGTGGTTAAAGAAAACACTCAAAACACAAGCCCATCTCTTTGATGCTACTGCTGCCACCAACACAGCTACCACTTAAATGAATGAGTGTTTTGGTTATTCAGTATGTACACACATTTCATTCCTAACAGCCAGAGGGAAGGCAGGAAGGAAGAACAGGAGTGACACCAGTGGTCAACAACACTGAATACTCACATTTTTACAAGCATTACATATGCTCACTTTCTGTATATGTAATCAATAAACCAAGGCAATTTCGAATGGTGAGGGATTTCTGCAAGGCGATTACCAGCTGCCTGACTGGCTGACTTGAGCAAAAGTGGGAACAGCAGCCCCAATAACGCAGTCAAGGCAGGGGGAGCTCTGAGGGAGTATCTGTTTAGCAGTGACCAGCTTCGGCCTGCACTGATTCCCCCGTAATAGGCTTTGGGCCCGGCTCCCACCGGAGAGTTTGGTTGACAATCTGACAAAGTTATCTCAAGATAAATGGGTTACGGGTCGGAGGCGGCAGGAGGGGAGAGAGAGAGAGAGCGACTTGACTTCTCTGTCAGTGATGTTTTGATGGAGGATGTGTATAGCCTCGAGCGCCGGTGCTAGCAGGTCCCCCCAGGTAGATGGGAAGATTGTCTTTGGCTGTATCTGCAAACAGAGCACTGCTGTCTGTCTGTGTGTGTGTGTGTGTGTGTGTGTGTGTGTCTGTTTCTCTGTCTATTGGGAAATCTGATAGCTTTATTAAGAGGGAGATTTGCAAAGACAGAACACAACGCATGTGAAGCGCCACCAGCAAGCCTAGAGAAACCTGAGGCAAAGGTCATAAGTTCAACATTTTAGATGGACAGTTTTTGTATGGGCAATGTTGATAGGCCTAAACAAGCGGACGCTCCGTATCAGCCTATATCATGAGCCATTTAAGTAATAACTGGGCCTGTCTCTCACTTACACACACACAGGCACACACAAACACACACATGCAAGCACAAAAGTTCTCTCTTCACCCACACACACACACCGCACTGGAGAGTACCTATCACCAAGCCAGGCCTCTTTTTACCCTCTTAATTCTCCAGATAAACAGACTTTTCTCTGATCCTGTCAGTCCGCGTTATCTGCAACGCTGGTCAGCCAGTCCGCAACTGTGGAGCAAATTAGGCCCCTAAATGTCAAAATTGCTACACTTTATTAAGTTAATTAGAGGCTGAGTGTACATGGAGGCCAGGACAGGACGACAAACACAGACAGACAGAATGACAAACACAGAGGAGCGCTGACAGCCACTGCTGAGTATACAACGCAACGCACAGGAGCCAAACACACAGAATTATATTTAGATATATAGTATACATGTATGCACTTGTACTGTGCAGATAAACAGTCACATGTGTACATACTATGTGTGCAATGAAGCAGACACTCACAGGCTCTTACACACATACATTTACATTGTGTAATATTGCTTATTACCTTAATACATTCCACTGAAATTAAAAACTATAAGCCTGTGCACCTGCATGTCTGTCATGTCTGCAAATGTGGAAGTGAAATCATAATTGATAGCATGTTGGGATAGATCTGGCCAGTAGCAATACACAGAAAACCACAAGAGCAAAACATTTCCCAATATATCACCAATGCATGTACAGAATGTCGCTCAATCAATCAATAAGGTTACGATTACAGGATTTACAAGTTCATACAATTGCTGATGCCATGAAGCTTTCTCTCTAACTACGATTTTTACTTTTACTCCTTTAGCCAAACATATTGTGTTTAAACAGCTGGAGTACAGTTGTTTCAATTAGTCGATGAAATGATTAATAGGTCCATTTGAAGATGAAAATCCATGACAGCGCCTCCAAGTGGCACTTGTCTTTTGTGTTTAGGGTGCCACAGCCCTTACTGCTGTCTTTTTCCTTTTAAATTTGTTACCCCTTTTATCTCTGACCTTATCCAAAAATGTAGAAAGGCGTTTAAGCAGTAACCCCTTCCCTTTGCCACAAACTGGGATGCACATTTGATGAAAGTGACAAAATGGAGCAATGGCCATAAAGCACTCCTATTACGCCAAACATGGAAATATATATAACATACGCTGTTATAAAACTCAAATAACATAAAGATAGACTTATTTGGGATTCGGGAGGGGTAGTGCTGCATCATAAATAGTACTGTCAACACCAATCACAGATATATAGAGCATGTGAAACCCCATTGTATTTAACAATGTTTGACGATGTTTACTGTATAAGCAAATTAGAAAAAGTAATGAAGTATCAAGGTGATGAAACAATGTTAAGCGTATTTTTTGAGCTGTTGGGCCCGGGACCCTAGACAGGACATTTGGGTTAAGGTAGGTACAACCTTAAAAAGATTTATACAGACACTGCAAGGAAGGAGTTAAAGCGTGCATATATTCAAACCACAATTCTAATTTTCATTTTTCTCAAAACGATGAGGCTTGATAACTCCTATTGTATTGACACACTCTTCTGCTTTACTTTATTCAAAACCACAAATGGAGATTTTAGTTAGCTTCTCTCTGAACCTGTTCAATACCCTTAAATCTGTATTTTTCGAAATCTCCCCACCATCCCGACACTTGAAAGCAAACCACTGATCAATGCTTTGCAGACTGTACTAATCGATTAGGAGTGAACACAGAGAGACGGGTCTAATGGCTGGTCCTCGCTGAACGGGCCTTCTCATATGAGAGCAATTGTTCATTACAGGGCTATTTCATGGTGTTCGTCGCTTTGCAAGCTTCTGTCTTTCGTTCAGCGGCACGTTGGATGGTGGAATGGCCTCGGGACATATTGTCTGCTCAGAGCTTGAATGTTGTCATGCTAGTTCCCAGTGATTTGCCTCGTGCGATTCAAGACTTTGAAAACTGGGGGAAATGTGTTTCGCAGACTTGGGAGGGCTGAATGTGATATCAGTGTTACCCAGTGCAGGATGTGGAGAAACGTCTGTGGGAGAATGGAGTTTTGTTTCAGTTCAGTCAGAATCTTAAAGTAATGTTTTAGTACTTACGGTGGCTTTAATGTTTTATGACAATCAGCGTTACATACAGGTTTTAGAATGCTTTTTAATGTTTTTCAGCACTCAGGCAGAACAATATTCAACTCATACAGCACCGTTATATGGTTCACATGCAGCGCAGTATGTGCTTTGTTATGGAATACGCATGTTCAACAGCCATGTTACTCCGAGGAAGCCAAAAGCAATAAATCGTGGACAGCTTCTTGACTGTTGCTCTGAGTTGAATTATTTACCCTACATTCCAACAATATGTAAAGTATCCAAACCATCTCAATCGAAATCTGCCTGCAATACAGCACAGTGATCTCCTCCATACTAAACAGAGACCTCTGGGCATGACAGCAGCCATACATTATTTCTACCACACACACACATGGCTCATACAGCTACACACCACACATAGCTCCACATATAACCTCTGATGCATTATTTCTCTAGCCTTCAGTGCGAGAGTCACAGGTGAGTCCTGGGCGCTTTCATCATAGTCTGGCTGTCCGGCTGGCTGGCTGCAGTCTCATCTGTCCCTGGGTTGAAATTGCCAATAAAGAGGGTCTCATATAGATCACCCCCGACGGGGGCTGGCGACCTGTCATGCAGACCGTGATTCCTAGCTCTCAGAGAGGGGAAGAGGGACAAATAACCCTCTGAATCTCCTTATATCTATCCCCTACCCCCATCCCCTGACTCTCCGTCTTCTTTCTCAGTCACACACACACACACACACACACACATGCCCCTTCTACCCCTCTCCAGCAGGCCATAAAGTGTCCTGCAAAAGGGATATAGTGGACACAGTCATAGGAGAGACAAGTGCTGGCCTGAGCTTTCACTTTCCCGCTCCTGAGGTAGTGAATCAAACTAATGGGTTAAAGACACAAAGACGAATGAGAGGGAGGATTAGGACCTGGGCAGAGGTTTCCCAAATGTGTTCTCATACGCCTGTGATTCTTAAACATTCTAAACTTTGCCATCAAAAAGATGGAGTTCGATTTGAACCTTTTGAAAACTGCAACAACAAAAAAAATCATTAATGTGCACGGCACTTTCGCTAAAGAGGCCACTGCAAGGTGCTTAACGCCACAACTTGAATCTGTTCCTCAACTAAAGTTGTGGAAGATGATGTAACCAAACTATTATATTCACACGGCCTAGATATAAGGTCATGTGCGGAACATGCACATTTTCTTGTCAACACACATAGATTTAATGCTTAAAAATAAATTTAAATAACTAAAATAATTTCTCCAAAAAGAGCAAAAGTGTTCCATTGTCTTCTCAATAATATACTGAACATATTGGTTTCATTATTGTTTAAGACACAGTTACAGTGGTTTCGATACTCTTATATCTTCCACATGATCCCATCTCTTTTTAATAGTCACTTTCTTATTTCAGATAGAAAAGTTCATTTTTACAAGGCAGAGTCCTGGTTTGGATGCAACTGGACTGTGAAGAGAGCTGGACTTTGTGATTTTTGAAAGACCCACAGTGCTCCCTACTGGTGAAGGGCAAAACAGCAAAATGACTCTGAAGCTGCACACAGATTATAGCCAGAGTTTAGCATGCGTATGTGTGTGTGTGCATGCTTTAACCTCACATGAGTTGCGTGAGTTCAAACCTCCAACAACGCGGGAGTCTCCCTCACCAACCTCCCGGCCACAGCAAGAGCTCCGGCAGAACAGTTTCCTCCAAGATTTTGTCTGAATCATGGATGAGCGACACCAAGCGAGAGTGAGACAGAGAGAGAGAGAGCGGGAGAGAAACCTGCATGGCCAGTGGGCAACTTCAATAAATAGACAATCTGACTTTTCAGAAGCTATAATAATCAAGATCCTCCCACCGAGGTTGTTTGTCTGAGGGGGACACGGATGGCCATGGGTAAGGAGGAGGAAATTCAGAGCGGTAATTAATAGTCCTAAGTGACTGCTGCTGGATGGGATGCAGGGACAGGGTTTGTTGTTACTGTGAGCTGGTACTGTGTCCCCCAGCATGTCCCACAGCCTTGTGGGATGGTATGTAAGCAGAGGAGGAGGAAATGGAGAAAGTGCCTTTATTACTTGTTCGTTTGTCTCCGGGGCCTCTCCTGATCATCCAGAGACTCAACCACCCTCCTTCTACACACACACACACACACACACACACACACACACGCACACTTATGAGCATGCCTTCCAATGCTAATCTCGTGTCACAAATGTTAAGGGAAAGACATGAAATGCCACAAAAATGTCATCACTCCGCTCCTGTCACTGGCTCATCCAACCTTTCCATCCCCCTTGTAAACATATTCGAACACACACTAATTTGCATGTGTGTATGTGTGTGTGTGTGTGTGTGTGTGTGATAGAGTGGGGGACCAGCTTGTTGTTTTTAGCCTTTGGGTGCCTGTTTCAGCATGGAGCAGCAGGGTGGTTCCTATAATCCTATCACTGTTGTCGTCATGAAGGCCCAAAGGCCCCGCCTGGAGGCGCGACATTTCTGGCATCCTCTGACTCTCCTCCACTACAAGAGCCAGCCGCTCGGGAGCCAAAGACACACTGTGCGGACTAACACTAGTCATATACTACGCTGGCTGAATGTGACTTACTGTATAGTAGGTCTGGCTAGGAAATGAATGAGAAACATGTCATGGAGATGAGGTTTAGGTTTTGTTCTCAGTTTCCAAACTAGAGCTGAAACAATTAATAGATTAGTTGATTGAAAGGAAATTTATTGGCGACCAAATAATCGTTTACGTAATTTCTTTCTGGTAAAAAAGGGAAATATTCTTAGGTTCCAGCTTCTTCAGTGTGAGGATATGCATCCTCTGTTTCATGTGATAATAAATTAATATTTTTGGGTTTTGGACTGTTAGTGGGACAAAAAAAGACAATTAATGATGCCACCTTGGGCTTTTGGGAAACTGTAACGGGCATTCTTACCATTTTGTGACATGTTATAGATATATCATCATGTTTTTCATGATGATTTGGTTGACTTTTTTGCAATGTCTATTTTCGAATCAAAGGAGACTCACGTGATGAAAACAAATCCCTCAAGAATTTGTATTTCACAGCTATCACAAACGGTAAGTCTGCCAAAATGCTCATATTCTGATTTTATAACTTAAAAGTCCGCTCTCTGCACTATACAAACTATTATCCGTACACCAAAATCTATTTTCATGTTAGTTTCTTCCAAAAAGCAAACCATGCATCAAGCATCAAGGACAAGATAAAATCAAAAATACAACCTGACAGGAGCGGACGGTACAGGCAGCACTCCGACCCCCGTATATCTGTCTGTCTTAATCTCACAACCCACAGCCTCCTACCAAACTGTCACCCAACCGCTTGACGCTCGTCCCCATGTTCACTCCACGCTGGGGATACGACCTAGCACCAATATGCAATTTCACCAATCCGTGCTGACAGGGTTCATGTCGGCTACTCACAACCAATCCCTCCCCTCTCGTTCTGCGAGCATCTGTGTGGTTAAAATACAGTATTCAGTCAAAGAGCTTTCACAGGTCATGAAAGGTAACAGAGGAGACAGGCGAGGCAGTGGCCCTGCATCCCGGCTAGACAAATCAGTGTAACAGCATATTGTAAGCTACAGACTAAGCAGAGAGGGATATATCTACCAGGACTGAGGCTGTGTTTATGGCTATGCCTGCCTTCGGAAGCCCTACGGCACTATTGGTGACCCCCACTGTAGATTTCCTTACTAATGTGACCCCAGATTGTGTATCACAATCGGCATGAGAAAACTCCCACAGGCTACAGTTAGTCCTGGGCACTGGGGATCGTTGTCCTCAGCCCGCCTGAGTACAGACAGGATGTGGCAGCTTGGAGGCATTTAGTTAAAGGAGACGCACTTTAACGCTGCAGGCATGCATTTATGGAAGCCCTACGAGGGTAAAAGTGTATGACATGCTGGAGCCTATAAACAAACAGCAAAAGTGGAAGGTTAGATGAAAAAAATAAACTGAGAATTAGCCGTACCTTGTTTCATGGCATCTAATCATTTGTGATAGTCTCTGTACTCATTCTTATAATTAATTTGTTTTTTGGGACAGCTTTTTCTCAACAAATTGGGTTTAAAAATATCATCTGTTCTTTTATGTTAAGTACACAAGGGAAAGGGAAAGATGTGGATACACGGGTATGTGCAGGGCAATAAACATCAATGAAAGCAATTCACATGACGCACCACTGCTGCCTATATGAGAATCAAGAGTTCCTACATACTCAACATTAAATTGCCGTGCAAGACTAGAGTATGACCCAGGTATTCACAGTTATCTTATGATGTTATCATACACGGTGAGCACAATTGATTAGTTGATGCTATGTAGAAATATGATAAGAAGCATGATAGCACGGGAAATACTCTGTGTAATCTAGAACACCATGGGACTGCTGAGTATATACAATGACAATAAGATAAAAGATAGAGACTTTTTGTATTTTCTGTGGCCGTCTTGTAATCACACGCTCAAAGCTGTAGTCTTCTATACTTTGGCTGAAAAAAAGTTATGTCGAATTCCATGATGGGGAATATGGACTTTGCATTCACCATTTCCCTCCTTGTAGTGGAAAAATATGAGCAACATATGTTCAACTAAAAAGAGACATATATGGACAAACATAAAATACTCTGAATATTTATTTATGGATATTGCGGTTATTTCCTCCTCACATGCCTGTTTCATGGAACACATTTTGACATGTCACAGTAGGAAAAGCGCAGGTTTAAATAATAAAATGAATGATGACTCACTGTCACACTGTCGGGGCTTACTGGGACACTTGAATAGGACTCAGCCCCCATTAATGTAATTAGTAACACCTGTGCTTTGCCTACTGAGACAAATCTAAATGTCTGCTGTGAGAAAAGGGCCTAATGTATTGTACTGCACTGAAAATGATTTCCTATAATTAAGTGGTTGATGACTCCACACTTAAGCAGATTACCAGTTTGTTTTCACTCTCCCTCTGTCACAGTTTTGCTCCTGTACGTAAATCCAGCGGTGGAAAGTCCCTTTGGTACATTTACTCAAGTACAGAACTGTGCTTGTTTACTTACGTGAGTATTTCCATTTTGAGCTGCGTTACGCTTTTATCCCACTACAGTTATTTGACAGTTTTATTTAATTACTTTGCAGATTAAAATTCTAAAGAAAGACTATGATGAGTATACTGTATGTAACAGCACAGTAATACAATATGTTAAACTACCCAGAAGCTGATAGAACAATTCAAATTAGTGCCACCAAAATCAGCTACAATAGTAAAATCCTATGCATCAGTACTAATAATCCAGTATAAGAATATATAATAATATAACAGTGATGGGAGCAATTCTTCCTGCATAATGAGTACTTTTACCTATAGTTTTGTAGTTTTATTTGAGTCAAATTTGACTTTCATGTGTACTGGAGTGTTTTAAAATTGTTTGTATTTCAACAATTACCTATGGATCTGAATATGTTTTCTACTGTGGCATAAAACTGCCCAGCCACGGTAAGTAAATGCACCCCTCATAAACTACAGTACAAAGTTGTCACAGTCTGCTTCAGTTTAGACTCGCCAGCGCCTGTCTCCCTTACTCTACATCTCTTGTATATTTTATTGCAGTCTGAATAAGGTTAAGAAAAATCCAAAATATGAATTTGATTGGTATTGGCTGCAGACATCGCCTCGAGCCTTGTCATCCAGGTGAGCTGTTACAAAGTGGGGCCGCTGGGGATGAAAAAGAAAGCTTGTTGTGTGACACCTCAGTCCAGCTGACACTCTCTCTGGTGTCACACACAAGTACATACTCACACACCCTTCGACAGCATGTTGTTAATAAGCCCAGTTTTGACTGACAAGTGACATTTCATTATGGAGAAATCGTAGAGGCACAGTGAAAATCCAAACAGACACGACACACACAATGTCAGACAGGACAGGGAAACTTTGCTGCAGGACTTGAGACTGAAAGTCCAGACCTTCCACTGCATTTTGATTCCATTTAACCACAAATCCTCATAGAGAAGTTCTGCAAAAACATCTTACTATGAACTGACAGGATTGCATAACACTCTTTTTTTGATCAGTTCACCTGACACTGCTGAGGGGTTTTTGGATTACAGATTTGAGCCGTCCTATATTCTGGGATATGCTCATACCCACTAACAGCATACTGTACTGACAGGGTGCAGTGTTTGTGTGTGCATTTAGGGAAGCCAAATTAAATAAGTAATTGGAGTTTCTTTTGCTTTGTGGTCAAACACACTCACATATCACACCAGTCTAGCAGATCAAATGTTTTGTTTGTTTATTTTTGCACTTGTAGGCACTTTATGGTATTAGCAGGGAAGAGGTATCTTCTCGGAATATTCTTACATTTCAGATTTATATTTCTACTTTCTCCTATATATAAAATGTGAATTTAAGCCAACACATCCTGACATAAAACTTTGTGGTACCTAGTGCCTATTTTTATAACTGGTATTGTAGCCGATCAAACAAATGAAAAGTAATAACATGATATGGTATTTCCATTTTAATGTGCAATTTTATTTGTGAAGTTTATCCATATCATTTGTTTTATTGAAAGGACGAAGGCTCTTTCACTGATGCAATGCAATGACGGAGTGGCATGCTGTGTTTTTATTGGCTAACACTACAGTCAGTCAAAATGTGGTGGGCGGGGCTTGAGACCTTTACCCAATCAGATCACACGCACACTGCACTGCCCCTCCGAGAGTCAGAAACATGGCGCTACGGGAGCTATCTTCGCTGGAGAAATACTTGGGCTTGAAAAAGCCGAATAAGTACAGTACACAGGGGGATAAAAAGGTGACATACCTAGAAATCTTTCGAGCGTCCACTGTTGGCTTTAAACTGCTAGTTCATTTTATAGGAAGCTTATAAGCACATAGTAGCTAGCTAGATAATGCTAACAAGCTAGTCATGTGTGTTAAAAATCTAGGCAGTTTTCGTGGCATATCTACCTTGTGTTATCAGTTGATAGTCGGTGATCTTTTTCATCGTTTAGGCTGATACTCAGAGCAAATCCAGGCAGCAAAATTGGATGCCAGCTGTCTTTATTTCCACAATTCAGCACAATGGAAATAGCTCCACGCTTTGCGCATGCCCGTTAATAGGAGTAGAGTGAGGGGAGGTGCGCTGCCACTGTGTTTTACAGATTCGCTGTGCGCAGTTACATTGCGCTGGAAAATGAATTGCACCTAAGTATTGATGACTGAAACGGGGAGGGGAGAAGGACATAACTCCAAATGTATGGCTTCAATTTTCCAGTCTGCTTTACTAAAGGTTATAACAACCCTAATGTTAAAGGGAAAAGGTTGAAAACAATCATTCTTGTATCCCCGCCATAGTGAGCACGCTCCTCTGGATGTTAACCTACATACTCAACCTCATTTAACTGATCTGTTTTATGAAGTGGAATGCTGATAATCACTGTGCATATGAGACACTGCCTCAGAGCAAAAACTATTTTATTCATGAATGTGCAAAGTTATCAAGGGAGCCTGTTGCTGTCTTTGGAACTGAAGCAACTTGTTCTTTATGGACGTGCAAAGCAAATATGCCGTAACTTGAATCAAATAAAATGAAAATCACAAGTTTTTTTATTAGCCATTTTTTTCCTCTCTCCATCTCGCTGCCCACTCTCTGTCTCACCTCTCCATGCAGGTACCTGTGCTACAGAATAGTAATGGACCTCCGCTGGTGGGGCTGGTGACCATCGCCTGTTACCTAGTGAAAGAGGCCAAGCGCCCCGAGTTGCTAGGTGACTCTGCGGAGAGCAGGGCTGTGGTGCAGCAGTGGCTGGAGCACAGAGTCACCAAGCTGAACGGCTGCACAAAGGAAGACACCAAGACCATCCTGAAGGTAGAGAAGCTGATATTCAAGGAAATGTTTTGTTGTTCTTCCAAATTGCGGTTGTACTGCATCTGTCGACTTAAATGCATCTGTAATGACAGTTGTCCCAGATTTGAATGCAGTAGATTCCAATCTTGCACAGAATTAAGCTTTTGCTTCCAGCTTGTCACAGTGCTAATTCTGTTTGGGGTTTTCTTTTTTTTTTTGTTTAGGATTTTTGAGAGGACAATAATTTTAAACAAATAATTCCCTACATTTGAGAGGCGCCACAACATCTCAGTTTCTCTTACGTCCCCTTTCTCTGTCAAGCAGCTAGGCCGCTGTACGTGTGTGTTTGTCTTGTTATTAAGGCACAAGCGACAGGAATACAGACTGATGTATGGCCCTTCAGTGATATGGCCCCACATGACAGAGAAAAATGCTTTAATGTGCCTGACGCCACTCAGCGTGAATTGGATCGCCAGCTACTGGTCTGCTGGACGCTAGGCGCCTCTTGGCACTGTCATGTCAGCATGAAGTGTTTGTGTGTGTGTGCGCACACTTCTCAGCATGACACACTGTTGTGGCACGGCTGAGGAGTCATGCTGTGTGGCAGCATGTTATCTGGACAGGCCTCTTAAATATTTTAATGGTGCCACTTACAGAAGGAAGTTGCCCTGAGCAGCTCAGCTCTGGTGCCCGGTGGCCCCCTGTCCTGTCCTGCTGCTTTAGCTCTGTCCTTCACACTCTCTTTGCAAGCACACTAGTCATCTTCCATTAAATTATCCAGAGAAAAAAACTGTCAACTGCAGGACTTCTTAAACTTTCTCACCCCAGGATGCAAATATGAAATTCATAGTTTGTCAAGGTGCTACTTGTTTCTGAAGTGAACGTCTTGTCACTCATGTAATAGGACGATAAACAAGCAAATTTGGCCAATTCTGCTGCCACAGAAGTTGACTGTTATCATGGTTTTATGGAGCAAATGCTCGAGCATACAGCCACTTTACATCTGGGTCATTTCCCACGTTTTATTTCAACAAAGAGCATCAACATCTTGAACTCCATGTACTGCATTACATGCACCACTAATGTGAAAGATTGAATACATAATTTCATGTCAGATTTTTCTCAGATATTTAATGGTATTCAGGTACTACAATTTCCTGAGTTCTGAGCTAGACATCAACAGCAATGGTCACCTGAAGGCCCAGGGCCAGTAGAAAGTGGTGTTGGGACAGTAGACCCGCTGTGAGGTCACTCTATCTGGATCAAATATGTAGAAAGGCAGCAACAAAAGCAAATGGTCTCTGGACTATCATGACAGCAGTCAACAACTGTCAACTACAGAAAAGTACATCAGAAAGCAATGGGCACAAAGACATAGAATGAAGTGCAATGGGAATGTCTTCTGCGGTATTCTTAGTTGTTTGTTAGTTCTGTTTCTGTCTAATGTAAAAATGAACAGCCTTTTCATGACCTACCCAAAGGGCAAAAAACAGAAGAGTTTTGCAGTTTTTTCACTTTTTTTTTTGAGTTTCTGAAAGTGTCTGCTCTGTTGTTGTACAATGGTACTCTGTCTAAATTCTAGTACAAACTGCCAGCATTGTTTTATGTGAATGTACCGATGATAGAGAGCAGAGTTAAGGCAGGGGCAGGCAGAGAAGAACCCTGGTTTGGTGCTGGGTGGGGGTGGCAGGAGAGCTGCCTCTCCTCTGATGCACGACTGGGCTTTAGCTCCATGGCTGTAGGCTAAGAAAAGCAAGGATCTGATTGTGGAAGGGGAGGAAGTCTGCCGTCTTCATGCCTTGTTTGGCATCACCCACTCTTGCCGCACACTAACTCCATTTGCCCCCAAGATGCTTTGTGTGCGTGGAGTATTTCCTTCGCACAATGTACAAGTGCTAAAGATGGTCCCTTCCCCTGGGACCAGCACTTCCATGCACCACTTTGCACATGCAGACGTGGACTGAGAAATACACAAAACGATGCCCAAGTTTAGGACAGCTTCATTAGATTTGCAAGCAAGAGTTGTAGTCATTTGGCAGTGGAGTAAACAAATAGCCTGTTTTGTACAGCATCTGTGATAAGTCGCCAGTCATGGGGAGAGATGCTATATCGCCTCAGGTCATATATTATTCCTATCCACATAGCACGGGAACACACGCAAGCTTGGATGCAGACTCATGTACCTCACGCACCCACAGATATATAGGTTAACGAACTTGCTGTCATACCCAGTTTTAGGTCTGTAGTTTCCATCAAGAGAGTAACATTTTGTAAACACTAACAATTTTCTTTGAAAGTCTTGGGCTCACTTTACTTTCTCTTTTGCTTCAGTTTGTTTTTTAGTGTAGCTCAAAAGAGTCAGTCTTTACAATAAATCTTTGGTGAAATGCAGACTAAGTCATGATAGGACCGACAACAGCATAATGTATTCATCTGTCATGCGAAGACATACCACAATGCCTACATTAATTACCTAATTTTCATAGCTGGTTATGTTGTGAAAATTATTCTTGCAGGACCTCAACCTCTACCTGAAAGACAAGGTCTACCTGGCTGGCAACCAGTTCACCTTAGCTGATACTTTCATGTACTATGGGATCCATCCTCTCCTAGTAAGTTAACCTTTTCTCTCACTTCTGCACCTCTAGGTGACACATGATTCAGATTTCCCAGTGCCTATTATCACTTACCCTTCAAACATCTCCTGAGTTTCCAGTGATACAGCTTAGTGAAAATACATTTGAAGATATTTAATGGTTTGGATTAAAGTTCATTTTAGGTTTTGAGTTAAGGTTAAAAAAAAACAAATAAATGGGACAGGTTTATATTAGGTTAGGGTTGCTATTGCATAATATGTGAAAACTTTTTAAAAAACTTTAAAAAGCCATTTTTTCTACTAATTTCTATATATGGAACATGATTTTTGGAGTTTTCAGTTAAACTGTTACTCATTTAGGTGCACTTCTAGGACACATTTAAAGATTTTTGTAACTAATAATGACTTAAACTAAAACAAAGACACGACACCTTTGAGATAAACTTTAGGGTTTTTCTCAGTTTTCCAAAGTTGAGTGGGATTGCATATTCAGGGGTAAATGTGATTGATGTGCCTCAGTACCATTCTCACCACCATTTACCAAGGACTCACTCATCCATCTATCCATCCATCCTTTTCCCTCCCTATCACCGCTAACTTCAGTCAAACCACAACTTTAATAAGCAATTTGTCACAGTGCATAACATACAATTAGACCAGTCATGTGGCCAAAGGGCATCAAGAACAAGTTGGCAATAAACACACGGGTTATAAACACATTCTCACTTCTCTTCAGAGAAATGAAGTGATGTGGCACAAAGTGATGTCTTTAGCCTCAGACCAGGGACATGGAAGTTTGTTATGCCTTCCAGGATAACAAAAAAAAAAGAGAGAGAGAGTTTAGAAATGGGAAAGACGGAATGAGATGGAGGGAGGGAGAGATCACATGTTGAGAGATGTCAGTGGTTGTGGCGGAGATGGAAGGTTGCCCCCCGCCACCAGGCAGAAGAGCGTCACTTTGGTTTGCAATCAGTGTAGTTTTTAACCTCGGGGACAAGGGGTCAGCTAGCCCAACCCTTAACCGCAGCCTGTCCTGATGTTCAATTCATGGAAAACAACATTACACAAACATTAAACCTGACTGATGCTAAAATGGTTTTAGGCAGGATTGTTGTTGGTGTGGGGAATTTCCACATTCCAGTTAATTAGATGATGAAAAAGCACACGCCTAATAAGATTATTTCCAAGGACGTCCTGATGCATTTTGGTATTATGCTTTTATTTTGTTGTTGTTTGCCACCTGCATTGTGCAGTAACAGGAAAATATGTCTGCTTGACACAAACTTGTCAAACAATGGCTATTCCTAGACCGCTTTAATAAGCTTTGCCCCACAGTAAATTTACACTCTTCCCATCATGTACTGCATTTGTGGTACTGAGAGTGGTACTGTATTAAACGGATTTACCAGCGTCAACCTCACCAGCTCTCACACACAGGGGGCTGGTGATTTTCTTTTTATAAGAAGATTGACCTCTCCTCTCTCACCCAGGTGGACTTGGCCATCCAGGAGAAGGAGCAGTATGTGAATGTGACGCGATGGTTCAACCACATTCAGCACTACCCCGGCATCCGACACCACCTCCCTCTCGTAGTTGTGCTCAGGAACAGAATTTACACCGGCAGACACCACTGAGACCTGAGCCCACCCATCCCAGCCTGACTCGCTGCAAACTCGTCTGTCTTTTAGACCAGACCAAAATCCAAGAGTGTATCATATCACCGTCATCATCCTCACAATTAGAGGAGGTTTCCACAAAGTCACTTCTGTCCTAGATTTCCTGTTATTACTGTTTGTCGGATCACGATCCCTGCCTTTATGTTTTGCCCTGGTCACATGCCTGAACTCTACCTGTTGAACCAGGAAAATCAGTGAAGAACAACAAACTACAGCCTAACAATTTCAGTGTAGGAGATACTCCATTAAGGGATGATATAAATATAGTTCAGTTCATATTCTTTAAGAAATGGCAGTGTTTTTAATAAATATATATCCTCATTGGCTGTTGACTTTAATAAGGTTTGGGGGTGGAAGCAAGAATCTTGTGGTCATTCAGTCCTGCTAGCACTATTTATAAGAACTTTGGCCTCTTACCCTTGGTCAGTAACTAAGGGGAAAAGATGTGAGAGAGTTACGTTGGTCTTTTTTGTTGGAAATGTATTCAGACTTTCTGAAGTCTACATTTGTATAGGTGCTTTCAAAGGGAAGGCTGTGTGGGTTGTGGCGAAGTGAAGTGCTGCTAGCTTGTTTAAAAACTGTTTCTATTTATATATGGTTGTTAAATGTTGATTCTTTGGCTTGAACATGCAATGACAAAGTATTACAGGTTCAGCGAAGACTTAATAAGATGTTACTTAACTGGCAGTATTTTATGTCCGTAGGAAAAGCAGCTTCCTTCCAGCCATATCAGAGCATTTTCACCAACAGTTTGTCCAAATAAATGTGGTTTCTGGTTCAACATCATGCCCTCATAATGACCACAGTCACTGCAGAGTCCACTTTGCTCTGCCATTGCTCTGCCCTGATGAATATAGTCTCTCAGCTCGCGTCCCTATCAGGACTGTGGTGTTTGCTTTTGTCTTAGGATTTTATGTTTTTCACATGCAGTTTAGCCATTTCACTGGACAGTTTAGTTTTATGTGTGTGTGTGTGTGTGTGTGTGTGTGTGTGTGTGTGTGTATTCCTGATTACATCCGCTCTCTGTCCCACTTCCTCACCACCAGTTGTGTGGGCAGCAGTGAGCAGTTGAGCGTCAGCCCCACAGTCAGAGATCAGAGTGAGGCTCCAATCAGTCCCACTACCACCACTGTTGATGCTGCAGGCCAGAGAGAGGGCAGCGGGCTCACCAGCTGCCACACAGATCCAGCCAGCCAAGGCCAGAACCCAGGCCCCTGGGCGACAGTCAGCCACTGTGTGTCATTTCAACCCTCACGCTCCCACAGGGCTACTGGAGAGAGAGAGGGACGAAGGGAGGGAGGCCACAGAGGGAGAGAGAGAAAGAGCACCCAGAGGCCGAGGGATCTTTTTGTGACATGTGAACAATGATCCGTGCGTCTGAAAGCCTTACTGCTGCTGGCTGGATGTTTGCTATTAACACCATTAACAGGTCAAGGCGGGGCAGAACCTGTAAATTAACATTATGATGGTAATGATAAAGAACAGTAAATGGGGTAGGATTAGAGAAGTAACTTATTGATCAAACTTCGAGGTCAGTGTATCAAGCCATTAAAAGAAACGCGTGTAAACACTAAAGTCTTTGAGCGCATCAGTGGACAATTCTAGTGGATAATTCTTATAATACTGGATGCGTTTGTGTTTGCATCAATGCTTCTGTTATTCTTTACTGTCTGGTGTTAAAATGCCATGTATTTGTTTTACTCCACCCTAACAGGCTCTACATATCTTTGTGTCTGTCGCTTATAGCCTCAGTGGTTTTGTTATCTGATGCAACCATGTTGTTCATCCTGTGCCAATAAATCAAAGGGATATGCAGCTCATGACCCCTGACCCCTCTCTGCAGAAATTTCAGTGTGTGCTTTTTACATTCTCCAAGAATTTTTATTTTTTATTTTTTTATTTTTGCGTAAACCAGCTGAGAAGACAGAAGCATTGTTCAGTGAAGTTCCGTGAGGCAGCTCGCTGTGTGTTTGTGGCAAGTGTTATGAAGAAGATGTGACGGATAAAAAACGACTTGCAGTCATTTGAGCGAGCCTTGTGACTCGTCTGGGCAGTTTATGGTGTGGTCTACCATTAAAGAAGCCCTTGTCCTCTCGGGTATGTTAACATTTGGTTGGAATGCTGTGTGCAACGTCAGACAGTGATACTTATTTCTGAGGTGTAAATCAAGCTTTGCCCACAGAAGTTGCAGCTGGACAAATTGTTCTAAAGTCACTTGTGTTTGTGATGATGCCATGGTTACAGACCATGCAAAGTCAAAAATGATTCAAAACTCATCAGCACTTAATATGTAGAGGATTTACTCCAAAACTAATTTCTCTGCAGAAAAAAATTGGCATTTGAATTTGGCGAGTGTTGGTGATTTCCTTTTTATTTTCCTTTTGTAGTGTATTCCAACATGATACTCTTCACGGTGCGTAAAAATGATTCTAACTCTAAAACACACCTCGATGGTTAGTGAGTCATTTTGAAACTACACTTTACTTGTGTGGCTTTGTGCTGACTGCTGGCAGAATCTCAAAATGCTAGTGTAGTACGGTCTCACAGGACGGTTCCTCCCTGATCAAACCTGAGAGCCGTCAAAGCCGGACGTGGCGATGAGGCCGCAGCAGGTAACCAGGACCGAGGCGCCAATTAGAGCCGACCTCCGCAACAACTTCTGAAGGCCGGGGGCGCAACGCTGTGCGGCGGCGGCGGCCCTCACACCTCAAGACTTACCCACTTCATTGACTGTGCCCCTGCCCCCGGCAGCCTTGTTGACCTTTGACCTCTCCCTCACCGGGCGGTGACCTTATTGAGGGCAAAGGTCAATAAGGTAAGGTTATCATCAGTATTTACTGATGACTTAATCTTTCACCATGGAGCTGGGACAGGGGGTGGTGCCTCTCTATTTCTCTCTCCAGCAGAGCATAAAAGGGCAGAGGTGGAATAAGCTGTGAAAGCCGTTTTAAGAATATAACACTTTGGTGGTTTTACTAACAAACTGTGTTTCAAGTTCGGCTGAACGGAAAAGTTCATATTCCGTGTGTCCGTACAGACTTCAGACCCACTAAATCAGCAGAATTAAATAAGACAAGACAAGAATTTTAAATATCTCTTCCCGTACCCCAAGTCACCCTGTCATCCCCAAATGAAAATGAATCGTACTCCAGTTCGACAGAGAACACACCCGCCAACTAGCACGACTACAAGCCAATGGTGTCATCCAGATCATCTAAACCCACTCTATTTGGAGGTAAAACTGATTGTGAGAAGTGTCACGAAATGGCGTCTAACAGTGAGCATGTGATAGTTTTGCCCAAGAGACTGTTGTTAAAAATAACTTTCTTCTATAGGAGGTGGACTGCAGGACTATATCAAATCAAATGTATATAGGGGACCTATTTATCAAATTGAGAGGTCACTCAATGGAGGGCGGTAGACGCGCACGCTGACGGGCGATTTAGAGTTTGGAGACCAAAGATTCAGACAGCATCAGAAAATCAGCACTATATTCTCTAAATGTGATTGCTGCTACATTCCGCAATTATCATACAGCCTGACACAGATTGCAACCACGGTTTTATTAAACCAATCTCGCACACTGGGACATGCAATCAACCTGCAAGATCGCTGTCATCGCACAGTGTGGGGGGACCTTGAAAGACTCCATGAAACTGCAATATCAAGTTGATGTTCAGCCAAGGACCCTTGTTGCATGTCAGCATCACCTGCACGTCCCAATGTTTCCTGTCACCTTCTACTGTCAACTTTCTAATAAAAGTTTAAAATGCATTAAAAGTCATCTCTAAAGAGCTGTTGAGCTGATGATCCAAGCTTCCATTAACTTAAACGGAGATAATTACCCAGATGTGGGAGGTGAAGGACTCACAAATTCATTGCGATCATAACAGGATACCAAGGCCTGAGTTTTAGTCACTGTTCCACGGTGAGCCAGAAGCTGCGGGATTTGTTTCATTCAGGTGTCACTGTTTCCACTTTAGGATGGGAGTCGAGCGTTCAGCTCTTACCCATGTCCCCTCCTCGTCATCTCCCAGCACCTTTGTCACCTGGCGTTTACCGACCAAATTAGACAGACAACCACCCACGCAACAACAAACAGCCATGCAGCCGCCGCCACCACCCTTCATTAATTCTTATTAGCAGCATCAGGGAGAGGGAAACGCAATGGCTGCGACATCTGCTAAGAACAGCACTCCCCGTCTCTCGCTGACTGATTCAGTGGAACAATCAACACCGTGTGGTGGTGAGGGGAGCCTTGGCGTGTCGTAAGCTCTTTTGACAGGACTTATCGGCCGCGCCTTATCGTGGTGTTACACATTGTGACAGTTGTACCATGCGCCTATAAAGATGGCATCTGATTGTCTATTGCAATTACATGAGCGTATGAGCAAGGATGCAGCTCTGACGGACACAGGGGGGGGGAGGGGATTTCACAACATGTTCTTGCAGTAAAGTTATTCATGTAGATGTGAAAGAGAGAAATGTGACTTCACCTCTCAAGGAGTAGGAATGCATATGCTCACATTTGGTGCTAACGTGCATACGTGTCCTGCTTGCTATCGCCAGTTTAGAATACCTTCTGCAACTCATATTTTATGGTTCCACTGTCACTTGAAACTCAAAGTAAATGAAAGAATGGAAACACAGTTATTGTCAGGAATGTAATGAAAGTATAACACGGCCTGATCACGTACAATACATCCGTCTAGTGTTGCAGTGGTATATCAACGGGCGAAACCTGATGCTGAATGCATCCAAACCTACACCCGCAGGACACCCGTTAACCCCCTTGCGTCAAGCATCGATCCAGCTTTTACAGCTCGACTTCCAGATTCCACTTGGACCGACCATGCTGACCGTCGCTGTGAATGCACACTGACCAAGGAATTACTACCAACATTTTGTGTGCATTCACTGTCCATTTTACTGCAGAATAAAGTGGTTTAGGCAATTTGGCTGAACTGTCTAATGCTCTGACCTCTCGTTTCTCGCCCTATCTGACTTCTATTAGCGAGGTTGTCCTGTTCGCAGCTCGCAGCCATTAACTTGGTGCATTCAATGCTATCCTAACCAATAGAAATGATGGCCAAAGCTAAGAAAATAAGAAATAAATTAAAATAGAGTTATCCTTTAACATTTTTGATTAGGGGGCTATTGAACGCCTATCTTATGGAGGTATGTACAGTATATTCTGATCTTCTCTTTCGTCACCATCTGTGGAATAGTACATCATTATTTTAACAACTGAATCAGACATCTGTGTGATTGCTCACCTTAGACTATGGCTCAAAGGGTTTTATATCACCATTGTGAATCTGCAAATACCAGTTTACCATATGTATGTATGTATGCCAACAGAAGTTCATGAGTTGTTTTTATTCCCTCTATCCCTCTCTATCCCTTGCAAGATTCAGCCTCTCCTTGGCTTGCATAAGGATCCCAGGTGTGCAGCGAGACCAGAGTTTTACGAGATGCAACCACTCAGCTCATTAATCAGAGAGATGGGTGGCTGATTCGGCACGTAGGTGCTAAAGTACATATGTGTGACCCGGGGCAAGGAGATTGCACCTTAAGTCTCAGACACACACACACACACACACACACAGAGAGAGAGAGATAACTGTTAGCGGAATTAGCTGCCTCGATCGCTCCTCACCCCTTCTGCTGATCTACCTCAGCTGCAGCCTCTTTGCATTTTTTTTCTGCCTGTGTGTGTGCATGGGAGTGTGGGGTTATGGCTTTGGCCTGGGGGTAAGAGGTGAATTAAGGGTGAAGCAGGCAAAAAAAAAAAAAAAAGCAAAGGAGAGGAGAGGGTGGACCCACTCAGCCAAATGAGCTCAGAAAAACGGGCCTGTAGCAGTAGTTAAAAAACGTGAAAAATATTTTTTTCTTCTGAGTCACACACACACACACAAAATGTTAACCATTGTAACTATCCTATTAAAATGATTCCATGCTATAGTACGCTTGGCCTTGGTTGATTCAAGGACTTCTCATTTGCCATGCCGTCACATTGTGTAGCCCTGTCACATTCCTCATCCCTTTATTCAAATGTTCCACAAATTAGCCATACATTTATCCCCCCCCCACCTCCTGCTCTATCCAACCCACAGGTCATGCCACTTAACTTTAGCCTGCCCCCCCGCTGTAATAGGTTCTGATAGGAAGCCTCTAGGGAAGTTGACTTCTCAGTGAGAAGTGATACTAAAAGTAATTGCAGCTGAAACCCTGTGACAGGGGGGTGTACTTTGAAAAAAAAATGGAGAGTGCAGCAGAGAGAGGGTGGCATAGAGGATATTTGGAGGGGTTGGGGGGGGGGGTAACAGACAAACTCCTGGGTGGGCAGAGAGCACTGCCCTCAGCCATTTACTGTTATTTGACCTCCATGGGAAAAAAAACAGTAACATCCTCCTAATTTACATATTTCTCCAACTCATCTGCATACGTCACCAGGACAGTGTTTTTTTTATTCCCTATCTTTTTTGATTATAACAATTTGGTTTTAATTTGAGATGAGTAATTTATTTAAACCTGGAGTTAAATGCAGAGTGATTCCTCTTTTTTTTTTTTAAAACAGGCGGCTGATGACAATGTAATAGAACATAAACAAGGTTTCATACCATTAACTTTGAATATAAGTTGTTAACTTAATGGCCCCGCTCACTTTATTATTCTCGTGTGAAAACCAGCTAGTTGTTTCTTTTTTGAATGTGGACACGGATGTGGTGCCTGGTGGTTACGGCTGACAGAGGAATGCTGCAAGAAATGACCTGGGACAATACTTTCACCATAAATACTAAATATTTTATTCCAAAGAAAGACGAGAGTCCATCTGCAGACAGTTTAAGAAAGCGCTTAAGTTCAAGGAATTTGAATGTAAGCTTTCCCTCAAGAATCACTGGCTTCCCCGGGTAGGGATTACGCCAACAGCACAGATAAAAAGCATTTCTCTTAATAATGTTATGAGCTCCTCTGTTTCCATTGTAAACATGAATATAATCACCATTATTTGTCCAGTTCCTTTTCAAACTTTACACTTCCACCTTTTCTTGAATACGCCTACTTTGATCTACATGACAACAGCAAACATCCCTACCATGTATCTTTCTTTTTTAGCAAACACCATTTTCCCATTTTTACTTGAACTGAAAATTAATCTTTACCCCTTTGCTGACAGGCATTCATATTGTTGCACTTGTTTGTGCAAAATAGAAAGTGACAGAACCAACCATGTAAACAATTAAAAAAGAGAACAGAGAGCTTGAGAAAAAAGTTCAAACCTTGATTACATCCTCACCGCCGCACAGCTGGCCAATTTCTGCATAAAGTGGGCATGAATGCCAGATTGTTGCTTTTGGAAAGTAATATAGTTCCCTAGTCCACCTGTGCTATTTTCTGTCTCTTTTTGCTGTCTCTCTAAACACACAAACGCATTAAAGATCATCAACATTACTGTCTTCCATTCTGAAATCATTATGGGTAAAGTGATTTTAGGACAAAAACACAAACATTAGGACCATCGTTCTGATACTTCCTGATATTCATTTAAAAATCCTTCCAAGCCTTGTCAGCTACTCTACCGTTCCTATGTCCGCTGTATAGATTATTTTAGATTTAATATGGCAATTTAAATTTTTTATCCACAGCTCCATAGAAACAGTAAATGACCTCAATTTTGTTGAAAATGTTTATCAAACACGCAGAAGTACAGATATATATGATGGAAGAGTGTATATGAGGATATGAATATGAATGACGGCTATACAGTATAGTGCAGTGCATCATACAGTTTGAGCGAGAGTGAGTGATAGGGCAGCCAGTCAACTGTACTTTAATTGATTCATCTTAAAGGGACATGATTATGAACCTGAAGCACACATTTTACTCTCTGTGTGTGTGTGTTGGGAGGGTGGCTTCACTGCTGACTGGTTATCGAGTGGACTAAGGGCATGAAGCTGCAATCTGGCACAGACTGTCCCCCACCAACACACACACACACACACACACACACACACACACACACGCACACACACGCACGCACACGCACGCACGCGCGCGCACAGAAACATGCCAGCAGTGCTCCTGACGAAGAGTCTGTTCAAATGGTTGATTTTTTGCCCTCCCTTAGTCTCACACACAGATACAAACAGCACAGAGAGATGACGTCCCACAGAAAAACTGGGCTGGGTCCTTATGACACGTGGTGAGCGGGTGGGTGGGGGACACATTGCAGGAGGAGGAGGATGAAGAGCCAGCACTAAACCAAGTGGTCTCCTGAATTCTCAGAAGTGATCTTATTGAATCATTTCTTGGTTTGTATATCTTTGACTTTGTGGACATTCATTTTTCCTTTTTGCAAAGATTCACTTACCAACAGAACATTTGGTTTACAAAATTGGGTACGATTACTAAGGAATGAGTGAGGAATCAGGAGTGCCCTGATAATGTATGAATCGTTAATAAGTAGTTCTTGAATAACCCTGAACTCTGAGGACTATATAGTAGTTAACGATACACAAAAGGTAATGAGTCATTAATGAGTTGTTAGCCTACTAGTTTTGTGCCGCTCAGTGGCTGATTCAGAGTTAATCAGGAACTATTCATGTAGAAAGTGGCGTTATTCCGATTCACAGATATTTATGAACTAATCATTACCTAATGGTCTGTTCTCATGATCTACTATATAGTCCTCGATTCCAAGTTAGTCAGGAACTACTTATTAACGATTCATTAATTATCAGTTTGTGCCTGATTCGTTCCTCAGTTGCGTTGCAGAAGAACATAGTTTTCCTTCATATTCTATTATATTCAGCTCTGAAATCCCAAATAAAATCAGTGAGAAAGATGTGTTCCTGGAAAATAGATGAATTGACATTTTGTCACAGAGATGCAGAATGCTCCTCATTAAGAACTCCAGCAGGCGCAGCAACATAAACCGTTATACATTGAAAAAATGTCAAAAACCTTGAGCTCAAGGGTAGACTGAGTGTTTAGAGCACGCATGTGTGTTTAACAGTGACAGGCATGGATAAGCAGAAGACAAACAGATTGCTGAAAGGTTAAAGGCAAGCTAATTCTCCAATTTGCAGAGTGTGTGCTGTTGAGGGCGGCTTTTATTTTCACTGGCGGTGTCCCATGAAATGAATTACAGCCTCTCTGTGCAATACAAAAGCCAGTGGGTCGTCTCGTCAAAGTGAAGGGCCAGAGGCCTCAATTGCCACCCCTAAATCCAAGTGCCAGTAGCATCTCAAAAAAACATGGTCAGTGAATGGCATAATAGTTTGAAAGATGAACATCACTGATTTAGTTCTAATGAAGAGAATGTATGCCCAAAAATGGTTCAGCTCCTGCCGAGTTAGTCACCCAGAGGGACAGTCACTGATTGTACACTGATTGCACTATACAGTATCAATGGCGTTTGATCTTGAGGGATGACCAAAAAACACTCCTTATTCAGGCTAAATTTAACAGCACATGACACACAGCTGATCACTGGCCTCTTTGAAAAGCAACCGCAAACGAGGGTGGTGTGAAATCGACATTTGGACAGGAAAACACAAAATCATCTCTGTATCTCCTGATCCTCTAATGTTGTGCTGCTGAGGTTTACACACACAACCACACACACACACAACCACACACACAGAACTATCTATCCATCTCAAAGATGCCTCAGCATTTCACAAAACTTTGACCCATCCAAAACCACCACCAGTCTTTTGAAGTGAGATCCTGAGGATACAAACACACGGTCACACACAGCCTGCCTCAGGGGTGAAGGTGGGAGGGTGAGTCGGCAATGAAAGATGCTGTTGATGAGGCAGAGGGATGGGTAAGGGGATAGAGGATGTGGGGTGCTGATAGAGGGCTGATAAGCTCTACAATACACTCCAGTGTGTGGCATTTAGCTTCAGGATCAGCCTCACACATGCAGGCACAGAAAAACACACAAATGCATACACATATTCAATCTGGCTTCTTTTTTTTTTTTTTTTTATAAACATGCACACACTACATACACTATGACTATTATATTTCCTCACAGATACATATATGTCCACACACAGCCTTCTTTACCACACTGGTGGACTCCCCTTGTGACTTTCACAGCTGTCATGCTCCTCTTTACAGCCTTCATTCATCCTCTAACCTCAGGGACAGGAGCATGTGATGATGCCTCACACACACGCACAAACACACACACAGTTAATGTACAGAGATGCATAGATACAAGTCAAAAGTAAATTCGCCTGACATGGTGTTAATGTGGTGTGTTATTTGTCCTAATTTTGTCATTTCACACTGTCTTCTGCCATTGCAATACTAATGATATGGACGGTTATCAAGTTCTGTGTTAGGGCCAATTATATCAGAAACTTTATTAATATTGTTTTTATGGGAGGGACAAGTTTTTTTAAGCTTTTTTTCCCCACTCTCAGTAATCTGTTTGCTACAATGTCAATAATGCAAATTAGATCTGTTTCTGATGCAGTTTAATCTGCATAAAATCAATCAGTGTGTGATTGAAATGTTTTAGTCACTGTAAACAAAGGCACTGCATTCATCAGAGGAGTGGATTTCAGCAAATTAAATGATCCTTGCACACTTTCGAAAATAGTGCATTCTTCATTACGGCACAAAAATTAGATAATGTCACCTTTCCACAAGGCTTTTATTTAAAAGAACTTCCCTCTACAGCTAGTGTGACACCACAGTCTTCACTGCTTCAGTGGTGAGTGTAACACAACGGGAAGACGAAAATGAAAATGTCCCCTCTCTCTACAGCATCTCTATAGAACAGTTGAGTAGCTTATATGACTTTATTTTTTTATTTTTTTTTTATCTCTGTAGCCAGGAGTGTTATGCACCCCGTCAGTTGGCTTTTGTGCTTTTTATAGGCGACACAGTGTGATAGACCCTGCCCGCAAACCCTCCATCACATAATATTGGTCTCCTCTCAACTGTGTTCCTATGGGGCACCGTCACTGCCAAGGCTGGCTGAAGTTTAGTCAAAGACATTAAGAGAGCACCTCCAGGGACAAACATCAGCAGAGGGAAGAGGAGAAGAAAAGAGAAGAGAAGAGAAGAGTTGAACGAACGCAGAAGTGCCTTAAAGCTGCAATCCATAACTTTGGGCACGTTCAAAGATGTGTCTAGGGTGGCATTTGTGAAGCTGTTTCAACATGTTGTCGTAAGTATGCGATGAAAAATACCACCAGGTAATATGAAAGTATGAGTTTACTTGCTGAAATCAGGAAGTTAGCAAGCGTGCGCACTGTCCATCGTTCGCGTGTTACTCAAAACTGCTCTAAATGTGCTTTCGCACCAAATGTATTATTCATGATTTTCACTGGATACTGTGACTGTGCTTTTCCAAGAATCTGTTTTAGCCGAAGCGGCATGTTCCGCCAGGTTTTGTGGCCAAAGTTCAACAATGCTATACGCTGTCCAGCATTGGATCAACGCCTGTCCAGTGGCATTCCTGCATTGGTCGGAGGAAAAAGTTATTACCGCCAATTTCGGACAGAAGAGCAGTTAATTTTGCTTGTCTCTTCAATCATTGCTTACTTTTAGTCTCATTTGAGCATTATTAACTGTTTCAGTAGTGTATCGTTTTTGTATCTGTTGTCCGCTTCATGCTGCCAGTTTCCAACCTCTGTGAGACGTACCTGGTTAAATAAAGGTAAAATATAAAAATAAAATCTCTGAATTCCCAGAATTTTAACGCTATTTTTTAATCCTACTGAGACATCAGAGAGATGATTAAGATCCAACAAGATTAATCATCTGGGAACCATGAATGTCTGGAAATCCATCCAATAGTTGTTCGGCTATTTCAGTCTGGACCAAAGTGGTGGACCGACTGACCAACATTGCCATTGCTGCTAGCGTGGCTAAATATCAAGGTCAACTTATTAGCTTTTTCCAGGGCTTTCAACTGCATGTCACAGTCATCATCATTGGATAGAGATTGTACAGTTGTCATGGAGAAACTTTAGTTGTCACTCATATGAGATCATATTATATCCACTTTGTATCATCAATGTAGAAAAGTAATGCTCTTTATCCTACGCTCCACCTCATGCTCGCTGTTATAGTTGGTGTGAAACTTTCTAACAGCTTTTACATATTAAAGCTGTAATGACCAGTAAAATAATACTCCACTTGAACTATACTTAAGTGACCCCCCCCACGTATTCTTTCTCAAAAGCCGTATTGAGAAATTTTTCAAAACCACAATTCTGAAATGTCCAGGGTGAAAACATGATCTCATACTGAAGTGTGTTATTTACGACACACTTTGAAAGCCTGAAGAAGCGCAGCGAGTAAGAACAATCGCACACCCACACTCAAACCAACACAGAAGAGTGACAGTATCTCCCTCAAGGAGGAGTGCTGCCATCTTTCGCCGTGGTGGTCATCAGCGCTAAACTCCTGTCAGGATCCATCTTACACCCTAACGCACAAATACACACACACACACACACACACACTGGTCTGTCTCAGGGCAGGACAGGGTCTCCAAAGGGGTCAACATGTTGTCACACACACCGGGGAGCAGTGTTGTTGTTGGCAGTCCCTACCTCCTCACTTTTGTCCATGTCACCTCACACACAGAAAACCTGCTGTGGCTATTAGCGTGCCAGCATGGCAGGGACACTTTGGGCCATCTTGGCATCTTGGCAGCCATCTTTTATTTATTTATTTGTTAGAATAAGCAAGCAGTTCTTTCACCTGCTCATTTCGCAAGGCAGTGTACTGTACTGATAAAGATCCAAAGAGACAAAACTGAATAAAATCTCTTTTGGACCAATTCATTTTTGAATTTGGTACATAACAGGTCTGCAGTAGAGTACTTTCTGGGTCCGTCATTCTCTAGGTTTCCTGGAAATAACATTGTAATTTGGAACTAACTATAGTGAAAAAGAAGTATTTCTGTGAACGAAAAGCAATTTAAAACCAAAATAAATGTTCAATAAATAAATCATTACTCATTTATTATTGGAACATGTATTTTACATATAGGCTGAGCTGTAGGTCTGAAAATGCAACATTTTGCATGTTTAGCTGACCTGTGTTAAAGTAAAATAATTTACTTCACTTTTTGAAAAGATTACGCTATGGGACTGTTCAAAAATTCTTGGAGTGAGAGGGGTCATCTTTGTTTTAAATTAGAAAGTATAAGGCAGGTCAGGGTCTTTTCATTTTTGCCAGATTTATGTTATTTTATTCCTCCCTAGTGAGATATATTACAAAAGTCTCATAAATGATGGCCTTTGTGAAGGCCACAGGTCATAATTTTGGCTATTAATAACTTTATGAAAATGATTGTGCAATTAACATATTATGTAATTAGTTTAGATCATTTTAATACAAATATGATTTTACCAATTTTGTAGTTTATTATTTGGAGATACTGTGCTTTTTTATAAAGTGAAACATTAGGTTCAACACAAGCTTCTGCCCCGCTCCTCGTGCCATTCATTTTTGTACAAGCCCTTACCATAATCTTTTCAAAACATCTATCCATTATCTATAATCGCTTATCCTTAGAGGGTTGCGAGGGGCTGCAGCCAACACTGGGCGTGAGGCGGGGTACACCCTGGACAGGTCACCAGTCAATCACAGGGCTGATGGAGACAGACAGCCATTCACGTCAATTAACCTAAGTTGCATGTTTTTGGATTGTGGGAGGAAGCCGGAGTACCCGGCGAGAACCCATGCAGGCACGGGGAGAACATGCAACCTCCACACAGAAAGTACTTTCAACACTTCTTAGTGATGAGGTGGCCACAGCCACAGCGCTTAGTTGTTTTATGTTTTTCATTCATTTATGTCTTTTATTCATTTAAGTTCATTAAGTCCATTATGTCTCCCTTCATGTTGCTGCACTGCTTAGAAACTAAACGAACTATGTTTTCAGTTTGTCACAGTAACTACATGATCTCATTTAGACTAAACTGACAACTTTATCCTTAGGGCTTTCGATCATGCATCCTTTTTACACATTCAACAGTTGTTTCAAATCTCACTTTTCAGACAGGCTTTCCTTGATCATTTCCTGTGATGTAAATGTTCACTGAGGAAACATTTCGATGTTTTGTTTAATGTCATTTTTGATCATGTGCCTGACATTCACAGCTGTCTTACAACTGGGACAAGAAGAGGTAAAAAAAAAAAAAAAAAGATCTTGGTGGAAATGCCTTTCTACTCAAACATGGTACATCTTTCCCAGGTGACTGCTTAGTACTGGCAGTAATTGAAAATTTGCCCCTGGCACTGTGTATGTCAGTGAGTATGTGAGTCTTTGTGTGTGTGTGTGTGTGTGTGTGTGTGTGTGAGAATGAGCACGCAGGATGCATACGTGTATATGCGCGTGCAAGTCATGAGGCATGTGTGCATACAATAACAGTGCATCTGCTAGTATCAGCGTGCGTGTGTGTGTGTGTGTGTGTGTTACTTCATTACTAAGCCTCCCCCCTGCATAGGTTCACACTAATAAGTCCACTTTCCCTGATTTTTATGTTCTTGGGAGTTGAACCATTTTTCCCAACAGGAGGATGAATTAATAATGTTTTTTAATACCACCCTCCCTTCCCCCCTCTTTTTTGCTCTTCCACAACGAGGGGCCAAATCTCTTCAGCATTTCCAGCCCTGTGAGCTAATTTGACAGCTCACGGGGGTGACGCTGATTCCACTTCGCAGAGACAGGTACCCTAGGGCTAGCCAGCTGGATCGCAGCGGATGCTTACAGATTTGGCTTTAGCTTCATGCTGGGTGTCATCTGTCTCTTTGGTCTGGCGCGGGATAATTTTTGTGTATGTGTGCAAGTGTGTGTCTGTGTGTGTGTGTGTGTGTGTGTGTGTGTCCGCCCTGACATCATGTGCCTGAGCAGTTTGTGCCTGGCAGGCCTTGTCTGTCCAGGTTGGCCATCAAACACAGCCAGCATGGCCCTAATCTGACGAGGCACTGCTCCAAACATGCCACAGCAGCCCGAGAAGTGCGTGTGTGTGTGTATGTGTTTTGGTTTGAGTTTGTGTGCATGTGTGTGTGACCCCAGGGCAGACCCCCTTTTTCCTACTCCTTGCCTTTCTCCTCTGCTCTGTCCCACGTCCAATATCACCAAACACACACACTCACACACACACAAACTGACGAAAAACTTCAAAAACCATCAAGTTGAGCTCAGTCGACGCTCCCCCTCCACCTCACAGTCTCAACTCCTCCTCTGCGTAGTGTGTGTGCATGCATGTGTGTGTGTTATTAAAGTGCATATGTGTGTGTTTGAAACGCTACAGCCAGGAGAAGCGATTTTGCCCGCCACGAACAGAGAGATATCCCCGTTCAGCGCGCCCTCCACCCCAACATCTGTCACTTTGATTGTGGGCACTTTGCGGGACGCTCTGCCTCAACAGGTTTGGAGCCTCCCCCAGCCTGTTGCCCTCAGTCGACTTCCACACCGCCTCTTGGAGAAAGAGACGATCCATCCCTGTGCTGGGACGGAAGAGGACAGGGGGACAGCCCCCCATGGGAGAAATGACAGTGCGGTTCCCATTAATCTTGGGGACGAGCCCTGAAATGGCGTCGTGGGCCCGCCGCAAACGCTAATCGTAGCCGACACACTGGTCTCAGCCTACAAACACACACACTCCCAGTCCTCCCTGAATGCCTGAGTGCCAATCACAAGCTCCAAGGAAAAGGGGCAGTTCACCGTCATCGCAAGATGAGCCTGACAAGGTTTCGTTCTGTTTTTTGCTGTGAAAGAGAAAAAAATCTTTCCTTCCCTGAAAAGCGCAGGATGATGAGTACATATGTTGATTTTCAGGCTGTGAGCCATGTACCGCCACTGAGTCTTCCCATCAGGCCTTGGGACAGAGTGACAGCAGGATAGTGTCACGCTACACAGTGACTTGTAAAGTGCCACTGCAAAAGGGCATTGAGTGTTTTTATTTGGGTCTTTACCTTCCTGCTGCACTCAATTCTTCATTTGTTTTACTGTCTACCTTTTATTCTATTTTCTGCTTTCACCCGCCCACCTCTTCCTCATGGTGGACAGCTCTGAAGCATCCTGCCTCCAGCAGGCAGAGGAACGAAAAAGTGGTGACGACCTGCTTGCAGCCCAGGGACTGAAACACAGAGAGCGACAGTAGCCTAAATGAAATAAGAAACTGGATATGGAGAGAGAGAGAGAGAAGGGCAGAAGCGGGTAGGTGGGTTGCTGGGCAGCAGGTCCTCTCCTTCCACCCCCACCTCCCCTCCGGCCCAGAGGCCTTGGCATCCAGTGAGTAACACCGCCCTCCCTCCCTTCCCCTTCCCCCTTTCACATCACCACCCCCCACCTGTTCAGAGCCACGGTGCAGTGAGTGGCGTTCAGTGCGTTGTGAACACGAAGCAGCGGCCCTGCGGCCCTACGCCTGGACCTCGGTGTCAGGACCCAGCCGAGCTGAGAGAGTGAGAGCGAGAGGAAGAGGAAACATGAGAGAGAGACAGAATGGAAAGCAGCAAAATGCAGAATAATTATACCCAGTGGGTAATGCAAGCACCGTCGTTACAAGGGCGGTGTGGTCGGGCCAGGGAGGAGAGCGGCACATCGGCAAGAGCGTCACCGGGGCGAGCTCGCAGGGCCAGTGGGCATGTTTGGTAAAGCGCACACACACAGACCTCCCACTGCCCTGCTGAAGCACCGTATGTGGAAGTGCTGCAGGAAATCATCTGGATCCTGGAGAGCATGTACGCACGGGGGGGTGAAACACTGCTGCTTTGGTCCTGCATACTGTGTACAGATCATATGTGGAACTGTATAAGATAGTGTCTTATATGGTAAGGAAAATAGATACATGTGGTTATAGTGTTGACTGTGTTCATCGCGCTCAGGTACATAACTCACAATACAAATGTGTAAAACATTCTTCAGTGGTTTGGCTTGAGTGCTACAGTACTTTAGTACTACAGCTTGGGCTTCAAGGACATACATTTTAATATATATGCAGTATATGATTAAATATGTTTAGTCAAGACATTGTTAAAAATGTATTTGGGTTAAGAGGGAAAATCTGAACAATTCATGATTGATGATCAATCCATTTCTCAATTTCAGCTTCATTCATATTTTCCAACCAAACAATTAAATAGTATAACTGAAATCTCATTTGCAGAGCTTCAACTTAATATTTATATGTTTGTTTAAAATACTTGTCAATATATTAAATAGGTCAGCCACACAGAAATAGGGTAATGTAAATATTATAATATTTTTATAATAAAGAACTGAGTTAAGCTGGTGCTGAACTACATCCAATTAAACTCATTTGAAAGGCTTTTAAGTCTGAACAGAATTAAAATGATCCTATCTAATGTAGACAGCTACTGAAATGTATATATTACTGAATTAAGCAATGGCATATTTACCATGAATAAGTTTCAATTCTTTGAACACTGTCTTTTCCTTTTAGCAAGTGTCCCAGAAAGGCTTTGTGTTCTGTGCAGGGGTGTCAAAGAAAAACCACAATTCACTTAATAGACCTGTGGGACAGAAATACGGAGAAACACAAGATCTGCTCTCATGCAACGAGCGCTCGCATGCAAACTGCAGCCGAACATCAGAACGCTTGCAGATAATGATGCAGAAGGACAGATATTTCCTCGTTATGTTGATGTTGGCCTGGCCCTCCAAATTCTTTAATGCTGTGGAGATCTAAACTTTGGATAGGTCTAAGTTTTGGAGTAGGGGAGGTTGGATCTGCTTTTTCTCCTTCCTCAAAATCTGTACGTGCAGTCTTTAAAATGCATTATTTCCAATTCCAAGTTAGTTGTGCAAAATGTCATTTAAACCGCATTTAAATGTTTATTACATTTCAAAACAATACATATGATAAATGATTCATGTAATATACGGCAAGGATCAAATAAGAATAATAATAATTCCTGAGATGATTTTAATATCGTCTTTTAGTTTTTATTATTGTGAACCACAAATTAGATGTTTATGCTCTGTAATGCTCTTAAACATGGTAATGAATGCTGCATTTTAACTATCCCCTCTACCATTCTCAGGGTTGATCTTAATGTTTTTAATTTCCCCCTGCAGAGTCATAAATAAACAAAACAACAGGATGCCCGTTCCTGTCACGGAGGCCTTAGCTGGATCCGACATGTTTAGTTGTCAGAGATCCTCTCGTGCTTCTTCGGACGAACGAGGCTGCAGTGGAGGGCTTGTTTTTATCCCTCGGCTGTTGATCAATCATTTAATCTCTTTAATAGGCCCAAATCAAAACTAATGGTGCATGTAATAAGTGTTTAACTAAACAATGTGGACAGTGGGGGACTTAAGTGGTGCCTTAATGATTTTCTCTTAACTGAGCATGACAGTCTTAATGAAATTAGGGCTCACAAACAAACTTTTGACAACTAATATGCAACGTTTGCCCCAAACGACGCCTCTTCTCACCATGACTGAATATCTGCATGCACTTTGCTCTTGCCACAAGTGCTGTGTTTATTAATACATTCATGCCAATGCATTTGCATTTCCTACAGTGTAATAAAAGCATTTGCTAATCCAAGGTAATTCAGTCACAGGGGGCCTTGCCAGCCATGGATTTTAAATACTAACGTGAGAGATTTGGTGCCATCTTGTGGTGACTGTGGCGAAGACAATTTTTCAAAGAAGCATACTTAAAAATATACTTGCATCTAATATCTTATTCTGGTTCATTTCACTACAGAGACATTTTGATGAATGCAAATTTTGTACACCTTAGAAACTAATTATGAATTAGCTGCCCCAACGTAGAAGTCAATAAAAAGGTAACTTAGCCTACTCTATACTCATACAAAGATTATAATGTGTTTGCTAATTTATTTAGAGGTAGGTTTATCATACTTCTTAGTATATTTATCTCCAGTATGTATCACTACGTACAATAATTCCTTTATTATTCTCAATTGGACTAATAGGTGTGATGGACTTATTATATTCTGCCACTATCATTACAGATTGTATTGCCTTCTTAAATCATCTTTGGCAGCAGGATATCATTTTCAAATCATAGCAGACTTAATGCAGTATGACAGTGGATGTTACTATGTGCACTGTGTGTGTATATGATCAAGTCACTAAACATTAAATAGGCCTATGTAATACTGAGAATTTCGATTTGGTTATAATGCAGTTATAAGTTTAGGACATTCATTTAGAAATACTTGTGGTTTCACATTTTCTAATAAGCCCTCGAGTCTAGATTTATAAATGTTAAAAGTTGTTAATATAATGGCATTTAATTTCGCTCTGCAGGTTTACCCAGAAGGTGTCTACCTAATGAGCCAAAGAACTAAAAGATAATGTAAGCAATAGGCCTGCTGCTGGGGGAGGATAAACACCAGCTACAGGGGTGTTTCACAACCTGGCAACCTCAAAGTTGTTCTTATTCATGGATTATAATTCGTGTATAAAGCTTAAGCAAATGAGTTCTCAGCAGTGAATAAAGTCATTAGTTCAAACGTGTGAACCCTTAATTAAGGGCGACTTATTACAAGGGGGTGCCGGGACTTCAATGAACCCGCTGGGGAAACAGTGCAGACTGTGGACTCCTATTTGATTGTAAGCCGCATAGTCAGGGAAAATGTAGGGTCTACATGTGAAAAGGACCCGTCCCGATATTACTGGTCAACCGACTGTATTTTGACCGGACGAGTTTTGTGTGGAAATGACTTTTAAAAGCGGCTTTTGGCGCTACTTTGTTCCACCACAGAGCAAGACTGACATCTGCTGTCTTCCGTCGCGCAAAACCTCGGTCTGCGCTGCTGCCTCTCACATATCTCCGGAGCGAGCAGCTGTAGCCACCCTGAGAGCAAGACTGCAGCACATCGCATTTCATGGGGACTGGTAAAAAAATAAAAACCATCAAACCGCGAGTGGACTAAGCTGAACATGACCCCCGTCTTTCCGCCGCGGCCTCGCACCCGGAAGTAGTAGTAAATGTTTCCACTGCAGTCAGCTGACTGCCGTTCGCCTGACCGCAATTAGAAAAAGACCATTGCATTTTGTCGACTTGTAGCTGATATGTATTACTGTAGCAGAGAGGTATAGGCCATGTTAGTGACTGATAGTTGAGTTCGGCCAAGTAGCTCTTTCGTTTTCACAATTAGCTGCCAACTAGCTTCGCATTTGGAACATTTAGAAAGGGATTAGCAGCTAACCTTAGTGTAGCTAGGTCGAGCTAACGTTACCTGCCTGCTCCACGGGAAGCAGAAGATTTGGTTTAACTACTAAAACCGACGTCAGCGGGGTTTGTAACAATGGACAAGATTGCTCAAGGTGAGTGAAGTCCACAGCAGAAACACCCGAGGCGTGTTTAACACTTCAAGCCCTTATCCCAGGGGGCTGCTTATCTGTCGCCGCACAGATTAGAAGAGGCTGCCCCAAAGATCACTGGATCACTTAGCTTTTCTCTAAAACACAAAACGTGTACTTTCAGAGGCGTTTGGATAGAAGTATAAAGAATGTAAAGAATGAATGAGATGAAACACTTGGTTTGAATTTGGCTAAAAATGATTTTAACAAAGGATACCTTTTCTAGATAGCATGCAGGCTATCTAACATAACATTAATAGCATGCGCATTCAGGTGAACTTTAAGTGTTGTTTTAAAATGTGATGCTAGCTTGTCACAATCATGTTTTAAACATGTTCTCCCTCGCGTGTGTGTCTTGTTCGAACGGCATTTAATCTGAGCTGCAATTGGCCCTGCAGATGTGGGTGACATCCAGTCCCGACTGTTGGACCACAGACCAGTGGTCAGTGCAGAGATCCGCTACTTTGTGAGGGAGTTTGAGGTACGTGACGTGAAACTGGGATGTGACACTGTGGCCTAAACGCTGTGGCAATGACCGTGTGCCCTACAAACTGCTTCACGCACACAGAGAGAATCTACATGACAGGAAAAGGGTCGCACCAATTTGAGTGCCATCACTTTCATTACAGTACTGGGAAAACATTCACCACGGCCATTAAATCCTGACTCACATCAGAATGCCTGCTACGAATACATAACAGAGACACGGCCAAACGGGGGGGGGGCTGTCAATCCATAGCATCTCTAGCACAGAGGAGAATTGTTTGTTTTTTTTACGTCAAGCTGGAAAGGGTTGCAAAGTTATTTCAAAGACTTTAGAAATTCGCCAGTCTACAAATGAAGAAGAGAAGCTTTGGGGCGATTACTACTCTACCAAGAAGTGGGCTCCCAGTCAAAATGACACCAAGGGCACGACGAAGACTCATCGGTGAGGTAAAGAAACAGCCCTGAATGACAGCCAGAGATTTGAAGGCATCACTGGAACTTGCTAACATCTCTGTCCATGAGTCTGCAATATGTAAAACACTGAACAAGCAGGGTATCCACAGCAGGACACCGCGAAGGAAGCCCCTGCTTACTAAAAAGAACTTTGCTGCGCGCCTGAAGTTAGCAGAAGAGCACGTTGACACTCCACAGCGGTATTGGCAAAATGTTGAGTGATGAAACTAAGATTAAACTATTTGGGGGGGGGGGGAGAGACACAGCGCTACATCTGGCGTCGAAAGGGCAAGATCATCCCAACTGTAAAGTATGGTAGAGGAAACATCATGATTTGGGCCTGCTTTTGCTGCATCAGGGCCTGGCCAGTTTGCAGTCATTGAGGGGAAGATGAATTCCCAAGTATATCAGGCGATTCTTCAGGATAATGTGAGGATGTCTGTAGTCAGCTGAAACTGTGTAGTAGGTGGGTGATGCAGCAGGCCAACGACCCAAAACACAAGTCCACAACAGACTGGCTTCAAAAAAACAAAATCTGCCTTTTGGAGTGGCCCGGTCAGAGCCCAGACCTGTCAACCAGTTATTAATAAATTAATTCTAAAGGTTTACTTACTTTTTCTACTGCCATTTTGAGTGTTGAATGACTGTTCATTGAAAGATCAGAATGTGTGTAATTATTTTTAGACACATTGTTTGTCCATGAAAACCATGAAATTCCAAAACTTTTTCTCGCCACTGTATATTGTAGGCCACAGATAAAATACAAAAGATTATTTTGTAGTTTTCATCATCATGTTTTATCTACGTACCCCAATAATGGCATTGCAAATTTCCATATACTGTATTTATTTCCACTTTAAGAAATTTCATGAAGTACTGAATTTAGTTTTTCTGATTAAATGCGAGGACCTGTCTGTTGTTTTTAGTGCAAATTGACTTGTTCTGAAATATTCCCGAGCCAAACAACATTTTTAGTGGAGTGATCAATATACTTGAAAGATACAGTATTGTCTCTTAGTGCCAGGTAATGATTTCAACTCATCTGTTGTTTGTTTCCCACTAATTTTAATGGAGGCAACATGTTAAGACCCAGCGCCGGTCGGAATGACTTAAGAAGCACATGTTTTCTGTGTGGTATGTGTGCGGCGACGCTAAGCTTTCCTCTGGCCGCCGTTTAGGAAAAACGTGGCCACAGGGAGAGCAGACTGCTGGAGAACCTCGATAAAATGGTACAGGAAGCAAATGAGCAAATGCTGCCCACGCATTTAGAGGACATGAACCGGCAGCTGTGTGACATCACTAAACGGTGTAAGTCTCCTCTCTCTGATTCACGCTTGTGCTGTGTTGTATTCAATGAGAAACCTGAACAGAAGTATTACAAATATTTGTCTGCTTTTCTCCCACAGTGGAGGCTGCTAAGCACATGATAGAGAGAGTCCACCAGAGGGAGCTAGAGGCACAGCAGGTAAAAACAACTTGAGGCAAAGGACGTAATACACAATATCATAGCCTTGAAAAACCAGATTGGATTTCAGGGTTGTACAGGCATGTATGATATTGTGTCCTCTCTGTGTATATGCAGCATGGGTAGGCTCCCAGTGTCACAATGAGGCCCCATACACTGCCAAACTTTATCAGCATCTTCAGTGTTGTGTATGAATGCAAGAGGGTGTGACACTTGACGTGGTACAACAAGGGAAATTGAGACTAACTTTAAGACACTACGTGCTGACTTGTGAGCCGTCTTAATCTCTTATTTGGTGTAATTGTCCTCTGGTCAAGCTGTGCAGTCAAAATGAAGAATCTGTCTCTTCTGCGGATACAAATGGAGTTTGGTGCAAGACATTTGAAAAAAAAAAAAAAAACCCACCACCTTTTGTTGTGTGCTCATCTTCTCGTGTCCTCCCAGAGCACCCGGCTGCAGGCGAACATGGAGCGTTTGAAAGAGGAGTGGGCAGAGTTCCTGAAGGAGCAGCAGAGATTGAAGGAGGAGGTGGATGAGGAGCACACCAAGGCTGTAGGACAACTGAGCACTCAGTACACGGAAAAGAATAAGGACTTGACCAGGTTTCCACCCCTCTAATCAGCTGATGTTTGTGACCGTGTGGGTCAAGACAGACTTGGTGGTCGGCGTGAAAAAATGTTTCGCTGCTGCACAAGACTCAACATTTCCCAAACCATAAACATGAAAGTGTGATTCTCAATGTTGCATTTTCACAGGCCATCAAACTCGCAAGATTCTGTCTTTAGCACATGCAACTCTCACGGCACCTACGAGGCCTGGAACATGTCGTTTTCAAACAAGCAATCATTCGATTGTTCCTTGGCCGTGAAGTTTTCAACATTTCGCGATTTTTAATGGATGCCTGCCCGAAGGGTGCTGATGATACATTTGCAGCGGCCTCAAGTTGAAAGGAACCCAGAGTTTGGCACCAAGGCGAGGTATTCTAAGCACTGAAAGCGAGATCATTACATGGTAGAAAAGCCCTTCTGAGCAGGTGTGTTTTAAAGCACAGGTCGAGTGTTGTAGAAACGAGCTCAAACAGAGCCGTTTCCAGAACAAGTCATCCTTCACCAGCTCTCCTGTGTTTGGAACATTTGACCTCTGGCTTTACCTTCAAGTAAACCAACTGTCTATGAAGTCATTTTCATTATAGAGGGCCTTTGCTGAAACCAATTTGAATGATCAGCAGCAGCTGTTGTTTGTTTGCTTTGCCACCTCAAATCAGATTTTAACGACTCACAAATCCAATATTTGTGTTTCTGTTTGAACAGAAAAAAAACCAGAAATCAGGTTTTAGTCTTCTGGTTTGAATTTCCTTCTGGTCATGTTTACACGACCAAAAATGTTAGTGGATGTTATGCTTTAGAGTGATTAAAATCCACAGAATGATAAACACAAACTGCAAGTCATCATTTCTGTTTAGCCTTTTCTGTTTATTTGATTAATTGCACAGCGGGGCATATGCTACAGTGTAAATACTCACATTTTAAGTATTTATAACAGCACGCACAATAATATATAAAAGTTGTAATATGAACTACAAAAGTGACCTTGAAGCAGAGAATCTCTGAGGGAGATGTTCAACGCACAGCATTTAGAATGCAGTGTTTTGTTTTTGCGCCCAACAATGGTGGGTTGTTGGACAGGTTAATGGACCGCTGGGCACACTTGACACATTCCAGGCATGGCTGAGAACAGAGTTCATCTCAAACAACGTAACAGAACAAATATTTTAGATACCCCGCCTTCTCCTCATCCATCAGCTGAAGTAAAATAGAAAAATAGGAATAAAACAAAACAAGCCAGCAATGGAGTTGCCCCCTCCCACTGTGTGACAACAGCGCTGAGGTGAACTCAGTCCGGCATCCCCTTTCACAGAAGCTGCAGCTTTTTTCCGTTTGGTTGCTCTGCCCGTGTCCGTGCTTACTGTACATGTGCGAGAGCGAGTCGGCGACGGCTGGCGTCGGAGCAGGACACGGTGGTTGGCGTGGCATCAGAGATCGGAGAGGGCACACACATGCCAGCAGATGTACGTCTGCATCTGTGTGTGTGTGTGTGTTTGTGTGCATGCGTGGAGACGTCCCATCATCAGCTAACAAGGAGCGACAATACGGAAACGTGGCCCACCTCTGCCAGCGAGGCACCTTTTCATCTGCCCTTGTTTATTTTGGGGGTTTTCGTTGGAAAGAAAGAAAAACAGAGTACACGAAAGGTCACCGTTAAAGTCATATGAGTGTTAGTTATTCATGAGTAGAGAGTCATACGCTTACAGTAAATACTTGTTGGACCTGAGAAGTACATTATTTATATCTGTTTTAATGAATTTTGACATTGGCGTGTTGTGTCAGATTTAGAAACTAATTCGAGTCAGCAATGTTTTGGATCATATTGTGAACAGATTTGTAAGTAAGCCCAGGTTTGATTTTCTACAAAAGGAACACATAAAAGCGGTTCTTCCAGGATTTAAAAAAATCGACAACATAGGTACACATAGGTAGATCTAGGGACATGACTTTGACCATGTTTCTGGTTGTTGCCAGGGCTGCTCCTTGCTCGTTCAGAGCCACAAAACCAGAAAATACCTGCCTAATTGACCAGGTTAAGGCAGTGTGGGAAAGCCCCCAGGTTAGAGTAACCTTCCACCGTCCGCAGTCGCACCACAAGACCATTGCTGTCAATAATAACATGCTCTTCGCCAAACTAAATTGACATTAAGCAATCTGGGATTTAGATCAGCGTGTGTTTGCGACCGAGGGATTGCAACAGCAACAGGTTTCGACATTCATGGGAATGTTGGTTCTAAGTTAAAGTACAGGCTGAAAAGTAAGTAAAGCCAGGAACCTCAGCATCTGGTCAAGTAATTGTTGAGTGACCGGTATTGATCAACAACCTTATCAGTGTCCTATTTGATGGTATAAAACAGGAAAATTGTAACATCAAGGGCTAAAGCTATCTTACATTTTTAGAGAGAATCTGGTTTATCTGGCTAGATATCCATCAAACATTAGGGGGGGGGGGCTGTCAAGCATCCCATGTACACAGGCTGCTGGCACAAAAACCTTCATACACAGGCCAGAGCATACAATCCAGTAAGACAACTCCATGTGCAGTGAAGGGTTGGGCACCGCCTGAAATCTCCTGTTATCATCCTCCTCAGCCTGCTGCCTCATGCCTCTGGACCCTTGTTGGTTTGTTTTTTGTCTCCAGTGTGCATCAGAGAGCAGCGTGTTCTTCCTGTTTTGAAAGGAGAGCAGTGCTCTGGGGCCATGGAGCCGCCGTTCCCTGTGCCAACATAAATGGTAAAGGAAACAGCAGCACCCAGCTGGAGCCCCGTTGGGCAAGGGACAGAGATAATGGGTGTGTTGGTTAATGCAATCTGATGCTCTGTCCGAAAATGAGCTTTCCACATCCACTGGAAAAAAATTAAATCTATCGCAGGGTTGACGTGCAGTTCAGGTTATGAAGACATTTACTAAAAAACAGGATTTGATTTCAGTACTTCATGCTGGATTGAGAACTATGGAAGCTTAGCTTGAATGACAGAACAAGTTCAGGCATGTGCGGATGTACCCAGGTTTATCAAGCCACCATGTCCCATGGCAGTCCAATTTAAATAATCAGTCTAATCAACGCACAACATTTTGGCAAACCTAAAGCCCTCCCAACATCTGCCAAATCTCAATGTGTCTTCTCCCTGTATCCCCGAACCTCACATGGTGCTATTGCCAGCCAACATCTTACCTAACATTTTCCAACCTCACCGTCACTCTAGACAACAATAGGCTGGCTTGAAGGAAGTCATTTGGTTTTCAGAGATTGAACTGTACCAGCATGAACTGGCTAAAAGATCATTCCAATGGGCTTGAAACAATACAAGCTTACTACAAGTATGTCAAACAATTACACCAGGAACGTAAGGACGATTCTTATCACCAACATCTATGAGAGCTGTGCTATTATAAAGTACAAAAAAAAAACACATTTCAGTGTTTTTCAACTCAGCAGACAAAATCTGTAAATCCTAGTTTTCACTTTTCAGCCTTATGAATTTACTACAGCTACTAATACCATCCAAATTCTATCATTTTAAAGGCCTCAGTTGTATCACCATATGAGATCACCAACAAGCTGCCAGTCTTAATATTCACCTTTATCACATGACTGTCCTTTAAATAAATGGAAACTATAGAGTTGAGAGAGTTGACGTTAAAGTAACCTGAAGCTCACATCTTGTTCTCCTCCATCAGCGATCTCTGGGCTTTCACACACAGCTGTGGAGACATTGATTGGAGTGAACTACATCAGCCTGAATGGTTGCACGTTCATCGAAGAACATGTGGTGTGCAGATATCAATAAAAGTATATGTGACTCTACTTGTATGAACGTTTTTAGATTTGTTAAGAATATGCCCAATATACTATTCATCCATCTGTCTATTATTTATTTTGCACGGACTCAACTTAATAGGAACACTTGACCACAAACTTTGGCCTCAAGATTTAACATCTTGTTTTGAATCCACAGCTTTCTGACGGGATCTTAGCAAGTGCTGGATATTACAAGTTTAAAGCTTCATAATTGTGCGGGTAACTGTCATTGCAGGATACTGCACTGGACTGCGTTAGTGTTCATGATAATGTGTTCTCCTCCTGTGTATGTACCCAATTCCATCCATGGTTCCATCCCGTGTGATTTGTCCACAGTGAACTCTTGTATACATCCTGACAAAGGCCATCCGGGTTTTCATGTGTGGATTCTTATCTTTGGAAAAGGTGCAATGTACAATTTTATGAGGTTTAGACAGGTCAAATGTGGCTCATGTTATGCCTTGATATTTAAATGTCTATTCACTCTTCTTTACTGCTGTACTGTTTGAAAACTAATAAAATGCCAGCGGAGATTGAACTTCCTTGAAGAAACAAATAAAATACACATGACTTCAGAGGACTGCTACAGTTTGACCTCACCAAGCGTTTTCTCTTTGGCCCGATCACCTTTCATTTCAGCTGACTGATGAGAAAAAGCAGGCCTAACAGAAACACACTTTCACTATTTTTTGTCGGAACAATAGGAAGCGCGGAGGTATTCATTCACACTCGCTTTCCTGACAGCTTATGAGAATTTTCGGCCTCTGCATGCCCACTCTCTTTCTTTTGTGCCACATGATGGGCCCCTGTTACTCAATTACTAAGGGGTCCAAAATGAAAATGCCAATGAACAAAAGCACCATGCTTCCAAGTTAATAATCCAGCATAAAACCACCCCAGGGGGTCGGTGAAATGCAGGTGGTAATATGAATTCTTTGGCAATAGCAGACGTTTACCCAGTGGATCGCTAAATACGCAAGGGAGAGCTCTCAAAGCTGCAGTAAAACAAATTAAGAAATTGATATTTCTCTGGGAAAGTTGCAAGGCATGCTGGATAGTCTCAGACCCTGGCAGCGTAGAAAATGAGCACTGAGTGGCATATAAAAGCAACCATTGGAAAGAAAAGGGATGGAAATGAAACGTCCCACCTTTTCCCATAAATGCCAGCGCTCCCTTATTAGCAAGCGCTGATATGCTCCCTGGTGAAGGCTGACACTGCAACATGTCAGTTTTTTAACCAGATGTCTTGATGAGGTTATCTCTGTTTGAAAGACACGCACACTCCATTGCCATCTTTTGTGCAATCAAGGTCTAATTAGCTGAACTGTACGTGATGTTTTGCGTCTGTTCAGTTTCATCAGACAGCCTTGCTAATGCAACAGCTCGCTGTTCCGGCCACGTCCAAGAAACACAGATAAGAGTCCAGCAACAACAAACACCTTCCTCAGTCAATCACAGGGCAAACAATAGCCAGGGAGGACACGGAGAACGGCCTGTCATCAGCCAGTGGCCACCAGCAGCACCAAAGCTTGTTGTCGTCTAGATTCCTGAACCGTAGAGGAATGTCTGGCTTCGCTGCCAACCACATACCTTTTCAATGGCTTTGATTTTCCTTGTTTTCTGTACCAGGCAGGTATTTGCCTGATGTTATCGTTCTTTGACTGCTTCAGTTTCAATTATGCAAAGCCCTAACACTATAGAACATCATTTCTTACCGCATCCAAATTGCAAGAAAATGTGCACATATAAAAAAGGTAAACTTGCCCAAAATACAATAACTTAATTTTTGGCCACTTGTAGGCAGCAGAAACAGCCTATATTCCAATACTCTCTTTTAGCTTTGTTTTCGATCACTCCTGAGGGAAATATCTGGCTTTTTAGCAGCTATTGCTAGTCTTTGGTGCTGGGCAGGAAGCGTGCAATGGGCTTTTTGAGCTTTTTTTCCCCCCTTTCACAAAAGGCTTCGTAGAGCTGCGAGAAACTGCAAAGTTGGGAAATAATAATCTGTGCGTTTGTCACTACGAGTGATCCCTTTAACATACAAGTAGTTATTTGGTTTATTGTAAATGTAAAAATATTGATTATAGCCACTTGAAATAATCAGCTTTCTAGAACAAGCTCAAGAGACCTCAGTCAATTTACCAGACTCCATTACTGAACTTCCTGCCAGCTCCTTGCACTCTAGATTTACATCTTCTTCCCTTGAAATGTTCCTGTTTTGACATTGTGAAATAAAGCCAATGATTTAAATCTAATCCACTGGTCATGAGAAAACCATTTGGTCTGAGCCTTTTTAATCAGTTATTTATAACTCATTGTCTGGGTACTGATTTATGGAAATAAGTCATGGAACAGAGAGGAGAAAGGTAAGCAATATAAAGGATGATTCAAGGCCTTTGTGATTGAAGTAACAGAGATGTTGACGAATACAGTTTGTAAAGAAAAAAAAACTGAAAATTGAAAATGAAACACTCAAAATTTCCAAGTATGTCACCAGTTCAGTGTATGTTCTTGGATTAAGCCATACCCACAGGGCTTTTCCAAAGGAATATTTTCAGTTACAGCATCGTTAGAAATACTATAAAATAAAACTGATATAGCTGTAAAAGTTCAAATAAAATAAGACACCATTCTCTGTGAAAAGGCACAACAGGTGGTTTCCAGATTTGCTCAAAATGTATGCAGCCACAATTTCGTACTGATCGGCCCTAGTTTACTGTCTATTACCTTAAGACATGCAAGTCAATGCCAAGAAATAATCTTTCAAATACATTTTCCAATGCACACTTTGTCTCTTTCATCCATGTCCTTTTTAGTAGCATCAAGTTTGTATGAAAATCCCAGCAGTATACCCTTAAAATCGAATTACACATTAAAATCATTGATGGTCATATAAACTACACAAAGAAACATGAGAATTAGCTGTGAATAACAATGACTGAAGGATTCTCCTTTCCTCCAGCAGAGACAGAAGCTTTTTGGATGCCTCTCAGCTCATGATAAATGACAGGCATCTTAAAAACAGGATTATCCCTGAACATTTTTGCGAGGCTAGACCAAAGTGTGATGGAAGAAAAAGATGAGCTCCCTGAGTAGTTGACATTTCACAAAGTTAACTAAGCATAACGCTCCTTAAAAAAATACTTTTGTCCCATTTTGGACCCAAGACAGTGGAATTTCTCCCCTGTTGTTCTCAGAGCAAGCCCATTGCTCTCACTGAATGATCTCACGATGAGATCTCCAAGGAGCATCTAATATCCCACCTACCTCAGCCCCTGAAATCCAATAAATCAATCAGTTGTGCTTTACAAGCCTGCGTGTGTGTGTGTGTGTTACCCATTCAGGAAATAGAGAATCCCTGCTGTGGATCACGGCAAATAAAAAAAACCCATCCTGACTGACAGAACAATGAGGGAGACAGGAGATGGTGGAACAAGGTGCAGACATGAATGTGTGTGTGACTCCATCCTTGTTTGTGCCTCTGTGTAGCTGGGATCTTTGTGTCCGTGTGGGTTTGTAGCAGCTCCAGCCCATGGACCCCCATCTGAATGTGAGTCAGCTTCTCATCCCGGCTTTCTCCAGGGAGGCCCGGGCTCTTGGCAGAGGAATGCATGGGAGTGGGCTCCTTCAATAAAAGCAAGTCTCTTTCAGGGCCCCGGGACAGCCCTGGGCTTTACTTTTCATCGTTTCCCTCCCCTGTCTGTCTGAACCCAAGTGGGCTGCTGCTTTTGCTACTGCATTTCAAGCATAATGGCTTTACCTTGAGCCTGAGAGAGAAAGACACAGAGGAAGGGAGGTGTCCAGAGCTAGAATTATGACTCACCTACTGTATGCCCATGTTAACCACTGGATGACATCTTGTTAGAGCTCAACGTGGTTTTGTCTGCCATTCAGCAGATAACGGCAAATCACATATTTAACCAGACAAAGCAGGAGAAACATATGGGTGAAGTCCTGTAAAACAAAAGTGCCCCTTTTAAAGAATAGACATTATCTTAACTTTATGGGAAATAGGCTTGCGTTCTTGCCGAGAGTTAGATGAGAAAATTAATTCTCACTCTCATATCCGTAAGCTAAATATGAAGCTACAGCTAGCAGCAGCTTAACTTCGCTTTTAATTGGTGAGCTTCAGAGGAGTTGGTAGGGGGATTTTGTTACCTAAGGACAGAGCCAGTCTAGGTGTTTCCCCCGTTTCCAGTCGCTACGCTAAGTGGTATTGATCTTCTGATCTAACTCTCAATTAAGAAAGCCAAAAATCTAATTTCCCAAAGCGTTGAACAATTCATTTTAAAAGGTGAGGAAAGACAAGATTAACACCTACTAACCACTCGTTCATTCTGAAGGAATTGCCTGCATAATGAATCTGCGAATGTTTCCTTGTTAGCAACTTTCAAGCTTTTGCTACCTCTATTTCAATGATCCATTGAAAGCATAAATTTCAACTTGCACTCGTTGCTCTGCACCCAGTAGTGTCGTTGAGGTCTAGCAGATGTGTGGCTGGAGTACAGCTAAACTCTTTGACAGCTATCATATGGGGAGAAGAGAAAGTGAGGGGGTTGAGAGAAATACAAAAAGAGAATAGAAGAAAAGACATCTGAGGAAGGAAAACTTGAATAAGGGGGAAAAAAGGGAAAAGTCAAGGGAAAAGGGCAGCAGATAAAGCAGAAGTAGACAAAAGTCGAATCAAATGTTAGTGATGACAACAGTAATAAGAACTGAGGAGAGGGAGAAAGAGAGGAGAAGGAGACAAGGAAGGAGGAAGACAAAGATAGGCTGGGACAGAAAGACACAGAGAAGAAGACTGGTCCCTGGCCTGCAGATCAAAGCAGGCAGCACCTGCTGCTGCGCCACAGCCAAGGCAAACACATTGTCCCAACAGACGCCCTGCTTAATGGCTTCTGTGGCGAGAACTTTACCGGGTCCAGGACTGCCTCTGCAGACACACAAAGGCTTCCTAAAACTCGTTCCTACTCATTGTTTACACAGGGCGACACATCCAGGAGAGCACACACACAGGCACAACATTCCTATGTGGGAATCATCCTCCCGTCTGCTTGAGAATGCACAAATCCAGACACCTCTCAGAATCATAAACTCACCTAAAGTACCCCTACGGACTGATGAAGCACGCATACAATAAAACACATTAACAATAAAGCACCTGGTTCTGTCTGTGCACTCTAACGCAGTGTTCTGTTATAGGGACCTGGGTTGTGATTGGACCCAAGTCAATATTGAGCAGAGAACAAATCATCCTTAGAAAAACAGTAAACATCTGTTTTGTGACTTGGCCACCTTTCACTGGCAATGTCAGCCTGACCTCAGCAAGGCAGGGCCCCTTTTACATTTTCCATGACAGCAAGCGGGAGTACCAGTAAGTGGGTGACAGCATCTGTAATTTCTTCTTTCAAAAAGCGGGGGAAAATAAAAACAAACCTTGACGCAATGAAGGCAGGTACTAGGGCACTCTGAACATGTCTTGCAGTATGTCCAAAAAGAATAAAACCATGGACAGTCTTTCTGCACAGCTTTTGCAGAGGCAAAGTGGAACCTCATTGGGTTATTGATGACATTTATGGCTCGCATGTGAAATACTGTCTGCTGAAATATCACTTTAGATCTCTCCTTTCCTTGTAGCTTCAAGCCTTTATGGCAGCCGCTTGATTTGTAGGCTGTCTGATATTTGGATGCACCGCTCATGTTAGGAGCAAACCTAGCATTTTCTTTTATTGGACCCACGGTATCTCATGCTCTATTGATCTTAGAAGGGAAATTCTGTTATCTGAGAAGCTGGGCCCGGCTACAAAGCCACACCCATGGAGATGGTAGCATTTAAATGTCTTGCTCAAGGATACTTTAGCGTAGTGGATGTTTTCCAATGTGTGGGCTTCAAAGAGGTCTCTGATATTATTTATACCATGATACTAATTTGTGTAGTGTATACCGTTTAATAATGCTAAGGGGGATAGACTACTCCACTAAGCCCTATTTAAAACTGGATTGTAATGGATTAAAAACATCTCAAACACGCTAAATATCCATACATACATATTCCTTTTAGGATGAACATGTCGAGTTTCCATAGGCCCTAAATTAGAATGACTTATTTACAAGTTATATTGCATAATATTCAGCTGAGCTGCAAACCTCCCCACTGAGGCACCAATGGTCATGGTGATAGACTAAAGTTGCTGGCCTGCAATCCGGAAACACCAGGATGTCCACGAGTCCAGGTCCTCTCATACTCCTTCTGTATCTTCTTCTCCCTCGCTCTGCCCCACCTCAACCCCCTCACAATCTGGCCAGGATGTCCTGATGGCTTTACCAGCAGGAAGTGGGGCTTTTACACTGAAGGCTCTGAAATAAGGAGCATCTGCGACGGACTCCAAGTCGTGGTGGGTCCTGTTACCCACACCTCGGACGAGATGTTTGAATGTTCAACAAAGGGCAGTACTGTGCAACTTCTTTTAATTTTGAGACACGTGTTGATATAGACAAGAAATGGCAAGTGACAGCCTGAGTCTTATGGCAGGGTGCTTACAACTTTATGGTGATCAGTATTAGCATTGTGGAAACAGGATCAGAAAAATCAATGTGTTTGCATTTTACGCAGGAAATGAAACTAGGCCTACTACCGACTGCACGCTGTAGAATATCCTTTGATGCTACAGCACTATTTGGTCACCCATGCATAAAATGAGGACTTCAGTCAAGCTTTTTTGCCAAAATGTCAGTTTGTAGCGAAAAGTTCGATCAAAGTTGTAACAAAGGAAGTAAAAGTTGTAACAGGTTACAATAGGCGAGCCTGCAAAAGGATCATTGTCTACCAGAAAACCTAAATAATAAATAAGATTTCCAGGTCACAGCTGCCCTCTAAATAGCTTAAAAATCAGCTTGTAACTGAACAACAGTCTACAGCCATGCTTGCGGCTCTGTGAGGATGTACTGAGTCATGGCGGTGCTTTGAGTTACATGCTAACATCAGCATGCTTAGCAAGTATGTTCATTATCTTAGTTTAGTCTGTTAGCATGCTAACATTTGCTAGTTAGCACTAAATACAGCACAGCTGAGGCTGGAATGTAATGTAATCTCTAGATGAAAAATGAATGTTCCTGCTAGTATGGAAAAAACTATGTGCGTAAAAAGCTTTCAACAAATTGTGTGATACATGTTTTGCAATTAGCCCATCTCGAGTGTGCATTTGAGCTGTCTCAGTGAATGAATTACATGTGTTTTTTACACACAGTCGCATATCATAACCACTAAACTTCAAGTCCTGTAATCAACGTATTGCTGCAGTTGTCATGAAAATACCTCCTGCGTGAAATTTTGATCCGTTGCCAACGCTAACATCATTAAAACATTTCGTGGCCATTTATGTGCTGACTTGATTTCATGATGGTGGTTGATGCCTATAAAAAACAAAGGTCATTTTTGCAGATGTTTTTTTCTCAAACAACAGCAATTTCCAGCACACCTGTCAATATCCAACCTGTTTACAGCATCTGTGTGGAGTTTCCAGCAGTGGGAAAGCAGCTGACCCTGTAAGAGCACAGGCCTTGTGGAAAATGATGGTAATTCCAACACCGTAGATACCTCAGGAGACTTGGCACGGCTTTAGTCATCCGCCCGGATCCAGCAGAGAGCAGTAGAACATTAAAACACTTGGGATACAGCGGGAGTTGTCATGGTAATCCACAACTACCTTAACCATTTCTCATATCCCTCCTTCATTTATCCAATTTCTCCCTCTATTGCACCCCCTTCTTTCCTTTGATAAACAATTTTTACAACGTAGCACTTTCTTTCGTTCCTTCTGTATTCCTTTCCTTCTCTTTTTCTCCTCTCTCACACTCCCTTACTTCCTCTCTCCCTCTTTTAGCCACCCAGATGTAAAGACAAGGTGCTTTCCGAATTTCCATCCCCTGACGTTTGTTTCTGGAATTATTCCAAACATGTGGGAGAGCCCTTTCCCCACTGTCTTTTCCCAGCACAGGTGCCTGCTTCAGTGGGTCTAGTAAGCTGTCTGCAAATGACATTGGTTCCCCTCAGTTGGTCACATCCTGTGTCCCGGATATGATACTGCCATGAGTCTCTAATGGAAACACGTTGGCTTTGGATTGCATGATGTCCAGTTGTGGGAAGACCGTGATGAAAGCATTTCTACAGAAAGACTGAGTGTCCACCACGGTAATTCCCATATTTTTACATGACAGATTTGGTCAGAAATAGCCTCTGAAATATTCCAGAAAGTCTTCTTAAAAGGTCTTTTCTCAGTGTGTTGCTTGGCAGTGTCGAAAAGCAGACCCCAATTTGAAATAGATGTTTGTGAGAGGTAGTCTACAGCTATCAGAGAGGAGGCTCATTATTATTTCTGTAATTTATTTAAATTTTATGATGATCAAGGAAATTACTTCATGAAGATTTTGTTCACTTACTGTGTGTATCTATAAATCTGTCAGGGCAAATTTTAAAGTAATAGTGTGAAATTTTGGGAAATATGCTTATTCGTCTTCTTGCCTTGACTTGACTTAGGTGAGAATATGTGTTAAAAATAAGCTACAGATAGCAGTCAATTAGCTTAGAACAAACACTGGAAACAGGGAAAAACAAGGCTAGCCTTTCCAAAGATTTAAAGTCTGCCTACCAGCACCTCTAAAGACTTTATATCTTATTTAGTTCATACATTTTTTTAAATGTAACCCTTTCACCAACGGCTCACCACATGGGCAACACTTCATATGGAACTCAAAATGTATTAACCCCTTTAAAGTCTGTTACTCAGTAAAATGGTGAAAGACATCTTGTTGCATAATAACTTGTCTATGGTAAACTATGACTCTCGCTCTCCAATTCAATGAGAGGCTATGCGGAATTACTCTTGCATGGATAAAGCAATCGAACTCAAACATGTATATAAAATATATGTATAAGAAATATATACGAATTAACCTACTCGGTTCTACAACATGTGAGCAAAACCAACAACGCAAACACCATATCTCAGCTTTAACTTTGTATTCACTGAATGCAGAAATACCGTTCATCCGAATACAGAAAAAACACAATGCAAGAAATAAAATATAAAAAACAACAAGACCCGGGTAATTGAGAAGTTAGTTGCGGACCTGAGTGCACTTTGGTTTCGGTCTGTTCTTTAAGCACGCTTGCATTCATGTTCGTTGGCGCGCTTAATGTTGGAGCTCATGAAGGACAAACTGCAGTATCGTTACCTCCTCGTGTAGATCAGTCCCAACGCCACACCTGTAGAAGTCTCCGTCTCCAGACCCGTCCCGGTCCGCAGCAGCGATGAGCAGCAGCACACACACTCTTTCCTCGGCGCCGGCGAAACCCCCCGCGACGACCGCTGAAGCTCCTCCGCTCCCGCTCTCGTCTTCTCAGGCCGACCGACGTCCTCCTATCGATGGCGGCGGCTGGCTAACGTTAGCTTAATTAACTCACTTAGCAACACCACACTTCGTTGGCAGCGAACAGTCGCTGACCTCACGCTAACACGAGGGATGTAACCAGCAAAGCAGTCCAATGTCCAAAATGAGCTAAGCGTACACAATAAACAGTAAAGTCAAACGTAATTCAGACCACTCTCACACATGTCCGACGGTCTCTTGACGCTAACGTTCTTCTTCCCGTCAAAAAACAAAAAAACTCTTCCCGCCTCTCGCGGGATTACCCAGAGGTCAACAGGAACTCAAATCCTTCCTTCCTTCATTAATTCTCAAACATAAACAAGAATTATTATTACATTTTTCTTGAACAAGCCTGGAAACACCTTAAAAAAACATGACAATAATCCACAGGTAGAAATGTGACACAAATACCTGTTGTAAATCAAGTTGTTACATAAACAAGTGTGGAAACGTCAGCTTGTGGTTTCACATATGGGGGCCGGGGGCAATAAGTAGTCCAGCACATACCCTCCTGTAACACTGCAACGTTGTATTTTACACTTTGACTTTTGTTTGGATTATACAAACACGATATGACATACTTTTGGACAGAGCCTGACTAGCTAAACGGCTGCTTGCTGTAGCTGTGCCTTATTTAACAGTCGTATTGATCTTCTCATCTAACTTGGCAAAAAAGTGAATAAATGTATTTCCCAAAGTGTCCGTGTTGCTTTAATGATGTTATACCTAAACACATGTGGGAAAAGCATTTGGAAATAATTCATATTGTTTGTTTTAACCAGCATGTCAAAGAGAATCTAGACAATCAGAGGGATGTATTTTGGTGTCTTTTCTCTATCCCGTAGCAATGTATTGTGTGTATTTTGATCTGACTGGAGGACTTTTTCATTCTGTAAATTTACTTGTATATGGTAGACAACAGAAAATCCTCATGATGAAAATCATAGCACCTTGCCTTGATTTACTGCCCACTCTCTGAACTTAGAGAGTCTAGAACAATATCTAACTATTATGGACTGTTTTTAAATTCACACACACTCCTGTGTGTGTTATTCACTGTCTCTCAATTCTCACTTTCACCCGGTTTGCCACTTGCCGACTCTTGCACTCTCAGCCACTAACTTCAGGCAATTAAGAAAATAAACAGAACGTCCTCGGGGCCCCAGGGTCCATTAATCTTTCTTTTTCCTATTACACCATGCCGTAGCTGGCCTGGCAAGGTGCCCGGCCATCAACAATGGGTAACCAGTAGACACCCATAACTATGCAGCCTCCACTTCACCACTTCAAAATGTAAAATGTGTCAGCAGCAATTTGCTCATATTTACCACAGCTATACGAAATGTTGAGATTAAAAAGTGATGTGTGGTTATTGGCTTGCCATGGTAACCATAGAGCCCCTTTGGGTGAGTTGGGCCTGTGTGTAGATGTTATTTATCGTGTGTAAAAGTCAAGGAAAATATTCTCATGTATCATTTTTCACCTCCAATTAACTATAAAGGAATTCGTGTTTCACGGAGTGGAATGTGAGAGTGGAGCGAAAACTGCGGGTCACGAGTGGATGTCAAGGCCATTTTTTGATATAATAGCTCAAATAAACTTTAGTGGGTGGGAGTTCTTGTACTGCCGACACCCTCATGTCAGCACAGCGGGCTAAATCAGAGCAGGAATATGATCACAGCAGTCATAACAGTTGGGACAAAAATACCCTTGATGCGAGATGGGTCAAATTTAAAAGCAATAGTAGGACATTTTTGGGAAATACACTTGCTCTCTTGCCGAGTTAGATACCACTCTCGTGTCTGTCCTGCAGCCTGTTGGCTTTGCTTAGCATAACTGAAAACCGGGGGACACAAACACAAAACAAAGGTAACAAAATCCACCTACCAGCTCCTCTAAAGCTCAATATTTAACATCTTATATCTTGTGTGTTAATTGGGACAGAAACTGTAAAAGTAAAAACGGCAATCCACCATATTCCGGAGGTGTTATGTGCCATGATGCAGCCTATTTCTTGGAAATAGCTCTGACCCCCTTAAAATAGCAAATTGTTGTTTTGACACAATGGTTATTTGTATGGATTACACAAACAAGATCAAATGTGTACTAGTTAGTGAGATTTTGAGTTGCTAGTAGACGGATTTTGCAGCCTCTTCTTCAAAGAGAAAGTGTGTTTGAGTTTTTACAGCCAAAGGTTAAAGATCGCCTCTTGTCAGCGTTGAGGTCATCGCTTCTCCCTGGAACATTTGTTCTCTCTGGGGACAGAATAATCTGTGTGTGTGTGTGTGTGTGCGTCTACACCATAGATCTACACACACAGGACTTGTTAAACACCTCAGCCTATAACATATATATCTACCTTCAGACACTGACTGTGAATGGTAGGATCATTTTCACCCTCTTTAAGCATATAGACATTCAAGAAGGCCTGTTTTTATGAAAGAGCTGCGACGGCCTGGAATAGTGTTGTGTACAGCACCATAGTGCCGCTCTGGGCGCCACCTCTGTCTGTTTCCATGCTGTAACCTCTTCCTTACCTCTTCCCACACTTCCTGTTGTCCAGATGAAAGGAAAAAAAAAAAGGGGGGATGATTAAAGCGAAATGCTGTACGCATGAAGGCTGTCTCCATTTGGTTTCATGAAATCATGACTATATTGAAAGTGAAGAGGAGAGAAGAGGAGAAGGGAGGACTTGCCAAAGAGCCGTCAGTCCATGAAGCCAGCAGGTACTTGCTACTCTGGGAACAGAAACACACAAACACACACACTCTGTCGTGGGAATAGATGCATGATTTATATACAGTCGCCATTACGTGAGGCTACAGCCCCCACTAGAGGCACTATTTATCCAATGTAATAAATTGGATTAATTAAATTTGCGTAAAATGTTCTCACTCTCAGACATCGTTTCCATCATTGCGGGGGCAACTCTGACTCATATCTGACCATCAGTGATGCGACACCTGAGCTGTGCGGCCCATATTTTTACAGTTTAAGCAAAACGCTAACTTTGTGTTCTCTTATTCCTGAGTGTATTTTCATAATATTTCATCCTTTCATGGATGTCTTAATAGATTTATACCATTAGTTTATTCTAAGAGCAGCCAGTTTGTTCTAGAAAGACAGCCTTAGGTGTGAAGGAAACTCAGACTGCCTGCCAAAGCGGTGCAGTCGACCAGAACTTACCGGACCATTTATAATCAACCAGTTTGGCTTTTCCTTACTCTACCAGAGGTGAACAAATGCTCGTAAATGTCTCTTGAATTATACCCTAATGACAGTTTTCTCACTGAGCCTCCTACCATGACTTCATTGGCCTTCCTTTAACATTTAAAGGGAAATTTCACATTTGAAATATTTTTAACTTCATATTCATCATCTTAAATATGGTGCAAACCTTGTGCAAATCTTCCTGTCTATCAAAGGTTACATGAGGTCACCCATAATGTAAATGCAGATGTAGGGATGTGGCACAGCTATCACCCAAAGGTTTAAAACACAATGAACATGTTATTGCTCCTTTATTATCAGCGGTTCTCTGGGATTACACAGATTCATTCTGCATAAAACAGTGCTCCAACACCTATTTTAGAATAAACTACAGACTTTTACACTTCCGGGGGATGCTGTCAAGTCCAATCAAGTTCTGTTTTTTATATGGCCCAAAACCATAAATCCCCAATTTGCCCCAAAGTGCTTCACAATCTGTACAGCATATGACAGCCTCTAATGTTAGACCCGGGGTTCAGATAGAAAAAACGTTGCTTTAACATCAGAAAGCTAATAAATTATACTCCAGTGGCCCCACTACGTGTTAGACCACAGCTATCTAATGTCTGTATTCTTGGGTTGGTATTCATAAAACTGCTCTTTTATTAAATAGCCTTCCATACATCTTCATAGATTGTGTCAGGTTGGATAGAGTTGCACAGTGCCGACGGGCTGCCACTGATCTACACAACATCCAGTGTGCATGGCCATTTGCATGCGCCCCATCCACAGTGCTACTGAGGCTGCCGGAGGGGCGTGCGCGTCGAGAGTCGCTCTTTTCACACCAGCAGGGACACTGCTCACCCACCGAGAGAGAATCACCATGGCCTCTGCACTGAATTGCACACCCTTTCTTTTGTGTTTTATTTGTTCTTCGTTACTGTTTGCCAGCGTGTTCTGCGACGAGGATGCAGAAGAAGATGAGCATGCCAAGCACACGTACACGGTGGAGATGTTCAACGAGGCGGTGCCTACTGCGCCCCACTTTGTCATGTTTTACGCCCCATGGTAAGTGGACAGTTAGTTACCAAGTTTTTTCCTGACGACGTTGAATAAATGGATTTGCAATAACCTATGTCTTTCTGTAACACCCACATACACAGCGAAATTAGTGTGTGTGTGTGTGTGTGTGTGTATGGGGGGGGGGCTCTTAAAGTTGGATTAGAGCTACCCGGCAAGTTAGCAAACAAGCTAGTTAGCAGGCAAGCTAGTTGGGTACCGAGCCCCTTCTTTTGGTCAACCGGTGTGGTTAGCTTTGCTGCTAGCTAGCATAGGCAAACAGTTAGCCAGCTGCAGTTTAGCGGATTGGAACACTTTTCACAGGGGCCCTCGTGCTTTCAGGGCCAGTAACGTAGTTCGCTAGCTGTTGAAATGTAGTTGAAAACGTTATAAGTTAGTGAACGTTGTGCGTAAACGATCAAACAGCGTTTGTGACGCCGTGGTCATTCACAGTTAGCGCAGATATAACGTTAGCTACTCACAATCCGAAGTTGTAGTTTGGGAAGCTGTGCTTACGTGGCACGCACTGATTGACTGATGTTATGTCAGCGGGCACGAACGAGGGGTGCACGCTCCCCCAGAGGTCCTTGAGCTAGTCTCAGGAATTCCTAATAAAATAGTAGTTTTGTTCGATCGTCACCCAATTTAGTGAAGATAAAGCATCGAGAGGGAGAGAGAAAGAGATGGGGATTGTATCAGAAGATAAGATCAGAAGTTCAACTCTTTCCTTTTGTCAAAGGCCGACCACTGAAGCCTCGGTTATCCCCTGCTGTTGGACCAAACCTTTGTCCAATACCCAGATTGGTATTCTTGACATGGACTGTAATTTTAGAGTTGCATGCAGTGCCTTTCTGCCTTGAATACATTTGGCCTAAATATCCTACTACTGCAACGAAGCAGTGTTAACCAGCAGGTTTCTTCCCAAATTTCTGACTTTGTCACTAAGACTTCTATTTGCTTTTTCATCGACATGTATCCACATTATTGTGTCTGTGTTCATCAGGGGGCGGTATAAAACTGAAGCTCTGCGTGGCTTTCAGTGTCTGAAATAACCACGAGTCTGAAAGTGAAAAGTAGCCGGCATGTTCCGTCGTGATTCCTTTGGATTATTCAGAGGACAGTGTCAGGATTAGGCCACTATCCATTATAAACCTCCATACCACCTTTGCCACGTGGGCCGTAATGCATGTAATTCCACATTTCCTTTTGGAAAAGTGTTTGCAGATGACGGCTTTTTACCAGGATCGCAGTTTAGTTATGTAGACTCGAACATGTGCACGCTTTTAAGAATAGCTTCTGTTGACAGTCTATGCAACCCTGTTGTGTCCAGGTGCGGCCATTGCCAGAGGTTACAGCCGACATGGAACGAACTGGCAGACAAATACAACAGCATGGATGAGCCCCCGGTGTATGTGGTAAAAGTAGACTGCGTCCCAGACACCAAGTTCTGCTCCAATGTCCACGGGGTTAGGGGCTACCCCACGTAAGTACTGGTCATGCCGGTTCTTGAATTCATACATGAATTTTCATTCGTTGGCGTGCATTAGCTCAGCCTTAGATATTTCAACAACTGAATCAAATTCATTAAAAAAAAAAGAATGCAGGCTGTTGGATGCAAGATAAAAACAACTCCTACAACATTAGAAGTAAACAGTCCTTTTCATCACTGATAGACAGTTGAATCTTCTGCCAGTATGCTAATGGCGTCCTCTGACTGTACCTGCAAACACAGCAGTCACTGGATAAGGGTTGACAGAACTTTTATAACAATAATATAATAAATTAAGCAGTCCTAGATCCTTTAATGATGATTGGATAGACTAGTTAGAAAATTGTGTTTGCATGCGTTTTGGTACACTTTCTTGTATAAGTTTTAGACTTAAATCACAAGACTGCCATGCCAGAGTTAATTCAATTTAAAACCATGTGTGTGTGTTATGTGGAGGCTGAAGTTGTTTAGGCCAGACCAGGAGGCAATTAAGTACCAGGGGGCCAGAGATCTACAGTCTCTGGAGACCTGGATGCTGAAGACACTCCAGGAGGAGCCTTCGGTGAGTTGCGTTCATTCGGTTAACGCCGCACGTTGTGTGACCCTAACATGTGCAAGAATGGTGTTGTTCATGGCTGCTTGTTCTTGTGTGGCCTCCAGGAGCCAGAGAGTGAACAGGAGCCTCCTAAGGCCCCAGAGCCCAAACAGGGCATGTATGAGCTCACTGCTCTCAACTTTAAGGCCCACATAGCCAAAGGTAAAGATCTAGTGCTCCATTCACAATGCTTCATGAAAGTGCCGTTAACCCGCGACTTAACTCAGGAAAATGAACAGTAAACTCCATGTTGTGTATTTAGGCAGCTGCATCCTGCCTGAAACACACCAATTGTTTCTGTTACTTTGAGTGGTACTTTCAGCTTTCAGCCACCCTTAGTAGTGTTTCTAGATCCCTCGTTAGAGAATGGAAACACCTCATTGCCTTGATTGACATAACTGACATTTCAGCACGAGTGCCTGAGCCCCAGTCGACGCGAACTGTATACGGCTCTTCTCCTGCCACCTGACGTTTCTGGATTTTCAGACGACCACTGCAAAAATAAACAGCGCTCACGATAATTGTCTCGTTGAAACTGTGGCGCTCGGGCTGCGCTGCAGTTGAAATGTTTGGGTTTTGAAGAAAAATAAATGATTTCTCGCTTGGGGACGAAAAGAAGGCACGGTATGACCTAGGCGTTTTTTTTTTTAAACAGTGTTCATTGGTCCCACCTTCGCGTCTTGGCAATACAGCTGCAATAAACACCGTGTAATTGGTTGCGTATAACCTCTGTATAAGAGGTGTATGATTTCATATACAGCAGGCTGTGTTGAGTTTGTAGTGGGATCAGCTTTACATGGCTCCATCAAATCAAAATATCTGAACACATGAACTTGTTTAGTACAGAATTTTGCACTTGTGTGTAATTCTGTCCATGTAGAAATGGGTATACACAGACACAGCAAGGCATTTTACTTCAACTTACTTATTGTATGTGTTCTTTTCGTTTCCATTTGTGTTTAATATTCCTGTTCGTTGCAATCAGTTTCTAACATGGCTTTTCTCCTCTTGCTTCAGGTGCCCATTTTGTTAAGTTCTTTGCCCCGTGGTGCGGTCACTGCAAAGCCATGGCCCCAACCTGGGAGCAGCTGGCCACCAGCTTTGAGCACTCCGATGACATCAAGATAGGAAAGGTGGGTCCTTCAGGTTGCCCGTTAACAGGTCCGCGACAGAGCCACTCAGAAATAATTGAACACACATGAAAACAATTTTTAAAAAAAACAACAAAAAAACCCCCCCACATTCTGTGATACGGGTAAAAACAGGGCAACTACACGGGCATTTGTTTGTACGATAATGGCCGCCTTCTTTCTTTCCACAAAAAGAGGTTTGCGGGTTGTTGTTTTTTTTTTTTGCCATTCAACAATATGAGTTTCCTTTGTGCCACTTTTTGCAGTGCTCCATTTGCTCTCTCGAATCCTGTTACCTGTTTGGCCAAACAGGATGCTGGTCATATGAGAAGCCACCTGTTTGCATACTGGGTTGCAAACAAACACCTTTTTAAGTCAGTCGTGCGGGGGCGATGTTTGCATTGACGTGTCGTTTCATACTAGCTCAATAACGCATGTTCAAACATTTCTGACCTAGGTGGACTGCACGCAGCACTATGAGGTGTGCTCTGAGAACGGCGTACGGGGATATCCAACACTGTTGTTCTTCTTCAATGGACAGAAGGTATGCAAGACGTTTTGGACTGCTGCAGCCTTTCCATTCCATTCACGATCTCGCCGTGCACAGCCATTCGACTCAATCTGCTTCGGACCTGCTGTGGCTGTCGACCCCTTCTGAGCTTTACTGCAAACTGTAACAACCTCCGTGACTACATCGTGATTAAAGGCATGAGCAAAAAGTGAAAATACTGCCATGTTAATCACAACAGCCATGATGTGATTTTACAGTTGTGCCACTGAAAGTCTGAGTTAAGTAATGATTGATGATGATCAGTGCTTAAGCAAAAACTACTTCCGGTTATTGTAAGGCTCCATAGTATTGGGTTTTGCTATGGGTTGTGTTCGTGGTGTGTGAAGAAGTGTCAGTGCTTCTCAATTATTGTGTTCTCCAGGGTCATTGTTGAGTTCCAGAGGTCCGAAGGAAAAAAATGTATTGGTGTGACACTGGCATAACTCACTATGCTAAGAGATTATTCAAATAGCCTCCATAGTTATGGCAATAGCAGTACGCTATTCTTGTGTGTGTGTGTGTGTGTGTGTCTTTTTGTAGACCGAACAGTACAAAGGAAAAAGAGACCTGGACTCTTTCAAAGACTTTATGGACAACCAGCTGAAGGCTGCCATCGCTGAGGGGCAAGAGCAGGAGCCAAGTGGGGAACAAAAAGGGCACGAGGTCCCCACTGCTGAGCCAGCCGAAGAGGAGGTAAAGGTGGGTGTGAACAACAAAACGAAGAAACGTCCTAAAGTAGATATAGTGCTGTTTTCTTTTCTTGGTGTATTTCCTGCTTTTTGTCAGGGTACAGTTACAGTCCTAATGGATCCATCAGCCTGTCTTTCTGTGGCGAAAGGGTTAGCATGCATTTTAGTGGCCTGTATAAGATCATCATGAAGTCCCTCTTTTGTGTGTAATGACATGTACGTGTTTTTAATGAGACGATGTGGGCGTGAACAGGGTCCAGACATTTCTTTAAAATGAATAATACGTCTTTCAAGTTGAGGGGCTCTCTGTCGGGATCCGCACAGTTTAATATCAGAGTGTCTTTCCTCTCTGCAGTCCAGCGTGTTGTCCCTGACGGAGGACAACTTTGACGAGACCGTGGCCAAGGGCATCACCTTCATCAAATTCTACGCTCCATGGTAAGATCGTCATTTTTGGAACAAGTGACAGTGCACTCACTCAGATACTAAACCTATATTAGCCTGTAGATAAATCTGAGTCTATACGTGTTTTTATATGGAGTCCCGAAAGGTGAGATTTTTTTTAACTTGTGCCCAGTCAGTTATTTGTCTAGTTAATATCTGCATGATAGGCTTATGCTTTGAAGACCACGGGGGTAAGTTGCGTTTATAGCTTTTACGAGTTTGTTGATTTCAAGTATGTTGGAGACATGACGGCGTTCCTTGCCTTACTTGGACAGTCAATATTTATAGTAAATTATCTTGTATGCACAAGATAAAAAAATATCCCCATACGGGACTTTAGTAGTTTTATTATTCACGTGTTGTTCCTAGTTCAGCTCCTGCATGCAGCACTTGCATATTAAGCGACCTAGCTTTATGTATGACTTACTACTGCTGCAGTAGTTTGCTGCATTTGTGGAACTATAAGCAGCAAAAAATACACGAGTTGGCTCAAATTACTTTTGTACAGATTTTTAAGTACCTGCAAATAAGAGAATAATCACTAACAGTGGTTTACAAGTTTCTAAATGTGTTTTACTCAAACACTGACATTACAGTCTCCCAGCATTTTTCTCAGTGAGTTTAAGTGATGTTATCCTGCTGTCAACTGTAGGTGTGGCCACTGTAAGAACCTCGCTCCGACATGGGAGGATCTTTCCAAGAAGGAGTTTTCTGGCCTCACTGACGTCAAGATCGCCAAAGTGGACTGCACTACTGAGCGCACACTCTGCAACAAGTACTCGGTAAGTATCTGGGTGTCATCCACAGTTACATTATCTAAACTGACCATGTAGCACTTTCTCTCAAACCCATCTGTCAGCTTTTTTTTTTTTATTTTATTTTTTTTTATTTAAATTTCTTTAAGATTAAGTGTGTTGTACAGGTGCATGTAATAAAACAAAGATGGTGGTTTTATCACAGAGCCATAAAACACTTTGACTGCTACATACTTTAATTAGTTGCTACAGACTGTAATCCTGAAGCAAATTCAACACACACACACACTATCAGCTTTGATTGTACGTAGAGTCTGAATGATGGTATTGAGGCAAGCCCAAAGCATTATCTAATATTGACAGGCTTTTAGAATTAAAGTGTGTGTGAAGATGTTATACACTGACCTCGTCTTGATTCAAACTAGCCTACAGCATATCTATAATGAAGTGATAAAAAGCTCAACCACTGTTAATCAGTTTGCGTCTTTAAAAAGTAAGTTCTTGAAGTTCCCATTACTATTTCGATTAGTTTGCAGTTTTGAAATCAAATGGATAATCATTAAGCCAATTTGTCCCTGTATACAAAGTACATTGTACTGCTGGCAGAATTGCTGCTTCAGAGTTCAAGATCCATAGTTGAGTTATCTTTCTGACTTCAGTGATAAAACGGTTTATATTTAAGATATCTTCTCGTAGAAAACAAAAATTTGAACTCTTTAGAGAAACAAGTTACCTCTATCAAAGAGGAGACGGCTCTGTCTGTCAACAACACATCTCAAAACTCTGATTTTATTTGTATGAAGTTTGGTGGACAGACAAGACTCTGACCAAAAAAGAGCAGATAAGATTTTAGGAAGCAACCTGGGATTTCCATTACCACAAGACTGTTGGTTTCAACAGCATCATTTAATTAGGTTTACTGTTAAACATTTTCTCACTAATTAAATGGTTTTGAAAGATGAGAAATTACATGGAATAAACCTGTGTTGTTGTTGTTGTTGATCTTACCTCTTCATTCAGGTTCGAGGTTACCCCACCTTGATCATCTTCAGGGCGGGCGAGCAGGGAGACGAGCATCATGGCGGGCGGGACCTGGAGAGCCTGCACGGCTTTGTGATGAGGCAGGCGAGAGACGAGCTGTAGAAACAGTCAAGTCAGCGCCCAGGTCTCCACCACTCTGCTCGCCCACACTGCATAACTGGCCAGTAGGACACCACTCTCTCTCTCCCCTCGGGTTCTCTTCAAAAAGGAGTCGGCCAATGACAAACTGATGCAGTCTGTTCTTTCTCCAGTGTTCAAGGACATAATGATTCAGTAGAGTGTTTGGGATGTGAAGGTATTTCTCATTGCTGTTGCCCAACCGTAAATCTCCTAATATGCAGAATACGATCGTATTGGTTGGATCTACAAATGAAGTAATATGTCTGACAACCGCTTTGCAAGCACTGCTCAATCAATCAGAACCAGGATTCCTCAACTGTTTATTAAAAGGGTAGCAGTTTCTGCCCGTTTACAAAATCTATTGTTTCTGATGAACTTCTGTAGCCATTTGACTTTTTTAAATGCTAAATTTTATACATGGGATCTGTTGTTAAATCATAGCCATTAATGTAACAGTACTGTCGTTCAAAAGTTTGTCACCCAAATGTGAAGTTTGAGTGTTAAGTTGAGGGTACTTTCTATCCATGCCAGTGATGGCCTATCTGACTTAACTCTCAGGGAAACGCCCACACAGACTAGAAGAAGTTGTGATGGAGGCATCATTGTTAGCACGCGAGTCTGGTAATGGCACATGGACGTCTCCGTCGTGCGTCAAACCCATTTTGTGACTCCTGTGATCTCAATCAACCATCCCTCTCCGCTCCTCCTAGCACTCAGAGTCTCAGGCCTGGACCATGTTGCCCCATACTTCCATTACTGAACATCTTTAGAGTTACTACTGCGTCTGTCGTATTTTCAGTTTTTTCGGAAACGCCCGTCCGATGCAGCTCATTTAATACAGCTCGGTGTGAAATCTTCCTTTTAAAGCAGGCTTTTCATTTTATCCTCGAATGTAGTACAAAAAGTGCTATATTGCTCAGGCCGGGCCCACGTTCGAAGGATTTGGGAAGCAGTAAGTGGAGCGGGAGGGTCACTTGGAGCCAGCGTTCAGGGTAACACATGCAGGGTTAGTTTAGGACCTTGTGAATGAGAAGTTGAACTCTACTTTGGTTGTGGCACTGAACTGTCATTCACAGGTCTTTGTGATGTTGCTGTTCACCTGGTCATCTTTGCCAGGACCGAATAGGTTTCAGAGCTCTTACAAGCTAACCTCTGTGGCTGGACACTTTTGTAATAATACTTGAGGTTGGAACTGAAACAAACATTCACTGCAGCTCAGGGTCAGGAGAGCTAGCTAGCATCATATCACCTTTCTGACTATGATTGTGACCTTTTCGTACCGTAGTGAGAACCAGCTGCATCTTGGGTCTATATAATTTCCTTTTCCTGGTCCAAAATATTTGTAGATGTCGTATTTTTCCAGTGGCAGTGGAAAGCCATGCTGTGAAGCGAACATCTTTAGGTACCAAAAACCATGGCCTGAATAGATGTAGTGAGGTGATCTGCTTGTGACGTACGGCTACACCAGCTGCTGGTGTCTAGTCTCACCAGCCAGTAAGATGGTCTGGAAAAAGCAGCATTATGCTGGGGACTGGTTTTAATTTCCCGCTCTGACTGTAACCACTAGTGAGATTAATTAGTCAAACTGAAACCTTCTTTAGTTCGCTGTCATGACCATCAACCCACAAACCCAACAGTCAAAGGCCAAGAAAATGCAGTCTGTCACAGAGCTGGTTCTAATAGCATTTGCAGCTTTGCCAATTGAAGTTTCTTTTCAGCTCACGTTCCGGTGACTGAGGACTTCACCCAGCTGTCAGGCCATGCCCATTACACTGCAAATGCTCTTTGACCCAGGTTATGTGACAAATGTGTGTTGCATGATGCAGGGCACCATTTAATGTCTAAGCCAGGTACACAAACAGTCAGAGATGGCAGTTTTGTTTTTTTTTGTCAGTAAAAGTTTTTATGGATAGCACATGGTCTAAAGAACTTCAGTGACAGAAGTATTTTCCTTATGAGTCATGAGTTGTGTTCTACCCATGGATTTTGTACAAAAAGAGTGAATAATGGCAAGTTGTAACATGAGGTTTCATAATAAAATTCAAAAATAAGTTTGTATTTTCATTTTGTTCTTGCATCTGTCTGTTAATAAGGTATGTGATTTTTCTTTTTAATAAAAGGTGCAATAAATAAGCTGAGAATGTACAAGTATTTACAAAAAACAGTCTAAACATGATCACAAATGTAAACAGCAGCTTACCAGAGGTATATTTTGTAATTTATGATTTTGGTTAGGCACATAAGGTATTTTGATTCTTATTAGTTTGTTTGTTTTTTCATTAAAATATGTTCTCTAAAAAACTCCATGTCATTCAAAGCTCACAGTAACATGTTCAATCAGAAAGACGTTGCCACTGGACACAAATCTCCACATAATTTCACCCTCAGGGTTGAAAAAGCAAATAGCTAATTTCAGAGAGCTGGCGCAGAAACCGTTCTGCCGGCTGTTTTTGACTCGCTAAATGTTTTTCCATAATCTCTTGATGGGTTGTCAGGGGTGGAAGCATTTGTTAACTTTGCGAGTGCAGCAACATGGAAATGGCCGTTTGCGGTATGTCGGAGGGATAAGGCTGTACTCTTCAGTTCTTTGGAGAAAAACATCAGTTTAGCCACAACATGCATCATGTTGAACCAGCCTGGTGAATTGCAGCTCAGCGTGAGCCTGGCAAATATTGACACGGAGGGGATATTTGGAGCAGTGCACAACTAAAATAGCCTGCGGTCACTTTGGTTCAGTCCATATTATATTTTAGGAGGGCAAATATGGTTTGAGAAGAAAATACATTAGGAAAGCGGAAGGAAATATGAATCTACTGACTCCGATGTATCATTCATTTAGTATCGGATTGTTTGAGTTAACATTTGCACTGCAAAGGAAACTAGGTGTGTATTTTCCCCATCGCTCTCAAACCATTTATACACACTTTCTGTCATTTGACCAGGTGAGGTCACTGATTACTGTTTAACACCGAGTCAACTCCCCGGGGCCATGCGCTGTAGAGAAGTCGTTCATCAGTTCATTCAGTAATTATTCGAGCCTCTTCTGAGAACTCATACGGCATGTTTTTTTGTCGGAGAGTTGAAGGGAAGGAAAGCAGCGCTCGGACTGGTCCCACAACAGTTCAGTTTTGCCCTCGCCCTCTCAGTGAGGGAGAGGGCGCAGTAGCCTCTTAAGCATTCATACACACACACTTCCATAAACACATAATATACAGACTTACACACACACACACACACACACAGTCATTCATTCAGTTGCAGACCCATGAAGTGAAGAATCCACTCCACAGTTGATAGAGAAGGTGACAACTTGGTGGCTCAACACTGGAGTGGGGTGAAGTTGCCTATAGATGACGCCCATATGGTGTCATTTTTGCAATGGTCCTCTCCCAGTTTGACGAAGACGACTGTTCATGTTACAACATGGATGTTTTGAACTGTCCAAGATTATTGGAATAGAACATGGTAATGATCTTTCAAGCTGGACATTCCTTGCAGGCTGAGGATTTCGGCAGGAAGCTGGTGTCTAGTTGAGGTCAACGTCACCCAGGAGTCACTGTTGCAGGTGCAGCCCTTTACCAACCCAACTTTCAATCGAGCATTATCATCCCTCGATGTCAGTGGCAGCCGCAGGCCCTTACCACCATGTTCTTGTATTTCTTCAGTATGACGTTGGAGTTGTCGTCGAAGTAGAGCACTGAGATGGCGTGGAGCTTGGTGGGGGCACAGCATGGCTTTGGTACGTTCTCTGGGTTCATCAGGTGCACCTGAAATCAAAGGAAAGTACAAAGTTTCCATCAAACATGTTCCACATTCAAAACAGAATATGTACACTTTATTGCATAAGCACAGTACACCCTTTATGGATTGGGTGTATAACATTAGAACACTTCAACAAATAAAATAAAAAATCAAAGCGGTAATCTTCTTTAAAAAAAAAAAAAGAGACAGTCTTAAAGTGGCCCTCAGCAATTAAGCATAACACTTTCATCAAGTTAGGAAACTCATGAGAGACAGATTTTTAAAACAAATGATCAAAATCGAAACAGCAGAGGCGGAGACATCCTGACTTTTAGTCAAGGAGGTCAGGTCAAGTTCCAAAAACACTACATTTCCCAGTCTGTAACTCATTAACGTCTTTTTCTGCACTCTCCCTGCCTGCTAAATGCCTGCGTCTGTCAACCTCCACAGCCTGAGTTCGTAACACAGGTTTTCTATTAAAAAAATTGAAATCTCAATCCCAATTTTAGATAACCCCAATGACATCATCAGGGTTATTTTGTCAGACTTTAAAATGCCCCCAATAAAAAACTTTTTCCACAAGTACTCTTCATGACAAGTGCATTTATCTTCATGTGTAAAATCAGAGGAGTGCCCCTTTAAGTTAACTGTTCCACAACAACTGGAATAAAATGTGTATTTATTGATCTTTAAAGCCCTAAAAGCCCACATTTCAAGACTCACACAAATGATGTGATATACACATATCCAGCCAATGAAAATATAAAAACAAATCTGAACTCTGCTGTTGTAGTTATCTCTAGGTCATTTAAATAAAGGAAGTTAATTCCTTTGAACACAGTTGCAGATACTGTTATATCTTATTGCACCAGTGCTGCAATGTTCCTAAACCCCTATGTAGTATGAGCACTATCACCAAAACCTGGCGGGGAGGGCCGAAATTAAACTTCAAACAACTCAGTGTTAAGAACATAGTGAGCATGATACACTCTTGAGGGTTGGTCTTACCAGTGTCTGTACAATGGCGTGGTTGGTGGCGTTCATGTGGGCGTTAAGGGGGAAGGAGCACTCTCCATCACAGTAGTTGGCTGCATAGCCTTCAGGAGCAATGATCCAGTCCTTCGAGAAACCCATGGCAGTAAACATAAAAGTCAGAACAGGTCAAATCCATCAAATCAAGTAAATAAAGCATCTTTATATGATAACTAGTCGATCAGAAAGGTAAAAGTGTACGTCTTCGTTTTGGAACAGTAGAAAAGTCATATCTGGTTCTAGGTCTCCTCACTCCTGTTGGTAAATTCAGCGTTAACCTCGTCTCTGAGGACAAACACTCCTGTCTGCGGAATCGCTCAGGGAAGCAATACTTCTCTCCTCCTTACTTCCTTCCTCTCTGCGTCTTACTGTTTCGCTCTGACAACCTCTCTGCATTTTTTTTTTTACCTCTTTCTAACTCGTTTTTATGTAGTGTGTGTGTGTGTGTGTGTGTGTGTGTGTGTGTGTGTGTGTGTGTGTGTGTGCGCGCGCGCGTGCTGGCAGTCTCCCTCTAGATGTCAGTGCTGTGTTAACAGCTCACAGCTTGTTTGGAAGGACGTACGCAACTTTGCCCTTCTATTTCTTCCTCAGTCTGTCTCCTTGTAAACACACACACACACACACACACACACACACACACAGAGTCTGAGACCTCAGTCTACTCCCATCAAGCTACTTGAACTATTCTCTTTTAACCAGCCTTGCTTGGCAGTACTAGTTTCATTTCAGGCTGACAGCCCGCGGTGTTTATAATGTAAATGACATTTGTAGCGAGTACAAAAACAACCCACAGATAGATTTGTTCAGTTTCTATATTCACCACAGTGGACTAAAATGCAATTAATGTATTTCTCAGATTTAACGTTTTCATGTGGAGTTTTGACCTCTAGTGTGGGACTATGGAGCTGTTTTTCTATGAGCGGGTCCCCGTTTTGTTTATCTCACGCACATGCACGTGATGTGATACACAGTCCTACCGGTGGTTTCACAATATTCCACTGATCAGCAGGTGGCGGTAACATGCCAAGATAAAGTGACAGCAAAGACAGGGACGAAGAAGACTGCAAGCGCGTCAACATGGATCCAGGATTTAATATGCCAATAGATCGGCTTTGCAATTGTTTTATGGAGGAAGGAAATGCAACACGTTTGCGAGACCTGAATGCTACACATAATGCAATTCATTTTACTATGAACTATCAAGACACCTATGTCACACACAATGACACTTATTGTAAGTAACAGTTTTAAATAACTTGGTCCTGAAACTTAATAACTATTGCACATTAAAGAAGACATAGTCGAAAACATCTGTGCATTTTGCTCCCGTGTTACTTCTGCAAACTCTTTTTGTGCCTGCTAGACTTGTATGGATGTATACAAAGTGATCGTGGAAGAAAACCACAACAATCCTTATCATGGGTCTATGGATCCATCTTTCAAAATCTGTTTTATTTGTGTTAGCCTCTGAAATTGTTCTACGTACAGTATGGTATCTAGCGGTCAGTAAACAACTGTGAGGATCCCTGCTACCGTGCCTGGTCACCACACACGTGTATTTGGACTTGTTTGGATGTGTTGAATAAGAAAACGTTCACTACCTGCCAGCCCAGCTCTCTGAAGCTGACATAGAGTTCATGTCTCCTGCATGCCGTCTTCTGATCGCTGCTGTTGTAATCTGCAACAGAAAAACAGGCATCATCAGGAAATTCCATCTTCAAGATGCGCACACATACTCAGTAGTTAATTTGTTCGTTTTAAAAAGGGGGGTGGGGTCTAATGGTTAAAAAGAGAAAATTAGATCACAAACAGCTTAACAAGGGGGATGGCATCCCCCCTCAAATCGCCTGATGCACATACTGTACTTCATGTAGTTTTGCCCAAATAACAGTGGTTAGGTCAGTAAGGAGAGCAATGACATCTATATTATGTTTCTTTCTAGTAGCCCAACATGACTAAATGTGGCCCTCCATGTGTGAAATGTGTCTCACTGCATGGCTGATTGGACAGCCATGGTCCGGTCCCCTTCCCTGGGTAAATTATTATGTTGTTGTTGTTTTTTTAAAATATCCCAATTAAACCTTTTGAAAGTGACGCACTACAGTCCGAATCTGAGAGCAGAAGAATAACACAATACGCCTCATGTAATGCACTGGGTGGAGACACATGTGAGGGCGTAGACCAGAGTACAGTCACAAATGCTCATTACAGCGGTCACTGCGCTGTACGTGCTTCACATTCATCTGCTGTCTAATGCGTCTGAACGCATGCCTAATTGAATTCATCAGCATTCAAATATTGCTTGGCGTGAGCGCAAGTGGTGACACAGTGACAACTGTGTTTATGGACTCTCCTGCCCGGCAGTTTGTACTTAATTATCTCTGTTCCATTCTGCAGCAGCGGGGCGGGCGGCTGCAGACAGTCCCAGGTATAGGTTTGGTTTTCACAGTCGAGGAGGTCATTGCTGGCATCGGTCACCACGCTGAAGTCAAGACGGTGACACCGAGTTTCCACTGACGTTTCGAGGGCCCTCTCTCTCTCTCGCCCAGTTTCTCTGTCTTTTATTGTTGTGATTATTTTCTTTCTCCACAAGGCTCCCAGAGAAAGACAATGAGAGGGAAAATTGCAAGCTATGGTACTGGTGGTTAGAGTCCTGTGTTCTCAAAAGAGCTTCATCCAGGCAAACTACGCTTGGCTTCTTGGTGGCCCCACGATGCATTAAGCAATACTTCAGCCTTAAGCCCACAAGTCATTTTAATTGTAGTTGGTTGTTGGTCTGCGCATTCTCACATTGCATAGTTAATTATAAAACTGTTAACCATCTGTTTTGGCTGAAAACCTTCGAGTGGTTTCGTATTTTTGCTTTGTTTTTGTGTCACTTGTCATTACGGTTACAATACAGGTTTCTGATTCTATGTTTAGCCTAGTAAAGTTAGTGCTTAAGATATTTAGGCTACAATAACTTTACACATGGCAGGAGAAAAAAACAAAACAATTTACAGCTATATGGAACTGGCTCCCACATCCAAAACCGTCATTTGCTACTTTTTCAGATTTGCCCATTGCATCCGAATGAACTTCCAAACACACGTCCATCTTCGTTTTAGCAACAGTTTTAATAACAGAAATTGCCCACAGTTCAATACAAGCGTAATCTCTTTTTTGCCTACCCACAGCGTGTGTTTTTCTGACTCCCTTAAAGGGATAGCACTTCCTTTTTAAAAAGGGTAAGTACAATGGGTTTTCTCCCTCCTCAGTAAGTAGGCATTAATGTAAGTACTATTTTAACCTTCCAATAATAAAAACATGAATGTGAATGTCTATAATGTGGTTGTAAGCAGGTATAAGGTTTTTTGTAAGTTGTACCTACATAAATCAAATTAATTTAACTTGACACACTGACATAAAATCAACATGAAATATAAAACAACTGTTTCAGTGTGCTACAGAGTGGATCTGTCTCCCTAAAGAAACGGGCTGCACATTACCGCAGTTTCAACAATTGCCCTATGATATAGACGAGCAAATAATACATTTATAGATTTATGTCCATGCCCGCAAATCACATCATCTGATTTTTTTACCAGAAAGGTTTGTGTGGGTGTGTGTGTCAGAGAAAAAGAGAGCGAGTGAGTCAGACTGCAGATGGGGATTTGTCACTCAGTCGCAGCCACCACCCAGCCAATCACCTCACTAACTCACCAACATCAGCCTTGCTTAGTCAGCTGGAGTTGGAGGGAGACACACACACACACACACACAGTATATACAAACACATTTCAATTATGTAAGGGTCATTGATGCTGGTTCCTTACATCTCAACGTCTATCATTCATTACCACTGGCACTTGCTGTACATACACAAATACACACTCACACACACGACCTGATGTTTATCTGTTTAACAGCCAAATCCACTTAGCCACTCATTATAAGGGGAGAGTTGTAATTGAAATTCACCAGCGTTAGTTGCATTAAGATTTCATCATCAAATCACATTTAATTTTGAACAGACGCACTGACCGCACTGCCCAGACCCGTGTGTTTTAGCTGGACCCTTCTCAAATATAGGAAAGAGAAACAGTTGGATTTGTCACTTGGATTCATCTTAGCTTGAAGTAAATGAGGAGAGAGGGAAAGAGAAAATAGACAGAGAGGACTCAGACAGAGGAAGAAAAGGGAGGGGGCTAAGTAGAGCGTGACACCAACACAGCCTGAGTTAGGGCTTCAGTTTCTACCACCTGTCCTAAAAAATGTGCAGGTGCTCTGCAATAATAAGGCACTTTGTGAAAAAGTATCTACCAAACAGCATGTAAAATAATATAAGAAACGTCTACAGCACTCACTATAAGGCCAAATGGGTAAGATCACTTAGGATAATCACATTGTTTGATTTTAAAAAGGTTAATGGAATCTACTACCATCAATATAGTGCATTAAAATGTTCCCAAATAGTGTTCTCATCACATTCAACCTAACTCTCCTCCTCAAATTGGCCTTTCAGATGTCACCAACCAAATCAGTTGCAGATCAAGTGCAATCTAAATTTTCCCTGAACAAGTACAACAATAGAGAGAACATGAATATGTCATCTGATTAGACGGGTTAATTCCGCAAGAGACAGGAAATGAAAGGTCAGACTGGTCACGGCAGGCGGTTGCGGAGTCAAATGGTCATCCGTAACCATCAAATACAGTCAGGTGTTTCCCCAGTTTAGGGTTCCTTCCTTTCAAATCGGAAGGGCAGTTCACTGGGTGTCTGTGGAAATACAGTTTATATGTGTGTGTGTGTTTGCTGGTGAGTATGTTTTTATGGGTGCACGTGGACTGTGTGCATTCAGGCACACATGTTTGGCTCCATGTACATCTGTGTGTGTCTAAATGTTAGTGTGCAGATGGTACACATGGATACCAGGTCACATGTGCTCGTCCTGCCTCCTTGCAGACTGACTGACCTGCCGTAGTCCTCAAAAGCAAAGAATATTCGGATTTAACAGATACACTGTATGGAGACATCCACAAATGAGGAAACAGGCTGGCCCTAGACCAGCTACTGTAGGATTCTACTGATTTTTCCTATGATTATCACAATGAAAAAAAATCCACTTTTTGCAGAGTGTACAGTGTTTATATACAGGAAACATCCAAGGACAGAGGAAAAGTGCCAATGAAAGAACTAAGCTGATTGGCTAAGTGACTTGGCTGACCTGATATGAACTTGAGGTGTTGTTTATAGAAAGAGGAAGTGACACATTACAGTATTATAGAATGGCAGGGCTTCCACGCAGTTAATGTATATAGATTTATGAGTCCGCATTGGAATATGGACCGCTGCGCTTGTTATTTGCATGGCAGTCAACATGGCTCTGTAAAGAACATACTGTATTCAATTCTTCCAAACACTGTGTGTATACACTGACTCAAACTGCACACACCCATACTATACACACACACACACACACACTCTCACGGAGACCCCCTGCGCCTTCATCCAGGTCTACTTTATGGCGCGTGACATTCAGCTTCGGGTCAAATCACAGCCCAGGGTGGAGGGTGACTGAGGCTGCAGTGCTGCCTGTATACTAGTCGGACTTCTAATACCAGTAGCCAGTAACATAGTTCTTCATGAGGTGGCTATTGTTGCAGGCAAAATCTAGTCTTCTGGTTTATTTCTCCAGTCTCCAGTCTGCACACAGCTCAGATTTGCATGCAAGCAAGATTTGCGTGCTGAGAGAGAAAAGCGGTCTGTACTATAAGTACTATCAAAATGAAATGCTCCACTACTTTTAAAGTGATGATATATTCTTATATTTAGAATAATTAAATGCAACACTTAGTGCGCATGGAGCAGTAAATGGGAGGGCTTTGACACACTGAAATATTTTCATATTATCAGCTGATGCTATTCCTCTAATTGTCAAAATCTGCTTAAACTAGTTGAATTGAACGAAACATTAAAATAACATCTTGCTTTGCCGCATACTGTGCAGGATGAGGTATAGTATTTAGCAGCATATTCCCTTTTCCTCTCACACACGCACGCCTCTACACACAACTCATTTTCCCTGCACCTCTTGGCCTTCAAAGCCATCAGCATTTACAGTCTGTGGGGCTCTTTAGGAGGAATAAAGCTGATATTTACTCTGGGCTTTCATTGAGTGTAAAGGCACAGTTTTGTGGTGCCCATAAACCACATCTCCCCTTCCTGCCTGTAAAAATTTAATGCCACACAGCTACCGCTGAGCTCCGACTCCCATGAGGCTTCTATTCATTTCTTTTTCCTTCCCTTGACAGAGAGCAGAGGTGGGAAGGAGAACGTGAGAAATTTTCTCTACATATTATACTTAATGTACTTATTTGTATACTACTACTTTCTGCTATACTAATTGAAAGTCTGCCCTGACTACACTTCAGTGTGTTTGTGAGTATTCCAGCAGGTTTTGGTTTTACATTGTAGTGGGTTTGCGCAATAATAATAATAATAATAATGAAAATATAAATAACAAATACATAACATAATTCAGATGGTTTTATGACACTCAGTCATTAATGGAATATTTATTAATTTATTTTATTAAGATCCCCATTAGCTCCTGACATACCAGTTGCTATTCTTCCTGAGGTCTCCTCAAATTCATCACATACATTTTTTAATGTACACACACACACACACACACACACACACACACTAGACATGAAAGCCCAATGTAGTCCTAGACATAACATAAATCATATGAAAAAAAAAATTGTTGAATAGTTTGACATTTTGGGAAATAAACTCTTTCGATATTACGCCCACACTAAATATGAAGCTACAGCTAGCAGGCGGTTAGCATCATTTAGCATAAAGACTGGAAACAGCTAGCCCGGCTCTGTCCAAAGGTAACAAAATCCACCAGCACCTCTAAAGCTCACGAAGCAAAATCTTCTTTGATCGGATATTGAATCTGTACAAAAACCAAAGTGTGAAAACAACATGTTGTGGTTTTAATAAGCTAAGCTTAGCTAAGCTAATCGGCTGCAGCTTCATCTGTAAAGGACAGACATGAGTGGTATCAATCTTATCTAATTAAATAAGCATATTTCCTAAAATATCAAACAATTCCTTTAAGTATCAGCAGCACCTAAAGAACCAAACCAAATTCTAGTTTCACCTCCTTCTTGCACTGCTGTCAGGACCAAGTATTTGAACATCAAAAGGAAGCAGGGTTTCCTTTATTGACATGGTGATGTGAATGAAGCCATACACGAAGTCCTACTCCCATATTACAGCAGCTTACCTAACAGTGTTTGACCTGGAAATGTTCCTCTGTGAGTAGACAAGCATCCATTTGACCATGTGTCACTAAAACGCTCCACTAAAACCGATTCACATTGAATTCATTGAGGTGGGGCAGCAGCTGCCGGTTCTCCACCCTGTGTATTCAATAGCAGGGGAAACACTGCTCCTTACTAAACGTGAGCACCGTAGCTCTTTAACACTGAGGCTTTCGATGTACTGTACTGTATGAATCCTAGGCTGATATTAACCCTTCGCTACACTACTTGCCATTCATTAAGCCCCCAAAACATTTTCACCAGCACCTTCAGTATAAATTATATCACACGTTGTTCCAAAAACACAAGAATTAAATGGTGCCAATTCAGACGTTATTGCCGGGGTGTTTGGTGTAGGAAGTGTGTGTGTGTGTGTGTGTGTGTGACATTTCAACCCCAGCAGGCCACAATCTCTCAAACCGCTTCACTGTAATTCTATAGTTTGCTCCAGCAATTTCTCAAATCAAAAGTGAGAAAAGATTGCAGCTTTTACAGTAGCAATTACATCAACTCCCAGTGGTGCTGGTGACAGAAAACTTGGAATCTATAGGCCCAGTGTTTAAAATTAAATCTGGGTCCTTAACCCGGAAGAAGGAAGGAGAGAGTCCCGATGGCCATGAAGACATGAAAGAAGAATGTCACCGTTGTCCCTGATGTTTCTCCTCTCTTTTCCCTCCCACCAACCACTACTACTGAAGTTTATCTTTCTTCCTGTCTTTCATCACAGAGGTTATTAAACCCTGCGAGGGAGCTCCGCCATGTCTAATTACTCCAACAGTAAACAAAAGGAGGTTGGGTGGGGAGGGAGTGAGGAGAATGAGGTGGAGGAGGGAGGAGAGGAGAGACAGATGAAAAAACACCGCTGGCCAAGTGCCGTGTTATTATAATTCTTTAAGCGATACTGTTAGCGTGGTCAGTCTTTTAGCAGTGCAGCTAATGACTGGCTAGGCCTAATTACAGGCCGCCTGTGCCGCGCCGGGACGTGAGATTCCTTCCCCGGATGGTTGTTAACTTCCCCCGCAGCCAAAGCCCAACCCGACTCCCATTCCCTCCCCGGCCTTCTTCGCCCACAAAACCCCAAATTACCTTTCAAGGTGTTGTATTGTTCTTTTGGCAAGATACAAAGCAGCATTTTCCACTGTGCACATATCAGACACACCCAGAGGGGGCGGAAGCATCAAGCTGACAAACATATTTGTGCATCCAACCTATAACTCCAAATTTATAAAAAATATAAACTAAAAAGACCAATTTGCCCAATAAATAAGAAAATAAGACATGAGTCTGCCATGGTCGGCATATAAGTGAAATGTGACAAAGATGATTTATTATTACTCATAATAATCACACCATTATCTCTAAACTAATGCTGCAGATATTTATTTGGCTGAATATGTCCTTTTTTGTCATCTGGAAGACATTTAATATCACATGTCATTTTAAATCCAGCTCACTAAAGTCGTGAAAATAAGGCCCAAGGCCTCACAGGGAACAAAATAGGGAAAATAAAGTTTCATAGTTAAAATAGTGTTTTCTATCCTCAGCGCAAGACGTTTTGCAATTTATGACGAAGCAAAGGAACGCAGCAAAATGTATTCAATCCAAATGAAAGATGACAAAAATAGCTCTAAAGATTTCAGTTCTACTTCAAATGAGGACAAAATGGTACCAAACTGATAAAAAAGATACAGTTAAATCAGCGGAGTGGTTAACCACACAGGTCAGAAGTGTGCAGTTTGGGCATAGGAAAAAAGTTTTTTCTAAAGCTTCTATGTGGAAGCTAGTGCACACAAGAGCAATTAAAAACAAACACATTGCCTCCTTCCGGCCTTAGATCTCGTGTTTTTTCGGAAAACAAGTATCAGGGTGAATTATTGGTGAAATATTCCTTTTAGCTGGAGCTGTGGTGGCCTGAACTGATGTACTGTAGCTCTGTGCCAAACAGAAACTGGGGGACAACGTCCACATTTTGTTTCTCCCCATGAGCGCTCCACAAGACGGATGCTCTCCCCATCCATCCTGTCCTCCTCCCTGTCTCTGGAGTGAGTGATGCGGTATTGAAACCATATGCCCTCCTGAATTCCTCACGGATCCTCCCATCCCGTCCAATCCCAGCAGCCCTCCGCTGGCCGCGGACAGTCGGCTGTCGCGAGGGGGGCCTCCCCGCTTCCTGTGTAGGATCTAAATATTTACACTCCCCGTCGTCCCGAGTGGCGAGGCGGAGAGGTCTTGATGTTTTGGGTTATGTAAAGTCCAATCCTCCAGGACGCATATTTAACAGATTGTCCTTGTTACAGCAGATTTTTGAGCTGATTCACCTCAGAGAAAGTTTTCTCATCCTCCTGATATAGTCTGGGATACAAAAGCAGACTGCAGCCAACCTACCTTGTTCACATCACAGTGTTCATTTGCTTCTAAAAGTAAGAGACAGTCTATTAGCATTTAACTATTTGTTCATTATATTTTCATTTATATTTTATGAAAATATGCCTTCATATATTGAAAGAGAGGAAAAATGACATCTGTTACAGAAACGCAAACCCAAATTGTGAGCACATGGTGTGCACCTTAGCCCTCTGATTCACTAGTGTACCCCAGTATCACCGCATCTTCAAGACATCTTGACTTGAAGTCTTAAGACATTTCAAGCCAAAGACAGCTGGGTAGGAGAGAGGACAGGTCTGGAGCCAAAACTGAACATGTGGTACGCTCCAACTGTCCTGTTGCATAACAAATGATGAGTCTTTGTTCTCTGTTATGTCAGCTAAAGCTTTCATCTAATGCAATTACTGAGAAAAAGCCCTGCAGGAATTAAACTTACAACCTCTTGTGTTAACAGCAGCATGCTGCAACCTACTGAGAAAACGAGGGAGATGCACTGAACAAACAGGAAACAGAGCCAACAAATCTCAGAAAAGGTTTTTCGGAGTAGCAGTGAGAACAAACCCAACTTATCCCACAAATATGTCTGTGTACCATGCAGATGGTAGAGCCATTAAATGGGGCAGCAGAAGAAGCAGAAGGTAAATCGCTTGCCAGGTAGCCAGCCAAGTCGGGCCGTTTGCAGCTGTGTGTCAGTGCACTAAGCTGTGTTCTGGCACCAGAGAACCAAATGTGAGCCCGATCTGGCCCCGATTTAGCCAGGTTTTTGGGGTGCACACTTGAGCCATTTTGGGCTGAGACTCCGCTTCAGTTAGTGGCACCCGAGCTAGCTCTGGGCTAGTCTCAGCCGCAGGAATCAGCACAAGTATACTTGGGCTGACTCTCGCACGTCATTTATCACAAGTCTGACATAAATTCAGCAAGCAGGTGTGCCGAGCTTAGGCCACTGTTGGGCCAAACAATTAAGGCTACCTGAAGCTCAGCAGATACACAGCCCTATGAGATATTTAAATACAGCAATACTATGTGCTATGTAGACTATGCTGAAGCATGTAAACATTACTGCTGGTATACCGAGTTTTGTGGGATCAAGTTAATCCAGGTTTTAGGCTGATATTTTGACATTAATCCATGGAGGACGTTAAGTATTTTCTGACCAATTTAAGTTATATAATGTTCATATATACAGTCATACTGGACAATTTCAAACCTCTCGATTTATGTCCAATGCCAATGTTCAGTGCCAGTGCAGGAATCCTGTCTTTTTTGTAACCATAACCATGATCATTAAACTTTAACGAAGTGTTTTAGTTACCTAACCTTAACTGTTGTGTATTTGCCACAACCATAATCTTTCCATTACCTTAACCGTAGCTGCCATGCCCAGACAATGGAATACATTAACTCTTTGAAATATCACCAACACTTAAAATATATAGAGGTGGTTTACCGCTGCACACAGGGCTCTCCTCTGATACATAGCGAGTCAAAGCTTTCAGCCGTGAAGGCTTAATATTAACATGAGGCTTTATCTGTCAAATTAGCCAAGGATCAGACCGTTATTAACAGTAGGCTCACTGAGCGCTAGCTTTATGTACTGCACTAAGCCTCACAGGAGCAACTTAGCTTTAAGCGCTATAAAGTCTGGCCAGAATTACACAGCAGGTGAAAGTTGGGCAGATTAGGGTTTGATTTAATTTGAAAAGCTTGCGAAGCTCATAACATCAGGCTTATACCTGCTCATTACATCATCTTCTGAGTAGGAAGAGAACCAGGGAGGAGGATGAGGTCACCTGTCACAATGGATTTGCCGTCTGCATCCTAAATCATTGAAAACTACTCCACTCTTTTGTGTCTCTGCCATTTTCATGCGTTGTCTAAAATCTTCTCTACTTATCATACACATATTCTTTTTCTTTCAGTTTGACCCCAAATCCTTAAACTCCTTTCTCTTCTATAATCTCTCCCTAACACCACCCATTTGCTCTTTTACTATGAAGTAGTTTTAACTCCAATCTCTAGCCAGACCCTCCATTCAGCTCTCAAGCTCTACCTGTCTGGAGAGGTGCCACAGAAATCCCCTTCATAAATAAAACATCTTATATAGCCCTCTGAAAAACACTATATTTCCTGTTCAAGATGCAGGTTTACTTCACCTACCCTAAGTCCACATAGAAACAATACAGTAAAAACTGATTTTGGACATCAGCCCTGGGCTAGGATTTTCATCCGATAGGGGCTGATTAGAGAGAGATCCGGATGAAGTCAGGTCCAATTTATCAAGTGTCTCAAAGATGAATACTTCAACCAGACTTCAAACACATGCTACCCATCCACTGATCTAAACAGGTTAGACATCAGTTACGGATGTAGTGAGGTTAGCTTTTGTGTCTGATTGTGTTCATTGTTGTACTTTTTGATGAGGTCAGTCAAGGTTCAGTGTTTGTGTAACAGACATCAGACTGACCTGCTGGGCCTGGCCCTCTGGATCCCTCCTGTGGCTGTGTGGATCGGTTCCGGTTCTGCTGGCGACGTTTTCCACCAGTGGAGCGGGCGGTGCGGAAATGCACTTCACCGACTTTGAAGAACGCCACCATGAAAGGCTGCTTCTCCAGCGCACCGTCACGTCCCACGAGTCCCGCCTCCTTGGAGCTGATGGTCTGCCCTGTTTGAAAAGACACAGCACTTAAAAACTACACAAGGCAACATTTACCATGATGGTCGTGTTGATTTTACATTTAGTCATTTAGCAGACGCTTTCATCCAAAGCGACTTACATATGAGGAATTCAATGGAAGCAATTATAACACAAATTAACAAGTGCACCAGAAACTAGTCTGTTAAAGCCCAGCACAGTATACAAAGCTAAGGATAGGAAGGGTTTGTTTGGTTCATTTTGGGTTTTTTTTAGAAAACTAAAGGAAGTATTGAGTTAGTGATTGTCAGTTAGGTGGTGATGGAAGAGATGCGTTTTTTCAGGAGCTTTTTAAAGGTGGCCACGGAATCTGCTGATCTTGTAGGAGCAGGCAGATCATTCCACCAATGTGGAACGGATCCAGAGAAGGTGCGCGAGAGTGACTTTGACAAGTTCCCTAAATTACGTTGTCAGTTATGGCTATTTTGTCAAACAGAGGAAGTGACTTACTTGAACTACTAAAAAAAAGGTACATGTTTCTTTCAACTATGGATTCATGTTGTGAAATTGTGTGCATTTTGCTGTAAAGGGAAATAAAACAATAACAAAATGATGTAATCTCTTACCGCTGCCGGTCTCCACGCTGACCTGCAGGCCCAGGTTGTGCACCGGGCTCATCACCCAAAGGTTGCTGGTGGCAGTGATGTCAAACTCCAGCCAGCCCTCCTCAGCTGCCCACAGCCTGCGAGACTCCAGCAGGAACAGGTCTGCTTCTCTGAGAGAACATGGGAGAAGAGACAAAAGAAAAATTGCTTGGATCATAGGATATATAATAATAGTTTTGGGACAAGATGTAGTCTAACCACCTTAGGTTGACTAGTTGATCTGGTTATCCAAGGTGGCCTTTAAAGTTCAATACAGCCAAGCTAGTTACTACCCAAGTTGGATTTTTGATAACCAGGTTTTGGAGTCTATGGTTTTTAAAGAGCTAAACATTTTTTTAATTCAACTGAAGGTAAAAAAAAAAAATGGTCAAGTTGCATGTTACAGAGAGAGTCGATGCACATGAAATCACTAGCAAAGATGGGGGGAAAAGAAACACAGGAAACGTAGGAAAACCATTAAAAGGTGTCTAGTGTGCTTGGCTCTGATGATTATGCTCTGTATAATTGTTGGCACATCAAATTTCATTGCTTTAGTCAATCAGTCTACAGCATGCAAAACAGAGTGTGATTTTAGCTCAGGACACCAGAGGACCGGTCTACTTCTTTAAGAAACCAAGGGAAACACAGGAGCTGTTGGTTTGTATCAGGGTAACAGTATCATAACAGAGTGACAGAAAGATGGATAGCTGCACTTAACAGAAAATTCTGGGATACACTGTATTGTACTCCACTGTAGCTTTGACCATACAGTCTACCTCTCTGAGGGACAGGAAAAGGGAAGGAATTAAATCGTTGGTATCAGGCTACAGGCATGTTAATATCATTTACAATATTTTGTGTGAATGAAATCAGGCTGCAAAATGGAAGAACGTGTCAAACGGGGAAGAAAAAGACCCACGTAATACAACTGTGGACTAATGACTGAAAAGAGAGCAGAGGAGTTGTAAAGAAAAGACAGTGTGTGAGTGATAAGAGGGCCTGTCCTCCCACTGTCCCATTACAGCATAATAACACAGCGTCGGGTCTGTCGGAGCCTCCTCCAGAGCCGACATCAAAGCCTCACAATCATCCAGGTGTTCAGAGAATGCCCCTGCAGTCATGCATCAGCAGCCCCTCTTTATTGGCCATTAATGAGTGTTTCTGACAGATTCTGTATGAGCTGGTATTCCTTGTTTTCCCTCATACACACACACACACAAACACACACAACTGCTAAGTTCACACGTTTGTCACAGCGTGGGCCAGTGTACCAATGTTTCCGCCTCATCGTCACAGCCGCTGTTCGGCTGACGAAGGACGGCAGGGGGTCCATCGTAGAGCCGCCTGCAGGGCGAAGGCTACTGAGAGCCTACTGTAAAACTTCTTATTGACTGACTGCTTAAATGAACTGGAATAATAAGGTCAAAGGTGACAGTTGTGTTTTTTTGCTACTATAAATCTCCTTTATAAGTCTTGTCAGTGAGTGCTGTTAAAAATGTAACGCAAGGTGAGTGTAGCTCACAGCTGGCCTGGTTTTTTCATGTGCTTTCATCTTTTAAACTGCTGAAAAAGCATAATCGTAAGATTGTAAAAACAATATGTAAGTCAGACATCTGGAGGGAAAGCATGCAGGGGTTTTCAGTACAAGAAGGAGATTATAACTCTAAATGCCAGTATACCTAAGCTACATTGTAAGAATCAGAATAAAGGCAATATTACTGTTAACAGGAAGTGAAGTACGTGTATAAGGAAAAAGAGGAATGAAATCATCTGGTTAGGTCCAGTATAATAGCTGGCAAAATGCTGCTAAATGGATTTTGGTCAGTAAAAACAGCCTTCGCAGTAACCTGCCCTGTCTCAATACGGTGGCAGGCCTGCCACATTTTTGGCATTGTAATCTCTCACATTCTTTGCCTGCTGTTAGCAAAACCACCCCAATCAAATGAGAAGTACAAAGGGTGTCAGGCTAATTAAGCTCTCTATCATTACGGCTTAGAGTCAAAACAGGAGTCAGGCTTTTACGGGGAGGGGGGGGGGCACGTGGAAGTTAATAGGCTCCCCACCGATTGGGCGATTACAAACGGTAAAAGGCAGAAAATGGGGGAAAAACAACAACAAAGAGTGTCTTATATAAACCATCCAACCTCAGACGTAACTGCCAGCACTGAGGAGAATGAAGATAAGAATGTAAAATCAAAGCAGTTACAACTTTACTGTCAGTGGATGAAGGTTGCACCTTGAATTAACTCCTACAAAGCACAAACACCGCGCGAGCAACTTTTCTCCACCTGAGAGCACACTGTCCAGGCTGTAATTTTCTTCAAGGTGAAAAAACAGTCCTACAATAACACAGAGCTTGGAGATATATGGGCCCTTTAATCTCCACATATCTCCAAAAATAAAAGGCTTTACCACCAGGCCGGAGAGCACAAACCACCCATAGTAAGGATAAAGGAATGCAACAAATACGTAGCTCTTGATACCCATAGAAACCCTTTGACAGGCACAAAAATATACTTTGTCAACATCTATAGATAACATACTTATACTATTTCATTCCGCAGACCTCAGAGTGGATCAGATTTAGCCTGGGACTGTAGTCTGAAAACATTTGGTGTTAGAGACCCCACCTTAGGGTGTTTTGTTTTTTGATGATATGCAATACAAAATAATAATAATATATATATATATATATAAAAAGTGTAATTTCCCTCCGTACATCAATCTTTAAAAAGGAGAAAGTTACTTTCATGTGTACTCATTGAGAAACAAAATATATCGGGCGACATGAGATGCCTAAAAATTTATATAAAAAATTCTCTTCATCTTAGAGTTGGTTCTCACTGGGCGGGCTTGGTAGAACACAAATATCATTCAGAAATCTTACTGGATGTTTATCTGCCACTCCAGGCGTAATGTAAATGTTTGGCATGTATTAGCTGTCCTCGTTTAGGGACAGGAGTATTTTGAAGCTGTGCTATTTCTGTAAGACGAGGGTTTGCTTGATTTTACAATATAAGCATGCTGAGGGCCCAGAGCCAGTGTAACACACGGGGAGAATGGTAGAGAAAAACACACAGGGTGAGGGACCTTTTTCTAACCATAACCTTGACCTTTTTGTATCCAGAAAAAGTCAACTGAGCAGGCATGCTGTATCTCTCGTTGAATTGTTGATTCCCAGTACAACCCCTCTGCAAAACCACCAGCTCCACCTGAGGTTGGATTAATGTTCAAGCATGTTGCATGGCCAAGCACTGTTCAAATCCACAGACCTTTATTTTTGATTCCACTCAACAGGCCAAAGCTTTGTAAGATACCAAATGTCAGGTTACAATTACAGGGAAATGTGTATAAAATGATAAACATGAAAGTCAAAACTGTGTGCATTTAGGATGATAGAGTATGAATGTGATACAAAGAATTATGCAGTATCTAAGACACAAAGATCTTTATGTGCCCAGCTAGTGTTGAAACTGGACCGTCAGTCTGGGTGAAGAAGAAGTGGATTTGGGCAATGTGCCAGCTGATATAGAACATATGAGTTTATTTTTATTCTATTTTAAGTTTTTTTTCACTGGGAAACATGTAATATTTTAATAAGAAAAGATAAAAGATAAAAACTGAAATTCAATTTTGAATCAAGGATGATGCTCAAAGACTGAGGTGGCTATTCACATATTAATTATTTAAAGTAGCCAATAACTTCGAGAAAGCCGGGGAGAAATTTGGTGTGAAATCCGCACAATATATTCAAGCCAGTTCTCTTCCTGATAAAAGCTTGTCACTGTGTGTGTGTGTGTGTGTGTGTGTGTGTGTGTGTGTGTTACCTGTCAGGGTGCTCCTTGACCACCTGGTAGACTTTGAGTAGGAAGGTGTCATTGCGGAAGGCGCGGCTCACACACTCCTTGTAGAGGCGAAACTCTGCTGCGGTGACGGCCTCGCCCTCTGGGATCTGAGAGAGGTTGAACTTAAACTCTTTGTGGTGACGCCGCTGCGCAGAGAGCTCCCTGTCGTACTCGACTGTGGGATGGAAACACACACACACACACAGGATCATAACATTATGCGCAAAGAGAAAGCGACAGGGAAATAAACACCAAGAGACAGGAGAAAAAAAAGGAACTCTGAATAAAGGTAAATACTGGTATGCAAGTTTTCTACTGCTAATCATCAGAAGAATTTGTGTTTTGATTAGATTTGTACGCAGGCAAATAATGGAGGTGATACTTCATTGATCTGGTTTTTGACCTTTACAATGCCTCTCCTGTGGTTTTTCTCACTTTCATGAGGCATTTTCTACAAATAGGATCAAAAAGCATATTTAAAAACAGGGTTTCAGTGTAAATACACAGTTGATGAGAGTGATGAGCGGATATCCTTTTCACAGACATTGCACAGAGGTCGACCATAGAAGCCTTTAAAACGATCACGTGATTTATACTTAAGGTCTAATAGGTTTTCGTGGCTTCCAGTTTCCCTAAATAAACCCCTGTTATCATCAGTCTGAAGCCGAAGTCCATGATTTCTTCAGCGGCAGCAAACTTACAGACGTTCTGCGACCACTTCTGACGCCGTGAAATGACAAAAACCAACAAATGTGCTCCCTCCTATGCTTTTAAGTGCAATACGCGCCGTAATGATAACGTGCTCTCCGTGGATTCGGTTCCCGTCTCAGCTGGAGGTTTTTCTCCCACAGCAAAGAGCCTGCGGAGTCAGTACGTAGACGGACACAGAGTGAGAAGAGGGAAATGAATAAAGAGGGGCATGTCGAGTGCAATTAGAAGGTCGCGTACAGAAATACCCATGGAGACATAAACAGTAACTGCTAAGCCTCAAATATGTGCAATATTCTGCAAGACACACAGAAAACTAGCAACATAATTGCTTGATTACCCAACACATCAACACACTCTAACTATTCTTACTCCATCACACTCTTACTGATTTAAATACTTTGTCACACTCACTGGGAACCACAGCTGGTGTGTACTACCGCCTCAGTCTTTCACCTGCAGTGGGACCAAACATGAATGTCCAACATCATGCCTACATCTGTCCTCTGCTACTACTGCTGCAGCTGCTCCAGCCTGCAGGATTTTAGTTAAAGGAACAGCTAGACATTTTGGGAAATACACTTCTTTGCTTTTTTGACGAGGGTTAGATGAGAAGATTGACACCACGCTCATGTCTGTTCGCTCAATAAGAAGCTACAGCCAGCAGCCGATTAGCTTATGTTAGTGTAAAGACTGGAAACAGGGGGAAACAGTGTAAAAACAGTGTTTTGCGGCACATAACTAGGGGTTATATGCCAGATTAAGACTAAAATAGCCTGGCTAATTTAGTAGAAGCAATATTTTGTTCTGCCCAAAATTATTACCTACTAATGTATGATGATACTGCCGTCCGACATGACAAATGGCAGAAGGCTGTCCACTAGAAACATCAGGTCTTCTTCCTTTCTACGTTACCCATGGCTTCATAATTAGTGTGTCCAGCTGATTCAGACGTATTTAAGACCGTAGCCTACATATCTGAGGTAGTCAAGAAAGTAAAGGGGGGCTCTGAAGGAGGGCTGTCCCAAACGATTATTTTTTTAATTGATTAATCTAGCGACAAAGTGATCGATTATTCTAGAGATTATTTTTTATGACTCGATTAACGTAACAATTAATTTACAATAATTTTACTATATCAAAAACAACTCTCATTAATATTTCAATATTGTATTCAATCATTTTATCTTAAAAACAAACAAATGTAATGAGAAACATTGTATGCACTGCAGGGCGTCATTCTGCAGCAAAAAAGTATATTTGTCTATCGAAAATATGGTGATATTTGAGAGAACAGATTAATAGGCTACATTACACTATTTCTAGTAGGTTATTTCTTATATCACCATTTTAATTCTACACCTGATTCCACTCTAGACTCTCAAACTACTTTAATCTGCTCAGGCTTGCTTTTCCCTTCCCTTCACTTCTCTTTTCTTTTCCCCAAACACACACGCACACGCCGACATGCCTCGTTCTCTCTCCCGGTCTGCTCTGTTGACCTTCTTCGTCAGCACTGTGTTTTATAAAGTCGCCAAAACAAAGTTCCACCCCAGGTTCAGTTTTCACAGCAGCAGGCGAGCCGCGTGTGGAGGAGGCTTGTTGTGAATAACGTCGCCTTATCGCAACGATCCGAACCAACGTGGTACCGAGTGACATCGGTACAAGCTTTTACTAAACGACGGCATAAGTAGAGACTCTCTCTCTCTGTGTGTGTTTCTCTGCAGAGCATGTTGCATGTGCGACTGTCAGTGTCAGCAGAGCAAGGGGAGACTGTGAGCGAGGTTTTAATCCTGCAGCTTGTTCTCCGGGGAAATCCACGCTTTGACCGGGTGCCGCCACACTTCATTGCGACGTGCCGATGCATGATATGTAAATCAACCTATTTCCGTAATCAATGGCGTCGATGAGTTGTCCCAGCCCTACTATGAAGCTAAAATGTTTTACTTTTTATTTTTTATTTTGAAGGTTCATTTGGGTACTTTTACAGCCCAAAGCTTAGGTAGGAAGACTTTAGATTGTTGTACCTGAGCCAGGCTTGTTAAAACTTTCTGGTAATTTTATGATGTGGGGACCCACCCAAAATGGACCAATGACACATTTTATTCCCCGACTCATAGCTGAAGAGAAAATTGTGTTGATGTGAGAACACTGGAACCAATCAGACTCTCCCAAAAGTGCCAGCCCCACCTTATACCCACACCCAGGAAGGTCAAAGCTCCCCTCATCCCCAGGCAATTCCAAGTTAAATAAATGCTGAACTTAAGTAACAAACTGAGCAGAAAAGGCAGGGAGGGAAGGTGTGTCTTTCTAGCTTCATTGCATTTCTGAGGAAAATCACTAAAGTCCAATCCTGAGGCATATTGCTGTGACTTGGTCAAAACAAATTACAATATTTGAAGCCTCTTAGTTTAGGTCTGAGCCAGTTTTGCCTCTCTGTACTTCAAACACTTTCCATTGAAGCAAAGGAAACCACCTATAGAGAATGAGATGCTATTCACATCAGCGTCACTGTGACTTATATCAGATGTGACAGTGAGCATTTCATCATCACACTCCACAAGCTGCCCCCACACACCACACACACACACACACACACACACACGCACGTACGTACAGACACATGTCCCAGTAACTGTATGTGATAACAGGTCTGGTCTTGTGTAGGGTAGAAAGATCAGCTAAGCTTGTGTGGAGGACTTAAGCAGAGGTCATGATACTCTAAATGACTTAACAACGCTCCCTTCTGCAGCTCTGTGCTTAAAGACCAACAGCTTGAAATTTGATATTCTCTATTTAAGAATCGCCTGACTTTGACTGTAGGTGGTGAGAAGGTCAGGAGGAGTTTCAAATATACGTATATCAAATATTTATTACATCTGCTGCAATGCACTTTATGTCAAATGTACTAAATATTAGGCACCTAACTGTGCAGAAACACGTATCAAACAAAAGCTAAATCTTCATCAGATTTCTCATTGTGTAGGTTTATTGAATTTGTTATTATTTTTAAACTGTATGCATTCTCCCTATTTCTCTGACATGGAATTACAACTCGTAAGCTGACATAACTAGGCTGCTCATAATAACTTTTCGTACAGTATGGCGTGAACGCAGTATTAGTACGCTCTTCTGACTTCTTTACAACCATTTTTAAACTTCTCGCAGTCAGCACAGGGCCAGTTATGCGTACACAAACTGGGAGTTATCCAGTATAGCCGTGGTCTTCCAGTAAGCAGCTCCAGGGAAGCAGCAAGGGGAGTTAAACCGACACATTTTTATACTTTGTATTTCCTGAAAAATGCTACAAAATCTACAACAATCATACAAGAGAAGTGAAAGAGATTCTGGCCAAGGAGAATACTGTTTTGAGTGTGGTAAAAAAAAAAAAATGTATCCACTGATTTCATTAGTCTTTAATGAAATTCACAGGACACATTTCTTTTAACAAGGCACTCCTGAGCTCACTCAACAACCCAACAACTCACTGTTCTTTTTTTTTTATCTCAGAGAGGGGAGTCGTTCTGAACGGCGTCCAGACAAACAATTAAAACTATGAAATATGAAGACAGCCACAGTCTCACATCTCACATTATCGTACGCTTCCACTGCAGTCCTCTGCGAAGCGGTCTGGGAGCCACACCGTTAGCGGCTAAGTAGCATTCCAGCTGCTTCTCCACCTTCTCAGCTTGAAATTCAATTGAAATCCACTGAGGTTTCGCATCTAAAATCAAAGGGAAGTCTTCACACGACACGTACAGGGAGCGCAACCTCCGTGCTAATCTACCATGACGTGAGCTTTGAGACAGGAACACACAGAAGGGAAAAGGGATTTAGATTTGGATGATTCAGAGAGGAATTCATTCAGAGTGATTCTAAAGATGGGAAAAGAGTGATTATATTAGCGATTTGGTGCAAACAGTGCTCGATGGAAACCGCAGGAATAGAGTGTTTATGTGTGATATGTGCGGGATTACTAATCTGTAGGTGTATTTTATGGCTCTATTTCATTACCACACTCCCGCCGTTGCTCATCAGTTCATGAGAAAATACACAGACGAGAAAGTTTATGTTCATTTAAACAGTCAACTATTTTCTCTTTCATTCTTACTCGCTTGAACACACGCCAAGGTTAACCAGAAAACCTGACAATAGCGGGGAATTTCGGTAATGATTCACCTAAACACTGTGGGTGATTTCATCTGCAACAAGAAACAGAAAGATACAAGAGAAAGAAAGAAAAGGAAGAGTGAGGAGAGGAGAGGAGAAAGGAATAAATGATGACGGCTTGAATGGTCTAGGTAGAGAAAGACAGACAACACATGAATTTAAGTTTTGAGGAAAAAATATGGAATGAACGGCAACAAAGAAAGATGGTAGACAGAGAAACAGAATGAGATTGAGAGAAAAGCAGCGAAAGAAAAAGATTAAGAGAAACAGGAAGAGATGAAATGATGAAAGAGATGGAAATGGATTAAGGATTTGTTTGGGTGGGGGGGGGGGGGGGGCGTTTTTGTGACTGATGTATCACACTGGATAACCTGAATGGAAAGAGCAGTACAGCAAAAAAACAAAAACAAAAGAAAACTGCATAATTTCTGTATCAATAAAAAAGTTTGTCCGTTAAAATAACACAGGAGAAGAAAATGACTGTGGGAGAAGTGGGTAAGATGACAAGACCAGACGAAGAAAAGACAAAGTCAGTTGTCAGAGAGAGGAAGATGGAGACACCAAAGGGACAAAAACGGAGGAAAAAAAAGGGAAAGAGACAGAGTCTGGGATGCGATGAGAGGAGGAGGCATAGAGATAGTGACAGTAAGAGGGTGAGATGGACGATTTACAGATTCACTTGGACGCTTTGATAGGAGCTGTTCTCTCGTTTCCACCTGCGCAACATCTGGCACTGCTGTCCTGTCCTTGCTGCTGTAGGTATTATGGCAACCCACACACTCTCACACACACACACACACCCTGGAAATCTTTTGCTATCACATGTGTTCACACGATCCTTATAGTGGTTATTAGTATATAATTATGTCCTAAATCAGGGTATAAACCTACTTTATAACCTTGTTTTGTGAATATGACTTGAAATTTAGCACTCAAAATGTACAACATTACTGTAAAAACTCAAACATGCCAGTATTTAGCAGAAAACAGGCCAGGAGTGGCTAATAGTCCACCTCACATCCGTGATCAGTCTCATACGATAAGGGAATCTCTTAAGAACTGAAATCACAGAGACTGGAGACTGGAACTTCAGTGTGCTAGGCTGGCTTTTTATAAACTGAGATGCGTGCCCCTTTAAGAAGCAATGGAAGGAAAAAGGTGCTGAAAGAAAGACAAGTGAGTGAAACTTTGAGCCAGAAGGCTGTTTGTGCAGGGGCAGGCTGGCGGATGAGCAGACAAACAGGTGAACACAATAGAGGAGGAGACAAAAATTTATCTGACCATGATTGGTGAACAACAACACCTCTCGAGTAAAATCAAAGAAGAGCAACTTCCAGTAACATGCTAAAACACATTGAAAGTTTGTGAGGATACAATCACCAATTTGGTAGGAACGATGGAAAAGTACCAGAAACAGAAGAGAGCAGAGAGTGGGATGAAAACTATAAGTAGAAAAGGGAAGGAAGGGACTAGAAAAATAGAAAAACTGTTTGAGAGGAGGAGAATAGCAATGTTCTTCAATGTGAAGCGGAATAAGCGAGACAGTTAAGGCCCTGGGGTGCTTGACAGGCCGACTTGTCTGTGGTCAGTGGTGAGCGCTTTTGCTCACACTCCTAACGGCGTCCAGCCAATCCCTCGGGGGGACAGCTGGCGAACAGCCGCATGCATCAAATCCCTCCTGCTTTCTCTCACAGGTTCCACAACCGCAGAGCCAAACAACCAACAACCACCTTCTCTTACCAAAATACTTTTTCGCCCTTCATCAACACTCAGTTGGTAAAATTAACTAAAGTGAACGTTATGGATGGCTTTCTCAAAGCTAATTATGCCGTCAGACATCTATCCATTTTAAAGAGGGGATTATTGAAAGCTTTTGGCCTCAAAGTTAGAGGAGTAATTAACTTTTCCTTTGTGGCGTTGAGGCTTGTGCAAGGAACCACCAGAACAGGCATGTGACACGGTTTTGGGCCACAGTCTTTACGAATTAGATTCCTAATCAAAAGTGCATCATGTGAATGAATCATTACATTTCTAAAATATTTTCCAGTGTAGTATCCAGTGCTGCAATGTAGATTACAGAGAACAGAGCACCTGTGACCCAGATAATATAGTCTTAAGGGACCCCTTATTAGATCTGTCAGTGAGATTTTACTTAGTACCAGAGTTTTGGATCATTCTGCCAATTCAAACAGGGTTTTTTTCATCCTTTTGCGGTTGCAGACATGCAAAACACACAAATGCAAATCTCTTCACCTTAGACAGTAGCATGCTGAGCCTGTTCTATGCTGTTTGGTGCCACAAGACATTCAAGCAAGACTCCGTAACCTGTGTTCCGTAACAGCGGCCACTGTAGCCACAAGTGTCTTTTACAGGATAGTGGTACATTCAATTTCCCTTCATTTCCCAAGATTCTCCCCAGTCATTTGTGTGTTAGCCACTATAAGCTACTGGTCATACCAAACCAAGTAAGGCTCTAAAGCTGCAAAAAGAGGAATCTTGTATTTCCTCTCTCAAAAGTTACATTAGTATTGCTTTAAACAGTTCAGAGACTTACATTAAGTTCATAATAAGTGGATGGGCAGTTAGATTCAGATTAGCGCTGCCATTCAAAATAATCTTGATCTTGTACACCCTGATCTCTTCCTCTTATAAAAAAAATACACACACAAAAGTACTGTGTTAATAACACAAACATATCTCTGTCAAACATCAGCATAAAGCTAACTAAAAATGCTTACGCCTGCATTTCTCACACTGATGTAATTACTGTGTATTAATTACCTCTAATGGGAGAGCTTTCTTTGTGCCACTGTCCTCACTGCAATATAAAGCTGCTCGGATTCGATCCATAAGATGTGCAGATCTGTTACGTACCAGGTTATGTAGCAGGCTACTGGATTAACTCGGCAGCAGTGTGCATTTACTGAGATTCAGGGAACAACCCTACTAGAGAGTTAAATGCCTTCCCTCTAAGCTGCACTTAGAGGGAATTGTTCAAGGAGATGAAAACGCATCTTGCACAGACCTTCCTCACAAAATTTCTCAACCCTATCGCCAGAAAAGAACGTAGCTATTGGATGATTCTGCAAAACCCAGGATTACATTCAGTGGCAAAAACATTGCTACAGTATCTGAGCAAGGAAATTACAGTGTGGTTAAGGTCAAGGAAAGCTCGTGGTTATGGTTAATAAAAACCTGCAGGGGTTTTTTTAACGTTAATTGAAGGTTCGTGACGGGAGGTGAACGCCACCACGACCGCCAAACGCTTACTTTTCCAGAAGAATACGCTAAATCATGCGTTGGTACTGGCACTGGACGTAAATCGGAAGGTGCAGAATTATCTAATATGGATGGAATTCCTAGGATACTGGGCTGGCTTTTCTAACCTGCAAGCCACACTCTCATCAATCTTTGTTCCTCCCATATCTATCCCACAATGCACCACACAACCCAGGGTTTTCTCTGCCTCTTCCACTTCATCCAAACAGGAAAGAGTGGATGTTGACATTTAGTTTGTGAGACCGGTACAGTTTAAGTATGATTTAAAAGACATCTTTATGCTCTGGCTTACTGTCCTTGTAGCAGGCAGTGTTTGGTTTGGGGCTTTCCACTCTGTGTCTCCTGGAAGAAATAGGATGATTGCAGTCGGAACCACTGACCTTGCTGAACTAACATGGGAACAAGATGCCAGTGTAGCTGTAAAACAAGCTGAGCTTTTCTCTACAGTATGGCAAAAAGTCCAGTATCTTCTCAATAACCAAGCAGTGTGGAGTTTTATGCGTCGAGCGTGCCAAAACTGGATCCCGAAGACCCTCGTAAAAATCTCTGCTTTCTAATTAAATCTGTAATTTACTATTGCCTCTGACCCTCAATGCATTACACCAAAGGAGACGCTGTGAGAGGGAGACACAAATGGAAGTGAATGAGGGAAAGGAAAGAATAAAAAATAAGACATTTTCACAAACACCCCTCAATTAAATATGTGCACACCAAGAACCTGTCAACATTGTTAAAGACTTTGCGGATGGCTAAACCAATAAAATATGTTCTGGATGTCCAAGGCATGAGAAGAATCCATCTGTGTTTATGTAATTACAGCCCATAATCTGTCTGTTTTTTTCTCTCAGACTTGATGGTTTCTGAGGATAGGTCAGATATCTCCATGTCTTCCATTTATCGTTAATTCCTCCAAAGTCCCAACTAATTAAAGGTTTGGCCCGTCAGATTGACTTTCAAGATAAACTCTTTTTCAGTTGATAAAATCACAACTGTTCGGCGGTCGCCACTATTTCATTCAAAAAGAAAAACATCTCATTAAGTGGAAATCTTTATGCTGTAAACACTAGTCTTTCTGAAGAGGCTCAAGCCAGATTTTATGCCTCAAACTCTTTAACCTTTGGCATTGATGCAGAGTGGAAAGATAAAACACAGACAGCTGTTTCATCTTGTTTTAGCTGACAGATTTTTGCAAAACAGATGAATACTGGCAGCTTACAGCAGACGCACACACACACGCACAAACACTGCTGTGGTGTGAGCTGCCTGAGGTGTTGCCATTATGCTTGGCTGCCACCAGGAGCTGTTTCCTCCTTCTACTGAGTGTTTTGGCTCTTTGTAGTCAGGCAGCTGGCAGGGCAGCTCCTGGGGTCGAAATACGGACGAAGAGGCTGGGGGTCTGCTGGGAGTCATCATTAACTTTGAGCAAGGGTGTGTGTGTGTGTGTGTGTGTTGGTCTTTGGAAACTCATCCTGTGCTCTGATCTTCTCCCCTGACCCAGCATCAAAGCTGACACACTGAGCACCACAGGACCAGTCAAGGGCCACTGGCAAGAGCGAGAGTTTATGTCCAATGCATGTAGGCACACACACACACACACCTCTACATGTATTATAAAAAGGGCTTTCACACGTGCATGCAGGGTAGTTACACGCATATGGGCATTGACACATGCACAGGTACGGACGTAAATATCAAAGCAAATAATTAACACACAGTTGCATTACAGCATCCCACACACAAGAAAAAAAGAGAATGGAGGGGCTTACACTAACGTTCCCAAACACACTTTATGATGCACACACAGTCCCAGAGGTGGGTGGTGTGAGAATTCAGGGCCAGGCAGGAGCATCGGTCCATAGCGAGGATATGGGGCAGTGAGACCAGCCCTTTTGCAGACTGTCAAGCCCCATTAGCAAACGCAGAAAAGCAGCCGACAGCTTTACTCTCAGTGTCCAGCAGAAATCAGTACAGTGATTTTAGCACCTAATTACTGATATGTGTTCCTGACGGACAGTGGGGAATAACCAAGAAATGTGTTTAATGCTAAGAAGGCCGGGCACTTGTAAAGTTAGTAATACTTCGTTTATGTAGCAATTGGCAACAATTTTATATAAATAAATGTACATTTTGCCACAAAAACAACTATCCAACCCACAGCCGGTCCACGAATGCGTTTACGTTTACAGCTCGAAACAGCATGTGCGGGGTGTTTTTCCTGGGAAAATGCCACTGGTGCACAGGAGGTGATGCGTTTTAAGCAGGTTTGTTTGGAATCAACAAAAAGAAAAAAGGGGATCTCTGAGAAGTTTATCCTGCCTTCATGTGCTGCTGGAAATATTACTTATATGCACAGAATTTTTAGATGCAGGCAAAAGTGCCCCAAATAGTTTTTATTCAAGTGTAACACTTATCTGTATTTTAATTACAACTAAAAACCGACAAACACATAGAATTTGACATTGTAATACTAAGTTGAATTTTAACTCTAAATATTTAATATAAGCCTTTGTTCAATGAAACAAAAGCAATAAAAAAAGCACTATTAAACAGATGGGAGGTCACCACCTCATTCTGAACAGCCATATGGAAATGCTGGTAGTCTAGTTTGCACGATGGTAGGGCCAATAACATAAGACATTTTGACATGTCATAGTAGGTAAAGCACACTTGTAATAATTAATGATGGCTGAATTCATTTTGCTGCTTCAGCATCGGGGCCCTACTCTTGTGCATGTTCGCTCACTGTCACACTGGCATGCCTTACTGAGACCAGGCCATCATTAATGTTAGTTTTAGTAACACCCATGCTTTTCTTGCTATAACAAGTCAAAATGTCTGCTAGGAAACAGGCCTACATTAAATACAGATGGAGGATGTGATAGGGGTTCTGTTCAGGGCGTTAAGGTGTTGGATCTTTTACTATTTGGAGTAATCCTGGTTCTCCGTCCCTTATTTTCCCACATTAGCTTTTATGAAAGATTGCAGAGCCTATGGCACAGATAGCAAAATATGGCATTAATTAAGTAACCCTCATTTCATTTGTTTACTTCCACTAGAGCTGGTTGGATGTGACGTTTTTGTGCCATGCCCAGACTGGTTTGTTTACCAAATTGGAAACAAAATGATAACACTAAAACAAATCACAGCAATAAATCAAACTGTGTAGTAACGTTTGCAGTGTTAAAGTCACCTCCTGTTATATAGCACTTCCTGAGTGCCTGACAATTTAGGTTGCATTTTTCCCTCTCTCACAAACACAAACACACACACACACACACACACACACAGAGAGACAAGCACACATGCATCAATGGTCTCGATATCCAGCCTGCTCGTCTTCCATTACCTCCCACAGGTTACAGTACATAATGACCTCACTGGACAGGCATCCCCAGGAACAAAGGCCCCATTTGAACCATATAATCACATTTTTCTACAGCCATCGTCCTCAACTTAATCCTTGAAAAACCATTTGGGTTTGTCTAAAGATCCATCCACAACCATGACACATAATGTCAGGCGTAGTGTTCCAGGACGCACACAAATTCACACACATCCACAGAGGACGAGTATTTGATTTTTGTTCCCACCACTCCAAGCTCTATCACCACTGGGCTGCATTCCATCCAAGATGATAAAATGAAGACTGGACACACATCTATCTTTTGTCATTTTGAGATTTTTAGCTAGTGCACAATATGTGTGGGTTTTTGTATGTGTGTGTCTAACCCCGAGGGTAGGCGGATAATTTGCTGTAATTGCTCCTCAGCTGGGGTTTTGCTAACAGATAGAAATCCAAAGTATGGCTGTTGGACTGTGTAGTATCAGTATTTTTCATCGATGGACTGACAGCTGAGTGGTAGCAGTCATCAGCTCTCTGTTGAGTCTCCAGTTGGCCTCCAGGTAGCTGGATGTGTCATACCTGTGTGTCAATAGGAGATTTTATTCCATCTCTTCAAACGCTATTACTAAGGATTAAGATGTGGAGCCACTAACTCGGCTGCAGGGGACATTTAAACTCTGAGAGTATGTGCATGTTTGTGTTTTTCTGTAAGGTAATGTAGCATAATGTCGCCTAGCGCAGCATGCATTATATAGTGTAGCATAACGTAGCCCAACATAGCTTAATGTGTTGCCATTGTAAGAGGTTGGACTTTTACTTCTATTGTCATCTGCACAGTTTGGCAAGAAGTTGATGCGACTAAATTTTGGCTCGGCACGGATTTAAATTACAGGCAGTAGGAATTCTCGATCATGCTTCATCAAGCAAATCTGTCATCACATTACAACAAAGACTACTACAACAAACACCATTTACCAACACATCTGTAATAACAACAAGCTGTCGACAAACAACCGCATTCAAGCCCTGATAATCTAGGGGAGAAGAGAGTTTTGGAATCAGCTGTAAACCATGAAAAGTTGTATATCACAGAATTTAGGAGAATCAGGGATGCACCACATAACAAAGTAGTACAAGGAAAATACTTCAAAGATGAAATATATCATACAAATATCATGGTCCACAAAAAGCACAGCATAGCAAAAACACAACGAAAAGTGATTTGATGCAACGTTTTAGGCCACAGTCATCTTATATTTGCATCCCAATTTTGTAAAAAAACAAAAAAACAATGGAAATGCAAAATGCACCAAATGCTTGTAAAAGTTCAGATTATGGAAAGTCTCAGGTCATGAGTTGTTACATTTTTGCAGCTGAAGCCTTTTAAAACTCACTTTTCCCAGTTTTTGTAAGGAACGTTATATGAGCCGAGTGTCATGGTTTTGGTTTGGTGTTCTATGATTTCCTGTTTTATTTTGTAATATTCCCATCCCATGTGTTTTTTACGGTTTTGCTTCCGGTCTTCTCCTGCCCTGCAAGAACCCCTTTCCACATCAACTAACTGCTCCACCGCCTACACACCTGTTTCCACTCTCCCTCATCAGCCCTGCAGTGATTTAGTCCACTCCTCACCCGCACCTCATGCCCTCATCAGCCTCTCACTGCATATACTGGCTCACTTCCTTTGTTCTTTGTCATTTTGTCCCCATTGCTATGTTGGTTCTGTGTTTCAACTTTTTAAAAATCTATGCCACCCGTTACCGGTTCATTGCCTGTATGACTACCTGCCTGCCACCTGCCAGTAAGACATTAAAATATCAGCGTTCAAGTTATCTGTCTGCCTCCTCTGTCTGTGTTTGGGTCCTCTCCTTGTTCTGTTTGCCTGCATGTAACAGTTAGTGTTTTAAATAAAGATTAAAATTAGGAGGTTCAGCATTCAGGGGCCAAGTTCACAAAAGCAATTTTGCAAGCACTGCTTACGGTTCATCACAGCAGCATCATGTTTCACAAAAGCCTGCTGCTTGCAAATTGCAGATATATTTGCAAGTCCTGCAGGGCTTTTGCATACTAATGTTTGGGTCATATATATAGCATTTGTTTTTTGTTTTAATTAGTAAAACCTTTCAATCTCATGTTGCAGATGCATTTTTGCAAATTTGGTGGGACCCAAGTTTGGAGAGAAGGATGCGGGACCTCACAGGATTAACAAAACAAGTGTATGTGTGTGTAAGGGAGGAGCCTTGTAGGTGCATGTACACATTCAACTTTTACACGCATGGCTATAATCAATCTTTATACAGCATTTGTGTCTGTTTGAATACTTACACATCTAAATGACCACAGAGAAAAGCTCATTGACATTAATGGCCAGTTGCAATTTCCCCCAAAAGCCCCTGTAAAAACAAGTGTTCATTTCATTGGACACCAATTCAAGCCAATGAGCTGTCAACAAAAGACGGTGCAACATCTTTTTCACATTTATAAGAAAATTCCATGAAATCAGGAAAGAAATGAGCTGGAAAATAAACACGCAGAGAATCCTTTTTTTCCCCTCCACTTTATGGGATGTTAATAAAAATGTAATTCTACAGTAGAGCAGCTGTCACAACAGCCTCTGGTCAGACTAATGGTGGCCTACACTTCTCTTCAACTTAGATCAGCGGTCTTCACATAAGACTTGGTCTTGTGGACGGAAGAGCCACATGATTTCTCAAATCCTCAGTTAAGTTCAGTAAAAAGCCACACAATTACTGTGAGAGGAGTAAATGGAGTTAGTTATTTTTACCCTTTACAATCCTTCAGTGACAGACAAAAAAAGGATTCGGTCCTATTTTGGTCACAGCATGAGAGGTGCACTTTAATGTCAAAAATCAGACAACTGAATGGGCTCTTTGGATAAAAGCACAAGATTTCTGCTGGAGTTGGGCGCATGAGTCCATTTTGTTCCTTCTCCAACTTCTTGTTCTTTGGGGGCTGATTTGGCAGAAATACTACACGCTGTTTCATTTAGACACGAACAAGAAAATAAACGCAACCAAACACTGCAGTCATAAACAAAACCAGTGACACCAAACACTTCCCTGTGTAACGTATGTGACTAACATCAACAAGCCTAAACCAGAATCATTAATCTCCAACTACACTGAACACAAAAAAGATACATTGTTTAGAGTTGGTAAGATTGTCAGGATTTGATGTCCTTTGGTTGCCAAAACATTTAGGTGGCCAGCAGAGGAGGGTTCGACTGAGTCTACGATTCTCTGCTATAAAACAGAAGTTGCTGCAAATCTATCAGCAATTTTTGAAAACAAAGTGATTTTTGATTGTTGCTTGGTCACAAAATGAAATGGAGAATAACTGGTGGACCCATTATAGTTTTCTGATGCCATTAAAGTCAGTATTTATTTTTGGAAATCGGCGGCCATGGCATACGGGGGGGCGGTCTGATCGAAAAAAGAAACCTCTCATCTTCCTTCTTTCTGCGAGATTTTACGTCCTTGATGTTCGGATCCATTTCCTCTACAATTTCTATGACAGAGGATAGCATCTCCCAACTACCTCTTGGGTCGTGACTGCAGACCCTCTCAGAAACGGCTCCCTAAGTTGCTTTAGAGATTCGCAACCATTCAGCACTAAGTGAATATTCCGTAAACAGAGATGTACTCCCATGGTTTCTGATGGTGAGTCCATTTTGAGCAAAACAAAACATTTCTGTGGGTTTAGGCCTCATTTTTATTTATGCTGTGTCAATACAGGGATGATGGTCATCAAGAATCCACTTCTATTTGCCTGTCAGGCTTTGTGGGAAACCATCTGAAGAAAAGCATCACACAAGCATGTGTCTGTGTGCGTGTGCTACTCTTAGTAGGTATACTATGTAGGCTGCTTATTCATTTTTAGGTTGCTTTATGGGTAGTAGTTTGCGTCCCTACCTGTATGTATATGTGTGCCTTTATTTGTCTGTTGGCACGTGTTTTTGTGTGTTTTATGTGTTTGTGTGCCTCTATCAACGTGCAGCAGTAAAGAGGCCTGCTATAGTGATCTGTGGTTAATGTCTGCTTTTGGGCAGCAGGTGTGCATGTGTGCGAGTGTGTGTGTCTCTGAGCTAAGCCGGTCTGGTCCCAGATTTAGAGGAGGAAGCCGGTGTCAGGGCCAGGAGATGGATCTCTCCTGAGGGATCCGATAAATAACGGAAAAATATCTTTGAAAAAGGGAAACGCAGCTGTTTCTAAAGGAGAAGTCAAAATATAGGTGACTTTGCATTCCACAGCCACAAGGTAGAAGGCCAGCTCACTCTGCGATACGGTTTGGTACTCTATTTTCCCTCCCTCTCACTATGAACACCTCCTTTTCTCTTCCATCTCTGCCTCGCCGCACATCTTTTCTCGACCACTATATCTCCCTATCCTCAGCGCTCTGTCTGCCTTTCTTCCCCTTCCACTCTCTCTGTCATGAAGACAGTCGAGTCTCAGTGAGATTCCCTTTGGAAAGTCCGCGGTGACCACAACGCATTTCAGCGGCTTACAGGCAGAGCATATGATCCACTGATAAATCAGTCTGGGCCAGCTACAATCTTCCCCCTGGGCTGACTTACATGTAAGACCTACTGCTTGTTTTACACACAGGCACAGCTCCAAAAACAGCGACGGTAACCAGATACCTGGATATTCAAAAAGCAGGTGGGCCTTGAGGAAAATCAGGAGAAAAATAATCAATGTTTCTAATAATACATCTGTCCACAATGTCAACACTATTGGTGAGATGAAAGTGTAGAGAACTTTGGCTTTCTTCATGTTTTTGCTGAAAGCCAGAAATGCACATCCAAACTACCTTTCAAAATGAGGTGTGATATTTCTGTATGGGGGGCCCCAGTGGGAACTGTTCCCTACACTAAATGTACAATGCAGTGCACTAAACATGAGGTCTGTGCAGTGTGTTTTTAAAGCCTACTGTAAAAAAAGTATTTAAAATAAATGGGGAAAGTTGCATTAATGGGGAAATGGGGAAATTAGCCCGTTAGTCGACTTGATTACGTTTTGCTACTTGGTTTAACTTTTTTGGTGTAATTATAGATTTAGTCCTATTTAGGGGTTTTACATCTTGTTTTAATATAATAATTTGTCAAAATCAAAACAGTGTAGAACAGTGACTGATGACCATCTTGGAGAACAATTCTGGTTCATTACAACTTGATTCGATTCCAGACGATCAGGGAGGTTGTAAACAAGCCAACAGCCGAGCCAGGTTCTCCAAACCACATTATTTAGAGGTGAAACTGAAAGTGAGCGCAGAACCCCATTGCGCAGAAAAACTGCGTGCACAACTAAAGTAAGTGTGATAGGATCAAAATTGAACCAGGAAGTCTGAAAACCATGATGGATGTTTAAAATGGACAGTTTGGGTTACAATTTTGCAATTCACATTTGTTTTCTCTTCCAAATAAGTTTGGCTAACATGGGAGTTTACTTACAACCTGTTTGATCATCTGTTTCTTGCCCCGTCTCACTTCTTTATAGCGATGTTCCTTGATCTCAGAAATTGACTTACAATGTTACTATTACAGATATAAATTATGGCCAAAACTACAAAAGTAAGACCCAACATGTAATAAACCAGCATTATCTTTTAATATCATGCTTCGGACTAGCTAAAGTACTATCCTAAATCACACACACAGTAACAAAGTAAAGAATCTGGACTTTGACATCATGACTCACCAGACGGCACTCTTTATCAGTCCGGTTTGATTTAAAAGAAAATGGTCAGTCAGTCATTTCCTACCGCTTGTTCCCGTTAGGGGTCGCGGGTGACTGGAGCCTATCCCAGAGACTTCGGGCCTTAGGCGGGATGTGAAAGATGTCAAAACCTTATATTGTTATGCTGAATATTTGATAGCTCAGGTCGAGCTTATCACCAAAATGTGATCCCACGATTCTTAGGCCAAGAGATATCGGTCTGTCCACTACAAAGGCTTGAGTCATTCTGGACCACTATCTATAATATAACAGGGAGAGAGGGAGAAGTTATTAAAAAGAATCGTTAAATTCTCTTGGTCTTTAGACGAATGTCAGAGTTACATTCCTCTCAAAGTGTACACACTACCAGCTGGGCTTAGACAGCAGCTAATCTCAGACAGTATGTGTGTGTGTGTGTGTGTGCGCGTACTGTAAGAACAGTTCGGAACATACTATGTACATAGCTAAAAATATGAGACTTCCTCTTGGACTTTTAAACACTCAGTCAGATAAGGTATCCAGGAGACTGGCTTCTCAGAGGTGTGGAAAGTGTCCGTACAGTAGGAAGGACTGGGCAGAGTTTCCCCTGCACATCCTTAGTGATAAGATCCTTTTATCCAGAAAGCCTCATGGCGCTGGGAGTGGATATATTTTTCTTATGGGTGGCCTCGTTGGGAGTCAAACCCCTAACCTCTGGACATATTGGTGTACTGTTGCACCCGATGATATATGCATTTTTCATCTTATTTCTTTCAAACCTGATTGTCCTTTATCTTTCTTTTCTGTATTCGCAGTTTCATAATCTCTCACATCCTTGTACTTTCTTCTGTCACCATATTTTTCTTTCTCTCATGATGCCTGTGCTTAGCAGCCTCGACTCTCTCTGTCTTCCACCACTTTTTGTGAAGAATGATGTACTGAATTAGGAAAGAGGAATGGAAATCATTTGTATACAATTCCTTATAACAAAATATTCTGCACTTGCTCCAGGTCTTAAACGTTTTTTCGACGTGGATAACACACTTATAGCACACTTATTATTCGCTGACAAAACACAGCATATACATGTCTTGCCTCTCTTCCTCCTCTGTGCTCTTTTTCTCATCTCTCGCTCTTCCTCCATGCCTCCCTCCATCCATCCATCCCTCCCTTCTCCGACTGTTTTCCTGTCAGTATCATGTTTGGAAAGTCAGCCCGCGGGTCAGCCTAGGGCTCGTAAATTTGTCAGCGGCAGTGCGGTTGAAAGGGAGGCTACTTGCTCAGGAGGGTCAGGACCATCTGCGCTGACATGGGGCCCTTTTCTCACTGTGGACCCACGGTTGTTGTTTCAGGCACGTCCTCTTTAGAGAGACTACCAGCCTGGGAACATGCGCGGGGCCGAGGGGTGCAGCTTTCTCCGCGACACCAGTATTTGATGAAGATTTTTTTGTATAACAAGGCGAGAGTTCTCATTCTTGTAAATTCAAATACACTCCAATTATCAGTGCAGACACACACAAACCAAGTCACGTATGTCTGTATTTGTATACTTGTAAGGACTTTGCATGAAAGTGACTACATTCATTCGCTAACCCTTGACCCTGACCTTTGAGGAAAACTCCACCCTGACACATATATCACTGTCAAATAAACAGCTATTGTTGATCTACCTTGAGATTCCAGGTCCATTGTGTTTTATAGCGGTGTATTTCTCTTATTTGTAAGAACAACTGGCCAAAGACAATTTGATGGTTGATATTTCACAGCATCCACGGGTTATATTTTCCTCTAAACATTTCTATTACATGTGTAACATGAACCTTAAAGCCACCTCCTGATGCTGACAGCAAAAGACCAACAAACCATGCGATGGTAGCAACTCTGTGAGGGGAAAGTCAGGGGATCACCAAACTGATAAATCATTCTGATGAAATATCTTCAAGTTGCACTAATATAAACACAAAGACATTTGTGTACACATAAATGTGTATATGCAATTCCCAGAACAAACACACACTCACACCCTCCTTCCTCTGCCCCTTCAAGCCCACCAAAGGCTTTATCACCTTTCATCTGGCCCAGAGTTTCTTACCCCTTAAGTAACCCTCTGGGTGTGCCTTTTTTCTTTCCTTTCTTCCCTCCTTTCTCTCTCTTCTTCTGTTCTTTTATTTACTTGAGATAAATCCCTGCAGGTTTCCCAGTGGCTTCACAGAAAAATGGAATGGCGTGACATGTACGCCATTCCTGTCGGCTGCGGTCATCTCCATTAACAGAATGAGCCTCTCTGGCAGAGCCAACGACGGAGTCAATATGATAACGGACGGCGTTTGCTGGGAAAACATGAACACACCGATCCTGAGTTCAGCCGTTCACAACCGTTTTTAACATGGGGGGGGGGGGGCAGAAATTACTGAAAAAGCTTGTGTCCTGTACTGTGTAATGTAACAGCAAATGTATCACACAGATTTAAACAATGTCAATGAAGGGGTCCTTTGAGGAGGGAATATGGCCTGATGTGATAGAATTTAATTGAAGTAAATGCAAAACCAGTCAAGAGTGTGGTCTAGAACCATGGTGGAAAAGGAAGTGTCAAGTGTTCCAGTTTAAGGAATGAAAGTGCGGTAAAGCAGTGGTTCCCACACTTATTTAAATCAGTCGCAGTTTTCATTAATTAATAAGTAATTATCAGAAGTATACTGTGGTGAGATTCTTTGTGTATTTAGCCTACTTTAAATTATTTAAAGTTTGTATTCATTATAAATATTGGTAATTTGGTATTGGTGATATCCACCATGATATTACTTGGCCATGGAATCGAAACCAAAAGCTATAGTATCTCCCATCCTTATCAGCATATTTCCATCGCTTGCTCATGTGAGACAGCGTGTTGCGTTACTATAAAAAGTGTGTTATTATGTCACTAATCTCTAAAATTCACAGCTAAGCCTCATTCAATTTTTTTTTAAAACAGAAGATGAATGTCAGGTTCAAGCAGAAGTGTGTGCGGTGATTCGCAGCTGTTTCACATCAAAATAACAGCTACATGGTGATGCAGTTTGCACTAATGCCACCCATGACATCCACATGTTCCTCTATCCTCTGCTTTATTCTTTCAGTCACACCAAACCTCATCACATCCACCTTAACGCAAAACACAAACAGCAGGTGTTTTTAACTTTCAACAGAACAGCTTTCGTGGCTTTGGTTTTATTTGTAGTCAGAAATGCAGAAATTGGGGGGAAATGCAGAAATCAAAACAAAGACACACATTTGTTTGCATCTTTGCCTCTCCGTTTCCTTCTTTCACATATACAAACACAGCCTCACACAAGCGCGCACACACACACACTAATTCCAGGTTAATGATCTCCTCTGCGTGTCCTCCTCATAGACAGTTAAACACAAGACAAAGGATGACAGTTTTACGGCGCTTTTAGCAGCAAAGAGCGACGTAGGAGTAAAAATACACACACACACTCACTCTCTTTGTCTCTCCTCGTTTTAAGCAAATACCCACACACTCAGATCCAAATGTTTGGATACAAAGAGTTACAACAATCACTAAAGATGCAAGACTACAACTGCAAGTTTGCAAAAGGCTCTCTGAGTGCTAAAACAAGATCACGGTGAAAAGTCATCATTGCCCATACTAATATGAATATTTTTTAATCAACTTTGCCATAAGCGGACAAGTTGTGCCAGACTTCAATATCTTTACATGTTGCCTTTTCATGCTACAATTTAAACCGTATTTGGACCACCAGATTCTCCAGTGAAACCCATACTATAATTACTATGTTTAATACGGGGCCAATAGCCTAATATATCATGTGCTGTCTGTTTGTATGGCCATCATATCAACCTGTTTCTGATCAGTTGCTTCTTGTTGCACAGCATGTGGTCAAGACTCCCTCTGAGGTTTGTCTGGGCTCGAGTAAATGCAGCAAGATGAACTACAGCAATAATTTGACACATGGCAAAGACCGATGGGGAAAAGAGACGTGTCTAGATTGACAGATATGGAGAAAACAACAGATGTGTGAGAGGACAGTGAGCACGGCAGTAAAGAAAGAAAAGAAAATTCCTTGATGCCTGCACCCAGAGGTGATGAATGGGAGCAGCGGGCCCTAATCAGATGTTCCGCCAGGGTTATCGGCGCCGTTCGATAGATCGTTACCATCCGCGAGTGTGCCTCACTTCACCTCCTTATCTCGTCACACTCCTCCATCCCACGCCACCATCACTCCGAAAAGGAATGTCCAGACTGGACGAGTGAAGAAATGAAGACAGAGAGAAAAAACAAGGCAAGAAGTGTAATGTCTGTACTTAGCCCCAATCTCAGCAGCCATCTTGTCAAGTCGCAGAGTTATGGCGTGAGAGGGAGAGATTTCATCAGGGTGGGCAGGCGCGGGGGGCGGG
>CM022493.1:19221732-19250599 GCA_011952105.1 Coreoperca whiteheadi
CGATTTTGTTAAAAGATGATGGGGTGGAAGGAGAGGGTGGGGGGGGGGGGGAGTGATGTGTATGTGTGTGTCTGTGGTGTGTGTTGGGGGAGCAGTGTGTGTGACAGAGATGACTTCAAGTGTAAATGGAATGCTCTCTCATCATAAACGGTTATCTGCTGACCTTAGGGTCTACCAGCCGTGTGCGTGTACTTTTCCATCTATGTATACAGCTAAAGCAAAAGGTTTGCTGCGTCAATTTCGCCACCTACTGAGGACAATAAACACTGTAAGGTCTGTGGCAAAAAAAATCAGTCGGACAATAGAGCTGTCCTGTAACACCTCGTCTCTTTTATGACAGACACAAAGCTGGACTGGAAAAGACATAATCCGGTTAACCAGAGATGTTTCCCCCATCAACCCTGTTTGTTTCTTGAGGCAGCTGCGTGTTTTGCCAAAGAGCTTGACAACCAATACAATCCAAACATGAGAAAAAGGAAGCACTTCAAAACACAATAAGCAGAATTATTTGTATATCTTGGTCCATTCTTGAACATCACTGCAAGTTCAAGTGAACTTGTAGCAGCATTGAAATATCTGATACTGTAAACAGATGAAAACAAACAGAGGTTTGTAGTTTGTTAATGTCATTTTTCTCACCATTGCAGGAAGGTTTAAACTGCCAAGTTTACGTCTCAGAAAATATCCTTTATTCCGCTGCAGCATATCTTAAATTCCTCTCGTAACTTCTGGCTAATACTGTTTACGGTATGCTCCAAGTTGAGGTGAAGGGACGGGTGGTCTTGTGTTCTGTTCTGGTCTCTGAGGCTTTGCAGGAAGTGTTTCAAGACAGTTTAGTGAAAATTTTCCAAAGCTCCCTTCTGATTCAAACAATTGAGTCTTTGATCGAAGCCAACTAATTATTTGATCATGCTGGGGCTTTGGGACACGTTTCGCTGCAAAGGAAGTGGCTTACCTGGGCTTAGGCACTGAGAAATGCAGCCAGGCATCATAAGACAAGGAAAACTGCCATTTAACAAGGGCACTTCATTTCAGAATAAGCCCAGGGCTGTCTGGACCCTGCTAATCTCCTGAATACCCACTTCTTAAAGCTTTTGGCTTGTTTGCCTTTAAAGCGTGGGAGGTAGGCTGGTAGAAAGCTTGGCTGTTGACTTAGGTAAGAGGTGTAGTGACAGCTCAGCTATAGCCATGCAATGGGGTGTGTGGAGACGGAGATGGGAAGAAGAAGAAAAGGAGGGTACTCATGTTGACAGACAAGTGCACGAAAGCATAAAATAATTGTATAATATTTGAGCTACAGGAGACGTGTCATTTAACTTTCCAGACACTGGAACGGCCTTAAAATGGGCCAAAACAACTTAGACCACATTTACACGTAGCCACAAAAGTCATGTGTGAATGCAACCAAGAAGCATTCAAGACCGATACAAATCTGATTGTCTGTGAGAATAGCCACTCATGATAACAATTGAAGCGACCCTGAAATTACACCCAAATTAGCATCCATTCTTCCTGTCACATATAGCGCGTTTCTGATAACTGACCAGTCCAGCCACTGAATGATATGTATGGGTGGGAGAAAGGTCTGAGAGGCTGTTAAGACAAATCCAGCCAAGTTAGTCATAATTAGTTGTATATAAACATCAAAACTGCATATGCTTTTAGCTGTTACCAAACAGCTTCAGGTGCATTACAACCACCCTCTGGATTGGAGTAGCACCAGCCCCGATTTTAGCATGTAGCCAGGGCAAACAAAGACAAAAGCAATCAGATTTGTGATCTGGCAAACAGAGACACATATACGTGGCTAAGTGCCAACAAGGGGCCTTAGAACCGCCAATTAAAAAGGAGCGTGAGGTCAAGCCCACCGGTTAATCATGACAGGGTATTTAAATCTGTAGGAAAAGTAAAACAAGATTGATTCTGAAACCCTGGATGGATTTTCCTGCATAATTATGGGACCTTCCCTCTGGTAAGACTCAGCAGACAAACAGAAAAGGATGGGAGAGCAAACAAGCAATGGGAGCTTTGGCTGCGCTCAGAGCCAAGCCAAGCTTGGAGAGGCCTCCACACCTGTCCGTCTGACTGGCATGGGAGAGCAACGGCAAGGCAAACTCATCACAGTTAAATGCAGATGACACAGGAACAACATTTGGAGTTCCTGTTCTGCAACCCGTGAAACCAAAGCCATTTCTGTGCATCCTTGACTCACCATAACCACGAGGTAACAGCTCAACCACAAAAACCAAACCTGATAGGAATAGCAAATTTTCCCCTGCCGGCTATTATAGCCCTCACGGTGGCTGTGGATATTTGTTCTGCAATATGTCTCCGCTCATTTATTGAGTGAGCATTGACCTCTTGTATTTGCTTTCCACTAGGATGCACCTTACCAATATTGGTCAGTATCTTCCCACTTACTCCACAATGTTACCTTGTAAGAGATTTATAGAAGGTCTGTGACCAGAGACCAGCATCTGAAAAGGGTAGCTCAGCCTTTTTCCACTAAATGTGTCTCAACTGGAGTTCTCCTAAAATATAAATATATGAAAAAGACGCAATTGTACTTAAAACAGCACACAGAGTCTTCGCAGAAGGATTTTACTGCACATATACTACTACTAATTACAAAAGTGCATTGATGTGTCTGTTTAATGTAAGATTATCTGTTTCCTCTAATAAATAAAATGGTAAAGATCACTTGACTTCATGTGTGTCTGCATGTTTAAGCCATAAAGAATAAACCTGTTAAGATCTACATTCAACAAGTGTGCACTAACCCTAAACTCTACAGTAGTTTGCAACTCATCAACGCATTGTGTTCATCCTCTAACAAATGTGTCGAGGGAATTTCCTTCCTCATAAAGCATTTGCAAAGCGGATTTTTTTAAAGCATTTTAAAATCCTAAATTGTTTAAATCCATATTTACTAGCTTGCAGTCTTCGTCCCTACTTTTGCTTGCACATTGCTGCATAATTGAGTGAATTACTGCCACCTGTTGATCAGTGGAATAATGTGAAACTGTTAAGAGGAATGTGCACCGCATCCTCATGCACGAGATAAAACAAAATGGGGACCCGCTCATAGAAAAATAGCTCCATAGTCCCACTTGAGGTCTAAAACTCCACAGGGAACCTTTAACAGTGAGCGTTGCCATTGCCCGAGGACCCTGCTGTGCTTTAGGACATGTTCAGAGCTGCAGCGTGTCACACAGCATGAGTCATTCAGCACACAGTGTCACTTCACTAGACCTCAGTGGAAAGCAGGACGTCTGCAAGGCAAACAGTGATGAACGTGCTATTCTAGGAATGAAGATGAAAAAGGAGCTGGAAAATATGCTTCTTGTCCCCCAATTTGAAGTTTTCCACCACTTGCTTCACTTTTTTTTCTTAGATGGGTCATTTTGAACAAGTGAAGACAGCAAGGGAGAATGGATGGCTGAACAAGAGGTCCACATGAATCATGCCGGGGGGGGGGCTCAGGGGAAGCACACGTGAAACTGGATGTAACGCAGGGGATCTTAAATCTATCCAAGCCCCAAGAGAATACCCTCAGAAAATGAGCGTTCTATCTGCGCTACTGCCACAGCTGGCTGTGAAAGATATAAGGATATCAGGCCAAAGCTTAAATCACTGTCATCGTTTTATTTGCTATGAGTCGCTTTAAAGTCTGAGATTGTTACAGCTACACGCAGGGAGGATTTGCTAATGTAAAAAGGTGAATCCAGATTGAAATCAGATCACCCAGTGTAAACACAACCACTGCATTCTTTGATATGGTTTCACAAGCACAGATTACCTGGGGAAGGTGCGTTTCAGTGAACAAGTCTGCTTCAGGCTCTGTCCCTTAATCCTGCTCCATTTTTTTCAAATCGGTACAGACTGATTGTTTGGCTCCTTCTCTTTTCTTCCTTTCATTTACCTTGATTCTAATTTGTAGTTTCACTTCGGCCACACATGATATCCAGATTTTTAGGCCGGTTTTGAAACAAAAAAAGACCACCCAGAAGAGTTTCAGGCCTCTTTCTACTAAAGCTTTCTAAGTCGCTCCAATCGAGCAAGAGACACATTAAAAACTAATCGGATGGCGATGACACACGGTAGTCGTGCAAGGCCTTATTTGCAAAGCAGATGGAAAGCCTTGGCCTGTCCAACATTAATTACAATCACATTCAGGGAGGAAGCCGTCCCTCCTCCAGGGCGGTTAGGACTCTGTGTACGGCTGGAGGAGATGGCAACCTAATCCCCCGGTCACCGCAGAAATCTGAGGGAATCGTCAAAAGATGCACAGGACGCAATTAATCAAAGTGGAGAGCCAGATGTGCAAAAACACAGGAGTATAAGCCCAAACTGACACAGCACAGGAATACCAAAACCACAGACACACAAACACCACGCCGCCACCATCACACTCCCACACAGAAGCCAACAGAGGGGGTTCGATATTTGAGACCAAAACGACGGCCTCTGAATATCTGGTTTTCATCACTACATGTTGCAACACCACTACTCACAGGATCAATAAGGAGAGAAACATTTGCTTTCTCTAACTCCAATCCTAATTCTCTTCTCCATGTGTGGTACTGAGTGACTATTAAGTAGATTATAAAGGTGATGTATAAAATATTTGAAGGACTTCCTGTTTCAAAAAGGCTAAGATCAGAAAAACTATGAGCCTACATTCTTCAGCAGTGATACATTTCCCTCTGTTCTCATGGCCTGATCATGACAATGCCCTTAGTTCCCAAGGAGAATGACAATCAATCTGGGTTTAAGCCTCCTTGTCCACCAGCGTCTGAATCTGTTTATCTTCAGGCGCTCTGTTTAGAGTCTCCCAAGTAAACACTGGAGCTGCTAATGGAAGGAAGGCCTTTGTCCTTTATGTTCCAAACTCGTTGTGATTAAAGCGTCCTTCTTTATCGTCACTGGAGCTAATTAAAGACACATCTGCTTGGGTAACACAAACAATGCGACGCAATTTACGCACAGAAACCGCAACTCGCTGCGCTGGAGGTCAACGGCAGGCATAGCCCTTTAAATACAAAATACCAGCGGTGGTGGTTGATGGTTTGCTGAGGATACAAGGTCTATTTTTCCAGCGAAGACATAAATCATGGATTAGATTGCACAGCAAGACTGACCACAGAATTTCGGTCCTATAAATGAGCCGAGGAAGGCGAATCTACCGGGAGAGAGGATGTGTAACAATACATTACTCAAAAAGAATACATACCTCATCAGTTTTTCTAACCCACAGTGGACATGAGGGAGTATCTATTCTCTGTGTGCTTCACACAATGAGCTAGTTCATGATCCATTACTAAATGTGCGCCATATGCGTCTATTGTGCAAGTATCCCGTCTTCAGTGATGGAGTGGTAAGCTAAAATGTGGGTCAACTATGGGCTCGAGGTGTCGTGCACAATGTGAGAAACAACAAACCATATTTCGAATTCACGCTTCATCTTTAAAAAATGCATCTCCCCGTTAAATGTACATCATTGTGTTGTATAAGATTCTTCCCAGCGACCCTTCACTTCAACCTTGCTTGTGCCAAACACCTGTTCACCCTTAATCCAATCTCCCAGATTTTCCCTTTAGTTTCATGGTTCCAACAAACTCATCTCACAAGAGCGCACTTACGCGCGCACACACACACAAAACACTTTTTTTACCGGTAAAATAAAAGAATTTCAAGTAACTTACCTAGATTAACGAAGCTCATCACCATATCTGCCTCATTTAGAAAGGCAGTTTCTTGATATGTGGCCAGAGGAGGACTCTGGGTCGTCCGCATGGTCTGATATCGGTCCAGCACGCCTTCCACTTGGCTTTTCTCCTCGCTAGATATGGTGTTGTACAAGTCCAACATGAAAAGTGGAGCGGAGTTGTACTTTCCGTGCGACAGATGCGGTCTCGGTCTGTGCGGCAGCCCGAGGATGGACAGGATCTCCTTCTGCATCTCCCTCTTCTCGTGCGTCCGCAGCCGCCGGTGGATGAAACCCGGGTGCACTTCGTTGTTTCCATCCAGTGAATAATTACTCCCCGCGACCAGGGACATGCAGTAATAAGCGCTCCACCACAATCCGACCAAGGCAAGCCAGCAGCTGGTCATGGTGTTGTCCCGCTGTGCTCTCCGGAGTCCCAAGTGTGTCTGGCTTGGAGCTTGAGTCGCCTATCCAGATGTAAAATGTGCGTAATGGTAACCAAAGTACGTTCGAGCGCGCTGTTATCTGTCGCGGCCGCGGATCAAAAGCGAGAGAAGACTCGTGTATCAAGCCATTTGAAATACTTCCTAAAGAGAAATGCGCAAAATAGCGTCGGTCCTGCTTTCATTTCTAATTCCCGTAGCGCGCTGTGCTGCTTCAGGATAAAGTGCACCATGTGAAACTTTATTCTGAGCGCTCCGGTAAATCGGTCATAAGACACCGCTTGAAACGACGGTCACCAATAAAAGTATAACAAGTCCTCTGAAAGAAGCCATTTTACTTAAGCGGATATGTTTTCTCCTCAAAAGCTGAGATTTCCCAACGTCGCGCACTGAAAAAGCCGCCCTTTAACAGTTGAAGTGTTCTCAGTGACGGTCGCCTTCTCCGACAGGCTGCGTGTGAGAGTCTAACAGGAATCCGCAGGTTGCAGTCCATAATATGCGTGCGCGCGCGTACGTGTGTGCGTGCGTGCGTGCGCGCGCGCGTGTGTGGTCTAAAACCGCCCACTCCGTGCGCACTTAGCCAGAGGTGGAGCTCTTCAGGCTACAAGGACAACTCTAACATCATATTTCCATATTTTGTTCGCTGCAGAATAACAGCCTGTCTATTCTAATAAAAACACCAAGTTAGTCCACGTTGCATAATGTTCCCGCTACATTCTTTTACCGTCTCTGTGATCATCATAAGCCCAGTTTTCTAGAATTTTGTTTAACCTTTGTATGCCATTACTAGTATTGGCGTATAGCTTCAGATTGGCCAGCTGCGCTTAGTTTTCTGCCGCAGGCTTGTTCAGACTATGTTGCTACATTTTAGGGGGTAGACTTCTGTTTCATAAGGTTTGGACAGTTGCGCGTTACATGAAGTATCTGAAGTTAATTTGCTCTTCGAATCTGAACAGGTCGGCACTTTAACGGAATTGTCAAATCTGCTACAACGAAGCATGTATTACATCTTTACACATTCAAGGTGTGCGTCCACTCCGTTTAAGCAGAATAACTGTTGCCCAGTTGAGGCACGACCCCTGACGATGGAGTGGGAAACAGCAAGCAATGACGCACAGCACTTACAAAGGAGAAGTGATCGAATCCCCTTCAAACATGATGGAAAGAAACTGTCTTAAGTATTCTTACTTATTGTATAATTTAACATTTAAAATGTAAAATAGCTGCATGCATGGGCTGCACCTTGGAGTCACCCTTACATATGAACAAATCGTACCAGTTAGTAAAATGCCTGCTCTACTCCAGGTCTATAATAATACATATGGTTATAAAATAATGTCTATACTAACAGAGCACAGGTTAACATGTCCCAGAAACCTCTACGGTCAACAGAAAAGGCATTCTTTAAAATCCCTAGATGTCCTTCTCTCCCTCCTCTTCCTCCCATCATTCCTTTCACCCTAACCTGTGTTATGTCTTCATGGTCCCCTCAGACTGTGATGGTCCTGGTGATAAGGCCCAAAGGTGTCCATATCTCTGTGTCTCTGCTACTGCTGCCAGAGCCTATCTTATCTGCATGTGAAGAGTGAGAAACCAGCATCAAAGCTGCACATACCACCAAACACACACACACACACACTCTCTTACTGCTGGGTAGCTTTCAGACTAAAAACCTCACTCTCATCCAGCTAAAATGAAAAGTCTTATTTTACATTACATAAGTCCTTTTACAGCATGTAAAAAGGACCGTGCTGGTGTTTTTGCAAGTTACTGCCCATTCACTAAAACCTTTATTTAATATTACAGTTTGTAGGGCATACCATACCAGATGAGAATTAAAACATTTTAAAATGGCATTTCAGTATGAAAATAATGTGCAAAGACTTGAAACTTGTTTGAGATAAAATGATGCGTGTACCTGTGTGCCCATTTGTGTGTGTGTGTATTAGAGAGGAAACCGACTGATCAAACACTAAAATAACAGAGCCAGGACTGAAGACACCATACTGGGCTGACAGAGAACCGGTGCTCAAGAGGATGTCATTTATCAGCTTTTTCTGTTTTTCTTGGGCTCAAAAATCCCATTTACTTAAATGAGAGTTTATTCCTGATTTATAATACAGATTCAGTGGTTAAGCGGAGTTTGAGCAACAAAAAAAATAATAAAAGACTTCTTTCACTGGCAATGACCCAGTGAATGGTGAGTTTCCTCAAGATTCCTTTTTGGCTCTGGTACTAAACAGACAGGGAAATAGTCATTTTGTGGATAAAATTATGAAAGGAAATGGGGGATTTTTTTCAGCTCATGGTAGCAAACAGCGTGGAATCCATGTTTTAAACACTTAATGGGCCATTAACCTTCGGCATGTGTCATATTAAACAAACAAAAGCCAGCACACGAACAGTCACAGCCTGTTTTTCCTTGGTGCTTTCGAGTGCTAGCACAACGCCGGACACTGTAGGCTGACAATGATTGAAAAAAAACTAACACTTAAATACTTCTATATGTCCTTAACATTTTTCTTGGCATTAAGCAAGAGCGTGTTTGTATGTGTGTGTGTGTGTGTGTGCATATCCCCGGAGGCAGAGCAGGTGATGTGTGTGAATGCTGGGTGAATTGGAAGCAGTGGGAGGAGGAGGAGGAAACATTAAACAGAGGTTCTGTGTCCTGTCATCACACTGTCTAGACAGGACACCTCCTAGACCTAATGAGGTCTTTGTCTGTCTGTATCTATCTCTTTTACTCACACACACACACACACACACACACACACAACTATACTTCTTGGTTTAAGTTCATCCTCAGTCTTCCCGCGAGAAATTGTATTAAAAGAAAATTATAAAGGTCACAAAAGAGTTTATGCCAGCTTGCACAAAGGGAGAATCTTGTATGTGTGTTTTGTGCTCGAGTACGACACACATACGTCTCTCCAACAAGCTAAATTAAGGGGAAGCGCGCTTCAAAACCATAGGAATGCTTACACCTGGCACAGATCTGAGAAGAAGTGCTGAATCTTCTGCAATAATTACAGTATATTGGTATGGTTACTAGATCACACTCACACAAACGCACATCTTATCCCAGTAATCAAGTGTTTTCCACTGTAAGTCAAAGGAACAATGGCGAGCTGCTGCAGGTTTCGTGCTTTTGATGCCTTTTTAGTCTCTTGAGTTGGATTAGTTTTGTGGTCACAGCCCTCCTATAGCTCTGCATCACCAAGCACATAAAGAGATCTCAGTGATTCGCTTTGGAAACAAATTAAGGTGCAAGACAGTTCCTTTAAACATGTATAATTCACTAATAAAAAAAAAATTAAAAAAATCAGACTACTATGCTGATACACAAAAGGAAAAAGACACTTTAGTTTAATCATCTTGGGTTAAACCTGGTTTTACTGAAGACAGAGATGTGTGTGTGTGTGTTGTGGTTTTGCATCAAGACAATTAAAGTTAAAGCCCCAATCTCTACTTGATGTTTAGCCCTATTCCCTCCCAACCATCAGAGCTAGGGGACTGACAGTCGGGAGAAAAAAAGGGTGCTGTGCAACAATTGCAAATTTTGGCTTTAAAATATACCTTAGAATAACTTCACTGTTGTGCCTATATCTTTCTCGTATTTTAGATGTTATTTCTCCAAACACTATGCCTATTGCTCACAACTGTAACTCACACCAAACCTAAATAATACTAATATTTAAATGAAAAAATCGTATCGTAGGCTAGGTAATGAGCTGGCATTATCTTAACACAAAATTGACCAGATGCATCAAACATGGTCTAAAACAGTGCACAAATTCACCAGGTTTGTTCAGTATGGTTAAAGGGGCTGAGTTCTACTGTACATTGTTTTCAATCTGTGCTCTGAAAGCAGTGAACCTCCAGTATGGATGCAGCAAGATGTGTTAGATCACCTGAAAATCACAATTCACAAGGCCTCTGCAAACTAAATGCTAGGAGAATTCTCCTCCTCTTCCTGCTCCAGCAGTGAACCTGGTTGCCCCGGTGACAGCTTCTGACTGGATGACAGGAATTCCGTGGTCGATCTCATACTGCATGGCCTTGATAGAGGAAGACAGATTAAACCAATTAAAAAAGGGACTTTCTGTATATCATGTTTTTACCTCATGAACTCAACCTGGTGGCAATTTAAGAGGGCAAATGTCAAGAAATGTCTGATGAAATAAGAGAGAAAGGAAGATATATTAACTTTGAAAAACATTGAAAGAACCAAAATATCATGCACACTGGTGATTCACTTTATTTAATTTACAATTGAACATTGTGCGCGACTTTTGGGTTCCTTTACAGTCAGTTAGATCTGACACACCTGTCTATAAGACATTCCAGCGCAACAACGTTTTAGTAATTGTTACCAACTTTGAAAAAAATTAAACTGAAAAAAACCACAAAAAAAAAACCCAGTTTGAGTTACCAACACAGTATACCATACATGACATATGATCTCTCATGAAGAAAATGCTTTATGGACATTAAATCACCAAAACAACTGCATTATGGCAAGGATTTATGTCAGCACATGAGTGAAAGTATCAACTTTTACTTTCATATTCGATTGTATGTATGACATATGAAGCTGATATGTTGGTATAAGGTATGATAGTGTGAAACTCCTGCATCAGGTGTACCTGTGTGAAGGAGGGAGCATCGTAGCAGCTGTACATGGCTGAGGAGCGGTCGGCCTGCAGACACTGCTGAGGGAACGAGCTGATCTGCTCTGCTAACTGCAGGGCTGCCTGTAAAGCTGTGGGGGAAACATGAAGTCAGTGTAACACAGTGACACAGGTGAACATTATGCATACACCAGGATTTGTGACCATTTATAACCAAGAAAAGGCATACAGGTTAATGTAGTAATAACCCTTTCTCTTATTACAAAAACCAAATTCACCAACCCTTCTACGCTGCATTACCCTGCTGCTGTGTCTCTGTGAGCTTTACCCATGCCACTCTTCCTCCTCGCCCACATGAAAGCACTGGACCACATCCAGATCAGTCCTATGGAAAAAAACTACGCCTCATGATGCCCCGCTTTGATGCCCTGTGTGTGTATGTGTCGGTGAGCTGCTACTTCTTCGCTTCCCTCTGATGTTAAACCCGCACTAAGTGATCATCCCTCAGAGAGGCTAATTAGGCCGAGGCTTGACTGTGGGAAGAGGAACTTCCTAAAAGAATTAAGCTAATCTTCTTCCAGCGTCTAAGGAGAGAGGGGAGGGAATCGGAGATTCGCACATGGAAAGGCTTTTTGGGGATTTATGGATACGGGAGTGTTCATGCATTAATATAATACAGGAAATGCCATGTTGAAATGCGTGCATAGCTTAATCCTCAGACTGCTGCTTGAATGAGTGAGGAGAGGACAGTGCTAATGTTGAGTAATGGCTTCAGTGCGATGTTGGAGCCAAATAAAAAAAAACAAACTGATTTACTGGAACAAATTTTGATTATATATGATTTTGTCTGATCTTACCTACAACAGTTTCTTAAAAACTATGTTTCCTGAATGAAAATGGGTCACAGACCTGTTTCACAGTGAATAACGATTTGAACCCCCCCCCCCAAACCCCCACAGATGGAGGACTTCCAGCCTCCCCCATATCTGGTCTTCTCATCTCTACCATTTGCCATAAAATGTCCTATAATACTAACTACAATACACTGTAAACACACCATTAACATCCTTGTATGCTGCACTGGACTGAATTTCCAGTTTCCCGAATTTCCTTTGTCTTCAACTCCCACTTGTCAACATGTTTTGTGTTGTGAGAAGAAAAATCTGGCTATATTTGACTACTACAGGATGAATCCACAAAAGCACTGCAATGGCAGTTATGTTTTAGACTGATGACCATGTCATTTTTAAATGATGTAACTTGTGTTCTTAAACTGGCTCCTGTGATCATAAAATTCGTCAATTTATATGAATACATAAAAACAGCACTTTCTTTTCCAATTTAAAGATAAAGTAAACAAGCCCAAGAATCAGACCAAGCAACGCAAACTGTTAATACCCGACACTGCAGACACATTTTGGTCAGTATTCGTAATGTATTGAGGTTCTCAGCCCTATCCATGACACAGCACTGATAAACACAGAATCTACACTAACTCGAATACCTTGGCCATCAGGAACAACTCTGTTAGCCAGTCCGTAGGCAAGCGCCTCCTGTGCTCCGATTGGCCGTCCAGTCAGAATCAGGTCGAGGGCTCGTGAGAGACCAATGAGACGCGGGAGCCGCACTGTGCCTCCGTCAATCAGGGGAACTCCTGAAAGAAGAGATGTTCAGTATAAAATGTGTCTCGGTGCCAACTCACATGACTGTCTTACAACGCGTACCTAAGAGACTCAGATGTGTACTGCAGAGTATCCAAAATACTCCATGCTACATCTCCGACCAATGCATTTAAACTCATTTATCCTAAAAGTCCTTTTACACTGGGCCTCAAACGATTCAAATTTTTAAACATTTTTATTTAAATTAGTCAGTCAATATTAGTCTTTTATCAAGAAAAAATCCCAAATATTGTCTTGGGTTTTGGACAAAACAAGCAATGGAAAGATGTCACCTTGGGCTCTAGGACATTGTTTATGGACAATTTTCTCATTTTTGTGACGTCTTGTCTAAACAGATGAAGCGAACTAAATTTAACAAATTGATTGATAAAGAAAATAATTGTTAGTTGCAGCCCGATCTTATACACTTAAAAGTAGTCTGTATTACAGAGTGATTGAAAATATCTACACCTTCCTGCTGTACTGTTGCTCCATCACATTTGGAAATTCCTGGGCCAGTGAAAAAATATTGGGATATATTGGGGAAAAAATTGGGATTACTTAACTGTAAAAGGGGAGAGGAAATGTAGGCCACTGTGCCAGTGTATTGGGTTCAGGTCACTTAAGCTGAGTGAAAACTACCAAAGAAACACTTAAAAATACATAATATACCGCTGGCATTAATCTGGGTTACAGCTGTCAGGGGAACAAAGTTTAGACACATTGTTACTGCTTAACTGTAACTCTGTTTTCCTTCCGTCAGTACGTGAAAACTCAAACTCCTCCTCACTCTCAGTCTCACTGGACATATTTGCATTATTACGGAGTCTACCAGAGAGAAAGAGGGATAGGAGGGAAGGGAGGTGGAGAGAAACAAGAGGAGAGAAAGTACACGGCAAGGTACAGTAAGCTTCTGGCATCTGTCCTAATTTCTAAAGAGCACCAGCTGGAACTGGCATACTTTCTACCGTTCAGCGCTCCCAAGTTCCACGCCACAATCCCGACTCCCTAATTCCTCCAAGTAGCTGATTCTATTTGACCGCCCCTTATTGAGAGCACATGTGTCGGACATGTTTTCATAACCCCAAATCATCATACTAAATGTTCAGTTCCGCCCCCCCCCTCTCATTCTGTAGGGAGTCGTGGAAATACTGTGATTCTATTCATACTCCACAAGCTATTCTCTTTCTCCATGTCGTTCAAATAAATTAAATTGGAATACATGGAATACCAGTGTTAATACACGTGCGACCAATCCGGGGGCCTGGTTTGGGTTCAGACAGTCAGCACATATGGCGCTCTGACAGACATAAGACTGTGATTAGGGGGGGGGGGCGTTACGCTGTCTGCAAATACTAGATTTCACTCCGTTTTTAAGTCAGCCCCTATTACAGGAATGTATTATACTAAAATGTAAATTACAGAGTGTACGATCACCCTGAGCCAATGAAATGAAACATAAATGATGGCAGAATTCCTTTTGGTTCAATTATAAGAATAGCACAGATCCTTGCAGCGCAGGTGTGTGCAAGGTCTTTTCAATATTGACTGAGACAACTGAGTGTTGGAGCCAGGGTTTTGCGCCATGGAGCTTTGTCTTCACATGTAACTACAAACTTTTACACGCGCAAGGACATTCCTGTACACACACACACACACCAGTGATTGCCAACTTTTATTGTCTGGTGTACACCCACAGCCCTATCAGATGAACTCAAGCATCCATCAACACCACCCATTATGTTTCAAATGTGTTTATTTAAAGAGATTTTAAACTCACACTTAACACTTGATAATATAAAAGTGGATTTTATTACAATAGTTATTTGATACTATTGAACTGTCAATGTTTAGGTCAGTTTGGTCTAGGTTGCATTCATACTACTACCACTTAGAGTGGGAGAGGCTGGACCTTTCAACAATGTATCTATTACTTTCAGCTAATCATTTCAACCATTTATTCATTACTTTAGCTATCTATTTCTACCATTGATCCATACATTTTAGCTATTTCAATAATTTAAAACTTGCTTACTAACATTTCTCAATTGCAACACCTAATGTTTAGGCGTTACAGCTGACTCAATATTTGATCGTCAAATTGTAATTTCCTTGTTTGTTCCAAATTCTTTCCAGTCTTTCCACATACCCAGTGGCAACTGCAGAAGTACTCTTTATGGTACATGTTCCCTTCCTTAGTTAGGAATCATTGCTCTAGTCCTCAGCAGCAGAAGGCTGATTAGTGCAAACAGTTTCTTTATGTCTGGTCCAGCACTCTCACCCTTGATTACAGCAAAAGACAGAAAGAGGAAGAAAAAGGAATGGCAGAGAGAGACAGGAGGCTGGCTAGAAAGCAGTGAGAGGCACGTAGCCCTGGAATGAGGCAGAGGAAGACGGAGCCTGACTCTAAGAAGGATAGATAAAAAGCCAGGTTGACCTCCAGTCTGTCTGTCTTTGGTGCTGCTGTTGGCACCATCGCTATCAGCAACCGGAAGGATCTCCCTTCTTATCCGCTGCACTCGTCTCCACCACCTCCAACCCTCACCCTCCTCTCTCTGTCTGATAGTCCCGTCTCTGATGTGTCCTGTTTGTGGGACTTTACACAGACCTGCGCTTTGTCCCACATGAATGGGAGCTGAGATGTTGGGAGCACCTCCTTGAAGTAGTTTAACTCAAAAGGCATGTTTGGCTTGAAAGAAGGTTGGTTGATGGCTGAGGCGGAGAGCGGTGGCCTCTGATCCCCTATTCCAAGTTTCATAGAGGAAGATGTTTGGCAGTGATCCTGACACAAGATAATCAGTCAGCATCCGCACAACAAAAGTGTGGATTTGGCATCATTGGTCTTCAATAATGAGCTAAACATTTAGAGAAGAGCCCTCAGCCTTCTTGTTCAAAGCAGATAAGCCCATTGTCAAGAAAGCGGCTTGTTATTAACAAGGTTGAACATGAGTCAAGCCTATTGTTTAATAACTAGATGTAAGAGGTGGTTCTCTTCCTGCATCATAGGGCCATCACAGCTTATCTGACTGACGTATAGGAGAGGTCTGGAGGAAAGAAGAAACCTTGTATTTTATCTACTTGCTACAGCGTTTGATGTGCTGGCCTTTGATAGCAGCACAGCTCAGTTCATCCCAAATCCTATTTGAGTCACCCAAACAGTGGCATTCAGAAACCTAGGCTTCTTAGGTCATTTTGGTTTTTAATGATCCTCAATCAGCATTAATGTGCTAAAAAAGATAATTTAAAAAGTATTTCATTACATTTTACAGCACAATTAATTTTGAATAATTTCTAAAGAAATTTTCAGTTACATTTAGTAATGATGCAAAGTTCTTAAAAGGGAAAATGAAGCACATTTTATGTGGCTGTGCAATCGGTGTTGATGGTAAATGCAGTCAATCAAAGCAATAAATTCCTCTGTTCGTGCTATACTGAGCGAGAAAGTTGAGTTCGCCAAGAGGTTTTTCCTGCATCCAAATGACAGTGACGTAGTTGGAGGAAAGGAGGAACTACAGGCTACTTCAGCTTGGATTTCTAGCTTCTGCCTCTGGGTAGCCAGGGGGAGTGCTCTTAACAACAACTTACTTGTTCACAAACTAGTTACGTTTCAGACAGTGAAAATGGCATCTCAAAATATGAGTGCAGAGGATATTACGGACAGGCTAACATTTTACAATCCTTTGGCTGACTCAGACATTCAGACGTATTTATTTGAGCCTGGGTACACGGCCGCCCGAAGAAATGCAGCGGAGAGAGGCTGAGGCTGCCGCTGCAGCCGTGCAAGGTGATATGGCCAATATGGGTCTGATGCTAACAGTATAGCTACATGTGAAACAGAAATGGTCAAACGCAGGAATTAACATGCTTGCCAACATTGAGTAACTTTGATTAGCACCCAGCAGCTAGCTTGCTCAGAGCTGTAGCGGCCCTAGGTGGGAGTGGCCGTCAGAAGCTCGCGCCCAATGCATCCTTGTACATGTAGGCACTGCCGGCATGGCACTTTTTTTTTGCTTTTTTACAAGCAAAAGGCATAACATAATGTTAGCAGTGGTCCTGTAACTGTGCTAAGTAACCATCTTTCTTTTAAAAACTGCAAGCATCTATTCAGTATGTAAAAATCAAATCAGGCAGCAGTTATTTATGAAAGAAAAACAGAGCTAGGTTAAGCCCCCTTGTCAGCTAGTATTCACCCTGGTGAAATGTCAGAGGAATCCCTACTAGCTGAAAGACTGCCGCTCTGTAGCTGACCTTTGAACTACTTGTGCAACCAAAACAGAAAAGGGATCATTTTTGTACCTGATATTAGTTCCAAGTCAGACGGAGGAGACCACACTCTGCGGGACATCGCATCCACAATCTACAGCTGCTAATAACAGAGTGTGAAACATGACACACTGAGGTGTTCTGGTTAGCTGCTGGTGCTGCTGGCATCCTTACCACATCAAAGTAAAACCCACTACAATGGCCTCCCATGTGGGTAATGCGATTAAGTTTGATGTGGATTAACGATTTCCGGACAAATCCAGACTTAATGGACAGAGGGAAAAGAGCAGGCCTTCAATTGGAGGCTCACTGGGAATCAAGACAAATAGCTCCCATTGGGCTCGGTCAAAGATGAGTGCCACATAGTTAACTTGATTTCATGTATTTAGCCCACTGAGTCAATACCAGGGCTGTGTATTCTTTAATTTGCCAAGCACCATTATGTGAGACCACCAAGACTACCAACAGGGCTTAAACCATGGAAATGGCAGAGGACGTTTAGCACCTCATGAGAAAGAACAAAAACACATGAAAGTTGAAACATGATCAGATCCTATCAGGAAATCAATCTGGCCCAAAGGCACTTAATTTGACATACAAAGTTTGAAATGATTCTAACTTTTGGTAAAGCCACGAGTTGTCAGGATTTGTCTTTAGATTAATATGAAGCTATTTGTAACTGTCCAAAATGATGCCCATACTGTATTTTGCCATCAATTTGTCCACTTAAAATGTCTGCACACAACTGATCTGTACAGTCGCTCTTTATGGAAGGGAGACCTGAAGTTTCAAAAGAAGTGCTGGTTTTTAGGCGAGATGATGTAATCACTGGACTATGTCACTCAGTTTGAAACTCACTGAGCGGGTGTTTGAATTGGCTGATGTTATGTCAGCTTTGGACTGAGGTTTGACTTCGATTCAACATGTGGCTTCTTCTTCTTTGGCACTCCTCATCTGTCCCTCATCCAGGTATGAGACAGGACTTAAAACTGGGAAGAAGAGAGAGGGAGGAGACACCGACATGACAGACTGGCATGAATGTTTGCCGTGTCGCCATTTACCAGTCTCTATTTCAAACAGGAAAATCTGAGGAGTACTATTGTAGTAATCCTGAGCAACCCCCATGCTTTCCTGATTTAGCCTCACCAAAATCCTTGAAAGAAGTATTGCTGAACTATTTTAAGTTTCCTTTTCCGGTGCCAACTCGTTTTTTTTTGCTTTGTGATGTTTGTCTGGGTTAAGGAACCAAAGTAACATCAGGGAATTAGGTAAGCACGGTGGTTTTTCATTCAGGTCTCTCAAAATTCAACGAGCAGTAGACACTAATACCAGACTCCTGTGACGCAACCATCTCCTCCTTCTCATTTCCTCCTTGGCAGGGCAGAGGGGCCCCAGACAGGAAGCCACAGGTTCGGCAGCCAATCACGTGCCAGAAAGCTGTCAGATCCTTATGGTTGCCATTGGCCCACATCAAGAGCGGTGCAGCAAGCCTCTGAGGGTTTTTCAACTCCAAAGCCACCAGGGATTCCCTCCGGCTGCCGCCATCTGTGCCCGACCCCAAAACGGTTACAGAATTCAACCATTAAAAGGAAATAATCGGTAAGAAACACAGGATCTTTAAATAAACTGTGCGTCCCATAATGCAGCGCTATGTTTGATGTAAATGGAGAGGGAAGTTCGGTTTTCAATTGTTTAATGTTGGGGAAATAAAGCAAGTTTAAATGCATGCTGCGGTGTCTTTTTCCACTGTAAAGTCTATTTTTTCTAAACTTATGGTCTTATGAGAAATGTCTAATTCTGGAATGCAGTCCCATTAAATCTTGCTAATGTTTCCTCACCCACACCAGGATTTAAACTACACTAACTACAGACTTGAAAATGTGAAGGTGCTGGTTGAGAAGCATACAACTCTGCAGAGTATGGGTTTAAAAATGCTGAAAACCAGCAGTCAAAGTAATAATCACTCCGCTAAACACACATCTGAGTGAAAAACTGCAGTGGTTTCAACTAAGCTGAGGGAAACGACTCAAATGTGTTGACAAACAAGCCTTGAAGATATGTGGCAATCAAGAGGCTGAGAATTAATTACTGGGAGGAAATGCGCGATTTAATGTGTCGAGACCACAGTAATGCTCATTTCTGCCTCCCAAACATAGTTTTGAGCTGATGGAAGAGGTTTGAGTGCAGGCGTTAGATTTATTTCATCCCTAATGGGACACGCAGCTCAGACTGTTCTTTAATCTTTAAAAAAGAAGTTTGTCAGTTTGTGTGCAGAGCGCCACTGATAATCCATTGGTAAAATTATAAGCCTGGCATTATGCGTCTTACCTGTGTCTCCCCTAACCTGTACCTCCATCTTCAATCCTAGCGTTTTCCTACTCACAGAATTAATAGTGGCAAGCGTGATCATTTCTCTAGGTGAGATAAGTATTTTGAAACACTTCGGTGAATGTTTTGTTCTACTTGGAAAAGTCAATGACAAGCAGAGGACATGTCCAATTAGATGTGAAAAACACAGATTTTCAGAACGGTGGTACTAAAGAGAGCTGGGTATTGCTTGAAATGTTTTCGTACCAGTGCCAGTACCTGAGTTTCAGTACTGTTACCAAGAGATTCCTTACTTTGAATAATATACGCACGCTTTGTAACATGTAACAAAAGAGGTCAAACATCTCAAATGTTAAATGTTATCTAAACACAAGCAGCTCTACAAGAACTTTGCCGGCATAAAATAGTCTAAAACTGGAAGAATTGACAAACTATCTGATTAAAAAAAGAAGTTGACAAGATTCTAAATGTAAAAAGACATTTGTTGCCAGTTTGAAGTACTTGGCAATTTCTGACACTCGGTACTACAAGTACCAAAAAAAAAAAAAAGTTTAAGTGAAGTTCAATAGTCAACTAATTGAATTTGATTGAAATAATTAACATGCTTTGATAAAGGTTTGCTACCCCCTTCCAAATTAATATGGTGCATGAAATTGTGGTGGTTTTTAAATATAATTAATTCATTATTATGTTTGGCTATCAGATCAAGTATTTCAAAGCAGGACAGATTAGTCCCAGATTCTCCTAGAATAGGAGAAAAGGAGATTTTTAACAGTAGTTATAATAAAGAATTAAGTTATTTGTCTTACGGGGAGTTTACATCTGTGAAAAATAAAAAGCTAATATTGAATAAATCCTCTACAATAACGATGGTAAAATGGCTCTTGAACTGAAAAGTGAGACTGCGGAGAGACTGGAGCGTGGCCTGGCACTGAAGACTTGCCACTAGACAGTCTGGGAGGACAGACAGTCAAACAGACTGAAAGAAAAGGGCACTGCCAGGATGCTCTCCTGTTAAATTACAGGCTGGGATGATAAGCCCTGCATGTTTACACTCTAAATCTAGTACTGCCAGTAAATTATAGTACAACAGTTGTATTTATAAACACCATGGTCGTATTTTAAACCCTCTAGCAGCATGGCTGGAGCAATGACAGTGATATGAGAGATGCTGCAACGGTCCAATATGAGCCACTTTTACATAGTGAAGCCAACTATGACTTGCTGGGATCAGGATTAGCTTAAAATGTTTACAGCAGAAGATCCAAAGTACTACTTGTTCTTTTAAAACTATAGCCGAGTCAGCGGGCAAACCCTGCCAGTAAGCTATGAGACGCCGAGAAAGGAAAATGTTGTTTATGAGGAAATTGTGTGACATAAATAATATGTAAGCCCTGTTTGGCCCCACAGTGGAAACCTGGCAGTTGGTTGCTTCCTCTCCTACTTATCAAGACTGCCCAGCAGACTGTGGCTGTGATGCCAAAAGGTCACAGTCACTGGTGTTATCGCACTATGACTCCGTCCTCGCACACAAACAAGGGGAGGCTGGGGTGATAACAGAGGACAGACTAACAAAGTTGAAAAATAGAAACAGCGTCGACTTCCTGGCATTAGGTGACAGATGATGTATGCTTGGATGCAAAGAAAAACACAAGGACTTTCACTGACAGACGGAAGGAGCAGAAGAGAATAAGGGGGTAGAGAGACGGTCTGCTGAAAATAAGGCCCCCGGCTCTTTTACAGCACCGGCGGTAGCGGCAGAACCATTCCTATGACTTCTGCCGGTAGTGATAGGATTGTATTAGTATTATTAACAGTAGCAGGATTAAAAGAGTAACAGCATGGCCATTTATAGTATCACTAGTATGACAAGAAGAAGAAAATCAAAAATCAACTGAATAAATCAAAGTAGCTTGAGCTAGTAGCAGCAGCAGCATGAATATTGACAGAAGATGAGTAAGCAGAAGCTACAACATCCGCAGTAGCTGAGGTTATACAAGTAGCAGGGAGTGGTAGTAGTCGAGGTAATACTACTACACGTAGAGGGCTGTGTCTCAAGTAGCTGTTGCAGCTACACAAGTGCTAAGAGGTATCACTGCTACTACTACAACTACTAGTGACAGTTGCAGGGGTAAGAAAGTAGTTGGCAGCAGTAGTTGTTGTAACTGGTGGTGTTATTTGTCATAGTAGTACTGCACGAAAAATATTAGCACGACTAGTAGAAGGAGAGCCTGTAGCAGTAGTAAGAGAAAAATGAAACGTATTTATAGTCTCACTGGGGCAAGCTCGTGACCTAAGGGACGCTGGTTCAATCTCTGGACCAGCAGGATAAACCCGGGTGGAGAAAGTGAACGAGCAGTGCTTGCACCTCCTTCATTACCACCTAAACCCCCAATGGATGCAGTGCAGCTGCTCGGTGCCCAACAGATCAGACTGTGGTTGTATTCGGCAGCTTCTGGGTTTGAAGTTGTGTAACTTTGTCGGTGTGAGCAGGGTTTTTAAAAATAGAGAGCATTCGCTGATGCTCTCGGTGAAACTACCTTGAATAAAAAGGTTAAAGAAACTTGCAGCAGTAATAACAGAAGTAGCATACTGTACCACCACCACTACTAGTAGTTGTAGAGAAACAGTACAGCATAGTACAGTAGTCACTATAGTAGCTGTAAAGACAGCATAAGCATGAGGTGTTAGACGTACCAAACCTGCGACAGAACACGCCCATGATGGCGCTCTCCTCCACCACTCTCAGATCTGCCAGCAGAGCCAGTTCCAGGCCTCCAGCCACAGCGAAGCCACTGACTGCTGCTATCAGCGGCTTCGACAGTTCCAAACGGGAGGGACCCTGGAGGAAACAACACCAACACACACACTGTTAACAAGGCAGCAACACTGCTTCCTGTAGAATATGTCCACCGTATTGTATATCTGAAGCATGTCTATATGAATGTATATTTAAAGCATGTCTATATGAATGTATATTTTCACTATCCATTTCATGCCTCTCTTTTTTTTCCCCATGGTTTATTTAGTAAAAAATGTTCCAGATTTTATTTCCTGATTTCTTTTTTTAAACTGTCAAACAAAAGCGTAACAAATGATCCAAGCTCTGGCTGTCACTGAACAAATGAAGCACTGTGTGTTCTGTAAGAGATTGAGTGCTATAATTTTCTGCACAGGAGGTCCGCTCAATCCCAAAGACAAAACATGCGATCCAAACGGATTTTATGTAGGCTGCAGTTTTTATAGCTCACAGTACATCATGTATGGTTTGATCCTTGTTCTTTATCAAGAAGTGAGGACTTTCTGCAAATGCACGACACACACAGCTGTCTCTCTAGTGAGACATTTCCCTCATTCATTCCCTAAACCCAAACCTTCACACTACCTGTCTTCCTAAATATTCAGAATCATGACTGACCACAACTTCTGGTTTTATACAGTATATTTGTGGAAACATTGAGCCCTCTATTAAGATCACAAGGAAATAGATATAGCCCTCACTAGCACACGCAAACAGAGCTCACCATCGGACCGGGACCCTTGGTGACATCTTGCTCCAATTTGAGGGAGGCTGTGTGATTGGCCAGCTCTTTCAGATCATAACCAGCGCAGAAATTCCCTCCTGGAGAAGACCACAAAATTACAAAGTATGGCAGCTGGAAAGTCAGAGAGGAAGGGAAAATGATGAGGATGAAAAAAAACAACAACTTGAGCTGGAGTCCGAGAGCTGCAATTTGGATAGCAGCTTGCTTTGGGCTGGCTGGCACACAAATGGTTCGCTTCCCTAAAGAGCCCACATCCAATATATATTCACAGATCATGCTTGTGCTCACACACACACACATATGTGCACATACACAATATCCTCATTAATGGAAGACTAACATACTCCAACCACAGCCCCTTCCGTTGGATTCATGTGGTAATTACAACATTACCCAAGAGGCCTACAAACACTATGTCACAGGCTCAGGCAGGGACTCATAAAATCCTCCTCTCTCCTTAATGTAACAGTAATGAAAATGATTATAACGAACACATGTGCCAGCAACACCCATCAACTGGGAGCTTTGATTACAGCTGTGGGTCAACGCAGGGCAATTACAGAAAAACAGCGCGTCATGCTGTTTATGGGAGCAGCGCCCTAAAGCCCTTTGTCCTTGTAGGAAAAAAAGAGCAGAAGCTACGAAGAGCTGGTCCATTCATGGAGGATCCTTTATTAAGGAGCTTTATAAGCTTTATTTAGACTCTTTAGGAGGTTTGTTAGTGAACTGAGAGGCCAAACAGACAGCGATATCTTATTTTATTTATATTTGGCGTGATGAACAGTTTGACATGAAGTCTTTCTAAATAGGCGGTACAGTTAAATCTGAGATGTTGCTATGAGAGAAGAGCAATGATTGGGAGACTCATTTTTTGGAGGTTTAAAGGGTGATTTCAAGGGTCAACATTGACCCTCAAAAGGGTCACAAGACAAATCTGAGGTGTGGTGTGGCAGGATGATTAACAGGGGAGTAAAACTGAAAAAAAACATGATGTGCTACACAAATGTACATGAGTTTTAGTTGTTCCTCTAATTTTTGCAATTTTTCTTGTAAATTACTGGTAAGTGTTACCACTTCAAGTTTTATTTGAGTGGATTTCAACAAACAAAGTTTGTCATTGGATGACCATGCCAAAAACACAAATGTTAGCACTGTACAATGTGTTTTTATGGGACTGGTGAGGTTTTACAGACATTAAAAGTGGCTTCATCTCAGTTCAGCTGAACATATGCCTGCAGGGACACAGATGGGGTGACATGTAGATTGTGCTTGACCACAGAAATCTGAATCCTAAACACTCCAAATATGCACCAGCATACTCAGAACCTGCAGAAAGCAATTTCTCTTAATTAGTAAAAAAAAAAAGAGAGTGATCGTGTTGGCACTAATTTGAACAAAATGGATTCCCTATGTTTTCAGAAACACTGCATCCGAACTAGAACCACCCTGCTCGTCATCTCATAGCACAGACAGACTGCTCATCACCACTGAAGGTCAGTCTTCTTGTTACAGTGGAGCAGGAACACAGATAACCTGCTGACAGGAATGTGTGGTGGGACGATTAAAAGCCCATTACAGACATTGTGGGAATCACCCAAGAGCCACTTTAGCTGGAACGACCTACTGTGCCGCTCATTGCTAACCCATTTAACGCGGGCTAATTACTGTTTAACACACACAGTTTCCTGTTCACAGCTGAGACTAGTGGCGCTCAGCAGCCATCAAGCTCTGAAGTACCAAATAAAGTATATACTTGTGTCTCTTGAGGCCACAGTGCACTTTATACAGCTTGATCGAGGTTCAGTGTGTGTGATGATTATTGTTAGAGGTATTAGGAGCCATTGCATGATTCTGGCTTTGGGCGGCTGATACAGTGCAGGCCACCTCGCAGGCGTGTGTGTTTGTACACTAGTCTGATCATCTCGACATTTCGGCTAGATCTAAGGATTCCGAGGAGCAAAGGCTGGACAAAAGATTCGGAGAAAGAAGGTGATGGAGAGAGGATAGGTCGAGAGCTGAGGACTGAGGAGAGGAAGAGATGAAGGGCTGAGGAAGGATGAAAAGAAGGTGGAGTAAAAAAAACATTCAAACAGACTTAATTGACTACATAACTGCATCAGAGCACTTCTATGACCTACAAGGTTCTCCCTTTCTGGTTTGCAAATATTTTTCAGCGCATACAAATTAATAATAAAAAAAGACTAAAGAGTCCGCTTTACTTAAGTTAAGAAGTTGTAGATAACATTCCAGCAAAAGGAATAGTTCGACATTTTGGGAAATTCTATATGCTTATTCGCTTTCTTGCCACGAGTTAGATGAAAAGATCAATACTATTCTTGTGTCTGCACGGTCAATATGAAGCTAAAAATGCTGCAGTGTTGCCAAGCACGTTAAGAAATGTTAAGAAATGAGGGGCAGATAAATAGAGGAAGAGGAAACACAGAAGCTAGAGGCAAATGACCAGTAACCAGGGACAAAATCCCTCAATAACAATTAAGCCAGGCTCACAGTCTGTGGTATGTCTGTAAATATCTGCCTGAGTGAAGTACCCATGAGCAAGACACTGAAATGAAAAGCAAATTTCCATCCATCCACTCCTACAATTCTCTTACCTTTCCCATGCAGGACAGCCACGTTCAAGTCTTTGTCACTGTCGAAGGCCTCCAGCTCTTTGAGCAGACGCCTCGCCGTCTCCTGGTTCACCGCATTACGCACCTCAGGACGGTTTATCGCCACGGTAACCACAGACCCCATGCGCTCTGTGACCACAGTCTGTCCCGCAGCTAATGACAGAGAATGATGAAGATGCACAGACAGAAACCAATATGGACCGCAACACTTAGAAAGAGGCCGAGCCAGCGACATTAAGTTGAAACCCCACAGTAGGAGGGATGGAGGTGGAATGTAAATCGTTTCATGTGGACAGACTTGATAACAGAAACAGTGACAGACAGTCAAACAATGGAAGAGATGGTCTGGGCTGAGGTGAGGGCCTTGGTTCTCACTCTGTCTCAGTGTGTGTTTATACGTGTGTGTGTGTGTGTGTGCGCGCCAGTGATTGTGGCTTGAGGTTGCAGCAGGCAGTTGACCTTGACGTTGTTGGGGTCATCCCAGGGAATCCAGCTGTCAACCGCAGGCAGGGGCAACTGCATCCAAGCGAGAACCAAAAGGAAAACAAAGCTACTGGATGCATTAACCTCGCTCACACAGGCTAGTCTAAGGAGAAGGGACTGCTAAACAAAAGCCAGCGAAGTGAGGCCTGCGAGGATGGGGGATAAAAAAGGCAATTTGTCATCCGGCAGCCCTTTCTACTCGGCTACACCTCAGACTAATTATCACAAAGTGCAGTGTGCGCAAGGGAGTGGAACCATGTTTTAACTATCTGTGTGTAGTGTTCTTTCCCCATTTAATTTCACAGTTACATTTTAGGACTTGAGCTCGGATTCTTAGTGACATGCAGTGAGCCAGCAGGGCAACATTAGGCTCATATTTTAGTAGTATAATTGTTTCATTTTGATGCAGTTGCAACGCACTTTTAAACTGCGAAAACAATTCAGCTAAATAAAACAGCCGTGAAATGATTTGGTCGACTAAAAAGGAGTCACCAACTATTCTGATGACTGACTCAAAGGTCATTTATCAAGCAAATCGTATGTGAAGATGTTCTGCTTTTCTTAAATTTATTGGACCAAATTAACCAACCAATCGTACAATTATAATGACAGGAGCAGCCCTGGTTAGGAAAGCAACAGCTGGCCTCTTTCAAAGCACACGTTTGAGCATAACAGGACAAACTGCAGGTGGGACTAATAATGGCTGCATACCATTCGGGTTTGCCACTTCCAAGGCCTTATCGCGCATTCTGGCTCACTGGCATGTCTTACTGGTTCACGTAATGGAACCGAGCCCTCATTTAATTTGATTAATTGCACCTGTGCTTGTTCTGTTACGACCGGGCAACGTGTGTGCTCCGCGAAAGGTCTTTCGCTCACATACTGCGCGAACCTTAACTGTGAAAAGCGTTCAGGTTGTGAGGGGACCGGAGAGCTAGGCTTCCGTGTGTTTAATTACACTTTAAAGTGGAACTATCTCTGGGCTTTTTTTGGGGAGCTCTGCCTCTTTGTCGTGTTGACTCTACATTGCTGATAGTATCTTGCTTTGAGGACCTGCAGTGCTCGCATTCATTCATCAACAGTGTGACCTAATACAGGTGTGCGATGTCTATGCCGACATTGCGGCAGCCTCTGCTGCCCCCTACAGCCAGTCTCAAGCCACTGCGTGTTTCCGCACATACCTGGTCCTGTGTCTTCACCTCCCGTTGCAGTGCTGTAGGATTTTACTGGCCACAAACTCGCCGTTATCGAGCGTCCAAATGTTTTACTTTGACAGGTAGCCTCTAAAATTGATGTTAACGTCCCAAAATGTTTAAGCGCCATTGCTAACACTTACTCATGAAACAAACCTAGAAGCTCCAACATTAACTCATGAAACAATCGACAAAGTTAGCGCTATCTTAATTAAACCGAAAACTAGCATGTACTCTTTCCGAAGTACGCCAGCTAACTTCAGCACAACTGTGTTAAGGAAGGCGCAACACTTTTATACTTCCCACAGAAACCAAAACAATACACAAGGTTCTGGGACACAAATTGGTGCATTGCAGTGTTAAAAGCTACCACCGTACAGCAGAGGGCGACATTGAGCCACTTTGCAGGTCAACTGTTTCCTCTGCAGTGCAACGTGGCTCTGTGGTCCTGTAAATGATGAAAGCAAACTCCACAAAAGATTTTCAGGGTTTTTTTTAATAAAGGTTTTCTCTTTTGTGTTGTTTTTACACATTTTAAGGCATCATGCACGAAAAAAAGATAAGCCATACTAGGAGGCATTATGCTTACCCGCTACCAAAAAGTATATGTTCTAACATTTGAAGATTTGCTGTTAAAATTAAGTTTGTACAAATATGGCATGTAAGCTGGCATGTCAGTGAATCTCGAAGCAGAACATCACCTGCTTTCACCTTTTTGTAAACATGGCTTTGAGCAAAATAGGGCTGAGGAAAAGACAAGAGAAAGGGAAAGCATGCTTCCACGTGGGGCTAAATTTCCCTGAAAAGCATGCAATGCATCTTAAATCATATTTAAGCATGCAATGCATCTTAAATCCTTTTTACAATGTCTCATTTTTACTCTCAATAGAGTTCTTTTTTTAAATTGTATGCGTTAAAGTTAAGACATTAAAAAAAAGTTTGTCGACAATTACAGACAGACAAATAGAAAGACAAGATGTGTCCATAATATTCCCCAACCCCAACACAGACGTAGCTTGGATCGGTCATCGAACAAAACACTACAAGATTTTTTTTTTTAAATACATCAAGCCTTGTAGTTGTACCTCCAGACAAATACTGTGATGTGGAGGGCATTACCACCTCAAAAAACTGACGGTTCCTTTAGGTTTCCTTGTATTTATTTTATAAATTTGTGTGAAACAGCCCAACTAGGCCTAAAAATTAGGTTGGAAAAAATCTTGTAGTGTCCACCAGGGCAGACATCCGGGAGGTGCAGGTAGCTTTGGCACAGTTGTGTCCAGTTGTGCTCTTCTGTGGCGATCCGTGTGCGTTATACTATATTGAAGACCATGGATAGATACTGTTCATATGAAACCTGGATCCAGCCATCCTGGTCCGTGTCGTACCGCCTGAACACGTCAGTCAACCTCTGTGGAAAGGAGGGGAAAAATACAATGGACGTGCATTTCTTCATATACATTAGGTGTCGTACTGAAACATCATTGTTTCAACACTTTTCAGTCACGATTTTACAACATCATCTTATCACATAAGCGCTCTTTACCCTATACTTCTGGAAATGCAGAACAATGAACACATCGTATAACACAAGGCCACTCATTCAAGTCTAGGTCAGAATAAAGTGCCAAACCCTTGGCTGACACCTCGAGAGCTACTATGATACCTCGAGCGAGGCACTTCCCTAGCTTCCGTTATAATACTATCCTAGTGTATCTGAAGAGCTGCTTCAGCAAGCTTATATTTACACCTGGCAGCTTCCACTACAATTGTATGTGTGCAAAATGACTGAACTGGAACATACAGGCTCAAGTGACACTTCCACGGGAAATGAATAATCTAAAAAGGGATTCTTAAATATGCATAATTAAAACTCTCCTTTGAATCTTATGAATACAAGAGTAGCCTTGTTGTGCTAAACCAAAGGACATCCTATGCTCATGTAGGTGTGTACATCTGGGGGGGGGGGGGGGGGGGGGGGGG
>CM022493.1:19250624-19261822 GCA_011952105.1 Coreoperca whiteheadi
GGGGGGGGAGAAAGGGGGCGACTGGAGAAATCATATTATATCATATTATATACAGGTTATTTTGATTTTGTGTGAATCTATTACCTGTAGTACAATACAGCACTGGATGAAGTCATCGAAGGCAACCTGTCCCTTCCTTTGGCGGTCGAACTTCTCTATCAGCGTGTTGTAGAACTGATCTGACAGACGATAACCTGCACACAACAGCAAACATGACGTTTACAATACGCTGGACTGAGATTTCAACTTGTTGGTTAGTCCTCATTGTGGACCCCTACACACCCTTGCAAAGTCAAACGGGACCGTGGAACACCAGAGGCTCCTCAGTAGTGAGCGGGGACAACTCTCAAGTGCAAAAAAAGCCTGGCCATATGATGACAGACTTCGCTGAGCCTTCACCCTAGCTTTAACTGGAATATATTGTCAGCGACGATTTCAACAGCTTATTAATTACGGCTCTTCTGACATTTACTGAACCTAACGCAAAAGTCTTTAGGGATTTTGCTGAAGACACTTTTAGACAGCAGAAACACTTGACACAGAATCCCAAGAACAAACAGAAATCATGTAAAGCCAAACACAGACTGAATTTTAGAAATTTTAGACACAAACCTGCAGCTTTTCATTTTTCATTTGCAGTTCCTGTAATTGGTAGAGGACAAATTCAAAACCCTTGTTCAGGGCAAAATCAGCCACCACCAAAGCTAACACGAGGCTGTAGCAGTCTTCAAATTGTTATTTTAAAAACATTTACAGTCAATCTATTGCTAATTTGTGCACTTTCTCTGTTGCAATTCCCCCCTTGTAAATTCTGGTTTGTCACAATAAACCATGTTTGTGACACATTTTGCTAATTTGCCAAGTTACATTTCTGTGGAATCACGTTAGCTTTGTCTGAAACACTAATGTTTTGTTTTGCGCTAAATAACGCTTTTGGATTTGTCCTCTATTATTTGCACTGTAAATGGCAAGCTGGAGCTCCATGTCCAATATAAAGGTACGGATGGATGATAGTGAGTGTAAAAAGTATTTACTACATGAGCGGACAGAATTACAGACTATTCCTTTAATAAATAATCACCAATGGCATGCTGGTCTGTCCAAACACCCACAGAGCTACTTAAAAGACAAAATCTGACCTTTTGACCCCGAGAAAGGACACTCCTAGAGATAGCTATGGAGCCCTCCACCACATTCATCAAATGTAAATGCACAGCATACTTTGCTGCTCACCGAATCCAGTCAGCGCCTGTCTGAGCTCGGTCTTATCAATGAAGCCCGAGTTGTCCCTGTCGTAGGTTCTGAAGATGTTCTGCCAGTCTGTGATGTACTTCCACACGCCGGCGAACTCGTTGAAGTTCACCCCGCCTTTATTTTCCCTGTCAAACATGGCTGAAGGAGAGAGAGAGAGAGAGAGAGAGGGGGGGGGGGGGTCGAGAGTAAGGATTATTGTAAAAGAGATAACTCACTCCCTGTCTCATACACTCACACAACTCTATATTGAGTTGGACTTCAGCACGCATTTGGGACGAATCATGTTACATGAAAGCAAAAATGGTGCCACATACAGTTTTAAAAGGGCTGTCAGGGAGCAGAGAAGTGTAAACTGTGGGTCTCACACTTGACTAACTCCTGCCTCAGAAGACTGTTATAAACAGAGAAAGAAAAATGCTTAATTCCCCCACCAATACTCCACTCCTCACCCCTGTGCGGTTCAATCCAATTACCTCCCAACAAAGGAAGTGTTATCACAGGATATGCTTCTTGCTGGGGGACTATTAAACAATGGATTTACTGTGCACTGTACAGTGGTGGTGGTGGGGGGGGGGATTATAGGGATTTACTCCGCAAGTCACACAACAAAAAGGGAACAAAGTACGTATGAGGACCCGCGGGAGGATATTTCCAAAATAGCTATGTGCCAGGAGTTTGAAGTTAAACCACACATTCTGCACATCCAGCCACATTCTTTCAGATTCCAAAGGAGAGATACATTTTAAGAAAGTATAAAAACATATTTAGCTATATTTGCGGTGAGGTACAGTCTGACCTACATTAGTGCAGTTAAAAAGCTGCCAACCTAGTCCTCAACTACACTACGGAGTTTAAAGGTTCTAACTTCAGCTGCATATTACAACTGTCTTGAAGAGTGTAAAGAGATTGATATTTGGAGTCTGAGGCAATCGGCAGCTGACTTTCCCCATTTCCTCCAGATGCTCTCTCCTCCTCCTTTTATTGATGGCTGCAGGTTTCCACTAGAGCAGCAGTTACTGAAGCCAAAGATATGTTTGTGTCTGCCCTCAGATTGCTCAAAACGTAGCGAATGTATCCGGTAGTCATGGAGAGGAGGCAAGCAAACAACTTGCACAGTCTGAGAACAACAGGCAGCTGTGTAAGAATGAGTTGAGTCAGTGTCAGCAGCTACTTACATATGATGGAGCGCACCGTCACTGGGTTGAAAGGAGTCCATGTCCCTGTGAGGCAGAAAAATACCAGTTAAACACATACCAGTCCGGTGAGACTGAAGAGCTAATTTAGTATCTACTGTAAGAACAAAACTAAAAACAATATCTTTACTTTGATAGCAGTTAAAGAAAGATTCAGATCCTTAATGTCATTATCAAAAAAAAAAAAGACAAAAATATCTTTTAGTGTCTGTCCATATTGATTGTTTAAGAACACTACTGTACCACCAGATACCAATTGAGGATCTTGTTTCTCAAGACAAACAATCTTTTACTGGTGGATTAATCACTTCATTATCTTGGGATAACAAATGAGAGCAATGTTGATCTTAATCTCAAGATAATCAGTATTAGTCTTAATATTATGTGTGGGATAACATATGGTATTCTCCTCACACTGTCAGGGCTTCCTGGGACACCTAAACAGAACAAAGCCATCGATAGTGTCAGTAACACCCGTGCCTTTTCCTACTACGACAAGTCAAAGTGGCCATTTAGTGTGATCAGGAAAGATCTATCCTTCGGTCTTCACTTTAGAAAATAAAGTCTCATCAGACGACCTTAGATTACATGTCAGGGAACAGAAACATTTAGTGGTCATTGAACATCTTAAAATAAATTCTGATACGGATGGAATGGTAAATGACTGCATTTATATAGCGCTTTTTTCGGATCGGAGGACGACCCGCAAGCCGCCCACAAGCCACAAGTCAGTGCCTGATTCCCTAAATTCGGAGTACATGCTCTACCCTCCATCTGTAGTCTGCTGTAATATTTTAGTTGCGTTGGTTGACATTTTGTTAGTGTAGTAGTAACGATCTGTGTGTCGACAAATGATGGAGAGGAGCCACCCACGCTAATAATGCACTCACAAGAGGAGGATAAAAGCATTGAAAAAAATCCCATTACGGATGGAGTGGATGACATATGGATGACATATGAACGCATCACAATATTTCATCACAACAGAAATAAAAGTAAGTTGAAGTTGTTAAAGACTTGAAAGCAGTTTTTTTGATATTTTATGGCCCTTTTCCCCCTAAACACAAAACGGTCATTTTTCATCTATAGGCCAAACTCTTTAGTCATTATACCCGTCACTTGTATGGTCAGAAAGAGACTGAGCATTAGTTTAGCAGGGTGTTTATACTTTATAGCCTTCTTCACATTCTGAACTCTCAAGACAGTGATTTATCAGGGCATCCAAATCCTTGCTGACTCACCATCGCACTTTATTACAGTAAGGGCCGACAGTTCAGGACCAGAAATAAGGATGGGTGAGTGTGGGAGGATGCAGAGAAGACACAAGATGAGAGAACATGAGAGCACATAAAAAGAGGAGAAAGAGAAAACGATACAACAATAGGAGAGATAACCAGATGAGCAATGGCAACAAAAGAGAAGAGACACGAGCAGATGAGAAGGAGCACAACGCATTTAGTTTAGTTGTTGTTGCAGTAACCTGAACTCTCCAGCCTCCTTTTGCTGACCTAAGATTCCTCCCTGCAACTCTATCTGCAGACCCTAAAGCAGCATCTGCAGAGTTTTAACATCTCGCCGGCGTAGTGCGCCGCCCTTTTCACACTGTGCTGTTCCTCACCGCTTGTTTTTGATTTCCCTCCAGTTTAGCTACGCCAGCAGTAAGCAGGCTTGCAGTGAGAGCCATTAGAGCTTAGAGAGGAGCCCTTGGAAATAGATTACCTCCTTTAAAATAAAAAGGTTGCAAGAAAAAAAAAAAAGAAGTGAAGCTTTGTTTTATTGTTGATTTATTTTCACTTAGATTTCGCCTTTGAAAAAGTCCATGAAAGCGTCCAAATAAATGATGAAGGGGCAGAAATGACGGAAATGAGGATGACAAGACCTCAGGTTTTTGGGATGCCAAATATAGACTCCAGATTTTACTTCAGTGTTGAAAGAAGATTCTCTGCATTTCCTTCCTCTTCCTTGGTTTGTTTTATTGATGGGTGAGCCTGTCTGGGACTGTGGGTAAGAGCTGTTCTGGGACCAGGCCTGAGGCTCTTACTGGAGCTGGGGTTTGGGCCAAAATCTATATTCTTACACTATCTATTGGAGTCCTGACCTAAAAAGAACAAATAGAAAGTATCACAAGCGCAATGATGTGAGACCAATTTGTAGAACCAAGTCGGAGTAACTGCTGTGTGTATTTGCTGCAGTGCAGTCTGATTAAAAAGCTAAAAGTTGTTCTTTAATTAAAACTAAACTATTTTCTTACCTGACAACACTATTTCAGAAGCTACACATTAGCTATGGAATGTGTTTCACTTACTGTAAATGATTAATTGGCATAAACCGTGCGAGACGCCAATGCTGCACTGCCCTCTTGAGCCCAGATCCCCTTCTCGACAGGAGCCGTAACAGAACTAATGAGTAATACAATAATCCACTTGTTTGGTCTGCGCTCTCAACACTGACACCGTTTCTAAATGGCAAAAAAAACAAACAGGGTCTTTCCTTGTGTAATATTTTTGCCACAGTAGTTGTGTTGCTCAAAGGTTGGCAATGTCAGTCGGTCGGTCGCTTTGTTCCAGACCGAAAGATCGCAACAACTATTTGATGGATTTCCTTGACATTTTGTAAAGACAGTCATGTTGCCCAGAGGATGATGCCTCCTGACTTTGGAGATCCCCTGACTTTTCCTCTAGCGCCACCATGAGGTTGACATTTTTGTTTTTTAGTGAAATGTCTTGACGGCTATTGGATAGATTGCCATCCAGTTTGGTACGCACAGTCATGTCCCCATCACTGTAAGAACAGTGTTGATCCCCTTACTTTTTATTTAGTTCTGTCAGCAGGTCAAATTTTTTAATTGTCCGATACTTTGGTTTATGTCAAACTAATGACACTCCCATCAGTCTCAGCTGTACTTTGTGTTTAGTGCCAATAAGAAAAGGTTAGCATGCTAACAAGCTAAACTAAGAGAGTGAACATGGTAAACATTATATCTGCTTAACATCAGCATGTTAGCATTGTAGCATGCTAATGTTAGCATTTAGCTCAAAGCACAACTGTTCCTAAGTATAGCCTGACAGAGGCATGGCCGAAGACTTTAAATTTAGTTTTAACATAGGCACAAAACACACAACATTTTTTGGATAAGGGCGCCATAAATGTGTTTTGTTTTTTTAAAGAACTATGACCAACATACCAACTGAACAGGACATTTTACAGTTGAAAAATGAACTTGTCAGTCCTCTCAGGTGGAAAAACTATGTAATGGAGCTATTGTTTATAAATGACCTCAAATGTCTGATATTTTTGTACTGGATTTACCTTTTGTGCTGGTTACCTATTGACAGTTGTTTACACCGATATGGACATATGTGCAATAAGCTAATATCAGCCAATATATAGCCCTGGCTGATTTATCAGTCTAGCTCCACAACAACAACAAAAAAATCACTAAAAAGTCAAATGTAACCATGGCTATTATCTTTACGATGGTATTTCGCCTCAATTGCGCTTCTCAAAATGTTACATTTCAAGTTAAATCTGCAAGATGACCAGCCTATCAGACAGACAAAGACACAGTGACGTCGGGAATCCTTTTGTAACATCTGCCTAAATGTTGCTCTAACATTAGAGCCATCAGAAAAATGACCAAAGGAAGAGAACATAAGAACAAGCTGTGACCTTTCCAGCCAGAATGATTCTTGTACTCTCTCTCTCACACACACACACACACACACACACACACTCACACTTTTCACACCAGTAGCTAGCTGTGAGGTCACCAATGTATGCCAGATAGACTGCGGCTGCCCAGTGTGAGGTGGTCAGTATGGTTGAGATGTTTGTGTGTGTGTGTGTGTGTGTGTGTGTGTGTGTGTGTGTCTGATGGCCAACTGGGACAATACAGCCTCTGTCCAGTCCACACACTGGGCTCTCTCACTGGTGAGCCCAATAGGAGGTGAGGAGAGAGGCAGGCTGGTGGAAAAACAGAGTGAACTGAATGAAGTGTATACGTACACATAGAACGGCTGTGCTGGAGCTCAGTGAGACACTTGTACATACACACGTGACACATATGCAAGCACACATGGACATTACCTTTTACACACAAACCCACAAGTTTCAGCTACACACCTTACAAAGTAATTTCACACACAAGTTAAATTCTTTCTGGCCAGGGTAATGGTTTGACTTAAAACCATTAAAAGGAAAACCAGTAAAAGTAAATTCATTTTCTCTTCGATTTGCTGAAGACTTGTATTTCCAGTTCTGAAATTCATATTTCTAATAGCTGAGATTGTGTAGTATTAATATACAGTACAATATTTTAAAAGACAAGGACTCATGTGTCACAACACATTAGAAATAGTCAGTAGCCAATGGGTCAGTCAGCAAGACATTCTCAGTTTCTGGGTTTTTTTTAATGTGGTTTATGCCAGACAATAATCGTGATGTGAGAGACACAGACCAGCAAGCTAGGCTTAAGGAATCTAATAACTCTACAGGGTGTAACGCAGTGAGTGCATGAAGCATCTCGTCCACTGTAATAGCCAACAGAAATGGCGAAGCAGGATTGAACATAACAGGAAAAAGATTTCACTGTGTGTCGACACTGGCTAACAAAAAAAAATCAATGCTCACTGCCATCTAAGTCACCCCCAGCGTACCGGAGTTTTACAAAATGCTACAAGTGTCAAGGTAAGATTTTTTGAATGAGCTCTTTTGAGTCCTGCCATTCAGCCAACTCTGCAATCTGCACAGCAAGCCTGTGCTCTCTCAACTGTGTCGGCAATTTTAGTGGCTCCTACACACTTAAATAAATAACTCAAGGAGGAGTATAAAGCTTGGTGTGATGTCTACTCATTGCTGAGCGAGGGGAGGCCAGAATATTCCATATTTATAGTAAATGGCGCGGCTACAAGGCATACACACAACAGACATGATGCATATACACTTCAGCGGCACAGAGCCGATCAGTGTCTCATCAGGGATGATGCATTCTCACACACAGGACTGGATAGATGGATGGTCAGAGGGAAGAGAAGAGGAAGGGGAAATAGAGAGAACGAGTAGAAAAAAGTGGGACTAAGTAAGGGAGCATGGGCAAGAGACAAAGAGAGAAAGTTAGAGAGAGAGAGAGAGGACAAACAGACAGAGGACACAGCAGGCACTGCCATATCATATCGTTCATGATAATATCGATATCATTTTTAATATAATTTAAAAAAAAATCCATATTGTGATATTGGCAATATTCCAACCTCTCCCATACACAGAGCCTCCCTGAAAGGGGGATGTACGCAGTCCTGTCCAGTCCTGGACAGGACAAATTAACAGTACACAAGCTAGGAAGCATCAATCCTAACATCCTACATATCAAAACAAAGGTGCTCTAAAAGCCAGTACCAAGCATCCACACCCAGAACAAAATACTCATAATGTCCAAAAACACACAAATATGCAAATCACAATTCCATGATTTTGTTATTTTCACCACTTCCAGCAATCCACACAAGCTTTACACTCTCTGAAAGGGCAGATGCTGCAGAAAACAAAGATGGCAGCCACGTTGCCGTGCGATGAAATATCAGCGATCTACAGTCATAACTGTAACAAAAAATCATAACCATATCATAAAGCATGTCTTACCTTTGCTGTCTTCTGGTCAAAAGTCATATTCCGATTGAAAAAGACGGTTCTAGCGTGTTCTCTCCTGTATTACAGTCCCTTTGAAATCAATGGCGGATCCCTGGGTTTTTCCATAAGCAATAACAGTCGAGTCAGAGGGGGGAGGGCGCTCACGAACAGAAATAACTGGTTCTGGTCTTACTGCCTTCTGGATGGTGACTGGTGTTGTTAAGCCAACCGTGGGCGGTTTCAATCGATTCTATTGTCTCTAACGGTCACAAAGAGGTGTCATTTATGCCGATCGGCCAATGGGCTGCTGAACTGTGAGTGTTTGACAGGCCACACACAGACACCTACAGAGACATAAATGCAGGAGCAGAGAGAGTGCCTAGGTGAATCGGAGCCAGATTATAAGCTCTAAATGACTCAAAAACAGTTGTATTTGATGGAAAGAGTTACTATAATGATATATTAGTGAAATATAATTAGTTTTTACTGCCTGGTACCTAAAACAGGTCAATGGCACATCTGGATCCAAATGCCATATTTGCTGGTTCCGCCTGGAAATATCGGTGATAAAATGTGTGTTAAACTGCTTAGGTTTACTTTTTTAGCATCTACTTTTGCACAGTTACTTAGCAAATATTATTTTAATCATTCCTACAAAGTGTAGGCTTATTCCTTGATGATTCTAATGTGTTTTCACTATAAATTATGTGTTGTTTTTTTTAGGCAGAGGTAGAAATTTAAATTTTCTACTGCTTTCCAGATGCATATTATCTGACAGAGTATAGATACCTGAATCCCTATTACCTATCTATTGTAATCTCACAGGTCTTAGCTTTCTTTTGAGACCAAGATTATGCATATAGCCTTTGTGGTTGTTAAGATATACTCAATCTATTTGGGCACATAATTTCGGGAAATAGTTAGGAAAAATGGGCTTAGTAACCAAGAGGTTTTAATGTAATGACGCCATGCCGTTACGCACAACAACAACAGGCGTGGCTGAGCGCAAAAGTAACATTGCTACTGGCTCCACAGCGGAGGAGTTAGTTCCAAAAAAGGGGTGCGACTTCAGTAGCGTAGACGTGGTTTGGTTACAAAAGATCAGATGTACAACAAACCACAGTAATATGTAGGAAATGCAAGAAAACCGTAACAACACAGCAAACTTATCTCACCACCTCAAGCAGAAGCACCAGGGAAGGCAAAGGTCCCGCGAGGAGCGCTCAACACCTATTGTGAGTTCTTAACCACAAATATTTTTCTGTATTTTATCATATTGTCAAGAATATCATAATAGAAGAAATACCCTGTAATATCGTGATATTAATTTAGGGCCATATCACCCACCCCTAGTATTTAATTTAAGTATCTGCCAGTAAGAAGAGACAATGTTACGCTTCTAATGCAGTTTGTAACACTGGAAAAAGTGACATCATCCCACAGTGAGCGTAGAGCCTGACAACAAGCATCAAATACTTGATAAAAGGCACTCTTGGTTTGAAAGAATTTAAAATATCCCACCCTGCTGGCAGATTTTTTCACTTTGAAAAAAAAAAAAAGAAAACACAAAGAAGATACTCAGCAAAAGATTAGAAGACCTGTAAAAATGGACATCTCCCCAAAGTGGGACAGAAACGTGAAAAGGGAGGCTGACAGATTTCAGAAATGCAAAAAGGCAGAGCACTGAAATGAGAGATAAGAAGAAGAACGTACGGACGAGCGTAAACAGCGACAGCAGAGCCCCAACAACCCCAGCCTCCAGGGCCTTGGTACTCTGTGCACTCTGCTCCCGAGCGAGGATGAGGGGGAAAAGCAGAGAGGACAGAAGAGGGAGATAGCGACAAAGAAAGAGGTCAAGAGGGACAACGTGGCAGACGAAGCTTGGTTGATGGTGTGAAACTGGACAAATAAAAGGAGCATTTGCAAGCGAGCGATCTGCAGGACAGAATGCGGCGCGGCGTGTGTTCAGCTTCACGTCACAGTGAAACTAATGAACTGGCGGAGACTGGACCGGGAAAACCTGCCGTTCACCACGCGCGCACACATACACACACGCACACACACACACACACACACACACACAACACTGGGGAAACGCACACATGCACGCCAAGTCTGCAAAAACAAAAAGGCTACTTACTGACCCCTTGGCATAAATGCAGACAAAATTAACAACACTCGCACACATACTGGAGATAAACACACGTGTTCATGCAGGCATGAAACACACTCACACACTAATCAGTATGCTGAGCCAGAGCCACTGTGCCGCCTGATAACAGCTTCTTTCACTGCTGCTGCTGGCTTCAACACTTCTTTTTTTCTTTTCTCTCCTCTGAAGTGCCCAGAAAAAGGAGGTTTCTGAGAGAATAATCTGTTCAAAAGTCTTTGAAAAGCTGCCCGAGCAATTCAGCCATAAACTTGATGGAGAACACATTATATTTTAATGAGAAGACAAACATCGACATGTCCCACAGTTTCCGGGCAAAACGGCGCTCCGAAATATACGTACGTCTCGTTAATCATTACCGTATTTCAACTGCGCAGTCACTTTGTCAGCAAGGTCAAGAGGTGATGCTGGCGCAGTATTGTGTGTGGGCATGAAAGCAGATCTTATACAAGCGTATTAGTCTTCTCAGTCCAAGCAAGTGTAAAACTGACTTCCTGAGCTACACAGGACCGTTAGTTTTGATTCGAACCCTTGATCCTGTTTGAATCCTCCTCCTCCTGAACTACACAGGACAGACAGCGATTACACGTCCATCACTAGCAGGTGTAATTCTCATGTTCTCTCCTTGGGTCGTTTTCATGCTGAAAACAGGTCCTTGATATCAGACACTGGTCTGAAGTAGAGGTGTCCTGAGGCAATCCTAAGGATCGGTATCAGCGCCATATTTTAATCGATTAGTATCTGCTAAAATAAAGCACATCCAAATCCAATCCTTTCTTTGCTGAACTCCACTGTATTTTGTTTGTAGTGTTGCAGCACCGCTCTCCTTTACCTCAGCCGGGCTCCACACTGTGAGCATTACGCTCCATATGCCAGTGAACATGACGAGTGTGTGAATGTGAAACATTATTTGGGCGCACCAGTGACTGACTGAGTGACACTCGCCACCCCCCCCC
>CM022493.1:19264500-19331888 GCA_011952105.1 Coreoperca whiteheadi
TTTGTGTGTGATGGCAGTATGGCTGGTCGGGGGCGGGGGGGGGGGGGGGGGGGGGGGGTTGGGCCAGCTGTAACCGTGTGTCCATAAATGAGAGCTTTGTCACGGTGAAGGTGAGGAGTGGGGGCACCCAGCCTTTACCAAACACTGATAGATTAACTCAAAGCAGCATGTGTGTACAGTGCGAGCTCTGGCCCTTCCTCCCACCTCCTCTCACTGACTCTCTCACTCGGCCTCAGGTGAAGTTACTTCGCCAGGCCATTACGTAAAGCGGGCTGAAACAGCGAAGACATTAAAAACGCCCTCTTGCCTGCAGCACAGGCGGTTGAGCATCTGGCGTTTCCATCTTCACGCTGTCAAATACGGAACTTGCATGTGAAACAGCAGGACGACATAAAATCACCGCGGCTGGGTCGGTTATTCTGCTCAGATTTTCCCACGTTTCACTGTTTCCTATTAGGCAGTCACATTAGATTATGGCTTGCGGAACAAAGGCCGCCCTACTTTCCACATAAACGCTCCAAAAGTAAGGTGATGTCACCGAGTGTCCCGTAGCGGAAAACAGAAACTTCCAAATTAAAGCAGCATTCACAAAACCTTCCAAGGAAATCCTGGTGTCCAACAGTCAGTTGCCATTGCTACGGTTTGTATTTCCAAGCTTTTTGTATCAGTGGTTTAAGTTGTGGATCGAGCCATGGGCCTGTTTCCGGTTGCACAGTCTACATGTTTCACTGAGCACATTTCAACTTTAACCTGATGTAGAAAGAATTGTCTTTAAAAATCTCACTCACTCCTGTTAATTTCTTCTACATGAACAAATATTCCTCCCTACAAGCTCCAATTTCTTCCTGACGAGTTTGAATATGTAGTCATTCCAAAAATGCTCAGTATTCACCCAGCGGTGGCAGTCAGTGAACGTGCCGTTGCACTTGCATAGCAACAAATCTGTATTGTTGATGTACTTCCAACTCAAAGCCCAGTGTTGTTCTTGACCCTTGAAGGGTTAGGGTGCAACACATTTTTGTTATACCAATGTCATTCTTCAGAAAGCAGACAAAACAGTAGAGAATGACTTCCTCACGATTGATTCATTCAGTGCTAAGTCTTGGAACTTAATACATCTACGAAATAGGCTACATTTAGAGGCCCGACTGGGGCACGACAGCAGTCTACCTTCGCCATTCACTGCACAAAACACCTTGAGAGTGAGTGGCTCCATTTCTTCTCCTGTCGTGATTAAACAGGATGGAGGGTTACAAAGTGTTACATAAGCCGAATGGATTACCAAAGACAGTGCAACAGTGAGTCATAGTGTGTAAGTCACAGAGATTGAGAGGCCTCCCGCATGTTCTATTGACTCTAATCACATGACTGAGAGAACTCCAGCCCGGCTCGGCCAGATTTTTCGCCATGAGGCGGCAGCAGACGAGGCAGCCCAATGCTCATCTGAGAGATGACGGCGTGTGTTCATGAAAGTCATATTCTTATGTTTGTATGACCTACAGTGAGACGCGCGCGCGCCTGTGTGTGTGTGTGTGTGTGTGTGTACACGGCCGTGACAGTCACAACAAGTGCTGTCTGTGTGACTGTGAACGAAAGATTGTGAATGTGTGAGAAAGATAAAGAGAAACAAAGGCAAAAGATATGGATGAGACAAAATGTTTACATCCCAGTGGATTTCTAAGGGGGTTTTGCGCCATACATAAATAATTCGTCAGGGGTGTTTCAAGCCTCGTAATGCGTACAGCATCTCAATGTTGTGAGAAAGCAAAGCAACAGGAAAAAATCCTCTGCAGTATTATATAACTCTATAGCTTACTACTACCAGGGGCCAAAGCATATCAACTATTTCCATTTCTGCCTACTACTGTGACCTTCTTAGCCTCTGACACACTTTTGACTCAGGCTATTTGGTGAAAGAGATGACTATCAGTGGTTGAAAGCTGCCACTGTTGGAACATGGCAGCTCAGGAAAAAAAATAATAGTTTGTGGTTATGATGTTGGACAGAGCTTTCCAATGTATTCATGTCAGCCTCCCATAAATAGACACACCCTGCGTCATGTAGACTGTCAGAATTCTTTAGGAAGAAGGATTTCTCACTGCTGACTTGATGCAGACAGAGTCAGTTGAACGATTCATTCATGAAGTACTCTCTCATATGTCCATCTTATAAAGGAAGAATGTTAAATTGAACGGTCTCTCTTTTGCTGGGAGAACCCAGAGCCAAAAGCCTTCAAGGACTCCTGGAGGTCCTTGGACCCCAGTTTGTAAACTCTCCGTGATGTAGAAGACAGTTCACGGATTGAGCCAGGTGGTCGCTTGTGGCTTTATTTCAAGACAACTGAACGGCAATAATAAAGCTGTGACACTGCTAGCTGTAGTAATCGAATGGATTGTAGTGACCAGCTGAGTGACGTGTAAGAGCTATTGGCTATGTGTTGTACACTGTACAGTAGTATTTCCAGGAAGCTCCGCAACTGAGGTAACCTTAGAACTGACAAATCACTCATTTCACTGCGGCGCACTGCCCTCAGCCAAAAGCAGTTATAAGGACACAAGAGTCAGGACAAAAAACGAGCTGTCAATGAGACATTTAGTTTCACCACCAGTCCAACACCCAGCCGCGCTCGCTTCCTCTCCGCGCAACAGACGACAGCAGTTTCCACTGCGGAGCGGAGTGAGAGACAGGCAGGCAGCAGAAGCGAAACAAACCGCCTTTCCCCACTCACCTCTGGAAGATATTCCACAGAAACCCCTGGTCCAGAGGAGCGTTGGCGTGCGGGGCAGCTTTGTACGGACTGTGATACGCCATTTTAAAGGGAATGCTCTGTCAAAATTGTGTAAATTAGACCGACAGACTGCTTTCCCTCCTGCCGTAGTTTCTTCTCTGAGCAGCTTCAGACTCCACCACCCCGACGCTCACGTTACCGCCTGTCCTCTCGCGCACAGAGGCGTGGCCAATCATTCACCACTACCATACAGCCTAATGACCAATTCCCATAAGGAGGGTGACGTCACACTTCCCTCTCCTTTCAACTGAGTAAAAATAGAAACTGTAATGTTGAAGCTACTAAAATTGATGTTAAAATTAGATAACGAACATCTAACATTTCCTCTTCCCCCAAAAAGCAAAATAAGTGCATTTGAAAATAATTAACAACATATATCAATAAAATGTATTCCCTCACCAGAAGTTTAAAGTCAGTGAAATAAAAAAAATATTTTCCAAGTTTTGTGCCACTGTGTTAATTGTTTATTTATATTTTCTCATTTTCTTAATGTTCCTGAATGCATCATGAGTGTTTACTTTCAATGTTATGAATCTCGCGACCTGATTGGCCCAGTGCGATTTGACGCGGGAAACGTGTTGCGTAAAATACGTTGCAAATTACTAAACTTTTAATATTTTACCATCAAATAAATTCCTAAATCTTACCCCTTTTTCCCCAAATATCTGCTATATATAACGTTAAACGTTAAAAATGTTTTACTACCCAAACGTCCTCCACCGCCATACTGGATGTTTTTCCACAATTTGGTGAGTTAAAAAAAAAGCTAAGGTTAGCTCATTAACTTGTAACGTTAATGTTACTAAAGCTAGCGAGCGTTGACCTGGCTAAGTTACTTTTATAATGTTAAATGTGTTTGTTATTCAGGTTGGCAGCCACCAGAGGTATCAGGGTCACTCGCAGAGAGCTTCTCAAAGTCAATGTCAAGCGAACATGGTAAGAATAGCCACAGGAATATGGCTAATGTTACCTTATTTGTCCGGTTTTGTCGCTAGCAAGACTGATACATTAGATTAAAGTAATGTCAGCGTTAAATTAGGCCAGATTAAAGATGTGTTTGATTTTTGTATTACATATTTATGATTTCTGTAGTAGTTTTTACAACCATCACCCATATCTCACTTTGTCAACTGTATATTAACTTTACTTGGTAATATAGATATTTTTTAATGCCATAAGTGTGCTGGAATGCATCTTTAGCAGCTTGCTCTCAAGCAATATTTAGCCTTATATAGTTTGATGTAACGGTAACTGTTATTCTCACCTGCCAGAGTTTAAAGCTAAAAGAGAAGTTAAAGAGATGATCAGAAAACTTAATTTCTATTTGCTTTTCTACCATTACCTCAAAATACATTGGTGTTATATCCTCCTTGTTATTTCTAGGGCTTCCAGCGTGACTTATTCAAGATGAAATACAATGAACATTTTTATAATTAATTTTGCTAAACGCTTACAGCAACGACATTTTGGACTATGTGACAGCTCAGGTTCCTCCAGCGCAACCCAACCTCCCGAGGCCTCGGTTCTCTCTCTACCTGTCGTCCCAGCTGCAGTACGGAGTGGTTGTAGTCTACCACAGGCAGTGTGGCTTCCTGCTCGGTAAGGTGAAACGACCAAGAATAGAAAAGACCAGAAACAAAACATTACTATCAGTCGTAACTCTCCTCCAAGCTACGATGTCTACACACAATAAACTATAACTTTCTGCTAAGTGAGAGAGAAGAAACAGGAAATAAAATGAGGACAAAAGACAAAAAAATAGAGAGACTTTACGTCTTTATGCAATATAAAAACCACATACTGTATGTTCGGTTACTGTAGCAGCAGTCTCCTGTTAAAGCAAATGCCAGAAAACAGGGGAGTGAGTGAGTTGCATTCAAACAAGGGGAAAGTATTACAGCTGCTTACTTGTAAAGGATTAGCAGACAATGCAGTCAGTAAGCAGGATGAATTTCAGTTTAACAAGAAACATAATTTTTTGTTGGACCTTTCCCAGGTAAGCTCAGGTGAACTGTAAAAATGCTGTTTGTTCAACTTATGCACAACGCAGCTGACAAGTTGCCTCAAGTGTTGTAATTCCAGAAATGCTGTTTTGGTGTAAAACCAGAAGCGCTGTCGTCACACATTTGCACAATGCATGTTTCCCAAATCACCCTGGCAAGTCTGATGTAGAAGCCAATATAGAGCTGATGAATGCAATATCATCAAGCCCAGCTCAACAGTCTCTGTTCATTTGGTCTTAAATTACACCCGGACACTGATATTGCATTCGACAGATTCACAATCATGCTGTTGTCATGACTGATGAAAACAGTGTAATACAATGCAGGGTGATAAGCAGGAGTAGAAGCCAAGAATGAAACCACCGTCTGTTGTCTACAGTGGCTCTTGGATTCAGCAATGGCATTTAATTTCATCTATCAGTAGCAGAGAATACATCCACCCAAATCTGTCACATTGAGAGTGCATAGTATGTTTATGCTGTATTTTATAAGTCTGGCTTGGTGGATAATGCAATAAATGATCTGTACACTTTGATAGAAAATCTAAGACAAATGCAGAAAGAAAACACACCCTGAAGAATTTTCCACCTTTTTCATTATTCCAGACTAGGGTGTGGGTTTCAATAAACCCAGAGTTTATGTATAAGACCTACAGGGAAAATACCATTTAGTTACTAGGATGCCTTGTTCCCTTCGTTGCCTCCTCTTCTTGCGTAGAGAGGAGGCAGAATGGTCATCTTCATTATATTTGTCATGGGGGCGCCCTGGTAGCTCACCTGGCAGAGCACCAACCATCTATCAAAGTCGAGTCCCTACTGCAGCGGCTCGGGTTCAAATCTGGCCTTTGCTGCATGTCATCCCACTCTCTCTCGCTCGCTCTCTTTTTATTGTGACAGAAAAAAAGAATCTTTAAAAAAGCAGGCAAAAAAATCATTTGTGATGTCAGATATTTTAGACCTCGACTTAAGAGTTCCATGTGAACATTTATAACACCTTTTCTGTTTTGCAGAGGAGATTCAACAGACCATTGACCGCCTGCTGCGCTCTAAAAGATGCATACGTATTGACATGGCTGAGTCTGACAGGTCCGCGCACACATACAAACACACAACAATTTGAACATGCGCAGTGGAAGAGTGTTTTGTGTCCTGGGGTGCCTACGATTTTAAGCTGAACTGTGCAGAGGTTGTACCTGTTTGGGGAAGTCTGAGCTCAAAAGCATCTAGTGGAATATTTATGAGGAAGATTGTTTTGGGGAATAAAGACTGTGAAAAGGATAAGGTAGTAATTTATTGAGTGAGTGATGGACAAATTGAGCTACTTTCATGTGAATGGCTGCATAAATGTTTAATAAGCCGTGTTATGGAACAGCGGCACTATAAAGATGCTGTAAGTTAATCGTATTCCAGTAATATTTTATTATTGTATAAATGATGAAAGATGAAAGCCAGATAAACGTGTGCATAGTGTTGCATTAGCCAGTACAGCACTGTGTGGGATGTTTTAATATTTTGAGTAGTAACACTGGTATATTTTTCTCTCTTTATCCGGCAGGCTGGCCTTGGATGTGCCTGACCGCCTGTACAGGATGGAGGAGGCTGAAGGAGCTCAGGACCCCTTCTTCGGTCTAATGGAATCACACCAACTGCCCAGCCCCTATAAAATACACCAGGTACATTTATACTACATACACCATTACAGCCATATACTCTGTGTTGGTGTGGCTCTGAAATATGCCAGGCAGTCTACACAAGGTTGTGACCTAATGTCTGTGTCTAGTGTAGCACAACAAAACTAAGCAAATATCAAATCTACCTGTACCCAGTCACCATCCCCAGTTAACCTGCACTTTATATCAAATATTCACTCTGCAGACTGGATGGAGGTTGTAAACAATTTTTGTCAGGAGCAGCAGTAGCCACTCTAGTTTTAAATACAACAGTCATCCTAATAATTCTATTTAACATGACCCATAATAGTAGCGGTTTGAGGTAACCCAATAAACTATACTTAACAAACATGACCCAAGACAGTCAATATCAAGTATACTTGGTATTGTAACTGTAAATGTCTCAGAAAAACTGCAGTTTCCAGTTTCCATGTCTGAAGAATTAATTAGACAAGGCCTCTTATGTAAGACCGTTTGTGACTTTGGCTATCCAAAACAGCAGTAAGTTGATCAAAGATTAAAATGATATAATAGTAAGTAGGTTCATCTGACCTTCATCTGATCAACTGCTACGAGTGACTGAGTGTTTTGAACCACAGTCCAAATATAGAGCTAACACACACACATACCGTATATGACACACCTACAGTATCTAAAGGAAATATACAGAATGTAGCCTTTAAACGGCCACATAGGTTGACCAGATAGAATATGATGCTCTGGTGATGTTACATTTCAGGGTTTTACCACATACGCTTTTTGACATACACCTCATAAATTACAAATCTACAATATCCCAGCTCACTATGTTCACAGTCAAGTTCCTGATCAACCATCCACTACTACAAGTGAGACATTGTTTTATGGCCTCTTGTACACAAGTGTAGGTCACTCCCATTCTAACATTAGCATAGGTGCAAAATCCCTCCATACAATCCTTTGGTATTCTCAGATAGAATAAATCACAGTAGATAACACTGACTCACTCTGTGTGCTGTAAATCTGGTGGAGATGGCTGAACACTGTCCTCCTTGTAATCTTTCCCTGTGGAAATACCATGTGTGACTTAAACGAACAGAGTGAAAGTGTGAGACTACATAGCATGGGGACAATAATCTGAAAATATCTTATTGGGTACTATCATGCAATTTAAAGGAGCCCTGGACTGGACTGGATTTTGGCTTTCAGATGCTTAAACTGCTGTATATTAAGATTATGTTTGTTGTATTTCAATATTTTACACATAAGGAAGTGCATAAGTATCATTTAGGATATATCAGATGTCACCCATATGACCCATACATACCCACACAGTTCACCATTCACCACAGAGGCAAAAGAAGAAAAAGGGGAAAATATTAATTCTGAATCCGTTTGGTCTTTTACAAACCTAACCTCATGGACATTTTGGACATGAAAAGGTAGTTTTTGTCAGGCTCAGTTCACACTGGAATCATCCAAGAAATGAAAACAAATCTGTTTCAGTATTGTGTCTTGTTACATAATTGTGTAATGTGTATTTCTAGCCAACATTGGTGATTGAAGAGGCAGGTTCACAGCACTCCCTGGTGCCCAGTCCCCACACCACACTTGACAAAGAGGGTGAGACTGATATTTTAACGTTTGCCAGACTAGCTCTGTCCCATTTCAGGTGTAGCTGCCTTTTAAGGCCACATTTCAGGACCAAACATCCCATAATGGGTTAATAAGGTTGCCCCATTTCAAAGGCTTCAAGAAACTTTGAAGTGCAGTGTTTGTGTTTATGATCCCAAAATCCATTTCCCACTGCTCACTTGTCTCTGTGAGACTAGGAGCAGTTTCAGCCCACAGCCCTATAAAAGCTACACCATCATAGACCACGTCCTTTGAAAGAGGCCTCACCTGAAATGGGACACACAGATTTTTCTGGATGTTTCCAAATTGCTTTGTGACACTTTTGATTATTCTCTTTAAATATAGATTACTCTGAAAGTGATTTGTAATAGTGGTTGTGGTAACATTTTGCATTCAATATAAGCTGTCTTCAGAGGTTTTATAAATGGGTCAGTTCATTAGCTTAGATTCCATAAGTGGATTTTCTTCTAAAATTAAACTTTTTGGCACAGAACGGTTGCTATTTCCACTCCTGTTAGGAATATTGTGAATAAATGCTGGGTCGTCAGCAAATTAATCTTATTTTATCTGCACATATTGAATTAAAAACGCTTCAGTCCCAGACTAAGCCCAGGCCCAGATTTCATTGTCCTGGTGTTTTTCTCCCTAAAGCCATCATTCAAGTGCCACAAACACGTGTGTCAGCTTGTCTCTCATCCTTCTTGTGCTACAAACATGCTTGGCTCCTAATTCCTCCTGCTGTGTTAAATCAGGTTTCAGGTCACCCCCAGCGGCCATCACCCTGACAGAGAAGGAGCAGTTGCTCATCACCGCTGCTGAGGTAAACTATCTGTCAGAGTCCAGGGACAGGAAACATCCCAGTCATCATTTTTAGATACAGCAGGCGTCCTAGTGAATCATTGAGCAGGAATGTGGACTGTGTGCACACAACAGCTTTAGTCAAGGTCTTTGTCACAAGTTAGCTCCTTGCTTCTTGGTCGTTCCTGTCACTCTTTGTGGCGTGCTAGGTGATGAGGGAGCACCATTAAAGTCTATATTGTCCAGTCCCTTTGTAAAAATGAGGTGTATTTTTTTGACTGAGCTTTGTGGGTACAGTATGTGCTTTTCACTGCTCAAAATTATGGGAAACTGTTTTTACAAATGTAAAAAAATTCCATACATTTCCTAAATGGTTTGTATAATGCAGTGAAGTTAATGGTGAAGGGAAATATGGCCATAAAATACGGGATGCCTAACTACTGTCCTGAGTTCTCCTATCAATGTGAATAAAAGAAGGCAGAGCTAAATTGTCTTAGTCACAAAATGCAGTTGTGATTTACTACAGTAAGTCTGAGTCCAACTGTACATCCACACACTATTAGCCTCGTCATTCTGTCACTTAGGGACTGAGAACGCTCCTCCTAAAGCATCATCAGCTGATGAAGTCCATTTTGGCTTTATAAGATCCGACTTAATTACATCAGGCTGCGCTCGCAGTTTGTTTACGGAGAAATGTGGCTCACATTCCTGTTGTCCTCTGCCCCTCGGGTTTGCTTTTGCTTTGCATGTATTTTACTGCTGTTTCTTTATATTTTACTTACATTATTCATCACTGTGGATGCTAAACAGACCAAACCTCATTGCTTCTGTTTAATTTGGTCCCTCTCTCTAATTGCCACCCTCTGTTTCTATCAGTATTTTGAGGGAGATGACCTTCCTGAAGCAACGACCAGAGAGATTGACTTGTTGATGGATCAACCAGACCAGTTCCGTAGAGGTGTTTGCTTCGGTCTTTAACGTTTATGTTTGTGTATGATAAGCATTGCATGTGTATCTTTGTGTCTTAGCTGTTTAGTCTGATGTCCTACTGTGGGTTTTTACTAAATGTAAGGCTCTAGGAAGTTTCTCAGTCCCACAGTGTGTTTCTCTCTTGTAATTTGTCTGCACCAGTCAACCAGGTCAAATCTTTTGTGCCAGCGCTATAACCGGGGGGGGCAATTCTGACTCTGTAAGTGCTTTTGCCACCAGAAAGAAAAGGTTTATTCTCTGGAGACTGTTTCATTTCAGGGGCGAATAGAGCGAGAACATCTCTCAAGTTTGGGGGGGAAACACTAAGACTGAATACATGACTGCCTACCGTTGCCATCACAAGGAAAACATGTCAGGAGTGTGTGTTTAGTTGGGTGGAGTTTGTTTTCACCTCTGCAGTAAAACACCACTGAGAGAGTAGAAAGGGAATTTTTTAAGAGGTTTGGTACAACAAGGAAAACCTCTTTCCTTTGTGTCCATGTGTTGTGTCACATTGTTTCTGTACATTTTGTACGTGTGTGTTAAACAAAAGTGGAGGAGCAACAGGCAGAGCAGAGGACCAGGGAACTTGAAGGAGCCATGTCCTCTATTGACCAGTGAGTCTTGTAGCGAAACTTTAAACTGACAAATGACAGTCAGTCCTCTACAGTACCTACACAGCTCAGAGTGTTTCAGGATAATGTAAATGTCATAGTGATGCTCCCAGTCTGCCTTTGTGTATGTTATAGCATGTTACCAAGTAAATATTGAGCAAAGAATTGTCTCATCCTGTAGTTTTAAGAAACAACTTCAGACATACCGGAGTGACTGAATATTTTGTCATCCGTCAGTCAGTATATTTAGCTCAGACCTGTGATGATAACTGTGTAAACTGACAGATCAGTTTTGTGTGGGTTAAAACATTTTGTGTACAGTAAGCTAGGCCTGTCACGATAACTACCTTTTTTGGACGGTATAAATATTTGCTCTAAATGATATTATTGTCATTTTAAGACCCACTGATATAATGATGAGCATAATAATGCAAGAACACCCTTTTAATTAACTTCGAGTTCTTAAGAATATTCAGACATTAGAATTGGTATGTGAAAAAAATATTAAAACTTCATAAATAAAATCACACAAATAAAACAATAAATAAAATGGACTCTCTAGCTATGTTAACAAAAGTTGCACTTTGGCTCAGGGGTAGCCTAAAGAGTCATTCACTCCTTAACAGGCAATATAGTAACGATAGCGGAAACCCTGCAGTTTATTCTGCATCATGTTCAAGGTCAGGTCGATATAAAATGAGTCGACTTCGTGACAGGTGATGGCTACAGATCGTATTTATCGTTTGATAAGTCGGTAACGTAATGATTGCGACAGGCCTACAGTAAGCATGTGTGTGTCGTGTCCAGGCTGAAGGAGACAGTGCTGGGAGCAGAGCGGGACAGTGTGTGGCTGCTAGACGAAGACTTGGGTCAGCCTGTGGAGGTTCCTCTGGCAGCTGTTGCCCTGGAGATGACCCCGCCGCAGGTTGCCATGCCAACTCCACCCTCGGGGGCATCTGGAGACAGAGCAACAGAAAGTCCCTATGAAGAGGTGAGACAAACAGTAGGTGATCCTGTCCATTTACTGGTTTGTTCAGCAGTAGTTTTGTATTGTGCAGAATATAAACAGAATTAGTGAAAGATTTACTGTATGTGTCTGAGTGTGAACAAATAGTTATTTCCACTAATTGCCCCACTTGTAAGTAATTAAGAGCTTACATGCCACTAAACATGTTTTGGAGACACCCTGCCATTACCAGAGGCATGCATTCTCTAAAGTGCCCATTAAACCCAAGTTTAGTGTAAAGTTGCACCCATTATGACCAGGGCTTGACATTACCTTTTTGGCTCACCAGCCACTGTGGCTAGTGGTTTTCCAAAGTTAGCCACTCATCAAAGTTACTAGCCACAATGCCTATATATTGCTCATTACACCACTATATAAATATGTATGTAATGGCTATTAAGTACAAAGATTCAACTATTTGTTCCCTTTTTTTTCAGACTACTTGCCAATCAATATCAGCCTACATGAGTCTTGTTTTACCTGTAAAACTCATGTTTTAATGCCTTTTTTCACATTTCCACACAGTCAGAGAAAATAAAAGTGTGCGTCGTGCTTAGGGTCGCCAACCGTCCCGTGAAATACAGAATCGTCCCGTAATTGGAAACTAAGACGTGTTCCGTGTTGAATTGATACGGGACTTTTGTTCCGTATTTTTGAGAAGCAATTCAGTGCAAGTCTATGGGAGATAAATATTACAGGTTAGACTATTAAGACAGGACAGAAATTTGTATGAGATAAAGGAAACGTTCCTGCTCTGATGTCCCTCAGCCTGTCTGTCATGTTGTTCCACCACCCAAACAGTGAAGCAGGGCAGGCGCGTAGAAACAGCTGTTTGCAGCATTTCCTCTCTCTCCCGTCTGTGTGTACCTTTAGAATAGATTTTTCTTTTCGTCAGCAGGCTTTGTACATTAACAGTAAACGAAACTGTAGGATTTATGAATTTAGTATGGAGAGTGAGTCAGCAGAAATCACTGCTCTTTCCGCTTACATTCATTGCTAATTAACGTCGTCTCTAATCTCACACTGGATGATCATCGTTGATCACCGTTCTTTATTTACATTTCAGAAAGTTGGAAACCCCAGTCCAGCTCATAGTTCGGTAATAAAAATCCCAGTGCACCCTGAGCGTCTCTCCTGCCGGGCCGCTGACAGCGCTGTCAGCAGAAGAGTCAATCAGAGGAGGTTGAACCACCGTCAGGTTCAAAAGTGGTTAAGCGACTTCACTGAGAGTCATCACAGGAGCAGAGGGCATGAGAGCGGTCAGACTGCTGCCCTGCCACGCGCTGACCGGCGTCATGCTGCCCTCCGTTTCTATCACAGCTAGTTTTGTAGTTTGTGGTCATTTTGATACTTTTAGGGGGCAGCCTTAGAATGCCACCTGCCAGAGTGGCTACTAAAAGTTACTGTCTTATGGGTGGGCAGGTGCTAATGTTAAGCCCTCCCTGAAAGGGGGATGTACGCAGTCCTGTCCAGTCCTGGACAGTCCAAATGAACAGTACACAAGCTAGGAAGCATCAATCCTAACATCCTACATACCAAAACAAAGGCCTCAATTACAACCTAGGCAATTATACTCATAATGTCCAAAAACACACAAATATGCAAATCACAATTCCATGATTTTGTTATTTTCACCACTTCCAGCAATCCACACAAGCTTTACACCCTCTGAAAGGGCAGATGCTGCAGAAAACAAAGATGGCAGCCACGTTGCCGTGCGATGAAATATCAGCGATCTACAGTCATAACTGTAACAAAAAATCATAACCATATCATAAAGCATGTCTTACCTTTGCTGTCTTCTGGTCAAAAGTCATATTCCGATTGAAAAATACGGTTCTAGCGTGTTCTCTCGTGTATTACAGTCCCTTTGAAATCAATGGCGGATCCCTGGGTTTTTCCATAAGCAATAACAGTCGAGTCAGAGGGGGGAGGGCGCTCACGAACAGAAATAACTGGTTCTGGTCTTACTGCCTTCTGGATGGTGACTGGTGTTGTTAAGTCAACCGTGGGCGGTTTCAATCGATTCTATTGTCTCTAACGGTCACAAAGAGGTGTCATTTATGCCGATCGGCCAATGGGCTGCTGATTTGTGAGTGTTTGACAGGCCACACACAGACACCTACAGAGACATAAATGCAGGAGCAGAGAGAGTGCCTAGGTGAATCAGAGCAGAATTTGCTGGTTCCGCCTGGAAATATCGGTGATAAAATGTGTGTTAAACTGCTTAGGTTCACTTTTTTAGCATCTACTTTTGCACAGTTAGCTTTCTTTTGAGACCAAGATTATGCATATAGCCTTTGTGGTTGTTAAGATATACTCAATCTATTTGGGCACGTAATTTTGGAAAATAGTTAGGAAAAATGGGCTTAGTAACCAAGACAAAAAATCCTAGAACGAAACACAGAGGCGAGAGTGACAAAGCAATTGCTGTTGTGACAGTTGTCATCAACTTTAATTTACATTCCACTGAGTGACTCATGAGCAGCTCATTTGGAAACAAGTGATGGAAAGCACATGTGGGTGTGTTGACACATAAATTCATAATTTCCAGTTTGTGTGCTGGTGTGTGACGTCCTTTTATAGATCCAGTACTGTACACATTAAAGCTGTGTGTTTCTCATTCTGCCATCAGGAGGTTGTTCCTCCTCCTAGGAAGCCGGGTGGAGGTCGCAGGCGCCAGCTGGTCTTTGCAGACCCTCAGGTCCAGATATCTGACAGAGCAATGCAGGAACAGATCAGAAATCCGCTGGCCGAGACACTGGACCTGGTACACAAACACACTGAGATTGTTTCTCACAGCCATACAATTTTATGTTTTTACTTATAGAATTTATATTCATGTAAGTGTACCACTGACAATTTTAAAATATTCCAGTCATTTAAAGTAAAGTTTGGGGCCACTATAGGTTCATTTGCACCACATGGTTCTGCTACTTTTTACTGACTGAACAGAGTTTCTGCAGTTATTTAGGCTTTTTCAGTGATCTCACTCACATACCAGCACATTAAAAAGAGCCCTGTCTCTGCCTCTCAACCACACCTCATGACTTGACCGCACACATATAGACACACACCACACCAAAAGCTGTATATACTGTATGCACACACATAAATACGCACTCTTTCAGCTGTAATGCTGACCAACTGAATTTTCAGTCTTTACCATTCTGTAATCAAAGTCTTGCCATCAAAGTGTCTTTTCACCAGGGTGTCGCTTATTTCAGCTCCAGCTCTCCAGTTCTCTTACTGCTCTCTTAGCCCACTGGGATAGTGCTCACTGATTTTATTTCCTTCCTTCTTTCTTTCCTTCTTCCCTCTGTATTTCTTTAATTTCCTATGAGACACTATTGTTGTCTTTCACCCCTTCTCTCTCTCTCTCCCTCCCTCTACACCGTGTACTAAGAAATCTAAAATCCTGTTTGAAACGGTACCATTAAGCTAATCATTTGTTCTCCCTCTCAGCCTGAGGTGTTGCTGGACTTGAGCCCCTTGACTAAGCGTGCCACTCCTGCTCAGCTCTTCAACGCCCCCTGTGGATGTCAGTGCTACACTTCACCCCTGACTGTGGAAAGGCCCATATTATTGACTGATTATTAACAATTATTTCTCAGCTTTTCTTAAATGATGAGATTCCAGACAGACGTACGCATTATAAAATATTATCAAGAAGCACACAAGAGCGCAAACAAATGCATTATAAAAATACAGTAACTAGCTAGATAAATACAGAACACAACAGTGTGGTGGCCAAGGAAATCAAACCTTCTGAATCACTGAGAAAAATAGCAAACCCTGAGTTGCACTAACTTTCCACAAACTCTTAAAATCAGCTCTGGTGAAGAAAACACAAAATAGTGACCACGACCTTTGACCCTTCCACAGCCCTCCTCCATGTTGACCTCCGGTCACTATGGAAACAGTGTGCCTCACTCACTGTCCTGCCTGGACATGGGGAGGAACAGAGCGGGGAGGAGGAAGAAGAACAGAAGGCGAGAGGGGAGTCCGAGCAGGACAGAGAAATCCTGAGGGCAGAGAGGAAGAGAAGGCACTCAAGCATGAGGGAGGTGGGTCTGTTTTTTACAGCTCTCCTCCTGGTACCATATAATGATCTGAAGTCAAATAATACCATCTGTGGGGGGGGGGGGGAAATATATAGAAATATTCTCAACAAGCTCGTTTCCTGCTAAAATCTGAGAGGGTGTTTGTGAAAGTGTGGCTATAATAATAATTAGCCAGCTAGCCTGCAGTCTTAGTGTTCAGTTCAGTGGTGAGACAATTTAGATTATAAACCTGGTTTCTGTTTCATGAAACTCTGCCTCTCTCAGATATCCAGTGAGTCAGGGCTGCCACCCGCAGAGGGCTCATGTAAGAATTCTTACTCTCTTCTTCAGACACATTGTATGCATTCTTTCAGACCATATTTTGGCAGCACGATAAAGACATCATTCACTTAAAGCTGCCAGCTATTCATTGTGTTTCTTTATGTTTGTGTGCGTAAACAGCTGCATTAGATGTGATCCTGGACATGTCCAAGGAGGACAAATCTGTAAGCGATGTGATCACTCCCGTCAGCAGATGGTGAGTCTCAGATGAATAGATAGACAGACGGACAGACAGCAAGATGGATAAAGAAATAGATCTATTGGGTGTGTGTGTGTGTGTAGGTCTCCGCAAGAGGAGGCCCAGCTACCGATGGAGCCTATAGCGGAGGAGAACATTGAGATGCCCGAGGCTCAGACTGACGCAGAGAGCAGGGACATGCTGAGGTACGTCGTACAATATACACAACACACGCACACCCAGAACACAAGCAAGATTACAAACACACCGCTAAGTTGGGATATTTCCCAAAACCACGTTTTTACACAAGGCAGACTCATCAATGAATTGATCAGTGTAGAAAATAGAGATTCATTTAACCAGGTAACATGTTTCCATTCTTATATCACCCATTTTTAGAGCTCATGTGCTCGCTAAGGCCATCTGTTCTTCTTCTGCTGCTGCATTTCCTGCAGATGTTGGCATGTTGTGGTTTCAGTGATGCCCTCCTGCATAACACTGTTGTACAAAGCTCTCATTTGCATATTTTGGACCTATGTGTTTGCTTGATCAGGACAAGTTCAGGTCAGTTATATCTGATATATAGTGTATATCAGTTAGGTGACCATGTACAGTCATCTGACATCTGCTCTGAAATTTCAAAATAGAAAGCAACCAGTAGGCCTGAGGGACACACCTGAGACACAGACACATTTCCCTGTAAAACTCTACAAGGTTTAGACACTGAAACTATTGAAAGTATCATAGACTTTGTGTAAATAACATGTTAGCCAGTCAGTGTCAGTAGATGAGATGTGAAGCAGTTTCTTTGATTGCATACAGTATGGGTTTTATAAACGAGCTACATTACAGCGGCTGTCCATGGGAAGCCTTAATGTTACATGTTGGTCTTATTCACTTCTGTGAGTCTGTTTGAGCAGGAGTTGCATTCACACCAGCAGGTCTAGTGGTTCTTAAATACTGGTTTCACTGGAACGTTCTGGTGTCATGCGGTCGTAAAGCTTTCTGCATCAGTCTTAAAGCATTCATCAGTAAAAATCTGAATACATGTTCAATTTCAGAATTTCTTGCCATATCTTCCAATTATGTCCATATCAGTCCTCTGGGTTGAATCCCAGCATGCACTGCTCACACTGCTTGTCTGTTCCAGCTGGATCTCCTCTAACCTGGAGAGGTCTGGACACGTCACCTTTGACTCTCTGGTGCCCCCGGAGGCCGACCGCACCACTGCAGCTCACACACTCTACAAACTGCTGGGTGAGGGAATCCAAAGCGGCACATATTAATGTTCCTGTTCTTCGCCCACTGATGACCTGAAAATAGATTTCACTCAGATAGTGATAGAGAACTTAGGAATAAGGCAGATATACGTGTTGAAATAACAGACAAACAGACATTTTCTAAATATATCAGTACATTATGGACTGGAAAAACAATGGAGCTTTTAGTTTGCACATTTGTCAGTCAAAGATGCACTCTGTTGCTTGCTATTTTCCTTCCATCCAATAAAAACACACGTAATACATTCTTCAGTCTGAATGCTAGGGACTGCAGATGAAAAATAGCCTTTTGGCTAACTCTGGCATATTGACAGAAATGTTTATTAATATGCACTGTCCCGGTAATAAACAAATAAATAAATGTAACACTGAGTGACACATTGTGATGGTATTAATCTGTGATGTCTCTCTTCTTCAGAGCTGCTGTCTGCTGGCCAGGTGACCGCACAGCAGAGCAAACCCTACAGTAACATCACCATGAAGCCTGCAGCACTCAGGGCGACTGCCTGAACACAGTAACTCCCACGAGTCCTGCAGAGGTGCAGCTCCTACTTTTTTTTTGTTTATTGACTTTGAGCTTGCGACTCTTTTAGTAACACATGAGATCATCACATCTCTCCCTCTCATTGTAAAAATGTTTTTATATGATTGTTAAATTACTCAGAAGGGTGAAACATTGAACTGCAGTACTTTGATTTTACCCAGTGTTTTAAAGAATGTTTTAAAGAAGATTTTTAACCATTTTTATCTAGTTATAATGTGTTCATGTGGGTTTTTAAAAAAAAAATATTTATAGCCATTGAGTTTATCAGTGTTACGTCCCTTCTGAGTTTAAAACTTCAATAACAGTATGTGAAGCTAAATTACAACAGTTCCAACAGTCTGGACTGTTGGTATACAGTTTGTATCTTCTGAAGGGCTTTTTATCCTTTGTAATGATTTTAAATTAAGCTATTTATACAGTCTGTATCTGCTGTGGGAAGTTTTGTCCCTTTTAATTATTCTAACTTGAATAAAATGTGTTGTGCTCGGTAGAACAGCATATGATCTCAAATTCTTCTTCAAGACTCTAAACATGTTCAGGCTGGATAAACTTTGTATTTCTGTAGGTATTTCAGAATCAGAATCAGAAATACTTTATTAATCCCCGAGGGGAAACTCTTTGTAACAGCAGCTCACTATCACGTCAGTGCACACAAGAATAAAAGTACTAAGCAAAAAGCAAAAATATAATACAATATAATACAGGTAACTACAAAGTGGGTATAAGTATAAATTCAAAATTAAATAAGTGTAATGTACAAAGTGGGTTAACCGGTTGAGGTTAATATTACAGTATAAAGTAATAGTGCATGAGCTGTCAAGTTACGTGTAGCTTATTAACAATATATAATGGGATGGAGGATATTTCTTCGTAGGTCTACAACCAGCTCCTTGGACTTTGTGGCATTGAGCTGCAGATGGTTCTGCTCGCACCATGAGACAAAGTTACCCACCACAGCCCTGTACTCAGTCTCATCGCCACCACTGATACATCCCGCCACAGCAGTGGGTGTGAATGCGGTTCAACAGGAAGATGATGGCGTCCTCAACTCCCAGCCAGGGCTGGTGGGCGAACTGAAGGGGGTCCAGGAGGGGTCTGACCATGGGCCGCAGCTGTTCCAGCACCAGTCTCTCCAGGGTCTTCATTATGTGGGAGGTCAGTGCCACCGGTCTGTAGTCCTTGGAGCCACTGGGACGCGGCGTTTTCGGGACAGGAACGAGGCAGAACAGGGACCCTTTGAAGATTCAGGCTCAGGTCGAAGACTTGTTGATGAACTCCACATAGCTGGGGGGCACAGGCTTTTAGCACCCCGGGGCTATCTCCCTCGGAGCCAGCTGTCCGACCTGGTCAGCAGTCAGGCACACAGCATTGCTTACAGGCGGGGGAAGTGGGGGGTGGGGGGACATCAATGTCAATGTGAATGGGAAGAGGGCCGTTAACCTGAGAGCCAGTTGAGGGGGGACAGTACTCTCCCAGGACGATGGGGCACGGGGGGAGCAGTTGACTCACAGGGGTCTGAGGGGGGCAGCAGCTGAGTTGTGAGAACTTAGGTTACTTAGGTTTGTGCTTTTCTATATTATAGTATTCTCTAATATTAACTGTTCCAAGAATCACTGTCAACGTCTTTTAGCACTGGTTGACGCTAGCTCTTACTGACCGTCAGAATCCATGAGTGAGCATGTGTTTGACCAGTAATGAAAATTAAATGTGAAGCTTGAAGTTTGTTGCTCTGGACTAAAAAACATCAGAGAGAAAACCCAGCAGCCTACAAGTCCAACCGTTTATTTCACATATTCTGATTTGCAGAGAAATGTTTAAAAAGCGCTGAATGTGACTTGAAAGCACGGCTGCCTGCAGCAGGACCGCATTGTGCCTCGCTGGTCGAAAACTCCTGTCTGACCTCGTGCCTCAATAACTCCACACAATTGAAGTGCTTGCTTTGTTAAACGCGCTGGGGACTGCTGTTTGTGTGTGTGTGTGTGTGTGTGTGTCGGTGTGTACGTAAGAGTAAGACCGTGTCCATGTGCCACCTCGTTGTGACTGTGAGGCCTGAGCTGAGGTCAGTGCTGCAGTCACAGAACAGAAATCCCAATTCACATCAACACAGCAGAATGGTAATTTTGTGGAAACTACTTGTGATACATTCAGGTTGTGCTGCCATGCCACCAAATGTCCTTTCCACGGCCACGTATTGTTTTGATACAAAATTACAGCATCTTAAACCGGTTGACTAGTTGTTGTTTTTTCCTCTTGTTTCCCACCTATTACCTCCTGCATACAGGTACAAACCCTCAGAATAGTTTAGGGCTAAATGCCTTGCTCAAAAGCAGCTTGATGGCTAGTCACCTCTGGTTGGGTGCAGCAGGTACAAGCTGTGACCACAACATTGACATATTATCACACCTTGTACAGCTGTAATGGTGAACTCGTTGTATCCAGCAGACGTGAAGCAGCATTAGCATTCCACCTGGTGATTGTAAGTCTTTGTAGATCTGGTTTCTGCTGGAAATATCTGGACTCTTTAGCCGCTAAATGCTAAACTTATAGTTCTAGTCACTAACTGGGTCTGTCTGCCGTTTGGAGCTGGCAAGATGCTGTACCGCTGAGGGAAACTCAACAATTCTCTGTGGGTTCATAACAAAGAGCGACCCTTTTCACAAACAAGTGGTCACGTGATCCGTTGTTATAAAAACACATGTTATAGCTGCTTTAGTGAGCACGACGTCCCAACATGTGCTACCCTAACCTGCTGCGTCGACAGTTAACCTCCCTTTGGCTCTATACATTCCCAAGCCTTTACCTCATCGGTATCCCTCCGCAGGGCTGACGTAAGGCTCGTGCCTGTGTGAGCGGATTTCTTGTGGCTGCCCACGGAATGTGACATGCTGAGTCCAGAGTGCTGGTTTGGTGGGAAAAGATCCCTGCTGTTCAGGACAACACACACATGCACATGCGCCCACTGCAGGAAGGTAGGGCAAGAATGCAATCTTTAAAAAATAAATAAATAAAAGAAATGTGACGCCGTGCTGTGAACAGCCCGCACATCAAGCTCCTGTTCACCTAAACTGCCAGAGAAAGGACACACACGGAACAAACTCTTGAGTGCAGGTGGAGACATGGAGGAGTGGATCATCTCAGTGCACAGGGTCATAAATCTGTTGTCCACACTGAACCTGAGGTGACTCTTGGCACTTTGTTACATAACCACATTTCTACATTTCAAACATAAGTATCAATTATGCCATAAAGCATTCCGTCTCCAATATGTCTTCACAGAGTGGACGAACTTGAGGCCACATGCTTCCTTTGTTTACAGTCAAAGCAATAATCCGCACAGACACCTGGCAGCACAAACACCACCGTCCGTCCATCACCGCCCTGACAGTCTAATAAACCTAGCATCGGAGTGACACATAACACACATCCACACCGGCTGCTTATATCAGCCAGGAGGGCAGAGCACAAGTCCGTATGCATTAGACCCACGCACCCTTTCCAGAGGCCTTCGCCGTCAGAAGGGCCCGAGCTCTGAATCATCAGCCCCACGGCAGCAAGCAAGAGCGGACCCGCCCGCGTCTGCCGCCAACACCAGCCGCCGGGTGAAGAGCCGCTGGCGGCAAGCGGTGCAAGGCACCGAGCATCGGTCACAGGGACAAAGCGAGGACCACCCAAGCGAGGGGCGAGGGGACACACCGCAGTCTCTCTTGAGAGCCTGACCAGAGAGGCAAGCTGGCGGCGGGCGAGACAAAGCGCTTGCTGGAGGAGGGAGAGGCCAGTGTGGAGGCGGCCAGCGGAGGGCCGGGCAGCCCAGCAGCCAGGGAGCGCCCCGGGCCACATGGCACGATGGTGCGAGTCGAACTGGAGTGGGAGATCCCCATGTCCGTGACACTGCCCATCCAGACGCAGCCCGACCCGGCGCACCAACCGTTCCCCTTCCTGGACACGACGCTGGCCGACCTGGGCATCCAAGAGTGAGTCTGCTCTCAGCCGGAGGGGTCTTCAAAAGCACTTTTGTGTCGATGTATCAACACGTTTGTGCCCTTCTCTGTCTGTCTGTGTGTGTGTGTCTGTGTGTGTGTGTGTGTGTCCAGGTCAGAGGTGAAGGAGAGGGTGGTGTGGGTTGACACCAAGAAGACCCAGGTTAAGAGCAAAGCAGGGAAGCTGAAGGAGAAAGAGATCACCATCCTAGAGGTATGACAGGGAACTAAACTTCTAAATCCACGTTGAGCTTCTTTTTTTCTCTACATGGAAGCAAACAAAATTATGTGTGAGGCCTAGGGGGCGGGGAGGTCAAATGACAACGATTGGGTTTCCTCTTTTAGGTGAGAGTGAAAGCCCAGAAGCCTGGAGACAAACAGCTCCAGGAGGTCCTGTACAGCACTGAGGCCCACACTGACCGCTCCTTCTGTCGCACAGGAATGAATATCCTGCCCTGGAAAGACAGATCCACAGGTCTGGGAGCAGTTTAAAATCATTCAATCCAATATTTGAATCCTGCAGCTTTATTTAGACCTGTTAGGTTTTTTTTAATGCAACTCCTGTTGCCATTACGGTCGGCGCTCAGATTGTTTCGAAACGGAGAAATGTATGCGTGTGTGTGTGCGCGCACAACCATGCCGCAAAAGTCCGCCGGCAGCCAGCCCTCAGAGAACGGCTGAACTGCCACGCTGACGCAGATCACAGCGGCGTGCCAGAGCCTCAGGCACTGAAATGAGATCAGCGGAAACATTACATCAGTGCCCAGATAAAACCGTGGACCGCGACATTATCAGGAATTTGTGAAGAATCGGTTTGGATTTCGCCAAACATGGCCGACCGATTTGTTAGGTTTTCCTCCATTACTAGCCTATTAGAGTGACAGAAAAGGCTGTTTGTTGTGTGATAGAGCCATCTACAGATTATGGCTTATGTCAGCAGTATAAAAACAGGGTAACTGCAGAAATAGACCCTAATAATAATCACAGAGCTGACTGTAGCTTCTCGGGTGTGTCGTGTGTACACCTTCATAGAGCCGTTTCCACAGCCGATACTAACGTGAACTCTCATCATCAGCACGTACTGATATATCTCTGCGGTTTAAGAGGCACACGCAGCAGTTGGGGTTTTTTTTTGTTTTTTTTTAAAAAAAGACGCCTCTCTTTGTCTGTGGCAGGGGAGAATGGACTGACGCCGGTGCAGATGACTCTGGAGTTGGAAAAACAGCAGCCGGACTTTACTGAGGCCCAGGGACAACGGGAGATCTGAGGAGCAGCAAACCGTCACCGTCACTCGCCCACGGCAAAGCGCCTTTTCACCTCCGCTGTACCCGCGCTCATTTAGAAGCTTCAATCGTCCGTTTCTCTTTCCGGGACGAGGTTGAATGGCTTGACATTAACTGCACGGCGAAACTTGCCCGGTTACATTGTTGTAGCATTTGTAAAAAATAAAAACATATATCTATATATAAAAATAATCCAAAATATCACTTGCACTTGTCAAACGTGTTGTAGGACACCGGTGAATTGGGTGGTTCAGGTCCAAGTTGTGCTGCGCACAGGCACCGTCACAGCGGAGCTGCTTGGAGCACTAACAGAGTGTACTGAGGGGATAGTAAGTGCTGTTTTACGAGTGTGGCCTATTAGCTCCGTCCCCCCACAGTTAGTCAGTGAGCTCTGGGGATTCTCCCTGCTGTGTTTCTGCCACCACAGCTGCAGCGGGGACCCGTTAGAGAAGCCCCCCTTTGTAAGCTGCAGATAAGTCTCTGAATGAGGCAACTGCTAGAAGAGAATAGCACAGGGATCGAAGTTTACAGTCCACTGACTTACACTGGGAGATGGGAATGAACATTTTTATTGATCAGATCAAATTCATTGCTTCACACTCAGACAGCAAAGCCAGGAGTCTGTCAAACAGTGGCAAAAAGAGGACAGTAGCTATTAATAGTAGCACTTGACAGGAAAAACAGGGAAACAAAATACAATGGTGACAACACAGGATGGTAAACTAACTCTTAAAAAATATTGTAAGCAAATAAATTAAAAATGAATACTTTGAAGCCTAACTGCCGAATGTGACTAGAACTATATTAGAATGGTTGAAGTGCTGTTTTTAGATCATTTTGGGGAAACGTCTCAAATAACTGTCCCGTTTTCCACCTACGGTATACAGAATCATTGTTTTTGCTGGCTTTCACACAAGCGTGGAAGGGTGTGTGTGGGCTACGAGGCAGAGACGGCCGCACTAAGCTCGGCCTGCTGCTCTCCAGGAAGTGAGGTCACAGCTGCTTGGAAGTCCGCAGAGTGCTGCTGGGCAAATCCTTTCATCAGCGTGGCCAAAGCGGTCTGGGTGTCTGAGGAGGACAGCAGAGTTTAGGGATGACCGAGAGAAAACACAGTGACGACAGTTTCCGGTTACAACAGAATGGTGAGAGGAGCGCAGCGCAGGGACTGACTGGGGATGCTCCGTGAGGAGAGAAGAGCGGGGCAGCTCTGCTATGCTTTCGCTTTGTTTTCCAGGAACTTAAGATGCACAAATAGCTTGAACACTAAGCTGCACGAGTGCGAGCATTCAGTTCAGTTTCAGTGCAATCTAAGTGAACAGGCTACTGAAAATGCTGCCAAACAAATCATTCACCTTTATCAACGTTCTTGTTGCCGAGGACGTGACTGGAAGCAGCAACTATGGGCTTCATTAGCTTCACGACCTGAAAGGGGGGGAAAAAAAACAAAACGATTTTTAAAAATGTGGGAACAATGTTCAATACTGGTGTCCCAAGACCACGGACTAAACTGTCTCAGAACCCACAACTTACAGGATTGTCATGTTCTGAATCAAATGTTCAGGTTGTATGTCTTAGTGAAATTGCTGAGTTTGTCAGAATTCTTTAGTAAAGCATGATCTAGAGAGTAGAAATATGCTGTAAGCATGCATAATGTAATAGTAATACTGTATAAAAACATAACAAAATGTAATAAAAAATGATTGGCCTGATTGTCGTCCATACAAAGCACGTGTGGGGATCATTGGAAACATTTGAACAGATGCTCCAGCATCAATAATTCAGAATTATCCCTCAATTCCTGCTTGTGTTTGTCACTAACGCTTCTGTTTTACTAAGAAAATCTCAACGTCATGCGATATCGCCTATTTCAGGCATGAGAAGAGGCACTGAAGGAGAAATTGTAACAAATGAATGGACCTGTGGTGCTTGCGCCCCTACATATTGCCACCGTGAATTAGCCTGAATATCACATTTTAACAAAACTGCCAATACGGTCTTTCCTAGACCACAAATGGACAGACCTAGTACTTGAAAGTAATAACAGTGTAAATGGTGTTTGTACTGCACCAGAGCAGGAGTGTGTGTGTAGAGCATCGCCAGGCAGCTGAACACCGTCTTGTTCTCCTCCAAGTCCTCTTTTAGGGGAAGATGAGCCACCAGAGCAGGCACAACCTGTTAGAGAGCACCGTGTGATTCAACTGAACGACATCCTCGGGCTGCAGATTGTGCCGTTTCTCGGGTTTGTAGTGAATTTCTTGCTTGTGAAAATGTGTTGCCAGCAGTAAAGATTACTTGTGGTGGCCAAAGTAAATATCATCTTGACAGGAGAGGTGTAAGCTGTAAATATACCTGCTCCAGAGGGACAGCATCCACATTGCTCATGACCATCCTGCAGAGCGCAGCGCACAGGTTGTCAATCACCCTGAGGTCCGACTCTTTGGTCAGCAGGTTGGAAAACACAGACAGCATCATGGGATAGTCTCTGGAACACACGTCACTAAGGAACAGCTGGCTGTGATGTTTACGTTTTAAATGGTGCATTCAAACACATCCGCACTCACAGAAACACACACAAGTCAGAAAGATACGATACAACGATGGGGCCAGCTGCCTGGGCCAGGCATCCCATCCCGAACACACTGTTGTTGCGAACCTCAGGATCACCGTCCCGCACTCCAGCGACCAGCACGGGAAGCAAGCGATTGGACAGTCGGCCTGCCACTGCCCGCCCCCCGGGCACGCTCGCAAGGGCCTGCAGGATTTCTCCAATCGTACCCTGGGAGAAGGAGCGGTCTGCCACCGTGCACGAGGATTTCTTTTAAAGGGGGAAAGAAAATTGATTGGTGTGATACTGAAAAAAAAGGCACACATGGAAATCATTACTTTGTGACAACACACCATTTCAAGCAACCAAAAGCCACTTTTTGAATTTAATCAGTGAACCAATCTGTGAAAGTTTGGCTCTGGAAATGAGCTTGGTAGAGCTACTCCCTCCTTGCTACACTTTGTCTGAAGTCAGCAGCTGCAGTGTCAGGAGTTATAGAATCACTGCAAGACAGGACTGGGATCATTTTGAAAACGAAGGGTAAACAGACTTCTGTAGAACTCCTGCTCTTGTCCGTAGGTCCGGACTCACCGCTTTGCTCATGATGAGAGGCAAAAGGTCGTTGAGGAAAGGGGCAAAGCTTTCTGCAGGCACTGAAGAGGCCAGCAGGGGAATTCCTTCCCCGGCAAACTCCTGGAGCATGGCATCATACTCTGCCTGAACCAGAAAGAGTAAATGGACAGAGATGTGGACATAGAAAGGCGGAAATAATGGGTAAAACAGCAGCCTGAGTCAATATCTAGAATTATTCGAATGTATACTGTTTGGTGGATGTTTATATTTTGACTGTCAGTGTGATGTGAGGGCATACGCTTTAACGTGGACGGCCGCAGAAGAAACTGAAACCCTCGCATTAACAGAGTTGCCTTCCAACCATTCAACTTCATAGGAGTAAACCAACATGTCGCAGCCACAATGCCAATTCATCAGTATATGAACATCATTTTGAATTAGAAATCTGCTTTAACGTGGTGACACTCAAGAATAGATCACTTTAATGTTCATGGCTGTGACTCGGATATGCAGCAAGAGGACAGTCAACCTGTTGGTCTTCATCATCCGCTTCATCACCACCGCCGTCCTGACAAACAGTCTGAAAAACAATGTTGGCGGGTTACTAGCATAACTTCCACCCAGGCAATATTATTTATGTGAAATTATTTCAGTGACCTTAGCTTTAACCAATCAAGTCATCTTCCGCTCCCGATCACTCTCCCATCATCTCACCTTTTTCTTGAGCACATCACGGATGACATAGCTGAGCTCCTTAAGGCGTAAAGGGTTTTTGAAAACCTCCTCCTTGCAGGACTTGATAACATTGTTCATGCTTTCCAGGATGCCCATCACAACCTGGCGCTCATGCTCTGTTCGCACCGTTTCAACAAAGCAAGGAAGCACCACATCCAGCAACTTCAGTAGGGCTGAGGGGGGGGGGGGGGCAAGATGCACAGGGACGAGGAGGAATAAAGGTCAAATTAGCTAAAGGCAACTGCATTTACCATTGTAAAAACAGCAAGTTAGCGGTTTTCTATCTTACTGTTTGCAATGGTATATCATTTTACAGTATACTGTATCTGCGTGGAGCCCACAATGCAGCAGAAAGAAGCACTGCCCATTTATGTATTTCCTAAAAATCTAAGTAGCTGTAGAGTTCCTGGGAGGCTTTACCCTGGTGGTTGGCCTCAGTGGGATTCTGCTTCCACACTTGGTGCTGAGCTCGACAAAACTGGCCCAAGGCTCCAAATGCTGCCCTGCGGACGTCCTCATGGGGGAACTAGGGAGGGACATCAATTTACAGCACAATGGGCAGGTGTTGCATAGCGTACCCACACACACAATGACCAAGTGCCTGCCAATGGCCAGCGAAACTAAGCTACGGTTGAACAATCAAGGTCTGCCCACTGGCAAAGGGAGGGTAAATTGTTGCTGTGAGAATGCCGACCGCTGAACCAGCGCGCCGCCCCTACATCACAAAGCAAGGCCGCAAGTTTCACTTGGTTAAACTAAAAATACGATTTGATTTGAAGAACTGTTAGTAACAGAAGCTGTATCAAACAACATCTAAATCTGAAGGAATGGATTTGTCGCTCAGCAGAAGAGCAGCCTCTATGCTATAACATGGAAGGAACACATGCTCCCTCCATATAAACATGCTGCTGTGTGTTAGTGTCTTTAGCCTTATTGTGGGTTGTTGAAGGTACTGAACCAAAGCAAATGGTTTTGCCAAATCAAGAACAATTGAAAAGAAGGAAAACTAGAAATTCACAGGAAATGTATTTAAAGTAACTGTACTGGATACCTTTTAAAGAGGACTTCAGATTATGATATGTTAAGACATGTTAAGAGTCCCAAGACTTCCATTATCAATCTACCTACAGACACTTCCATTTCTAAACAGACACAAACCTGCAGAGACACAAAGTATGCACAAATACAGACCACGGGGTGTCCTTCACAGCTCACTAGACAGAGGGATGATCGGGCCGACCAGCCAGCCACAGTGACTTACATCTCTCATCTCGTAAACCTGCTGGAAGCTGGACTCCAGGAAAGGCTGGAAGGCATCGCTGTCGGGGGAAACCACAGCGACACGCGTTAGAACACGCACGCGTCCGCCCACAAGAAACGCCTGGCGTACAGTTAGTATTGCAGGCTGATCTGACTAAATTAGACAGAAAAGAAATGATAAAACTATTCATGATCACGAGCTACAAAATTACAATTTGGGACACAGCTGCACACATACTATCTGATACAGCGGGGAAAATAAGTATTTGACACATCAGCATTTTTAACAGTAAGGGGATTTCTAAGTGGGTTCATACAAAGAAATCAGAACATTTAAGTATACAAGTTGAGTCATAAATAATAACGTGAAATGACACAGGGAATAAGTATTGAACACATGAAGATAACATGGTGCAATATGGCATAGAAAGCCAGGAGATTACCTGAAATCTGTCAGTATTGAGAGAGAAACCCTCCCCCCTATCAGTACTAATTGATATGAGCTGCATTAGTCCTAATTGAAGGCCTATAAAGGCTTCTCATTACCCAGGAAAGACTTCATGATGGGTAAAAGCAAAGAACTCTCTCAAGATCTTCGTAATATTATCGTTGAAAAGCATGTTGATGGGAATGGTTATAGGCGCATTTCCAGAATGCTGAATGTTCCTGTGAGCACTGTGGGGGCCATTATCCGGAAATGGAAAGAGCATCAGTTCACCATAAACCGGCCACAATCAGGTGCTCCACGAAAGATCCCTGCCCGAGGAGTCCAAAGAATAATCAGGAGAGTTCTCCAAGAGCCGAGAACCACTCGGGCAGAACTTCAGGAAGACCTTGCATCGGCAGGTAATGTTGTTTCAAAGAAAACTATCAGCAATGCACTGAACCGCCATGGCGTCCATGCACGCTCACCACGCAAGACTCCATTGCTGAACAAAAAGCATGTTGAGGCTCGGTTAAAGTTTGCGAAAGAGCATTTGGAGAAGCCTGTGGATTATTGGGAGACTATAGTATGGTCAGATGAAAGCAAAATTGAACTTTTTGGCAGTCATTCTACACACCATGTTTGGAGAAGAAATGGCACAGCCCACCACCCCAAGAACACCAAACCAACAGTTAAGTTTGGGGGTGGAAGCATCATGAATTGGGGCTGCTTTTCAGCAAGGGGTACTGGCAGACTTCATATTATTGAAGGCAGGATGAATGGAGAAATGTACCGGCACATTCTGGATAAATCTGCTGCCACCTACCAGAAAGCTGAAAATGAAAAGAGGGTGGACATTTTAGCAAGACAATGATCCCAAACACAAAGCCAAGGAAACAATGAAGTGGTTTCAAAGAAAGAAAATCAAGTTGCTTAATGGCCCAGTCAATCACCTGACCTAAACCCCATAGAGAATCTATGGAGAGAACTGAAGATCAAAGTTCATAAAAGAACCTTCAAGATTTGTGTGGAAGAATGGGCCAGAATCGCTCCTGAGCAATGCAGACGACTTGTCTCTCCATACAAGAGATGTCTAGAAGCTGTAATCACCAACAAAGGCTTTTCTACAAAGTATTAAAGTGTGTTCAATACTTATTCCCTGTGTCATTTCACTTTATTTATTATGACTCAACTTGTATACTTAAATGTGCTGATTTCTTTGTATGAACCCACTTAGAAATCCCCTTAGTGATAAAAATGCTGATGTGTCAAATACTTATCTTCCCCGCTGTATCTAATGACTGAAGGCTACGTTACCCAGTGCTGAAGGCAATCTCTCCCAGTGCATCACAGGCGTCCTCCTTCTCATCGATGTAGGCGTTTTCCACACTGAACCTGAGAGATGGATAGATGTATCAGACGGAGTGAGACCAGTCTTTTGCTCTGCAGGGGTAGTAAACATACATGCATGTGTGGTGTGTGTGTGTGTGTGTGTGTGTGTGTGTGTGTGTGTGTGCGACCCCCCACCCCGCAACATCATGGATCTCTGTCTCAGTCTCATCTTCCAGGAAATCATCCTCATCTTTATCTTCTTCGTTGTCATCGTCGTCATCCAGCAGGACAAATGTCTTATCCTCTTCAAGGTGTGCCTGAAGAGAGGAGCATGAAAAGGGAAATGCTGTATTATTATTTCTTTTATGAATAGCCTGTAGGTTTCAGAGTGCCGACTGGATGCTTTATACCGTAATGCCTTCGTTGGACTTGAGGGCGAGCAGCATGACTGTTGTAATGGCAGTGAGGTGAGGAGTCAGGCACTCTGGGCTGACTGTGGATACAGCAGAGTATAGACTGTACCTAACAGATGGAAGTACAGAGAGAGGTGTGACGTGTATACTCGAGTCCGTACAGAAATATACATATTGATGTATTTTTCAGTTACATACGTGCAGCGTCTCAAGTCAGGGTCATCAATGGTGTCAGTGAGGTTGAGGCCCAGCCGAACACACTCTGCAGCGAGAGGACTGAAGACATCTTTGCCGATGGTTCGGGCCAGCACAGAGAGAGTATCTAACAGCAACAACCCAAGATCATCAACATCCATTTATTCATGCTGTTGCCATTTGTGTTGCCTTACTACAGTAAAACAAACTACAGTATATGTATGACAAGATGTCATACAGATTCCAGTATTCTCTATAAACCAGATTTACTTTGAAAATGCCTGGGGTTTACCTACCCAAGGACTGAGTTTGCAGAGACCTCATTTCCTCTGTGGTGGTAGTCAGGAAGCCCTTCAGGCTTTCAATAACCGGAGGGAAGTAGGGAACCAGCAGCTCCTTGGCAGCATTGGCTGGTAAGACAGTGATTCACAAAGGGGCTTGGGTCACTTCGCCTCAATCCAAGCAGCAACAACATTTTTTTGCTAGCTTGTTTCATAGTGGAACAAGTGTCTCCTGGTTGACGTTACACCAACCACCCGGTTTTATTGACAAGGACCCCTTCAGCCTGAAATGACCTGGCATATTGTCTGGCTAAAATGCTAAAGTGCTCGCTCTCTCTCAGCGCTCCACACTAAAAATACCCATCTCTAAGCCAAATTAAACTATTGACTTGCAAACTGAGGCTCAAAAATATAAATACCTATGTTAACTATGACAATCTTGTGTTTCTTTTAGTGTTTGAATTTGGAAGATAATCTCTGCCAAAGTTAAGATTAACCTTTAGCTTACATAGTAAGCCAGAAAAAAATGAAGGATTATTTTCTTTTGCAGGTCTCACTCTTTGACAGCTTCTTACCTATGGCACCTATGGCAGACACAGCAAGCTCTTTTATCTTGAGGTTTTCAATGTTGTTGAGGGCAGACAACATGGTGTCCATGAGGGTGGGCAGGTAGGGCTCAATATCTGCTCCTGTTTAGCAAAACAGAAAGATGAGATAAAGCATGCAGATCCTGTTCCAAAAACCTTGGATGACAAAAGCTTTGGCTAAATCCTGGATACCAATGCACTTGAATTGTATGATGGAACCTTTTGCAACCTTTTGTTGATTAGTTTTTTTTTTTTTTTTTTTTACACAGGTTCATTGGAAAGTGTGAGTTTTTTGTTTAAATGAATGTCAGGAAAATGAAGTGACTATGTCAGTCACTGCATGGACCTTTTTTCAGCTTACCTAGGTTCTCCATGAAGTTCTCTAGGGCATAAAAGGCCTTAGTGACATGGCCAACCTTGGCCTGGTTCAAGGACGAAAGGTAGCTCAGCAGCAAAGGCATCAACTCTGCACAGTACTTGCTCACTTCAGGCTGGGAAGAATAGGTGGATTTTTTTTTTTTACCATAATAATACAAATTCTTGTATTCTGTAAAACCATAGCTTTATATGAGCACTTATATTTATAAAACTATATTAAGTAAGCAGTACTCTGTGTCAAAGTGAGTCCATGCCAAGAGATATTGTAATTTGTATCCCATCCTACACACACAGTCCCAAGTGTGAACTGTGAGCATTCAACGGTTTCAAAATATCAAAACCTTTGTAAACAATTGTAACAATATCTATTTAGAAACACTTTTCATTAAAAGGCATAATTTCAAAAAATGTGTAAGAAAAGAAAAAAAAATGTATGTACCATTATGTGTGTTGCTGTGAAGAGTGTGTGTTGACTCACCTGTAAATGTTCGGAGAACTGTCCCAGGGCAAAAAGGCTGGCACTGCGCACCACCTGATTACTGTCAGAAAGACTCTGGCACACTGTCTGCAGCATTGATGACAGCATCCTGGTGTAGATACAGACAAAAAGGTGAATATACTCAAATCCAGGTGATTGGGATTAGTCAGCCAACAGACCACCCCTCACAAAGAAAACGAGTACTCTGAAAAATAAATGAATTTTAAAAAAGCAAAAACAAAAATATAGGGAACTTTGTCAACTGGACATACTTGGTGCGTATGTGGTCGGCACATCCTTCAGCCAGCACAGCAAGACACATGAGACCCCCCTTCCTCTGATAGGGGTTTTCACTGGCAAGACAGGCCTGAGTGAGGGGCATCTTAAACAAAAGACACAAAGGAATACACTTTCAAGACCGTCTGGTACCGGAGTTGGGGCTCTTACTTATTTAAATGCACAAGGCAGTTTTAAAGACCTAAACAAAAGCATCCACACAACATATCCGTTACCATTCACATTGATATCTAAATGACCTACCAATTGTTGAAACAGTTTCTCTGGGGGCATATGGAGTGCCATAGTGTCAATAATCTGAAAACACAACCAAAACAATTCATCAAGATTAATCTTCAATGCAACGCCACAGTGAATCTACTGAAGCTGCTGCAAAGTACATTTTGTTCCACAAAAGACAAACACATTGTATTTCAACACAAATTACTTTGCCCCACCTGGGCAGCACAGTGTTTGGGATTGTCGTTGTCGGCACCATCAACGTTGTCATCCTCCTCATCTTCTGGGTCCTGCTCACCCGGTGGGGGAGCTGCAATCAGCACGGGGAAAATGGCCTGCAGGATGGGGTTCAGCAGCTTCTGCTTAAGCACCGTCTACAAAAGTAGAGACAAAAGATAAGGACATTGTTTTTTTGTTTTTTTTTCTTGGCTTAGTAACATTACTACACCAAGCACTTTATTTCTCATCAAGCTAGCTGACATTGCATGTCATTTCTTCTTCTGGATATGGGGGAAAACCTATACTAATAATGATGCTCTTTCCAGACAACTGAAAGAAGTTCTTTGTCCAGTTTTCCCAAAACAGGGTAATTTTATGGTCAGGGCACAGGGAAAATGTGTAGCTAGAACAGAAAAAGAAACAACTGTGTCTGTGCATAAAATTTTACCTAATCTTGAAATGTCCATGAAAATCAAGACAAGACTGAGGGACAGCTGCCCACTATCTCCTAAGAATAATAGATCCAGAAGGATTGAGGTGCACCATAACTACAGACACTGTAGAAACCTGTTGTCCTGTTCTTGATCGTTGTGACTCATTACAAACTGAAGGACGGATAAAGGTCCTTTACTTACAGTAGCTGATGGGTGACTTTACCTTGCTCTTCAGCTTGATGAGGAAGGCAATGCAGGAGAGTGCTTTCACCCGCAGAGAGTCACTCAGTGTGGTGTCACTGCCCACCTGACACAAACATTGATATTAAACATATGTTGTTTGAATTCTCATGTATGACCCTCCAAGCACTCCGATAACAAACATTATTTGTCAGTTCAGAAACTAAAATGAAACTCAGAACACAAAACTGGGAGCTAAAGACAGAATTAAGACAATGAGCTCACACCTCCAAGCAGAAGCGGACAATGTCAGCAACATGAGGGATGATGATGGACACCTCACTCTCCATGAGCTCATTAAACACCTCCATGGCCTCGCTGGCTTGGTCCTGTGCAGACAGAGACAAACCCAATAATTTAACAGGTCTGATTTATCCATACCCTTAAATACACTTAACTGACAACAAAAACAGCAATACTTGTATATAAAAAAAAATGTATCTAACATTTTACAATATACCTGATCTGCCTTGATGAGGTGTTTCAGAGCGACAATCAGACTTGGGATGATGGAACGCATCTGGTTCTGTAGGGCAGCAAAATGTCACTTAAAAAGTGTCTCCTACATGTTCAAAATTACAATCTTTTAGATGCAATTGACATCTATGTTTTGTTAAAACAATTTGTCCCATGTGTAATGGTCTGAATGCCTGCAGTGTACTATTTGGAACTCTGTTCCTGCCAAATGTCAAAGTTAAAACAGTAACACCGCCTCACCATCTCTTCTGAGCCAGTGTATGCCGTGATGGCTGTGAGGGTGAGGATGCAGTAGTACAAGGCTGTGGGATTGTTGTGGTCCTGTAGTACAGTATTAAACAGCTGCAGCAGCTGGCAGTAGTGAGGCTTGAAAGGCTCAGGGTTGGACTCCATCACCTTATTCAGCAGCAGGAGGCCAACCTGTTAGGACAGAAGAGTTTGGATATTCCCGGGCTATTATTGACCGTGTGACACAACAGAACAGATGATTTAAATATTCAAAAAACTGTAGACAAACTAACACTTTAGTCATAAAAGGAAAAACTAAAATAAAAAAGCTCACATTTGACTTTTATCAACTGTACCAGAAAATAGGCAGTATTCTGTTTTTCAGCTATAATATTCCAGCATTTGTGACACGGCCATCTTGTATCTCGTCTGTAGAGAAATTAATTGAGCTACTCATGCAGGCTGGACAATAAACACCAATCTGCAGCCACAGCTTATAAATTAGTCCAGCAATGTTCGGCCACCATTTGGAGGTGCTACTGCAAAAATACAGTCAACTGTTAAATTAGGAGATAAATGAACCTCATCTAAACTCCGAGGTGGTTCACGGGTCCTTTACCTGTCTGTCATGAGGGTTGCTGCTCTTGGTGGACTGATTGAGGAGCTGCAGCAGGGCAGGCCAGCGGTCTGGTGTCTCATGTTTAACCATCACTGCACACAGTTGGGAGAGCGAGTGCTGCACTGTGTGCCTGGAAAAAAAAATAAAAAATTTAAAAAAAAAGAGAGATACGTAGGCTCATCCATACATAACATTTCACAAGTGCGTATAGCTATATATGGCCATACACACTTGAGGTAACATTTTATCTGTGTCACTGTCATTTACAACATTTAAAACCTGGCTAAATTAACACAAAGTAGGTTTTTATTGTATGAACTGGATAGCTTACTCCATTTCCTGCATGAAGGCCTGCAACACCACTGCTTTAATGCTGTATGAACAAAGGCAAACATCACAATAACAACTCAACGACTGGGTGTGGTCTGACAATAGTGCGAAATTCTTCAATGAAAAGTAATAGCAGACATTGTAATAGTACCTCTCTCTGTCATCAGGGCTAATCTTCTTCCAGTGCTTCTTCACTCTCAACCTTAGCATCACTGCAGCTGACTGGCGGATCTAAGATGTACAACCAGGAGAAGATTAGATTTAGTTTATATCAATGAAAGCACACACTCAAAAAAAAAAAAATTACACCCATCACTATCACTCTCTCTCCCACACAATACCTGGGGGTTTTGGGAGCCACTCATGACAGCACACAGGGCTGGTATAATGGCTGGGTCTTTGAAGGCCTGTTTCAGCTGGGCTGTAGCCTGAAAGGGGCCAAAAGAGGTCTCACTAAGTTAGCCTGGCTGCCACCAATATATATTTATTGTAGAAATCACAGGGCACCAACACACATTACTACGTGCAGCTGAATGAATGACAACCCAAGCCTTGGTTTGCCTTTTTTACAATGAAGTTTAAGTTAGCTATTACTTAACTAACAGTAGACAGCTAATAAGGTTAGAACACAGTGGTGCTAACGTTTCATATCATGACCAATTGCCTGACAGTTAACTAGCTAGCCGTAACTTACGTTAACTTAACCTTAACTGGTCGGTTAGCTAGCTTAATTCGATAACCTTTAGTTATTTGTGGCGTTACCTGTTGAATAACCGCATTGTCAGGCTGTGTCAGCTGTGAAAGAATTAGCTCAAGTTTGTCTGTCATCTCGGGGGTTCAGGGCTATCGCCGTTGGTTAACCTGTTGTGACCGTTAACTTATTTCTAATAAACGTGGCTAGATACACGAGGTGTGGTGATCTGCAGTGTCCCAAGTATGCTACACCTGTCAAGTATGTAAACAAAGCCTCTGTAGGCAGGGCTAACCGCTAGCTACCGAGTTTGCCGTGGAATTTCACTTTTTATAGTCGAATACGTATTAAATGATGAAACCCGAATTGGCAGCCTGACAGATTCGAGCCTCCTGCTCGGTCTGGTCCGTTAATGCTTCAACTGCCAGCACGCGGGGCAGAACCGGCCAGGAGCTCCATGTGAGCGGAGTTAAAGGGACCTGCAGCCGGCGCAGTGCTCGGCGTGCTGGAAACAAACAGCGCCTGCAGCCGGATAGGAGGCCATGGCGCGACAGCTTCAAATCAATGGCGCAAAGTAACCAAGTCCATTTAGTGAAGTTGAGGCACTTTGAGATACTTGTACACGGCCTTATTATTTAAATGTGATGCTCCTTTATACTTGTACTCCACTACATTAAAGAGGGAACTATTGTGGGGTGTTTTTCACCACATATATCTAACAGCTGTTATTTATTATATTAGTCACTTTGTACATTTTACATCTTTTAGGAACATCTTGCTAAAACTAATGCATCCTAATACAACACTAAGGCAATAAATGCTACCTTCATTAAGGTTATAATGTTCGGTTTTTACTGAAACTGTTTTACAGTGTGGTCATTTAGGAAAATGTAGTTTCTGGTGTTGTTGAATTGTATTGCATTACACAGAGAAGTGTGGGTTATCAGCCGATTTTAGCTTTTTGCAGATACATCTGTATCGGAAGAAAGACATTGCAGTACAGAAGAAGGCTGCAAAAATTTCATTATTGGTTAATCTGCAGATTCTTTTTTTCGAATAGTTGATTAATCGTTTAGACTTTTAAATGTCAGAAGATTGTGAAAAATGCTGCTCACAATTTCCCCAGAGTCCAAGGTGACATCCTCAAATGTCTTGCTGACAAAAAAAATGTCTAAAGCCCAAAGACATTCAGTTTACAGTGAAATACAGAGAAAAGCAGCAAATCCTCACATTTGAAACGCTGGAGCTAAAGGATATTTGGCATTGATTGTCAAAATCGTTGCTTTTCTGCCATCAACTAATTGACTCAATGTTTCAGCATTGGTACAGAAATACCAAAGATGTTTGTGAGGTCATTTAGATAGTTTGTTCACCAGAGAGCATGGAAAGTTAAATGTTTCCAACTCAATTCTCAAAATTCAATACAAGCCTCTATATACTCCAAATCCAGTATTGGCCACACTATAATAATTATCTTAAAAAAAATATGATGCAACTGTCAAACTACCATACACTTTATAAAGTAGTTAAAAATATCTGAATTTGACCATCTACCACATTAAGGTGATGCTTGCACATATCAGTGATGATAATACTACACTGAAAGGGACCAGTCTATATATATATATATATATATATATCATATAGACTGGGTAAGTTAAATTTGTATGCGAGTTGCCAACATTTAGAGATGTTGGCTGTAGAGATGTCTGCATCTATTGAATATAAAGAGCAGTTTCATGTAAACTAAAGACATCAATTCCTACATGAAACTGCTCACAACAAATCCGTGGATTATCTTGAGTAACCGGGACTTGCTTTCTGGAAAGAAACATTGCTCTAGAGTTTTTCAAAAGTATTTTTTGGCACTTTGGGCACCACAAGGTGAGTGAGTGCCATAAAGTAACACCATATTCAAAAAGTTCAGACATCTCTACGGCCAATATCTCAAAAACTCTGCAACTCACACCAAAGATGGATAAATAGCACTACAGGTAAGAGAAAAAAGTGTGTATTTTTTTTTAGTTTGGGGTGAACGGTCCCTTTAAGTCAAATTGTTAATGCAGGACTTTTATTTGTATTAAAGTATTTTTCTATTTGGGTATTACTACTTTTTAACTAAAGGACCTGAACAGTACTTTTTTCACCACTGATTAAATCGAAACACAATTTCTGTTTAAACTACAGAAAAGGATTGCATGAAAGGGCCTTACTGTTGTAGACCAAGGCTAATTGGGAAACTGTGTGCTGGAGAAGGCCACCACACGAGTGATCATTTGCACATTGACAACAATTCAACAAGAGAGACGGATGGCCCTGTACTTCACACCCAAAATAGCCTTGACAACACGCCTTCAGTGTCTAATCTGCGGAGTAGATGAAAGGAACACTGAAGTGCATAGGTTTTAGATGTACTGACACTTACTGGGTAACCAGTATTTACTGTTATAGCTGTATTATAGGAGGGTAAGAAAATCTTCCATGGTTTACATAATAGCAAAGAAAATATATTTAAACAAACCATAAATGATGATGTTCAAATGTATAGCTACTCTGCCTTTCTTGACTGAAGTAGTGCCTTACAGGCACGCTTACGAAATACACTAAAGTATGCCTTGTCGCCTGACTACTCTGTGGTCCCATTAGCACACCAATTCAAATTACCTGTACAACGGAGACCTCCACCTGTATGGGCTGGCTCGTCAAGAACACATCCTGATAGGAAACTGTAGAAATGCTAATGTACCCATTAGACTTCTCGTCATCAAACCGCCTCGGCTCTAACTGACTCATTACCACATTGAAAAGAACCACTTGGATAGGAATGCACAGGGTAATCTAATTCATCTTTATGAAAAGAACTGCAAGTGGGGATAATGGTAGTTTGCATCAACATGTCTAACCCTGGTCCTACACAATTACAGGGGGTGGAGTGGGGGGCGGTGTTGGGACATGAAGCTATAGGCTCCGCCTTTGAACATTTATGTGCAAAGTTCAGAAATTAAACAGTTAAATATGTGTTTTACATCATCTTTGAGGCTAAACGTATCATTCCTCACAGAAGGCACTGTCAAACTAAATATTCTGTCAAAGGCGTCGTAATAAATTTACTGCCTTAGGTCTATGTTTGATTTCTCAATAATCAACAATAACACTGACTAAAATGTATTAGTGGTTCATAAACTATTCATGCTTGAGACCCAGATACGATACTTAGTCTGTTGGTCTGGGACTGAAGCTCTTGGAAACATAATTAATTGTGCCATTGGGGGAGTCAACAGACTCATGCCCACAGTTTAAAAAGCACTGAAGCTTATGTGCTGACAAGGCAGCATGTTATTTCCGACGTTATTTAATATCTATATTTGGATAGCCCCCCTTTTTTTTTAATAAGTTATGTTTAATGTGCAGATGCTGATTTTGTTGGGGTGATGCGAGAGGGATTGTAAAACTGTTTGGAACACAAAAACCCTTCCCTGCTTAGATAGATCTCTTGCTGCACAATGTATTCATCAAGGCAGGGAAGTTTGTTTTGTATGCCAATGCTCAAGATGCCATACAAATATTCTGGGGTTTTTTCTTAAATGCATTAACAGTGAGATGCAATGCAGCCCTTTCCTTATTGAAGGATATGAAAAGATGCTTCTGAAAGCTGAAGGTGTGCCCCTTAAGCAAACACCACCACAAAACACCAACTATCTGAGCCTCAGAAGTCTTGTCAAGAGACAAAGAGTAGGTGCCCTGATCCTCCCCCTGTCGTCCCCCTGTCGTCCGGGGTAGATGGGTGGGCGGGGGTGTGGGGGGGGCATAAGCCATCCATTATGCTTAAGAGAAAAACAGGGCATGAGAGATAAGCATATTTTATCTCAAAAAACAGTTTTTTCCTTTCAAAGTAAAATGTCTATGATCAAGGTTTTTTGATTGTAGTGTCTTAACAACTATTGATAAGTTTGGAAGCATTTCACACATGTTTTAGTGCTTTAGCAGGGTCTGGGGTGATTTGTGCCAAAGGCCATGGGTTAAGTTGTGCCAACCCAACTTGTGATTATTTTCAACATATTATTAATTTGTAATTGTACATTGTACTGTAAATTATGTGCCAATCTTCATTTTAGACCAAATCCCATCATGCCACGCACTTAGAAAAGGAAGACAGACAGGGCTTCAAGTTGGACAGAGCAGTGAAAGCGGTGCAACAGGGAAAGACCATTCGTCAGGTGGCAAGGTAGATGAAGATCTGCAGGATGACATTGAAAAGATTCATGGAGAAGAAAAAGATAGGAGAAATAACAAAGACAGGGTATAAGAGAACAGGACGTACCAACCAAGTCTTTAAAGAAAACATGGAGACAGAGCTTGTAGACCATATAAGGGCACCAGCAGCAATGTTTCACCGCCTAAGTGCCATGAGCGGGCTTTTGAGTATGCACAAAGAAATGGCATTGATATCCCTGCCAGCTGGATCAGAGAGAAAAAAGCAGATTAGGTTAAGTGTGCATTTATTAAGGAAAAGTTATAGGGAACATTAATAATTATTTTCACAGGACATGCTCATCATCAGTTATCACTATGCACATCCCACAGAGAAGCAAAATTGGGTAATTTTACTTCAGAAATCACTGGCACAATTTAGCCCAACGTTTTCTCCCCAAAGACCAAATTTTTTTCACCAAAAGCTATATTTCTGAAACAATTTATTAAAGATCCAAAGTTATTGTTCTCAGGGATGCACCACATCCTGAAATATATATATATATACATTCTTGAGTTGAAGGCATTGCTGCCATGGCCTCACTTTAAAGTCACTTTGAGTAAAAACTGGCACAACTCACCCCACTTTCCCCTACAGGTAAGAGAAAAAATATGTATTTTCGATTATAGATATTCAATAAGTGTAATTTGAACATGTTTAATACAGGTAGAGCATGGTGGTAGTGTTAAAAAGGTGGGCTACTTTAAGGAGGTTGTTATTTAGTAACTCTTTCTAACTTCACTTTATTTTTGTCTCCAAACCTGAAATTGAATTTAAATGCAAATGAGTAGCCTCGGTGGCCAATGAAACGGCACTCCTGCCTTTCATGAGATGAAGGGCGAATCAAAGAGATTAACTCAAATCAAAACACCCACCCACATCCCTGCCCACACCGACACACGTCTTTATAAACTGCCTCTGAGAAGCAGAGGCCAAGTTTTTCAATTTTATTGACCCTGTATGTTATAACGTTAACTGGATAGGTTCTTATTTGTCTCTTCAGATTTACGAGGTTGTCCTGCTATAAATTTAGGCATTTTTTGGCACCAATACTTGAGCTGTAATTGTATTCTCTGCGTTTTAACATTTTTATCGCAACAGGCAAAACTGCCAAAGAAATGGCAAACTGGAGGGCGCGAGTAACTATCGACTACAACCCCTCTTATGCCTACGGCTACGGACGGGTGTGCCAACCCGGGCCCGAGCAAAACCCCGCAAACATGAGCAACTGGGACGAAGCTGGAGTCGCGGATCTGAGCAACTACAACGCCGGGGCGGCACAGGGCTACTACGGCGCCAGGGAAGAGGCCCCTCCGTCCCACAGCCCGGAGCAGCATGCCGCGAACGGCCATGGACACTACCAGGACTCCGGGGTTGTTTACCTCAATGACGCAGGCCGTGTGCTCCAGGGCGGACCACACCAGGCCGCCTACGACGCAATGCCACATGAGGCCAGGCGGGCCGGGAGAGATTCAACCAGTGACTCGGATGCGCACACCTCACCAGGTATGTAACGTTAATGCTGGTTCTAACTCCAGCTAGCATTTTCCAAATTAACGTTAGCTTAAGTTGACGTTAATAAACGCTGTGAAACTCCGCGGACCATGTTGCAGTCGTAACTTGCAACATTTAACTTTTGCGTGTCGGTGCTTACGTTCCCCAGTTGGCTGCCAAACGAGATGATTTCTTCCTCCAGAATTGGCCGTGAAGTCCAATTCAGTTCCATCTTGGTTTTTGAAAAGGGCTTCCCAAACTGTCCCGCCAATGACTGTTGAGTGCTCCCGGTATAATTCAAGTGGCGACATCTCGCGACAGAATATGAGAATATCGAGGGCGAAAGTTGTGTGTACGCTATGCTTAAATACAGGGCAGAATTTATAATAATGTAAAGTATAAGAGGTTCAGCAAGATATATTTATATATATATATATATATATACACACAGGTGGCGGGCTTGTTGGGGTTCTCTGTTACATAACATTTTCAATAAATTGCAGCGGAGACTGTATTCCTAATGCCGGAATCCTTGGGAGTGGACTACTAACGGTCTCTCCTGTTAACTGTAGAAACAAACTCACGCTTCTGACAAGTTACTGGCTTGATTCGGGTCCATGTTAACCCTTGTGCTCACCGTTTGTCCCCCCTCACTTAGAGTCATGGAGTTCCGGCAGCAGCAGGGAAGGGATTCTCCCCCAGGCAGACCCTGCTACCTGGGCAAAGAAAGAGGTTCAGGACGAGGCAAGCGCTAGGACCGCCGAGGCCAGCGCGAATGTTTCCAACGCTCTCATGGAGGAGCCGAGGACCTATGCGGTCATCGGGAACGAGAACATCAACAACACGATCCCTCTACATGAGCCAGTAGCTGAACCAAAGAAGCCAAGCGCTGCTGCTAACCCCAAAGGAAAGGTCCGGGCAGCCTTCTCAGAGAGTCAGATGAATGCTCTTGTGCAGCGCTTCAGTGTGCAGCGGTACCTCACCCCAGCTGAAATGAAGAACCTGGCAGATCTAACGGGGCTGACCTACAAACAGGTGAGGGACTTAAGAGGTTGCTGGAGCACACACACTGCGCAATTGAATGTATGTACACTTTCTGATCAGTTTGGCTCTCCTTCATCTTTTCCACCTTCATCTTGTTCGTAGGTTAAGACCTGGTTCCAGAACCGAAGGATGAAGCTCAGGAGGCACCAGAAGGACTCCAGCTGGGTGTCTGAGCGCTACACCACCAACAAAGACAACGCAATTCGTGAAGCCCTATTCACCAACGTTCCCCCACATATCCCACATGTAAGTACCATACCATTTTTTTTTTTTTTGCAGCATACAGCACAATGTGTCAGTGGGGTTGCATTGCATTTATGTGTTTTCTTTGAATTTGTACCATATTGTTTTAGGGGATTTGGCAATTTTACAAACATTGCATATATTGTTTTATATAATTCTGAGCAAGAACTCAAAATATTAAAGGCAATGAAGTTGGAAGGCAGTTTAAAAAGTGGGATCAGACCATTGTCCTGCCCAGGGTTTCCTGTTAACTGATAACAGAGAAACCAATGCTTGGACATACAACAAGACGTCCATAATGGAGGCCTAACCATAGTCCGGTTATGGTCTTAAAGGCGAGACGAAACACGGTCGAATGATGCACTGTGACTATAGTAAACATGACACCATTACTCAACTAGATACTAATTTTACCTACCACTTGTTTGTCTTTCAGTATCAGGGAGAGGCCCCGCCCAATCTTAAGGAGCATTACAACCAGCACATGATGGAGGCAGCCTTCAAGAAGACTACGCCACAGAACCTGGCCTTCTATCTGGCTGCTATGGGCTCTGCTGCTGGATCTGCTGGCTACCCCTCCTGGTCCAATGGCTCACCCCAGACGCCAATGCCCACCATGCCACAGGCTGCTGGCTGGCCCATGACCCCAGGCGCCGGCCATTATCAATACAACCCAAATGCATTAAACTCGACCAGTAGTAATCCTGTAAATAACACCAGGCACGACGCAGGCTTTGCCCGCAAGGATGGGGAGCCTTTCCACGGCCTCAATGCAGCCATAGTACATAATGCCAGCCAGTAGTCGATGTTTGAGCTGATAAGCATGTGAGCATTTCTATAAATGTGACCCAACAGCCATGTTAATATTCTTCCATTCAAGTTTCCTTGCTGTATTTTGTAATTAGGGTATACTTTTTTTTTTTTTTTGCTGCGTGTACCTGTGCCTTGTTCATGCTCCTGTTCACAAGTATCTTATTTTTTCCCATTTTTTTAATTATTATTTTTTTTAATCCGGAACTTTTATTTTTCTAAAATAAACCAACTAATTAAGGTACTTTGGTGCGTTTTTTGTGCTTGGTGATACTAGATGTGTCCAAGTTGGGTGTATCTTTGGGTTACACTGGTTTTTGGAACGGTTTAAAGGCAAAGTACTGCTACCGATCCGATGTGCACAGAATCAAAAAGTTTTTTAATTATTTTTTTTTTCTTTTAAAATACAGGTTCACTTTGGAAACTTGAAACATTGTATTGTGTTTTACTAAGCGCATATGGTAACAGCGTGGGAACATACATGTATGCATTGTATTCCTCTAACTTTTGATTAAATAGTTAACTGCATTTGAAGTGTCTGTTTCACAATTGGTATCTAATTGAAAACACTAGCTGTGACAGGAAAAATGCTTATTAATGCCCCACTAATCCTAGTGGGGCAGTTTGTAAACTTAAACACGCCCAAAGGCTCAAACATACTAGCAGCGTAGCATTTTTGGTTGACATGGTTTTAGGCTATGCTGTCACTTGGCTATAAAGAAAGTTGTACAGTAGATCAGTCTAATATAAAATCAATGGGAAAAATCAGTACGTGGGCAAAATTGTATTAAAGCATTTTATTGAAAAGACTATATACATCAGAACCAAAATCAGTCAATTGTGAAAGTAGAACACCATAATATTGCTCCATCACCAACATTTTCCAACAGCTCTTCAATCTACAAGGCATCATTCCTTTCATCCAATGTAGGGCCAGTGCAAAACAGAATTCTATTATATTTGAATGGGAGGCCACTACTGTATGTGTGAGAGTATAAATGCAAGTAATAAAACTTGCTGGATGCCACACTGCATCATACAAAGATCAAACCCACTCACTCACATACATTTTACCCATTCACCCTTGATGGGACACAATCATCCCTTTGTACCAAGATTTCCCATTTTATCCTTAAATACATGATTCCTCCTCCCCCAGCTCATCCTTCATTTGTCCATCGAGCCAGCTATTCCTTATTCCAAAAATGACAGCTCTAGTTGAATCATTAGCTCCTGTCAAATCAAGGATAAAGGCCCCTCTTTTTCCTCCCATTAACCCAATAGGAGGGGTGTGTGTGTGTGTGTGTGTGTGTGTTGTATATGATTGCTAGAGTGAAGAATGAGGATTGTCCATGTGTGCTATGAGGAATTGTTTGTTTATAGCTGTGTGTCTGTGAATGCACATTTCATGTCTAATCCATCTTGAGGCTACGGTAGATGTAGCGAATAAATGCCAGTGAGGCCCAGAAAGATACGCTGCCCAGCATCAGTGAGAAGACCAGCGCTGTGAGCAGAGAGTAGCCGAAGAACTCGGTGCTCTGCACCAGGCCGCTCATAGAGGACCGATTCCGGTAGTAGAAAACTGAGTAGACGAAGATGAAGAGGCCAGTGGAGCCGGTGCTAAGCACGCTCCGCCACCACCACCGGTAGTCCTCGCCAGACAACAGGAAGTAGGTGAGCGCCACAGAGATGCAGGCACCCACTGAGAGGAGGATGGCAAAGACGCACAGCAGGATGCCATAGAGGGTGTAGTGCTCTCTGCCCCAAACGGTGGCGAAGATGTAGTACAGCTCCACTGAGATGGCACTGAGGAAGAAAATCAATAGAAAGGCGGAATGAGTGTGTGGAAAATGAAATTCAAGTGGCTGTACTTTCAATATTTTTTTCCATTGGGGTTTATAAATCCTTAGAATAATAATTAACAGTGCTGGCTTATCAGCCGAGATGACATAAAAGCACCACTTGCACTGCAAACATTTAGATAGTAGCCATGACACATTATCCAAACCATTCTGGGCCCAAACAAGTAAATGTAATTCAAAGGCTAAATAACAGAACACCTAATAATGTGGAAATACATTAGAACGTTTGGTCCCTCAATGATATTTTCATTATTTGACAATAAATTCTCATACATAACAATTCTTGACAAAACAATAACATCTTATTGTGGAATATCCTGTTAATTGCTACGAAAACCTTTTTGAGGTTGGAAAATTTGATTTAATAAAAATTTATAAAATTTTTATTATGACTACTGAAAGGCGAGTCATGAACTTAAACTTAAAACCAGTATGTTTTGCGTGAAGCTCTTTTTACCTTTAGTGATAATCATCTCATATTCACGTCTCTGCTTTGTGGAGAGGAAGGACCTCTATGTCTTTATGCCACTAAAGTCACAGTTTGATTGTTTTCCATGCCTGAAGAAAGCTCACCTGAACGGCAGAAAGCCACCGATGGCCATGTGTACAGCCGTGTGTTTGTACCAGGGCTGTGCAGGGATCTGCCGGGCGATGTTGCGAGTGCGACAGGGCGCCTGGAAGCTGCCAGCTCGGTTCTTTCCCACAATGCCGCCGATGACGGTGAGCGGGAAGCCCACCAGCACCCAGGCACCCAGCAGAAGGAGCACGGTGGTGGCCGGCAGAGCCTGAGTGGAGCCGCTCCACCAGTGGATGGAGTTCACTACGCTCCATGTCAGGAACAGAGGGGCTGTGGGAAGGAATGACCAAGTGAATAAAGGACAGCCGTTGTTGTTAATCATTCCAGATAATTCTTTAAGAAATGTTGCCTAAGAGTATTGCTAAAAATGACCCACTACCTCAGTGTTTTAATGATGAAAATATGAGATAAGGCTGCTTAATAAGACCAGAATGATTCATGTGCCAGAAGGCATAATTTTTTTCTTCTACTACTTCCTGAACCTGAACAAAGTAGCGAATGCATTATAGATAAATGAATAAAGCATGAACTGAGTAGAGTATTATTGTCACATTGTACAGAACACTAATGGAGATACACTAGAGGTTCCCCTACCTCTCCAGCTGTATTCTTTAGAAATGGCACTATGAAAATCAGTGAGCCATTAGGCCTGGGTGAAAGCATTCCAGTTTCTCTTCTAACTGTTCAAGTAAAAGCTAAAAGCAAAAAGTCCGTATGAACAACATTACTACTGTAAATAGAAAATAGCCAAGAGAAGTGACAGCGTGCATCCTTATTAACGATATTTATCACTGAGGAAAAGTCTCATTCATTTTCATATAGAAAAATGATAACAAATTATTAGAACTTCAGTTTTAAACCTCTCGTTTGAATGTTGAATCTCAGTTATATTTGAGTAATTTTACAATTATTGCACTGTAAGAGGTTCAAACTAATTCCTGACACAACCAACAGAGCGCAAAATAATAATTATCAAGATCATCATTATCAATTTATTATCATTTCCTTCTTCAACTTGATTACCTAATTTTGCAATGACAAGTTTAATGCTTAAAGGGAAAACGCTGAGAGGAAAAATGTGAGAGTCCTAATGGGAGGAAATTAAAAGGAAACTAAGAGAGGATGGATGGAGATAAATGGATATAGAAACATCAGGCTATTGGCAGAGCGGAGATTATCTGAATCCATTGCAGACAAATTAAGTTTCCATAAAATGTAAGGACACTAACAAGTTAATGAACATGGTTTAATTCAGAAAAGGTTTCAGGAAAACGTTAGGGTAAATATATGTGAAATTGAGTATATTACAGTATATAGAGCCACTTTATTGATTGCTCCTCAACCGAGAGGTGGAGGGAAACCAACACACAGAATGACACCAGTAAACGTTGTGCGTCTCACCTTGCTCGAAGACACTCAGACAAAGTTCAGGCATGCAGACACAAGCACCTGGACATGTTCCAGTGCTATATGACTCCGCTCTTCCAACCACAGTGTAAAGCGATCCCAAACCCTACTTATCGGACTCACCGGAGAAGAGCGACGAGGTGAGGATGATGTTCCACACCCAGCGCTGGCCGCTGATCTGTGTGTAGAAGCTGCATGACACGTAGCCTGACACGCAGCTGGTCAGAGCGTACAGGACGATAGCTGCAGAGTTGATGGCGCCATGGCGGTGCACGTTGAACATGCCCAGCAATGCCATGAAGATGATTCCTATTGCAGTGATGAGACATTAAGAGTGATCAGACTTCTGCATTTAAGCTCTGTCCATATGACCTGCATGCATATGCCATTATCAGGTTTCTAGTTATAGCACTGTACATATTCAGTACAAAGACTGTTGTTATGGGTCATTTCCACACAGAACTAGTGTGCTAAAAACAGAACAATGATAGTGCCTGATAGTGTTTTGGAATTTAACAGACCTATGTGTGTGTGTGTGCGTGTGTGCTGCTGTGTTTGGGTGTATTCGAGAATGGACGCTCACCTGTGGCAAGGGTAAGGAACTGAGCTCCCACTCCCAGCACGGCGCACAGCAGGCTTTTGTAAGGGGGAAACCTGAAGACGTCAGTGTGTATGATCTTCCAGCCGTTGTCTCCCTGGTCCAGATCATCACAGCCGCCCTCCTCCTCCACATTGTACCTGCAGGTTAGGAGAAGAATGCTTTCACCTAAGATGTTATCATGTACCTGATGAGAAGAAAGACCACGGGAGTTTCACCTTGAGATGAAAGTTGATCTGTTAGAATTAAGGTCTGTGTGGTTAGGGGTGATTTGTCACAAGAAAAAGAGTGCACAAAGATATGCTATGATAAAAATCTAAAAACATCTCAAATTCACTTTATGTCTTTAAGAATAAACAAGAGACTGTATGTAACCGTATTTTACCTTGCACTATTGAAGAAGAACAGCAACTGCATGCAATGTAGATTCTGGAGGGAAAGACTGTCTTGTGTCTAAGTCTACAGGATCTAAACTTGAAATGTATATAATGTAAAAAAAAAAAAAAAAAAAAGTAGTATGAGTTTTAAGCTAAACTATTTAAGACGTTTTAAACGGAAATTATGAAAACTATTGAGCATTTACTACGTGATCGCAGCTAGTATAAATAGACAGTACAATTATGGCTGCAACTATCTCCTATTTGTATTATTGATCAATGTGTTTAATATCTTTTCAACTAATCAACATATTTCTATAAAATGAAAAAAACAAAAGTGAAAAATGCCTATAAAATTTCCCAGAACCCCAAGGTGACGTCTTCAACTTGCCTGTTATGGTGGACAAACGGTAAAAAACCCCAAAGATATTCAAGTTACAATGATGTAAAATTGAGAAAAGCAGCATATCCTCCCATTTCAAAAGATAGAACCAGCAAATGTTAGGCGTTTTTGCTTCATAAATGACAATCGACATGATTGCAGTAGATTCATTTTGTCAGTTTACTAAGCTGTTACTGCATTGTTAAAGAAATAAAACCTCTAAGGACTATTTTAATAGCCTTTACTGCCTTTATGTTTCTGTTCAAGACTTTTTTGATTACTCAAAGTGACGTTGGTCTGTACTGGCGATGCTTTGAGGTCTTCATCATTTAGTATTACCTTTCACATTAATGACATGAAACATAAAATTTCACATACGATGGCTCAGAAATAACCCGTTGAGCTCCTTCGCTGACTAACCTGGCAAAGTCATTCTTAAGGACCCGCATGAGGATGATGATGACGAAGCCTAGCAGCAGCACCACCAGCACCAGCGAGTTAATGATGGACAGCCAGTGGATCTCCAGCGTTTTGGGGAAGAACGAGTAGTCCCGGAGGCGCTCGGCTCTCCTGGCGTGAGGAAGAGGGGACTCGAACCAGCGCACGCTGTAGGTGTGGGTGACTGTCAGGCCGCCTCCACCCACCCCGACTCCGCCCACCGCTGCACCTGCCCCCTCCTCCAGGGGAACAGGTTTGACGTCTTTGACGGAGACATTGGCGAAGATCACTGAGTCGCCGTTGTATTCAATGTTGAAGTCTAGGTGAGTCCACAAACCCACCTGTTGGAGGTGAGAGAAGAGGGCAGGGAGAGAGAGAGAGAGAGACAAAGACAGAACAGAAGAGAAACAAAAAAGAAAGAGAGAGAGAGAGGAGGAGGAAGTGAGAAATACGAAGAATGACAGTGAGTGTAGTTCAGCTGAAACAGGAATGTTGCATAAAGATAAAACCTTTGAAAAACTTACAAAGTCTCTCTCTGTTTCTCTTTGTCTCCCTTACACGGTCCAATCTACTCCACATATCCTACAAACCCTCAGAAGCACCACAGGTTTACCTTGTGGCTGTGAGGCAGGAAGCCGCTCTCCTCTATGTATCCCACAAACCCCCAGATTGGAATGTCATCCAGGACAAATTCAAAGTAGAACAGCTCCTCGATGGCCTCACGAAGCTGGTCCACCTGACACACACAAAACACATCCCGTGTGTTTTAAGGGCCACAGCTTGTAGTTCAGCCTGTATTGGTTTATTTCAATCCAGTAGTTGGGCAAAGAACATTATTTATCACTGAGCCTGCTGTTGGTGTTGTAGCATCTGGGATGAACTTGCTCTGCTACATCCTCCTTCTCTCCAGAAACATTTACTTGAGGAAATGTTAAGCAATTCTTTCAAGAGCTTTCAATATCAATACAAAAAGTGGTCATATAAAATGGTCCTTATCTACCATCCAGTGAAGAATTCATGACGTGCAGTATTTTAAACTTAAAATCAAGCTACCTAAAAAATGATTAACAGCTTAAATCACCTTTGAGCCCAGAGTATTGAAACTTCACCCGAAATGTGTGGCAATGTGCAAAGTGTTAAGTTCAAACTATCCTGGTCTTTTGTACATAAATACCTGTTTCTCTGAGAGAGTGAGCTTGCAAAGAGTTTTTTTCTCCACGTTCTCTCGGAATCGGATGTGATATAACGACTCTGCCATCCTGTCGCCATCCAACACTTCTCCCAGACTCAGGGACTTGTGATGCACCTGAAGAAGAGGTGTTAGAATACGAGAAAACAGAGCGCAAAAAAGCAGCACAAATCATTAGTGGGTCAGAATTCTGTGAGCCAGTGATTTCAAAACAACACATACAGCTGTGGGGTAGTCAGAGCAGGCAAACTGAAAACAAAAACGCAGCTGGCTACACACTGCATGCTTGGTGTTGACGTACCATGTCCCATAACGTAATAAGTTACTGCCATTGTAAATGTGGGCCGCCACTGCCACCAACACAGTCACACTTCCAATGATGCCAGGAATTAAACGTTAAACAAAGGGACACAGCTCAGCTTATGTTGTCAGGTGCAATCCCTCAAAAGCAAAGGTGTTCAAAAATACAAATTTTCATATTTTTTTTATAGCAAAACACCACCCACTTCTCTTATTTCCTCCCATAATGATTAAAATGTGTTCAGAGATTTTGTGACAATCCAGCAAAGGATTGACACAGAAAGAAAATGCCATTTTAGAGCCATTTCATTGGACCCTTTCTTAAAACGTCTTATTATATGGCAACATTTGAAGTTCACGGCCAGATGGAGATAAACTACCTTTCAGATAAAAGCAGTCTTACAAGAACTGTTGAGACCTAGGTGTTACGCGAACACTAGTGTCTACGTTTAGCGTGACGAAACAATCCCCAGTTCCTCTGTGAATTACAGCGGCCCATTAATACTCGGTGAAACAGAACAAAGACTGACCTTCTCCGGGCTGCAAACAGGCAGGGTATAGTAGTGATATGTCTCCTGGGGGTTATGATAAGGGCCCACTTTGTTGACAAAGAGAGTCACGTTGTCCCCCTGCTTGTAGCCCACTGCCCAGCCTGAGAACAAGCACAGGATCAAGACGCTGTGCAGGCCCATAGCCCTCTGGCAGCCACCTGGCAGGTGTCCTATTCCACACCGCATAACCCCTGTTGCAAAGATGGACAGTTCATCAGGTATGATTTAAAATAGACTGTCTGCCCTAAGACTTACAGGATGCCTCTCATTTCAAGTCAAGAAATGAGCTCATGTGCATGCCATTTAGATCTGATAGGTGACGATTTATATGTCAAGTGGTTTAAATAAGAGTATTTTATGCAACCTCACTCCCTCAACATTCAAACAAACAGCAGAAAATTGAGAAATACTCAGACAGAACTGTGCACACTGTGACCACCATGAATTATAATGTATTTCATCAGTTTTCTCGGGGAGTGTTATCTCTCACCACATTTTGAAAGGGAAATGAGGATGCTACAGTAGAGTATGATGCTACGGCGCCATTATTTCCTTTCCTCCTAATGACCTACCCATACTATGGATTTAAAAGCAATAGTTTAGCCACACACATGTTGGCAGATGACTAGCCCCTCAACCTCAAACACAAAGCAGGTATCATCACTTTTGGGGTAGGATATAAAAAGAGGAATTTAAGAGCCATAGTCGGCTAAATGACACAGCAATGCAAAATGTGTGAGTTGTCCCAATGTTGCAGTTTTAATGCAGTTCAAATCTAGTTGATAACAATTTCTATCCTGTGTTGTGCATCATCATGCTGATTTTCAGAGTTGACCTGGAAGAAGCGTTAGAATGCTCTGGGGACAGCAGAGTTTTTATTCAAATGTGATTGGCCCTGAAAGATACTGTACGTGCGTGATGAACAGTGGGCATGGGTTTTTTTTAACACAGAAATAGGGATTTAGCTGGTTTCTGACCGGAACCAGCCGAGAGAACAGCTACATAGTCGTGCTGGCCCGGGTGAGCTCTCAAAAAAAAGAAGTAGTCTCAAGAGGCTGATCACTTGTCAACAATATTCTCTGGCAAACGGTCTCGTTTTTATGCCTCTTCAGGGTAGCAGCACAGCTCATCTTTTTAGTGCCGGGACAGCCATTAAAAACCCTCATTTCATACGATTTTGGTTTTTACAAGAACCCACCAAGTTTTTAAGATTTAACACAAAATTGTATCTGCTGGACAAATGACAACAGCAACGACCATAACCAAAGCGGTCGTGATTTTACAAACCCTTTGTACTAACATGTAGTGATGTTCAATAATAACTCAAATAGACCATTCTGCAGTATACTGCACTAAGAGTAAGAGCAAGGTCACGTATCAAAACGCAGGGCACATCACCCTGCAGATTCTGTGGAAAGAAACGTGAACATAATGAGGGGCCTCAATGATTCATGTAAAGCAAGCATCAACACTGCTTCATTCCAAAGAGGCACAGTGTATTTTCATTTTGAGCCCCGACACACGAAAGACCCACTCCCACCGCAAATGACAGAGAAGTTGGGGAAAGCTGCACTACCAGAATCACTGTTGTGTCACTCCGGTCCCGATGCTGCCGATCCAACAAAACCTGTCTGTCCGCCGGATTCCTCGGACTCCAGGCCCCGTCAGTCTCCTCTCTGCTCCGGTATGCGCCGATGCCGGAGCTCAGTGTAAATATTTACAGCTAAACATCCTGGAAACCCTAGATGCAATGTCCCAACGTATTATGCATTCATATCCGGGTACGCCAAGTACTTTTATTGACACGACACGGTGTAGAAGAAGAGGGGGTCCGACTCCACGTCACCTTAAAAATATGAAAATAACGACGACTCGGTAGTTTTCCGGAGTGGGCGGAGAAACAAAGATACACCTTCGACGTTACCGGTTATTCGCAGCCGGTAATAGTTTACCCTCACAAGCCATTTGGAATGAACGTGGTTTATTTTCGTGCTTTGACGCTACCTAAAAGCAACATTTAACGTTAGACCGTTTGAGCTCCTACCTGCGCGACTCTATTATTTTGCTGTATTGACCGGACTTCCTTCAACCTCAACGGACCAATCGAATGCCCTTCCATTCCTTCCTCGTTAGATTCAGACCTGGTTAATCACACATGCACGATCGATGCGCAGGTCTTCAGCGTCTTTGACGATGCCGTGCTCGACAGATTGATAGGCGATGCCTGCTATTTGATTACCCGCGAAAGACACGCAATTCCTCGCGCCCGACACGCCGGGACAAGTGCACAAACACGAGTGGATCAGCCAACTGGTGAGTGCTTTGTAAACAGTAAAACGGCTTAACCTCATTCAAAGTATAGAGATGACAACTGTCACTATTCGCTAATAGCATGTGCACTGTGAATAAATGTGACATTATTTATGTTTTAGCCCCCAACTAGCCACACGTTTGCAGCCTTACCTAGCTAAAGTACTTGCTAGGACCTTGTTCTATCACCGCAACCAAAATTTCTTTCAAAAAACTGACAATTTGATGTGGCCGTATTTCACTGTATGTCCACTTTCATAGAACATTGCTTACGGTATGCAGTAACTATTACCAGTAGATATCCTTTAATTCGGCGTGCACCCGACGAAGCAGCACATATGTAAACAAAACGTAATGTTAAACTTTTAAAGCCGGGTCGTGTAACGTTGTTGCTCTCCAGTTGTTAACGATGCTGGGGGAGCTCAAGCATTGTGTACCAGCCTAGAAAGTGTAGCCAGGATGTATATATGACAAAATAATCAATAAACATTATGCCACTGTGTTTCAGACTTGAGATTTCTTTGAGCTTCAGCCGAACACAATGGGAATACACGGACTTGCCAAGCTGATTGCTGACCAGGCCCCTGGTGCCATCAAAGAGCAAGACATCAAGAACTACTTTGGTAACTGTCCCCTTCAGGTTCCTTTCCCTACATGTTGGTGATGACATGAGAATGAGATCAGATGAAAGTTTAATGATCTCCCCAGGGTAAATTGGATCAATGCTGTGTCCGATGGTATGGGGATAAGATATAGAACAGAGCAAAATCACTTCCAAAAATGACAGCAATGTCAGATTGTAGGTCTGCTTAGTAATAGTTAGTAGTTTTAAATTGAGGGTTACAAACGTCTTTGTCTTTTATTAAAAAAAATGGGCAATTTCTCTTTTTTTAATTTCATATCTCATTCCATTTAGTCAGCCATATGATCCTTTGTGTAACTCCAGCTGCTTCAGCTGTAAATCTTTGTGCGGGGAGTCCCATTAAGACTACAGTACACAATGCCTCTTTCACCTAATGCAGGTCTGAACTTACGGGCAAAGGAACGAATCTTATGTACTTTAGTTTGTCTTATAATGCGGTGAATGACGGCTTGCTATGAAAACCAGGTTATAGATGGTTAAGAAAGTTCTTACCTTTGATGCCATTACTTTTCTGACCTTTTGCAGGCAGGAAAATTGCTATTGATGCCTCCATGTGTATCTACCAGTTCCTGATTGCTGTGCGACAGGACGGGAACGTTCTGCAGAATGAGGATGGAGAGACGACGAGGTACAACCAACCCCCCCCCCCACACACACACACACAATACAGACACTTTAAAATTCAGACCAAGAAGTCATAATGGGAGACACATTAGGAACACGGTAGTTCTTGGATGGATCCTTGACCAGGTAGCTTAAGTCGGGGCACAAGACTGAAAATATTGTTGCCACCGGCTTTCTCTGTTTCTCAGCCACCTGATGGGGATGTTCTACCGGACGATCCGCATGCTGGAACACGGCATCAAACCGGTGTACGTGTTTGACGGCAAGCCCCCACAGCTCAAGTCAGCAGAAGTTAGTATGGGCTCTGATTTCCTCTGGTGCTCTTCTCTCTGCATTCTGTCATTGTGGTAGCCGCAATCGGATCGCTCTGGCTTTATTCATTTCCACTGCTGTGTTTAGAATTGCTGTTGTTTGCAATTCACCTGCAAGTCAAAACGTGTGGCGAGAACTGTGACATTAATTAATCAACTATTTGTGCGATGATTGTCGAGTTTCTGAAAGTGACACACTTAACCCTGTTTAACCATGGTGTTAGTCTTTGTAGCCTGTTGTTTGATAGATCAGAACAACATCTTAAAACTGTCCTTAAGTGTAAATCATCTATTTGGCAATCAAAGGGGCAACATATGTCTCATGAAGATCTTACAGACTTACATTTGCTCTCACCCTCCTATTAAAATAATGAATTATGTTTGGTTTTCTGTAACCTCCATCATCCGACTCTTTCTCTTACTCTGTTTTTGCTCTTCTCTTCACCCCCCAGCTGGAGAAGAGAGGGGAGAGGAGGGCAGAAGCTGAGAAGCTGCTTGCTCAAGCCCAGGAAATGGGTACAGTTGATGCTTTTCGCGGCCTTATTGGGCTGTGTTTTTGCGTCGGCCCCGACCCGGTCAATGGGCGCAAGCTAATACATTTTGATAACTTTTTACTTTGGTTCTGTATTAAAATGTCTGCCATTTCTTTTTGTCTCAACCCAGGGGAACAAGAGAATATTGACAAATTCTCCAAGCGTCTGGTAAAAGTCACAAAGCAGCACAATGATGAGTGCAAGAAGCTGCTGACGCTGATGGGAGTGCCTTACATCGAGGTTAGATAAACTCTCACTTTGCTACAACTGTTGCTGGCTTTAAGAATTTTTCCACAGGTGTATTGAGGAATCTTCCGTGCTTTTTCTGACACTTTTATCCTTATTTGTCCAGTTACGTGTTTGTTGTCGGAATAGGCTTTAAAGGCCCTGAAAGACAGAAAATGTGGCGTTAAAACAAAAACAGCAAATGTTCCATGAGGAATGGAACGTTTATGAATCACGACTTGCAAAAAGGCATAAGAAGTATATTTTTGTTGTTGCTTTGACACCTGAACAGGAAGTCCTCACCCTCAATAAATCTGGAGAAATAAATTTGACATTAATGTACATTTAAATGCCTGCCACTCTTCTGTATGCCTGGCAACTAAAGCGTCCCCCCCCTATGTCAGAGAAATCAATTGCCACAGGACGGGACTGGGTGAATCATTCTGTGAAATGTAATTTGATGTGTTTTGCATTGTAGGCTCCATGTGAGGCGGAGGCCAGCTGTGCTGCGCTGGTTAAAGCAGGGAAGGTCTTTGCCACAGCAACAGAGGACATGGATGGGCTGACCTTTGGGACAAATGTCCTTCTCAGACACCTCACCGCCAGTGAAGCAAAGTAATGTTGCACCTACATCCCGCTGTTACTGCATCATTGTGTTCCACTGTTAGGCTCTGCAGCGGAGATGGTCGGAGAGTGGAGATGACTTCATGCTTTCCCCTGTTTCGATCTAATGAATGAATCTTATTTCTATACTCGATAACGATAAAATTCAACTTGCAATCAATTCCATTTTATTTAACTATCCATAATTGTTTTGGCAACAAAATGGGGCCAAATGTGTTGTTATCACAGTTCACATGTTCTGTAAATTAAACCATACAAAAGAGTAGTGCTGTTCCCTACATTGTCTTCTCCGTTTTATTAAAGTAATAAAACTCATCAGGAAAAACTTCGACCATGGCAGAACTGTTTGTTTCACTATGAGCCAGTGGGAACCCAAACATATTATGTCACATATCATCCTGTCTTACTCTTAATTAATCTTTGGTTTATTATGTACTGTATATTTAAGGCTTGGAAGAGGAGACTAGAATATGTAGTGTTAGACGAGTAAGAATTATTACATTTAATTGCAAAGTACTTTATGCATTAGATAATACATCAAGGAATTAATTTGTTTCAGGAAACTTCCTATCCAGGAGTTCCACTTCAGTCGCATCCTGCAGGACATCGGCCTGACCAATGAACAGGTACAGTGTTTTCTTTTTCTGACTTTGAGAAAGTGGAGCACGTTTTCTAATCAAGAGAGTCTTCGATCATTGCCATTCATCTAAGATGCAAGAGCCACTTCCTCTGCTTTGGTCATGCTGCTTGTGCGCTCTGCAAACTGTCACCTTACAGTAGTGCAGTGTCAGCACGCCGCAGTAATTAGACCTGTCTGTGCTGTGGGACTGTAAACACAGTTGGATCAGGAGGGATATGTCGGCCTTTCTTGCAATTAACTCCGTCTTCTTTCCATGGTCCATCCTAGTTCATAGACCTGTGTATTCTGCTGGGCTGTGACTACTGTGCCACCATCAAGGGGATTGGCCCCAAGAGAGCCATCGACCTGATCAGACAGCACGGCTGCATTGAGGAGATCATAGAAAACATTGACCCCAGCGTACGTTGATGTCTGCTACAATCCAGAAGTTCAGGGAGTTAAACAAAGGGGGGGGTTTGGTTCTGATCCTTTGTGTGTGTGTGTCTTGCTTGCCTTCGTGCAGAAGCACCCTGCTCCAGAGGACTGGCTGTACAAAGAGGCCAGGGGTTTGTTTTTGAAGCCAGAAGTGGTGGATTGTTCCACGGTGGAGCTGAAGTGGAGCGAGCCGGATGAGGAGGCGCTGATCCAGTTCATGTGTAACGAGAAACAGTTCAGGTGAACCATCAGCAGACCCGCTTCAGCACGGTGCTGCGTGTTGGGTTCCTCTCCTTTGTTTGCTTATTGAGTTTTCTTGCACCGATGCTGGATGGTGACGATCGTGACATTGGTCGTCGGAGTGATTATATGAGCAGACCAACTGGTTATACAACATATGACCACTAGGCTGCACTGCAGACCACGCAGAGGCAGAGTTTATGGTCCTAGCATCTCTTGAGTACACAACCTTTTAACATTTGATATGAGGTTTAGAGCACATTCCAGAGTCTGTTCATGTTGGACTCTTTACAGTGATACCAGTCATACCATGACACTAACGATGGACTTGTGTAGTCACTTGTTATGCACAGTTGTTTTGTTATTGATAACATTTAAACATTTGCAGCTCTGGAAAAAATTAAGAGACCACTTAATATACGTATTTGTCAATTAATTGATTTGGGTGTCTGTGTGCAGCGAGGACAGGATCCGTAACGGCTGTAAGAAGATTGTGAAGAGCCGACAGGGCAGCACACAGGGACGACTGGACTCGTTCTTCACCGTCACCGGATCTCTGTCCTCCAAACGGAAGGTACATTTAGAGTAACTACAGTGCAACGTTGTGTTAACCAAATGTTTTCATTATTTACTACTAGTTTAACCTATAGTAGTATGACATGTGTGGTACCCCATGTGGGAATCCTTTTCTGGTCTTTTTGTTTTTAACTGTAGAGAGTAAAGCAGGGGTGTTCAGTAGGTCGTGTTATTTTGTTGCCAGTGTATATTAGGAATTCTTCCCATCCCTGTTCTTTACTTGCAGCGAATTGCTGTTGTACGTGTTCAGTTATCATCTGAATGTTGGACCCATTTGTTCTGTTTCTTTTGCCTTAGGAAAGCGAGATTAAAGGATCAGCAAAAAAGAAGCAAAAGACTGGAGCCACGCCGGGCAAATTTAGGAAGGGAAAATAGAATGAATATATGAGTGCTCCATTGATTCCTTTGGGCAGTAATTGTTGTAATGAATAACAGCTACTAAACAGAATATTAAACAGAAAATACAGCTCCAGATGAGGCAGGAGGAAGCTGCAACACGATAAGAGGTTGTGTTTAATGATTAGTTTAGCTAAACAAGTGTGTGTTCATGACCAAACGTGATTTTGTTGATGTAAAAAAACAAAAGTTTGTTTTCTGTTATTGAATAAAAGTACTGTCTTTTTGTAGAGAAAATTCTTATTAGCCTTTTGATTGAACTCATTTAGGGTTTACTGACAACCGGTAACTGAATCGTGAAATATTTATAACTGACGAAAAATGTATAATTAGTAATTTCATGATGTTAAATAGAAGCCATTTGCTCTTATATTTGGGGTATCTAATGATGCATACAGTTTTAAGTCCTAAACAAAGTTCCCTGATTGCACTCGCAGTAACTGTCATGTACTGACAGTGGCAGACATATCAAACGTATGTAGAACACTTGTTAGGCTATGTTGAAAAGAATACATAAATCTCAGGAGGACATCGCATTCACTGCGAACAAATGTTTTCTGAATATTGTTTCCCTTTGTTTAAATTGTCTCATATTCAGTATTTGTTGTGAGTTCTATTTGTTGCATATATATTTGTGTAATGAATTAGCCAAAATCCATTCAGAGGGAGAAAATAGTCATTTTATAATATGCGTGCGATAGCTCAAATCTTAATGGCTATGCCGGCGATGGCTGAGGAAATGGAGGTCAGACCTACGGAAAGTGAGTGGAAGTGCGTCACTTTCAAGATAAGGTGAGTAATGCAAGAGCTTCAGGAAAGAAGGTAACAAACGTGTTTTGTCATGCAACTAAATCCTCCCTAAAAGAAGCATTTCACATCCAAAATACATCACAAAAAAACACCACCACCATACTTTCAATTGGACCATGAATTGCATAAGTTCACAATTCTAGCATTATACTGTATAATGATGGGATAATGCTTGAGATAAAGCATTGTTATACTAAAACATAACTATCAATATTCAAATAAAACTAAACAAAAAGTTACACTATGTCAATCCCTTTAGGGATCGACCTCCTCTCCATGACTCTTTCCTCAGCGGGTATCTGCAAGTGACGCAGAGTAAAAATCAAACTCAAACTTTAGTTTCTGTCACACTCACCTGCTGTATGTGTCTTCAATGCGCTGCACCTGTATTAAAAAAAAAAGGGAAACAAGTGTACAACTCCTCTGCCATTTTTCAAATGTTGGCGATGGACACATCCTTGATTAGTGGCATGTTAGATAAACTACAACAAATTCCGCCCTTGATCCAGCAGGAACCTCAGGCTCCTCACGTACTCTGAAGAGAACACAATGCAGTATGAACGTGCAGGTTTAAGACAATCGATCAGGTCTCCCTTGCAAAAGAGATTACTTAAAAAAACGAAGGTTAAAATAGTAATTAAAAAAAGTGTCATCTGTGCAAGTGAAACAAGCCTAAATAATGTCATTTTTCCTCTCACCACGTTCCCCACAATTGAAACCTCAGGTGAGCAGGGCCACTATGCCAAATCTTCCAGACTCTCCCAAAGACTCTATGGGGGTCATCAGTCCCACTGACCCAGTGTCAGTTGGCAGCGTGGTGAACCTGACTTGCCCCTGCAGAGGAAACCCTCCTGTCCCAGGTTGGGCACTTTTCCTGCTTTCTGTTTGGTCACTTGTTTTTGTATATAAACATAGGTGTGTGATATCTGCGTAACTGCCAGTGACTGACACTTAGTATGACATCCAGCACACCCATGGCTCTGTGAAATATAGATATTTGCAACAACTGTATAAAATAACTTAGCTTAGATAAAAAAAAATACTCGGGCAGTAAAGATGACCACAAGAAATTCACCTCATGTGATATATACCAGCTATACAGCAAAACCAGGTGGGCTTGATATGTTATCTCAAAATGTGCTTTTGTATTAGTGGGTAAATAGGGAAGTTTATCTGTTGCTCACATTTCCTGCAGAAATTCCTGAATTGCATCACGTGGACTATAAAATTATGAGACCTTATTGTTTCCGCTTTTTGCTGTAGGCTTGTTTGGTAAGGCAACACATTTTACTGCTTCCATAAATTTGACTTGTTACCCTTTTAAGCCGCATTTGTATTATTTGTCCGATGATCCGCATTGAAAAAAAACATCAATATTTCCCTTTTCAGGTTTTCAGGTATTTAATATCATATGTCAGCATTTTGCTCTGCAGATGTTAATCACTGTTTAATACACAGTGATCTCTGGTTGTACGGTACATGTAACCGTGTGAACTTTAAGAAGGGAAGTTACTTCATGAGATCATTTATGCTTAGTAAATCCACATAAATAACATGACCAAGAATACTGGAAAGTAACTGCACTGATGTGTTTGTATTTCACATGCAGGTGCTGAGTGTCTTTGCAGTCCTGTCTGTGAACATGGTGACAGCCAGCATGTTCCTGAGTGTCTTCTTTCTTTCAGGTGAGCTGTTTGTTCAGTGGCTTTTGTTCGGAGACGTTCGACATTTACAGTTTGGACTTCATTTAGAAACAAAGCAGAAAGACCAGCGCAGATAGAGTTACTTTTCCCAGCTGTTCTTGTCCTGACTGCAAAGTGAAACGTTTAATACTGACACTGTTAAAAGGACAGAAAAAGGACCAAACATGCTGCTGCTGAATTGTAGTTTGTGTATCATGAACTTTCTCTTCATGCGGATTTTGCTCCACATTTTGTTAATCATGAGTCTGGTTTTACAGGTGCTTTGGCTGATTGTCCTCCAGAGACAGCCCTCTTCATTACTGCACCAAAGAAGATGGAAGCACTGAATGGATCTTGTTTGCAAATCCCATGTAACTTTAGTGCTAGATCAGAACAAGGGTTTGACAGCAGTAGAGAAACCTTCGGAGTGTGGATTAAAAGTGACTCCAGACATAACCTAAATCCAAACAATGTGATTTTCAACAGTAGTAAGACAGTTAACACCTATCAAATGAGTTTTACTGGAAACCTGAGTCAGAAAAACTGCACCACTTTATTTTCCAACTTACTCACAAGTTATACAGACACATACTTCTTCAGAGTTGAGAACAGACCATTCTTTGCAACAGCATTTTGTGATCCTCTTCAAATAACAGTTAAAGGTAAGAGAGGTTAGTTTTTATCAGTATATATCTGTCAATATCTATAATGTTATTGTTGGGAATAAAACGTGAAATCAGTTGCAGTTTTGGCTTAAACAGCAAACTCCATGACTCTAACCTTCACTGTGAAACTAAATATCTACTGTAGGATTATCAGCAGTAGCTGTCAGAGTCCAGTGTTCAAGAAAGCAACCAGTGAACAGAAAGTGGTCGTTTTCAAAGTTACTACAGTTGAATACTGCTTAGATATCTAAATATGAAAACATCTTTCTTTTCTTATCTTATGTTGTCTGCATTACTGTAACCGTCAAATCAGACAGAATGTCAGTACCTGTCGACTGAATTTGCTTCTGACACTTGAAAAAGGGAAAACTCATGTATTGAGTTGTTTTCACTCCTTCACATTTATCATCAGTGAGCGACAAAACCTACATGACATGTATTGTTGTTAATATTAAATTGAAAATGAATTTAGTTTATCTGTAAAATGGTCAACATAAGCAGAGGAAATACTAAAGTGTCAGCATTGCCCTTTCAGTGTAAAATCTGTGTTTGTTATCTGAAACCCCAGATTCTCCTCCGAGCCCCAGCATTGAGGTCTCAGGTGATCTGAAGGAGAAGGAGTCTGTCGCTATAACCTGCTCAGCTTTCACTCCCTGTCCACACTCCCCTCCTAAACTCACCTGGAGCCTCCAACAAGACCCTCACTACTACATAGAGGAAAACCCTGATCGAACCTTTACAACTAAGATCCAGGAGACCATCACTCTGTCAGAGCAACACGATGGATACAGCATCACCTGTTCTGCCGGATATCCTGTGAATGAAGGAAAACCTGTGAAGACAGCAGAGGAGAGAAAGACTCTCAGCGTTTCATGTAAGACGACCAGAGTTTGTTATTGGATCCTCTCAGCACATGATGATTCATGGGATGTCAGCTGATGTGAATGAGTAAAGTGAACCTCACATTTTCCTCAGATGCTCCTAAAGACACCTCAGGGTCCATCAGTCCATCAGGTTCGGTGTCAGCAGGTAGCTGGGTGAACCTGACCTGCTCCAGCAGAGCCAAGCCTCCCGTCAGCCGCTTCACCTGGTTCAAGAAGAGCCCAGATGGACCCACGGCTGTATCTGAAGGACAGGTTTACAGCTTTAATGCAACAGATGGAGGAGTTTATTACTGTGTGGCCACAAATGATCTCGGCACTCAAACATCAGCAGCGATCCATCTGACTATTGAAGGTAAATACTGAGCTGGACTGAGTGGAACTGTACTGCATCCAGTGCTGAAGTTGCAGAGAAAACATTTTTTTAAATCTGTTGAGAGAGCACTGTGGTTTATATATAAAGGTTTCCTCGGTTATTGATTCACCTCATGGGGTCTTACCTTACCAGGACATTTTCTCCTTTCTCTCACTTTACCAATCTTTTCGGATCAATCCAAAATCTCTCCATATGCCGCACCTCCCAGACTCTCCCAGTGTCGTCCAGTTTGCGATGTTTTAGAGCAATAACATAACATTTAGAAGGTGACCACGCTGTTGTGCTACAGGTGATCAAGTGGTCAGCGTCCAAGTTATGGTGAAGACCCTGGGAATCCTAACGCTCATCAGTACGTTGGTCGTCTTTGAGTGGTGAGAAAAACTTTTCGGATGTGATCATTTGTGCATTTTAAATGTGGTTTGGCTGAATAAGACAGATTAGTATCGTTATAGCATAAACAAGAAACAAACCTGAATTGCATCTTTTTCTTCCAGCTGGTTTAAAGCAAGACGCTCCACCAAACCAGTGAAGGTAAGCTGCTCGCGTGTATTTGTTTGCACAGGAATGATACCTTCAAAGGCGAGAATGTTTAAAGGCCAGTGTGACACCAGACCACAATGCAATGCAGCACATTAGAGTCACAGCTGCTGGTCTCACTTTTTTCACGATAAATCAGAGCTGAATGCAGTAATTTAGAAATGGTCACTATTGATTTTGAAAGGAAGGTTCGTTGAGGGAATGAAAAGAGCAACAAAGCAACTGAATGACACCTGACATTGCAGACTGTTGAGGTTAGCAACTAGCTGGTGAACATACATATGGAGCATTTAGCAGCTTAAAAGGAACAGTGAATACTGGACTTACATGTGCCAGGTGGCCAGAAACACGGCTCCAAACGAATGCTACTGTTGCTCCGTATCTGCTGGTGTGCAAGCAGGCAATTTGTTTGCTAACAGCTTTGTAAAATGGTTCAAGGTTCAATTCATTCATCCATCAAAATACAGATTTCTGTTTGGAGAAGGTCAGAAATAAATACCCATAAAACAAAATCATTTATGAAGAAAAACCCAATGTAAAATGTTCTTCTGTAATTTAAAAAAAAAAGCAGTTAATGCAAACCAGCTTTAAACCTGCATTCATTTATTTTTGGCCTCTTTGGGGGGAGCCCAACACAACACTGACATATGCTCACCTAATGAAGATGATATGGCGACCATCATCTAATGGTCATGTAACTGGTCAAGTGTGAGACTTACTAATCAGGCACATTTGTGATTTCATCCTGATGGTGTGTGTGTGTGTATGAATTTTGACTTATTCTTTGAGAGTCTAATTTTGGTGCGTGAGTGCTCCACCTGCTGTTCTATAATGTGGGTGCGGTGAGGCTCTGTGCCACTTAACACAACTGTAACACAAGTGACTAAGTGCTGCACTAATGACATGTTACTCGACATGCATCTATTCTGAAAACGCCGCGTGGAGCTTTTCAGTGACTAAAACTCTTTCAGCATCACGTTTTCTCCACTGGAAGGACACCCTAGAGGGCACTTCAACCCGTTTTCTTGCACATTGGGCCACCGTAGAGTTCACTTTATCATATTTTATCTACCATAGGGCAATCCAAGAGGGCTCTATTGCCGCGTTTGTTTTCTTGAAACATGGCGGCACCCCTCAGACCACCAGTGAGCTGCAGTAAATCCACTGCAGAGTACATTTACATTTAGTCATTCTGCAGACGCTTTTATCCAAAGCGACTTACATTTGAGGAAGACAATGGAAGCAATATAACAACACAAGGTAACAAAAAGCATAAGTGCATCAAAAACGAGTCTGGTTAAAGCCCAGCACAGTATACAAAGCTAAGGATAGGAAGGGTTTCTTTCTTTATTTTTTATTTTATTTTTTTTTATAGCAGAGGTAGAAAGGAAGAAGAGTTAGTGATTGTCAGTCAGGTGTTGACGGAAGTACTAACGCCACTTTGTCTTGTCTAATTTTCACAGAGCACAGTAGAAGCAGACTATGTCAACAGCAACATGTCATCATGAGCCACGACGAGGAAGATGACATGTTCACTATAAATGGAACGACATACTGTATTTTCTTTCCTGTATTCATTTCTTAGTCTTAGTGTGCCACTTACAATAAAGTGTAACATTTTCTCCAAGCCAGTAAATACTAAATGGCACTACTTTCCTTAAAGATGACCCCAGACTTGGGTGAATAATATTTTTATGAAATGTTTTTTTTCTGCTCTGTGTTTCTTTGTTAAAGTGAGCATAACACAAAAGTAAAAACATCTCCTTCAATAAACTGATCTCACGGTGAACTGATTCATGGCGCCTCACGTTTTCTTTTGTTCTTAAAAAAAAGATATCGAGACTATGCAATTCATTTTCATTGATTGCCTGGTGTTCCCACTGGATGCATGTGAAGTGCGTTCAATGAAATCAAAATCAAGCTTTTCATGCAGCAGAAAGCGTTTATCACTTATTCTGTCATTTGTGTTATACGCGTAGGTTCACGATAGCTGTGTAACTGTGTCGAAGACTGCTGATATAATGTGACTTTTACAGTGCCGAAGTCAGCACAAAACATTGCAGTAACTGTACGTGTGAACTACATAATGTTAATACTTTCACATACTCAAATACGTCATTATTATTGTGAGGAATGTAATATATACACACTATACTGTATATACATTACAGTATGTAACCCCTTCACCAACGGCTCACCACATGGGCAACACTTCATATGGAACTCAAAATGTATTAACCCCTTTAAAGTCTGTTACTCAGTAAAATGGTGAAAGAGACATCTTGTTGCATAATACCTTGTCTATGGTAAACTATGACTCTCGCTCTCCAATTCAATGAGAGGCTATGCGGAATTACTCTTGCATGGATAAAGCAATCGAACTCAAACATGTATATAAAATATATGTATAAGAAATATATACGAATTAACCTACTCGGTTCTACAACATGTGAGCAAAACCAACAACGCAAACACCATATCTCAGCTTTAACTTTGTATTCACTGAATGCAGAAATACCGTTCATCCGAATACAGAAAAAACACAATGCAAGAAATAAAATATAAAAAACAACAAGACCCGGGTAATTGAGAAGTTAGTTGCGGACCTGAGTGCACTTTGGTTTCAGTCTGTTCTTTAAGCACGCTTGCATTCATGTTCGTTGGCGCGCTTAATGTTGGAGCTCATGAAGGACAAACTGCAGTATCGTTACCTCCTCGTGTAGATCAGTCCCAACGCCACACCTGTAGAAGTCTCCGTCTCCAGACCCGTCCCGGTCCGCAGCAGCACACACACTCTTTCCTCGGCGCCGGCGAAACCCCCCGCGACGACCGCTGAAGCTCCTCCGCTCCCGCTCTCGTCTTCTCAGGCCGACCGACGTCCTCCTATCGATGGCGGCGGCTGGCTAACGTTAGCTTAATTAACTCACTTAGCAACACCACACTTCGTTGGCAGCGAACAGTCGCTGACCTCACGCTAACACGAGGGATGTAACCAGCAAAGCAGTCCAATGTCCAAAATGAGCTAAGCGTACACAATAAACAGTAAAGTCAAACGTAATTCAGACCACTCTCACACATGTCCGACGGTCTCTTGACGCTAACGTTCTTCTTCCCGTCAAAACAAAAAACTCTTCCCGCCTCTCGCGGGATTACAGATCATTAACGTTAATTCTCAAACATAAACAAGAGTTATTATTACATTTTTCTTGAACAAGCCTGGAAATACCTTATAAAAACATGACAATAATCCACAGGCTGAAATGTGACACAAATACCTGTTGTAAATCAAGTTGTTACATATATATATATATATA
>CM022493.1:19331913-19353546 GCA_011952105.1 Coreoperca whiteheadi
ATATATATATATATATATATATATGTAAAGGTTCAAAATGAGATGTGTTGAAAGTAAAAGTCTTTGTGGATAAATTAGTCATTTGAAAGCTAAAGATTTGAAGATGTCGTAATATTTGACTTCCTCACAGAATATGGGAAGTAAGGACAAAACTGGCTGTATTTCTTCAGTATAGTTATGGGGGTCATGTGATATCTAGCAGCTTTGCCACAAAACAAAGTGAACTGCATTTCGTAAACAGAGAATCCTCTTTCTCTCTTATTACAACAGCCAGGTTAGGTGGTTCATTGCAGTTCTGCTAAAATTTTAAACTTACCGCATTTCACTCTAAAACCATAACACTTCTTATTTTCTAGCTGTGGGCTCGTTTGGTAAGGAAACATTTTACTGCTTTTATTTCTCCACTTGTTCAAGTAAAACTTTAATTTTGTTATTCTCCATGTTCTGCACTGACAGATCCATTATTTATTTGATGTTTGGTTTTTTGACTTTAACTGAAAACAAAATGAACTCCGTGTTATGTTGTATTTTTGATATTTTAATTGGTCTCAAAGCACAGCTCTGCAGACGTTGTTAACCACTGCTTATAACTCTGGTTGTGGGCCTACAGGGCATGTTTCCGTTGTGACTTTGAAGTAATGAAGTTGCTTTAAAAGACAATGAATGCGCTGTAAAAACATAACAAGTGATGTGATTTATACAACTGAAAATTAACAGTCTCATTTTGTTTGCAAATCCAGGTGTCTGTCTGCGAATATGATGACAAATAACATGTTACTGAGTGTCCTCTTTGTTTCAGGTGAGCTGTTTGTTCACTTGTTTGGTGATGTTACCTGAATCATTTACTATCTGAGCTTCATTTAGAAACAAAGCAGCGCAGGCAGAGTTACATTTTCCAACTGTTCATGTCCTGACTGCAAAGTGTAATGTTTTACATAGAAAATGTTAACAGGACAGGGGAAAAGACCAGCATGCAACATACTCCTGATTTGTTTATCATGAACTTTCTCTTCATGCAGATTTTTGCTCCACATTTTGTTAATCATGAGTCTGGTTTTACAGGTGCTTTGGCTGATTGTCCTCCAGAGACAGCCCTCTTCATTACTGCACCAAAGAAGATGGAAGCACTGAATGGATCTTGTTTGCAAATCCCATGTAACTTTAGTGTTAGATCAAAACAAGAGTTTGACAGCAGTAGAGAAACCTTCGGAGTGTGGATTAAAAGTGATCCCAGATTTGCCCAAAATCCAAACAATGTGATTTTCAACAGTAGTAAGACAGTTAACACCTATCAAATGAGTTTTACTGGAAACCTGAGTCAGAAAAACTGCACCACTTTATTTTCCAATTTACTCACAAATTATACAGACACATACTTCTTCAGAGTTGAGAACAAACCATTCTTTGCAACAGCACCTTGTGATCCTCTTCAAATAACAGTTAAAGGTAAGAGTTTTGTTTTTATTAGTCACTCTGTAAGGTTTTGTTGCAGCTCTGGCTTAAACAGCAAGCACCATGACCCTAACCTTCATCGTGAAACCAAACATCTACTATAGGACGATCAACAGTATCAGTTGTGGCGAAATTTTACAGAAACCAGCCTGTGATCAGTCACGACATTCAAAATGTCCTAATAGTTGAAAACTGCTGGGATGCATAAATATTGTATTACTATAATATTGTATATTATATTTTTTGCATTAAAAACTATGCATGTTCATGTGAACAGACCTCAAAAACGGGACGTCGCGTGGTGATCTTCTGTCGCTCCTTCATATTCATCATCAGTGGAGGAGAAACTCTACATGCATTTATAAACATACACCTGAATTTGGAACAGGTTCTCATGTCCTATGATGAGGTCTTTCCACATTGATGAAGCTGGCTGAATTACCATTACAGTTTTACAATAAAATGCTCAAATTTGCAGATGTTGATCACTGGTACAAACCGTACCATCTAAACACCAAAAGTTTTTAGGAATTTAATATTTGATATGGGGGTAAAATCTGTGTTTGTTATCTGAAACCCCAGATTCTCCTCCGAGCCCCAGCATTGAGGTCTCAGGTGATCTGAAGGAGAAGGAGTCTGTCGCTATAACCTGCTCAGCTTTCACTCCCTGTCCACACTCCCCTCCTAAACTCACCTGGAGCCTCCAACAAGACCCTCACAACTACATAGAGGAAAACCCTGATCGAACCTTTACAACTAAGATCCAGGAGACCATCACTCTGTCAGAGCAACACGATGGATACAGCATCACCTGTTCTGCCGGATATCCTGTGAATGAAGGAAAACCTGTGAAGACAGCAGAGGAGAGAAAGACTCTCAGCGTTTCATGTAAGACGACCAGAGTTTGTTATTGGATCCTCTCAGCACATGATGATTCATGGGATGTCAGCTGATGTGAATGAGTAAAGTGAACCTCACATTTTCCTCAGATGCTCCTAAAGACACCTCAGGGTCCATCAGTCCATCAGGTTCGGTGTCAGCAGGTAGCTGGGTGAACCTGACCTGCTCCAGCAGAGCCAAGCCTCCCGTCAGCCGCTTCACCTGGTTCAAGAAGAGCCCAGATGGACCCACGGCTGTATCTGAAGGACAGGTTTACAGCTTTAATGCAACAGATGGAGGAGTTTATTACTGTGTGGCCACAAATGATCTCGGCACTCAAACATCAGCAGCGATCCATCTGACTATTGAAGGTAAACATGGAACTGTGCTGGATCCAGTGGTGAAATAGGAGCAGTTAATGTTGGATAAAATTCTTTAACGTAAATATATGCGGAATTGACAATTATGTATTTAAACTTAATAAGGAGAGCTTGAGGGGAAGTTAAAAACAATATTTAGATAGAAAAGTGTTGTCGTTAGGGCATGAAAACTTAGCATCTGCATAAAAGGTAGGCCTAAGAAATTAGGAGAAAGGACAGAGATTTGTGAATAAGGAGTATTTACAGTATGGGAAAGTAGAAATGAAGAAATATATGAATGAAAATTGACAATGAGAAGAGAAGAAAGGAGGTAATTTTCAGCAATAGAAGGAAAAAGGAGGAAACGTGAGATATAATAATTTCTATAGTGTAAAATTGATTCCACAGCATGTCTGCAAACATAAGTGACGGACAACTTTTTTGCTTCTAGTACAATACGTCTGCAAAGTACCGTATGAAGTGAAGCTGGGCATCACATGACAGCTGGGCGGCAGCCATGATTCTTATTAACTTGACTTAGCCACTCATAATGTTTTTGTTTCTGTAGGAGCGAAACAGCCTGATAGCTCTTCACCATGGGGGCCAGTTGTTGGAGGGATCTTTGGGATCATTGTCATCATCTGTGTGGTTGTTGCTGTTTGGTAAGCATCTCAGAACAATTTCATGTCCAGATGTATCTACCCAAAACAAAATTGTATTTCTGTGCATATTTTCTTCTTATTTTTAATGTGCGATTAGCTTGTTAATTACATTCTTTTGTCATTAGTATTAGTTCTTTCTTGCTCAGCTCTACATTTGATACGGTTGATTTTTCTATTTTGGCTGAACGTCTTGGGCCTCTAAGTTAGGCAAAAGATTGGATGTCACAAAGTATTTTGTGACCCAATGTGAACAAAAATTAGTGTTAGAAACCTCAGATCAGTCAGTCATTTTCTACCGCTTGTTCCCGTTTGGGGTCGCGGGTGACTGGAGCCTATCCCAGTAACTTCGGGCCTTAGGCGGGGTACACCCTGGACAGTGGCCAACTCGTCGCAGGGCAACCTCAGATCATTGTCTTCAAATGTAAACTTGCCCTGCAGAAACCAGGCATTGTCTTTTATGGTGAACGGAATCTGAGCATACCATTGCAGTTACGCAGTCCTGTTTCTTTCAGTTTCATAAGATATCAATGATTTCATTATCCTTATAATTATCCTTATGCATTTGTCACATGTCGCACTGACTACTGTAGCTCAGTGTATACCTGTCTGATCCATTAGACCTGTCTAGAAGTCAGTTAGTGCAAACTGTCGCAGCCCGACTTCTCACTTGGTCCAGAATGACTGAACAATTCAAGTTAGTTAAGTGTCATTACTCTGGCACACTCAGAGTTTCAGACCCAGTTGGGTTTTTCGTTTACTTTTAATCACCAAAATGTTGTTGTGGTCAGTGGATAAAAGACTGAGGGTGACCAAAGCTTCACTTTCAAATCCTCTAGGCTTGGAGAAGACTTGCTTTAATGTATTTACTGTTTATTGTATTATTAATTTCTGTCTTTTTCTGTCTTTTATTGATTATTATTATTAAATTGCATTTAAAGCACTTTACAACTGATGAACTGAAGCTCGTTAAATGAACGAAGTTTTGTGTAACAGCAATAATGTGTAATAGTGTATTTGTGTAATAATAATAATGATATAAATATATAATTTCGATTCCTATTACACAAAACAATTGAGCTGACGACCCTCTCATGTCTTCCAGGTGGTTCAAGTTAAAACATCCACCTTCACAACAGACACAGGTGGGAAAACTTAAATGTACAGTACAGAATTGTGTGTTATGAATATGTTTCTAACTATTAATACTGACTGCACTCATAAGATCTAGACTGGTCTGGTTCCTCATTTGTGAGTGCAACACAGGAAACACATGAAATGTTATGAAACATCCTGTTAGCAACCCACATTAACTCTCCACTGTTGTAGCTACAAATAAATATGATTATTTTTGGCATATTTTCCCTTTGCTGTGTGCAATAAAAGTAGATTTGTTCTGATGATTATCACTTTCTCATAGCAATGGGGGCGGAGTGAGGGACCAAATGAGAAAGTATACACTAAACTGAAGGAAGTGCAAACATTTCTCGCTTGGTGCATTTTTCACAGAGCCTAACAGCTGAAGAACCAGCCAGAGCAACAGAAAAAGAAGACATCCATTATGGAGAGATCGACTTCTCCAAGCTCAGACCTGCGCCGCCCTCGGGCCCAGCGCAGGACAGCGGACAGCAGCAGGATACGCTGTATGCACAGGTCAAAGTGTCCCAGCCAGCAAACAGCTCCACGCAGACTGCTGACGGCCTGGAGGATCTCTACGCTCAAGTGAAGAAAATATGATTGTATGGACGTTTCGTTTATTAAACTGAATACATTAAAAATATCATTGTATTATTGTTGTTAAAAGGAAGTGTTTTCTTCACTGCCTGCAGTGCATTGCAGTATATTTAAAGTGTGGCATTGTGTATGTTTTTTATCAGTACATATGGCGTTTATAGATCTTTAAAATTCCTTTTCACCACAGATAGCTGATTTGCTCACGTGACATGCATCATGTCTGTCTATTATACATGGATTTTGTGTTCTAATTACAGATAAACCAAAGATGAAGCACAGTCATTGTTTCTGCGTGTGAGGTTTATTTTTTAAAAATTTTTGCACTTTAATAAAAGGCTTGGAAAGCACAAAACAGCATTTTTTGACCTAATATTTTACTTACTCTGTGTAAGACGAATAGTTACTTGACTTCTGACAAATGTTTTTTTATATCAGGCTCAGAAGGAACAATAGCAGCAGTAAATACTGTACAAAGAAATTAAAAAAATAAAGCAGGGGGTAAAGCTGTGAAATATGTGCACCATCTGAGTTGGCTGCATTGACGTTGCCTCCTTCCTCTTCCTGTCTCACAAGATATGATCAGTAACTGAGAAACTGCTTGTGTTTTTGGCAACTTTCTGCCCGAAGGTCATGATTTACAACTCATTTACAGCGCAAACCAACTGGAATTCAATAAGTAATAATTATGTTGAAATGCTGCAAACTCACTTCTGTGGCACTTTTTGATTTCACAATAAATCACTGCAGATGTTGTTTGTCACTACTTGCAACAGAGGAAACTTACAGAAGAATACAGTGCAATTTCTAGGTGTGAATGTTAAGACAAGACAGCTAATAACTGATATGATGAAAAACTAAGCAACAGTATTATGTAGTTGGGTATCATAGCAGCCCTTTCTGTGAATTATTATCAGTATTTATTTATGCGAGACTTGAATCATTTACAATCTGAACATGAGGCTTGTGTGGTCTTTTTATCTGTATCCACAACATGATCCTTTTACATGTAATAAACAAGGGCAGTGGCGTCCTTTTCATGCTCTGGTGTTAACTTCTGGTATTAAATTCCAACTTTCTTTGCTATTAACACACTGACTTTGCAACCAGCACACTGTCACACCATGGAACAAACCACTATCCCCATTATCACGACTGTGTTTGAAATAGTGTCAAAATGCAATACAAACAAATGACCTGATAAGTAGTTCAGGTGTACATCCTTCTTCTAAAATGTCCCATTTAGTAGCCTATATGTCTTGGTCACCTCTTTAAAAACCAAATTTAAAGCCCCTAAAAGCTTGGCATCCAATCTTAAGTATTTCTCCTTATATATTTATAACAAAATGAGCCACATTTAACATCTTTAGGTGTGCTTTATTATAGAGTTTAACGGTGAAAAACTCAACTAATCTGGGTGGGATTTTGATCATCAACTGTCATCAGATTGTGATTCCAATAAATCCTGATTGGTGGAGAGAAGTAGGTGACATCACTTTATCCCAACTGAGCCTGGCCCACTTCAAACCAGTGAGCGAGAGAAAACAGAAACTGAAGAAATCTCTCATGTGAACGAACAAAAACTGTTCAAACTTTAGCAGAAAACAATTCAAATCCTACAATTGGATTTATGCTAAACAGTACTGAAGTAAAGGCACCTTGACCGGACTCATGACTGACTTTGGACATGACAGGGGTTTTTGTTGACCACTAGGCAGCACTGTTGGTCACACGGAGGCAGAGTTTATGGTTATGGTTAAGACTTTTAAATATCTTTCCTGAGATGGCAGGCTGAGGTTCACTGTACAAGTTAGAGTGACCCAATGGTTCTTTAATGGTTGAATAGACTAGTTTATTGATTCATTTCAATTATTGATTTAACCTTATGTGTGGTGTCTGAGTCTTTATCTAGTTCTGTTTTTTTGTAACACTAATGAGTGAGCTGAGGTGTTTAGCAGGCTGATTTATTACGATTTCACAGACATATTTCCGTTTTTGATTTCACCGTATTCCAGTCTGTATGATGCCTTTTTCCAGTCGCATATTCACTTATTATATAAGTTCACATATATTCAGTAATGTTTGTATTTTTCTGAACGCTGGACTCTTTTGCTGTTCTTTTGCTGTTGTTGAAGAAGAAGCAGACGCTTGATGTTGAAAATGTAGGTAGAGCAAAGATACTGAGCATAGGGCTTCAGGCGATGTGGGAGGAAGCTGCAACAATATTAAGTTGTGTATTGTACATGAACAAAAAAAATAAAATCAATTTTAGAGTAATTTATTGAGAATTTGAGGTTTTCAAGATGTGTTTACTGTTGAGGAATAAAAGCAATGAAGGGTTTTAACTAGGGCTCTCAATCAATTTTAAAAAATGAACTAATTAATCGCAGAATTTGCTGTGATTAATCACTTTTTTACTTCTTGATATTGATGCTTGTAATAATGGATATTAAAATGTAAAACTATGGAATTAATGTAAAGTCAACACCACGGAAGTATATTTAAATTCAAATATTATTGTTTAATAGCATCTTTTTAACTCCGAACACAGATTCTCTCCTGTTAACTAGACATTGTCAATAAAACCACCAAGGCCACTGACTGTCAGCCTGAAAGGAATATTTCTTATCTGCAATAACAGAAATAATAACAAAAACCCAGGCCAATATGTTAAAGTGCCAGGTGAATGACAAAACCATCAAGGCCATTAAAATTAGATACCAGCTTAGGAGGCAATCATTTCTTACATGCACCAATATAGATGATAATTAACAACGATAAATGTGTTCCATGTTCAAGAGCCAGTTCAATTTCATCAAGGTTCACAATAGCCCATGAAATATGAAAGAACAAGGAAAGATTCTGACTGACACATGAAGTCACACAGAGAAAGAGAGAGAGTTCACAAGGACAGCGCATCCCTCGCCAAAATGGAGCCTAACTCTGGAGCGTTCTGGAGCGCCCTTCTCGACAAAGACAGCATGATATGGTTGATATGGTCCAAACAGAGCGTGCTATAGCGTCTTAAACACAGTAGTGCGTTCATCTCGCTAAAAAAAAACCTTTTTAACTCATCAAACATTTCAGATTAATCGAAAAAGTGAACTTGTTCGTTTTGACAGCCCTAGTTTTAACATTGAAAACTGTATATTATGTTTTAATCCAATTTTGTCTTAACATAAAATGCTTCTTTCTGCCTAGGACAGGTGTTTTCTATCCTGCAGTATGTTCCATTATTGCTGGCAAGTTAATATTTTCATGTGTTGCATAGACGACATTGCATAAAGGCTCCCAGTGAGTCATGGATTTAAAACCCTCGCTTATGGTACAGTAAATGTGGGAACTTTTTGTATTTCTCTAATATTTACTGCTAGTCACTCAGGCCAGATTATATTTAGCAGTTTCACAACAAAACCCACTGGTCTTACTGTACTCTGTAGTCTTGAAACAGGGGAAGTAAGCTTGGTTTTAAATGACACCAGAACAGGGAAGTTGGTTATTTGATGTGCTGCACCGAAAATGAAGAATTTCCTGTTTAAAATCACTCATGAAAGGATCTGCTTGCTGCTCTCCTTCCAATGTGGTATTTTTTTCATGAACGACATATTATTTTGTTGCTCTTCATGAATTGCACAAAAATACATGATCTAATATTTTATTTGATGGGGTTTTGTTTAACAGAACTAAGCCCTAAGAAGTTGCTTCAGCAGCATTTCAGTTGTGTGGTATTACTTAGAATTTACCTTAAAAAGTTCTAAAGATGTTACCTGATCACACATATAACAAAGTGAATCCTGGTTTAATAGTGCAAGTTTCTGGTGTGAGAGTCTGCATATTAAGTAGAGACTTACTTACATTCTTTGTAATAGCTCAAACACAGGTTTTTAATGTAACATTTTTGTGTTTTGTAGATCTAGGCGATGGGTTACATGACAGTCCTGTATGTAATTATTGCAACATGCAACATATTAGTCCTTATCTTCTTTCTTTGAGGTCAACTGTTTGTTCATTATTTGGACACATTACTTGAATCATTTGCAGTTTGAGCTTCATTAAGAGTCAGTGACCAGTGCAGAGGGAGCTAATTTTATGATTGTTTACGTCCTGATGATTTATACTGGAATTGTTTGCAGCACATGAAAAGTGACATCCTGCTGCTGAAGTATATTTTGTCTTTCTATTCCTAGAGGTATGTTCCACATTTTGTTAATCATGAGTCTGATTTTACAGGCGCTTTGGTTGTTTGACCTCAAGAGTCAGGTCTCTTCATTACTGCACCACAGAACATGGAAGCACTGAGTGGATCACCCTGATGGGTTTAAGATTCCACAAAAGCTGACCTCCTCCCTGACAGGGTGCGAGCAGGAAGTGTAAAGACTTCTTGTATTTCTGCAGTATTTTAGTCGTGTGATATCGAGCTTGAAACAGCAAGTCTGTGTGCTTTTATGTTACAACGGCTTAGCAGGGAAGTCGGTCTCTGTTGCAGTTCTGCTGAAATTCACTAATCGCTTGATTTTAAAAAGAGTTCTTCCTCCGTTTTGGCCGCAGGCTCGTTTGGTAAGGTAAAATGTTGCTGCTTTTATGTTTGAACTTTCTAACCCAGAGAGTTTGATTTTGCTGCTGTTCATCAACTCCACTGAGAAAGACATGATGTATTTTATTTGTTGGGTTTTTGTTTAGCAGAAATGAGGCTCGAACAAATGAGAGGTTGATTCAGCAGCATTTTAACTGAACTATAGTATAGTAAACTCAGGCCGGATTATTTAGATTTGACATTCAAACAGTTTTCAGTGCAGCTCTGCAGATATTATTGATCACTACTTATAACAGAAACATCTGGCTGTACATGGCAAGTTCCTGGTCTGAATGTGTGAATTTGAGGTTGCTTTAGAAGAACATGAACGCTTGATTTAATAGATGCTTTGATTCAAATATTGAAACTTTTGTATTTCACATGCAGGTGCTGAGTGTCTTTGCAGTCCTGTCTGTGAACATGGTGACAGCCAGCATGTTCCTGAGTGTCTTCTTTCTTTCAGGTGAGCTGTTTGTTCAGTGGCTTTTGTTCGGAGACGTTCGTCATTTACAGTTTGGACTTCATTTAGAAACAAAGCAGAAAGACCAGCGCAGATAGAGTTACTTTTCCCAGCTGTTCTTGTCCTGACTGCAAAGTGAAACGTTTAATACTGACACTGTTAAAAGGACAGAAAAAGGACCAAACATGCTGCTGCTGAATTGTAGTTTGTGTATCATGAACTTTCTCTTCATGCAGATTTTGCTCCACATTTTGTTAATCATGAGTTTGCTTTTACAGGTGCTTTGGCTGATTGTCCTCCAGAGACAACCCTCTTCATTACTGCACCAAAGAAGATGGAAGCACTGAATGGATCTTGTTTGCAAATCCCATGTAACTTTAGTGCTAGATCAGAACAAGGGTTTGACAGCACAAGAGAAACCTTCGGAGTGTGGATTAAAAGTGATCCCAGATTTGGCCAAAAACCAAGCAATGTGATTTTCAACAGTAGTGGGACAGTTAACACCTATCAAATGAGTTTTACTGGAAACCTGAGTCAGAAAAACTGCACCACTTTATTTTCCAATTTACTCACAAGTTATACAGACACATACTTCTTCAGAGTTGAGAACAAACCATTCTTTGCAACAGCACCTTGTGATCCTCTTCAAATAACAGTTAAAGGTAAGAGAGGTTAGTTTTTATCAGTATATATCTGTCAATACCTATAATGTTATTGTTGGGAATAAAACGTGAAATCAGTTGCAGTTTTGGCTTAAACAGCAAACTCCATGACTCTAACCTTCACTGTGAAACTAAATATCTACTGTAGGATTATCAGCAGTAGCTGTCAGAGTCCAGTGTTCAAGAAAGCAACCAGTGAACAGAAAGTGGTCGTTTTCAAAGTTACTACAGTTGAATACTGCTTAGATATCTAAATATGACAACATCTTTCTTTTCTTACTTATGTTGTCTGCATTACTGTAACCGTCAAATCAGACAGAATGTCAGTACCTGTCGACTGAATTTGCTTCTGACACTTGAAAAAGGGAAAACTCATGTATTGAGTTGTTTTCACTCCTTCACATTTATCATCAGTGAGCGACAAAACCTACATGACATGTATTGTTGTTAATATTAAATTGAAAATGAATTTAGTTTATCTGTAAAATGGTCAACATAAGCAGAGGAAATACTAAAGTGTCAGCATTGCCCTTTCAGTGTAAAATCTGTGTTTGTTATCTGAAACCCCAGATTCTCCTCCGAGCCCCAGCATTGAGGTCTCAGGTGATCTGAAGGAGAAGGAGTCTGTCGCTATAACCTGCTCAGCTTTCACTCCCTGTCCACACTCCCCTCCTAAACTCACCTGGAGCCTCCAACAAGACCCTCACTACTACATAGAGGAAAACCCTGATCGAACCTTTACAACTAAGATCCAGGAGACCATCACTCTGTCAGAGCAACACGATGGATACAGCATCACCTGTTCTGCCGGATATCCTGTGAATGAAGGAAAACCTGTGAAGACAGCAGAGGAGAGAAAGACTCTCAGCGTTTCATGTAAGACGACCAGAGTTTGTTATTGGATCCTCTCAGCACATGATGATTCATGGGATGTCAGCTGATGTGAATGAATAAAGTGAACCTCACATTTTCCTCAGATGCTCCTAAAGACACTTCAGGGTCCATCAGTCCATCAGGTTCGGTGTCAGCAGGTAGCTGGGTGAACCTGACCTGCTCCAGCAGAGCCAAGCCTCCCGTCAGCCGCTTCACCTGGTTCAAGAAGAGCCCAGATGGACCCACGGCTGTATCTGAAGGACAGGTTTACAGCTTTAATGCAACAGATGGAGGAGTTTATTACTGTGTGGCCACAAATGATCTCGGCACTCAAACATCAGCAGCGATTCATTTGAACAATGCAGGTAAATGTAGAACTGCACTGAACCTGCTTATTTTAATATACTCTGATCTCCTCTCTTTTCTGCTGCTGTTTAGCTTTGTTTGGTTTTGTGTTTTAGTACCCTGTAAAGCACTTTTTATTACATTTGTGTGAAATGATGCCATACAAATAAAATAAATAAATCCGTTTATATTTGAGGTTAACAGAAGGAATTATAGTTTAGGATGTTTTAGAGCCACAACATGTTCCATTAAGGAGAAGGCGACCATGCTGTCTTGTTACAGATAATCCAGAGTTTGGGGTTGTTGTCTACGTTACAGTGAAGATCCTGGGAATCATAATGCTCTACAGCACAATCATCACCTTTGAGTGGTGAGACAAACTGTTCTATGATATGATCATTTGCTGCTAAAGACTTATTGGTCTCTTTGAAACGTTTAAAGTTCATGTTGAATGTTCATTTCTGTTTATTCTTTCCATCTCCTTTGCTGTTACAAAGAGTTTCCCCTCGGGGATTAATGAAGTATTTCTGATTCGGATTTTCTTCCAGGTGGTTTAGATCAAGATGCTGCAACAAACCAGTGAAGGTAAGCCACTAGACGAGGACAGGCACATTTGTCTTTCAGCAAGAAATTGTCTCGGAAGAAAAAAGGGATAAATACTCCTAGTTATGAAAAGCAACGGTTTCTGTGTAGATGGATGTTCAACAATCATACAAAAGAAATCCTTTAGAGACAATGATGTTCAGACAGCCATGTCTCCATAAACAGCAGTGACAGCAGACCAGAATGCAAATGGAGCCAGATGTCAGTGCGGAGAGCTAATCTCACTTTATATTAGGCTTCGATTTACCAAGACAAGCTCAAGGTGCTGCTGGCATTTCTCTTTCAGCTGCATTAAACTCACTGCAGAACACTGACACCTCTCTCTCTCTCTCTGGGTTGTTTCATTTCCACAGGACGCAGTAGAAGCAGACGCTGTCAACAGAGTGACTGAGATTCAAGCATCATGAAGGAGAAGAGGAACACGTCATGTTCACCACTCACTCTCTCACTCACTCATTTTCTACCGCTTGTTCCCGTTAGGGGTCGCGGGTGACTGGAGCCCATCCCAGTGACTTCAGGCCTTAGGCGGCGTACACCCTGGACAGTGGCCAACTCGTCGCAGGGCTGCCATGTTCACCATACGTGGAATATTTCTCTTTTTTTCTTATTCCTCTGATTCTTAAATATTACATGGTTGCACTTTGCAGAAAGATTGGTAAGATGAACACCGGATGGAGTGCAAACAGGACGGATGTTTTATTGTATTTTATGGAGGATAACACAAATATAATACACTGTGGCTTCATCATTAGTTTGTTTAAGATCATTATGGTAATTCCTTTTGTTGTCTCAACTGTGTTTTCTTTGTATGTAGAAAGAAAAAAAGAGATATGGTGTTTAAATTTGTATTTAAATGTTTTAATCAAACTCTGTTTTCCATTATGTAACAAGAAAGTAAATGAGGCTTTTTGTGAAGCAGTTTGCTATTTGCCTTTTGACTGGCTTCCTTTGTGGGGTTAATTGCTAACTGATCTGCTATAAGTAAGTAGTTATTTCATCATGTGGAAAGCTTGTGAGTACAAGCTTTCAGCAGGAGTAGATAAATCGGCAGCGTTCATCCTTCCACCATGCTTCTTCTCCCTGTGAGGTGAGTGAGGATTGGTTGCTTTGCGCAGCACATATGCAGTGTTTTTTAAGCAGATGATGGAAAATAAGCTAATGAGCGTTCTAAAAATCTACATTTACATTAACGTTTAGTCATTCAGCAGACGCTTTTATCCAAAGAGACTTACACATGAGGAAGACAATGGAAGCAATTATAACAACACAAGGTAACAAAAAGCATAAGTGCTCCAGAAACTAGTCTGTTAAAGCCCAGCCCAGTATACAAAGCTAAGGATAGGAAGGTTATTATTATTTTTTTACATGGTATTTTGAAGTGCCCGCGAAAATAATTTCCTGCATATTCATTACCACGATTTATAGCATTACCGAATACCGGCACGTCTAACCGCAACACAGTATAGCAACTGCTGCTAACCTTGTATTAACTTGTATTATCATAGATTCCTACAGAAGAAATAGCTGCTTGTTGTATAATAGATTATTCTGTACTGATGGTCTCAAATTGTCCTCCCAATAACAGATGGGTTCCAGAAGAACTAAACCACTCATAATAAAACACACTCTATATATTACATGTCTGCATTTTATATCTACTGTTCGCTATATGTGTGCAATACATGAAGATTATATTTTTATATTTTTTTTAAATATGTCACTATTGTGATTAATGTAATACTAGAGAAGATGAGGAATACAGGCGTGCAGCAACTCGTGATGAAAAATAATCTTTGAGAATAAATAAGTCATTCACATTCTAATGAGCTCACGCTGCCCCAAGCTGACTTCCTCACTGACAGTTTGTGTGAATGAAGTGTGAAGACTTCATATATTTCTACAGTATTTTAGTCGCTTAATATCTAGCTTGACACAGCAACTCTATTACAACGGCTTAGCAGGGAAGTCGGTCTAAAGTGCTTGATCATTAAGTCCCCAAATTATTATATTTTTCATAATTCATTTTCAGTAAGGGCATCATATGTATTACTGTAGTTCTATGTATCATAAAGATCCAGATGTCAGAGTTGAATAGACGACTTAGACATATATTGTTTCTACTCACCTTTATGATTTGCCATGAACACGATACACTCTTTACAGCTGTGTACTGCAAAAAGTGCACAAATCTTCCCCCTTTTTGTTTTCAGATCTTATTCTGATGTGCACTCATTTGTTTGGTTGCATGTTGACAAAACCACGACAGATTCCTCACCTGATCCAGCAGTAGGAGCCTTACCAGCTCTGTCTGCGACAATCAGCCTCTTCCCTTTGGGTCTGTAAACTGGTCTGAATGCACTAAACAGTTGTAAGTGTGACAGTAAGAAACTCAACAGGAGGGGATCGTCTAAATCTTTATCCCCAGAAACTGTCCTTCTTACAATACTTTAAGCTCATTTTGGCTTTATTGTCGGTATTGTCATGTATGGATATACTACAGAAAGAATAAAGTACGGAGGCTTGCAATTAATACAATACTACATTAGTGTGTAAACTAAAATAAATCATAAAAATAAATGAATGGCATTTGCACCCTGATGAGTTTAAGATTCCACAAAAGCTGACCTCCTCCCTGACAGGGTGCGAGCAGGAAGTGTGAAGACTTCTTGTATTTCTGCAGTATTTTAGTCGTGTGATATCGAGCTTGAAACAGCAAGTCTGTGTGCTTTTATGTTACAACGGCTTAGCAAGGAAGTCGGTCTCTGGGTCTGTTGCAGTTCTGCTGAAATTCACTAATCGCTTGATTTTAAAAAGAGTTCTTCCTCCGTTTTGGCCGCAGGCTCGTTTGGTAAGGTAAAATGTTGCTGCTTTTATGTTTGAACTTTCTAACCCAGAGAGTTTGATTTTGCTGCTGTTCATCAACTCCACTGAGAAAGACATGATGTATTTTATTTGTTGGGTTTTTGTTTAGCAGAAATGAGGCTCGAACAAATGAGAGGTTGATTCAGCAGCATTTTAACTGAACTATAGTATAGTAAACTCAGGCCGGATTATTTAGATTTGACATTCAAACAGTTTTCAGTGCAGCTCTGCAGATATTATTGATCACTACTTATAACAGAAACATCTGGCTGTACATGGCAAGTTCCTGGTCTGAATGTGTGAATTTGAGGTTGCTTTAGAAGAACATGAACGGTTGATTTAATAGATGCTTTGATTCAAATATTGAAACTTTTGTTTTCACATGCAGGTGCTGAGTGTCTTTGCAGTCCTGTCTGTGAACATGGTGACAGCCAGCATGTTCCTGAGTGTCTTCTTTCTTTCAGGTGAGCTGTTTGTTCAGTGGCTTTTGTTCGGAGACGTTTGTCATTAACAGATTGGACTTCATTTAGAAACAAAGCAGAAAGACCAGCGCAGATAGAGTTACTTTTCCCAGCTGTTCTTGTCCTGACTGCAAAGTGAAACGTTTAATACTGACACTGTTAAAAGGACAGAAAAAGGACCAAACATGCTGCTGCTGAATTGTAGTTTGTGTATCATGAACTTTCTCTTCATGCAGATTTTGCTCCACATTTTGTTAATCATGAGTTTGCTTTTACAGGTGCTTTGGCTGATTGTCCTCAAAAGACAGCCCTCTTCATTACTGCACCAAAGAAGATGGAAGCACTGAATGGATCTTGTTTGCAAATCCCATGTAACTTTAGTGCTAGACCAGAACAAGGGTTTGACAGCAGTAGAGAAACCTTCGGAGTGTGGATTAAAAGTGATCGCAGAATTGTCATTTTCAACAGTAGTAAGACAGTTAACACCTATCAAATGAGTTTTACTGGAAACCTGAGTCAGAAAAACTGCACCACTTTATTTTCCAACTTACTCACAAGTTCTACAGATAAATACTTCTTCAGAGTTGAGAACAGACCATTCTTTGCAACAGCTGTTTGTGATCCTCTTCAAATAACAGTTAAAGGTAAGAGAGGTTAGTTTTTATCAGTATATATCTGTCAATATCTATGTTATTGTTGGGAATAAAACGTGAAATCAGTTGCAGTTTTGGCTTAAACACCAAACTCCATGACTCTAACCTTCACTGTGAAACTAAATATCTACTGTAGGATTATCAGCAGTAGCTGTCAGAGTCCAGTGTTCAAGAAAGCAACCAGTGAACAGAAAGTGGTCGTTTTCAAAGTTACTACAGTTGAATACTGCTTAGATATCTAAATATGAAAACATCTTTCTTTTCTATCTTATGTTGTCTGCATTACTGTAACCGTCAAATCAGACAGAATGTCAGTACCTGTCGACTGAATTTGCTTCTGACACTTGAAAAAGGGAAAACTCATGTATTGAGTTGTTTTCACTCCTTCACATTTATCATCAGTGAGCGACAAAACCTACATGACATGTATTGTTGTTAATATTAAATTGAAAATGAATTTAGTTTATCTGTAAAATGGTCAACATAAGCAGAGTAAATACTAAAGTGTCAGCATTGCCCTTTCAGTGTAAAATCTGTGTTTGTTATCTGAAACCCCAGATTCTCCTCCGAGCCCCAGCATTGAGGTCTCAGGTGATCTGAAGGAGAAGGAGTCTGTCGCTATAACCTGCTCAGCTTTCACTCCCTGTCCACACTCCCCTCCTAAACTCACCTGGAGCCTCCAACAAGACCCTCACTACTACATAGAGGAAAACCCTGATCGAACCTTTACAACTAAGATCCAGGAGACCATCACTCTGTCAGAGCAACACGATGGATACAGCATCACCTGTTCTGCCGGATATCCTGTGAATGAAGGAAAACCTGTGAAGACAGCAGAGGAGAGAAAGACTCTCAGCGTTTCATGTAAGACGACCAGAGTTTGTTATTGGATCCTGTCAGCACGTGATGATTCATGGGATGTCAGCTGATGTGAATGAATAAAGTGAACCTCACATTTTCCTCAGATGCTCCTAAAGACACCTCAGGGTCCATCAGTCCATCAGGTTCGGTGTCAGCAGGTAGCTGGGTGAACCTGACCTGCTCCAGCAGAGCCAAGCCTCCCGTCAGCCGCTTCACCTGGTTCAAGAAGAGCCCAGATGGACCCACGGCTGTATCTGAAGGACAGGTTTACAGCTTTAATGCAACAGATGGAGGAGTTTATTACTGTGTGGCCACAAATGATCTCGGCACTCAAACATCAGCAGCGATTCATTTGAATACTAAAGGTTAGTATGAAAAGCTGTACATCAGCAACGGCAAAACCAACACTGTTACATGTCCACATTCAGCAGTTGTTGTTCTTTTTCTTCTGTAGTCACTAATATTGTTTTTGTCTTTTCAATTAGCAGAAGTTAGCTCTGTACAATGGGAGGCAGTTCTTGGAGGAATCACTGCGATCATTTCACTCATCTGCCTGGTTGTCTGTGTTTGGTAGGTTTCACAAATTAAAGGAGAGGACTTGACTCAGTTAACGGTGGTGATATTTTAGCTGCACATGCAACAACATCAGTCATGACACTTTGCTGGACCACTGTACATTTAACCTACAACACAGTATAATACATCTAACTCTCATGTCTTCCAGGAGTTTAAAGTCAACACGACCAACTCCACAACAGACTCAGGTGGGCAAGTCTACCAAACTTTAGCTATGCCGTACTGCACTGTGTGTATCTCAATGTTACATCTGTTCATATTGTCTGTGTAGTCTACCTGAGTCCCTGTTCAGACATTGATTTACTGTAATACCTTCATCAGACCCAGTTCTTTGCTCTAATGTAGTTTGGATTTTGTCCAAAAGTCCACTCAATTCATTTGAAATGAGTCTGTAATTATTTAATATGGAAGGATTTGGCTGAAGGTTCCCCTCACAACACTTCTTATTTATTACATATATAATTTTTTTTACAGAGTGAAACAGGTGAAGAGCTGGCATATGAAGACCCAGCAAGTAAAACCGAAGAAAGAGGAGAAGACATCCATTATGGAGAGATGGATTTCTCCAAGCGGAGACCTGCGCCGCCCGCGGGCCCAGCGCAGGACAGTGGACAGCAGCAGGATACGCTGTATGCACAGGTCAAAGTGTCCCAGCCAGCAAACAGCTTCACACAGACTGCTGGCGGCTCAGAGGATCTCTACGCTCAAGTGAAGAAAAAATGAGCATTGTCTGGTGATCCCATTTGGGTTGGATTCATAATATACCTTTATTTTTTGCTTATACATTTTGCTTTAGGTCAGTTATGTACAAAGAGACACTGGAGACTAAAAATGAGTACTGTTGTTACAAAAATGACATTTGTGTTGAATTCATATTTAATGTGCTTCATGCAGCTGCTGCTGTGTGATTTGTCATTCATGTCAGATATGTGCAAAGTCCCAACACTCTAAAAAGGGAACTGTAGTCTAAAACACATGCTAATGAATGTAGTGAACTTGACACCAGAAGCACTTCTGCACACATTAGCAGTGCTGTACAACATTATATTTAAGTTTGAAATGTTTGTCATTTTGTTTTGTGATAGTTTCTGATTATTTCTGACTAAGCATTGCTACATAATCTTGTTTTGCTATGTGTTGTGTATCCCATTTTCTTCATACTTTAATTTATATTGCAGACATATACTCGTTGCGCTGTAATGAAAACCTTTTTAACCAACTTTGAAAAATAGCTAATAACTTTGGGTCACATTTGTTGGTCCAACATTTCCTACCATTTTAAAATGCCCAACTTTGTTATATAAAAATGATTCAGTTCATAAGAAAGATGTCCTTTCGTGCATGTAAACAAGGAGAGTTGTGTCATTCTTAAGTTGGCTGATATTAAACTGATTTTTTCATCTTGCAGACAATCACCCTGTGGTACAAGCGAGCTATCCTCAATTTAAATCAATCAGCTCAAATAACTCATTACTCTGCCTCTAAAGTGTAAAACCTCAACTCAAAGCATTATCTGCTACAATCCTGTAGTTTAGTTAAACGAGGGTCTTTGGGTGATGATTCTCTCAAAAGTCTTTGAGACACGCGATGGCCGACAAGTGAGACATTTTTTAGCCTGTTTATCATCAATATCCTAATTCCATTGTGAAATAAAATAATCACATTATTTGTTTAACCAACTGGTTTTATAAGTTTTAATGTGACCAAGAGTCAAAGATAATCCTGCTTAGTGACAGGAAGCAAGAAACACAGCTTCTGAATATGCTTTGTTACGCCCCGGCCTAGGGGAAACCCTGGCGCAACATAAATACGTGGATCCCCTTGTCCCAGCTCCCAAGAACCACCAGCCACACCCTCCCTAATGCAGTGTCCCTTTTCCTAAATGTGTGCGAAGCAGCTCTTTTAACTGCAGTCTTGGAGACTAGAGCCAATCTGCTCACTCACACCCTCATCCACTCAATCAATTAACCAAGCTCACCTGCAGCCCATCCCAGCAGAGCTGCACAGAGTCATACACACAAGACTACCACATAAAATATATATAGAAAATTGTTCATACGGACTCAGGGCCGTAACATGCTTTCACTGTGTTTAAACTGTGTAATGTAGCTCAGTGATTAGTGATAATAACTCAAACCTGAGGTGTTTTGAGCCAACAGTGTTGACTTCTATTTGTATTCAATAGCTCTTCATGTCTACAACCAATTAACTCAATATAAAAAGATCAGGCATGTAGGCTTGCAGTGAGTCATGTGATAAAAAATAATGTATGAAACGGAATGGGTCATTTGCGCGCTGAGCTCAAGATGCCACAAGATGCCGCCATCCTTACTGACAGGAAGGAAACAGTGAACACTGCTTGTATTTGTGTGTTCTTTAAGAAAATATACCTCTCATTAACAGACTGTCTCTGACTCATAAAACAAGCCCTGTGAGAATTCAAAGAGACTCCCCCAAACATCCTGGGTCATAAAACGACCTCTTCCAGGACTCGGAGAGGGCGCCAATAAAAAAATAAGTGACAGTGAGTCAATGTATAACTGTCACTAATCCCCCCCTCTGGATGATATCTGGATCAATAAAGGGAACAGAGAAACCACATTTGCAGTCCAGAGTGAAAAGGACATTAATATACCATGTTTAATTAATGTTATAGCAAAAATGTGAAGTTCTATTGCAAAATGCTGATTTTGATACAGGAACTGAACTAATCCAGAAAGGACACACATCATGTGTGCCTGATAGGGGGTTGGTCCTTCCCCCTTCTTCTGCATGTCTCTCAGAGACAAACAAAAGATATTCCTGTGAAGAATATGGGCATAACAATGATCTGTATTGATTTTATTTTACTTTCTCATTTGCTGTTATAAGTATCTGAATGCATATATGTGGGAACATAATATGTGTATTAATAATAACAGATGTAACACGATTGTCATTTATGACATTTTCCTGGGTTACCAGTCTATTACTCATAAGGATGATATGCTGTCATTCATATAATATTTGTTTAGTGTCTTTCAGCAACTAATGAGAGTTTAAGATGGAAGCATTAAATTGGTAACAAACAGAAAAATAATTCAAACCGAACGGATCTGGGGTGGGAGTGCAGTGTTGTGCCAACAACATCAAATCGCCGCCCCCTGGACCGAAGGCTACTCAAACAGTCAGGTCTTCTCTTCTATTCTCTTCGAAGGGGTTCCTTCTCTGCTCTGCAAGCAAGCCCTTGACAAAGTACTGTAACTCTGCAGACCACGCTCCTCTTCACTGGAGAATCTGTCTTCTCAAGTCTCAGGAGGAAGGAAAACATTTGCATCAACTTCTTTGTGATAACAATCCTTCAGAGGCAACAATGGTGAGATATCAGTGTTTCCTCCAAGGAGGTAATCTGACTTCTTCTTGATACTCAGATAAACAGTCGATTGCAATAATCAAGTGTGTTCTCTCTCGATTTTGAAAAGTCATTCTGCTGAATACAATTAAATTCAATTTTATTTATATAGCCCAGTATCACAAATCACATTTGCCTCAAAGGGCTTCACAATCTTTAACATACGACACCCTCTGTCCTTAGACCCTCGATTCGAATAAAGAAAAACTACCCAAAAAAACCCTTTTAACAGG
>CM022493.1:19354421-19423473 GCA_011952105.1 Coreoperca whiteheadi
GAGAGAGGTGCATCATGGGAAGTCCCCCGACAGTCTAGGCCTATAGCAGCATAACTAAGGGATGGTTCAGGACTCTCCTGAGCCAGCCCTAACTATAAGCTTTATCAAAGAGAAAAGTCTTTAGCCTATTCTTAAATGTGGAGATGGTGTCTGCCTCCCGAACCCGAACTGGGATCTGATTCCACAAAAGAGGAGCTTGATAGCTAAAGATGCTGCTATAAATGCAATGACATGTAAGTGTTAACAGCATGAGGCTGATCAGTGTGTGGGTGATGAACTAAAGTGGACAAAAGAGAAGTGGTGGAGGGTAATCTGATGTCATTTACAAAATGCTGAGAAAATGTTGAGAACTTTAAGTTTAAAGAGGAAGTTAGTCATTTGTCTAAAGTTCTTGAGCATTTAGTCCCCAATTTAGTTTTATTTATATTCCAATGTCACTAAGTGCATCGATGAAAGTTTTACTGTAGTTCTATGTATCATAAGGATCCAGATGTCAGAGTTGAATAGACGACTTAGACATATATTGTTTCTACTCACCTTTATGATTTGCCATGAACACGATACACTCTTTACAGCTGTGTACTGCACAAAGTGCACAAATCTCTCCCCTTTTTTTTTTCAAAGATTATTCTGATGTGCACTCATTTGTTTGGTTGCATGTTGACAAAACCACAACAGACAGAACTGGTAAGGCTCCTTCTGCTGCCACAATCAGCCTCTTCCCTTTGGGTCTGTAAACTGGTCTGAATGCACTAAACAGTTGTAAGTGTGACAGTAAGAAACACAACAGAAGGGGATCGTCTAAATCTTTATCCCCAGGAACTGTCCTTCTTACAATACTTTAAGCTCATTTTCTTTGTCATTGGCATGTATGGATATTCCACAGAAAGAATAAAGTACGGAGGCTTGCAATTAATACAATACTACATTAGTGTGTAAACTAAAATAAATCATAAAAATAAATGAATGGCATTTGCACCCTGATGAGTTTAAGATTCCACAAAAGCTGACCTCCTCCCTGACAGGGTGCGAGCAGGAAGTGTGAAGACTTCTTGTATTTCTGCAGTATTTTAGTCGTGTGATATCGAGCTTGAAACAGCAAGTCTGTGTGCTTTTATGTTACAACGGCTTAGCAGGGAAGTCGGTCTCTGTTGCAGTTCTGCTGAAATTCACTAATCGCTTGATTTTAAAAAGAGTTCTTCCTCCGTTTTGGCCGCAGGCTCGTTTGGTAAGGTAAAATGTTGCTGCTTTTATGTTTGAACTTTCTAACCCAGAGAGTTTGATTTTGCTGCTGTTCATCAACTCCACTGAGAAAGACATGATGTATTTTATTTGTTGGGTTTTTGTTTAGCAGAAATGAGCCTCGAACAAATGAGAGGTTGATTCAGCAACATTTTAACTGAACTATAGTATAGTAAACTCAGGCCGGATTATTTAGATTTGACATTCAAACAGTTTTCAGTGCAGCTCTGCAGATATTATTGATCACTACTTATAACAGAAACATCTGGCTGTACATGGCAAGTTCCTGGTCTGAATGTGTGAATTTGAGGTTGCTTTAGAAGAACATGAACGCTTGATTTAATAGATGCTTTGATTCAAATATTGAAACTTTTGTTTTCACATGCAGGTGCTGAGTGTCTTTGCAGTCCTGTCTGTGAACATGGTGACAGCCAGCATGTTCCTGAGTGTCTTCTTTCTTTCAGGTGAGCTGTTTGTTCAGTGGCTTTTGTTCGGAGACGTTCGTCATTTACAGTTTGGACTTCATTTAGAAACAAAGCAGAAAGACCAGCGCAGATAGAGTTACTTTTCCCAGCTGTTCTTGTCCTGACTGCAAAGTGAAACGTTTAATACTGACACTGTTAAAAGGACAGAAAAAGGACCAAACATGCTGCTGCTGAATTGTAGTTTGTGTATCATGAACTTTCTCTTCATGCAGATTTTGCTCCACATTTTGTTAATCATGAGTTTGCTTTTACAGGTGCTTTGGCTGATTGTCCTCCAGAGACACACCTCTTCATTACTGCACCAAAGAAGATGGAAGCACTGAATGGATCTTGTTTGCAAATCCCATGTAACTTTAGTGCTAGATCAGAACAAGGGTTTGACAGCACAAGAGAAACCTTCGGAGTGTGGATTAAAAGTGACTCCAGACATAACCTAAATCCAAACAATGTGATTTTCAACAGTAGTAAGACAGTTAACACCTATCAAATGAGTTTTACTGGAAACCTGAGTCAGAAAAACTGCACCACTTTATTTTCCAACTTACTCACAAGTTCTACAGATAAATACTTCTTCAGAGTTGAGAACAAACCATTCATTGCAACAGCTGTTTGTGATCCTCTTCAAATAACAGTTAAAGGTAAGAGTCCTGTCAGAGTCCAGTGTTCAAGAAAGCAACCAGTGAACAGAAAGTGGTCGTTTTCAAAGTTACTACAGTTGAATACTGCTTAGATATCTAAATATGAAAACATCTTTCTTTTCTATCTTATGTTGTCTGCATTACTGTAACCGTCAAATCAGACAGAATGTCAGTACCTGTCGACTGAATTTGCTTCTGACACTTGAAAAAGGGAAAACTCATGTATTGAGTTGTTTTCACTCCTTCACATTTATCATCAGTGAGCGACAAAACCTACATGACATGTATTGTTGTTAATATTAAATTGAAAATGAATTTAGTTTATCTGTAAAATGGTCAACATAAGCAGAGTAAATACTAAAGTGTCAGCATTGCCCTTTCAGTGTAAAATCTGTGTTTGTTATCTGAAACCCCAGATTCTCCTCCGAGCCCCAGCATTGAGGTCTCAGGTGATCTGAAGGAGAAGGAGTCTGTCGCTATAACCTGCTCAGCTTTCACTCCCTGTCCACACTCCCCTCCTAAACTCACCTGGAGCCTCCAACAAGACCCTCACTACTACATAGAGGAAAACCCTGATCGAACCTTTACAACTAAGATCCAGGAGACCATCACTCTGTCAGAGCAACACGATGGATACAGCATCACCTGTTCTGCCGGATATCCTGTGAATGAAGGAAAACCTGTGAAGACAGCAGAGGAGAGAAAGACTCTCAGCGTTTCATGTAAGACGACCAGAGTTTGTTATTGGATCCTCTCAGCACATGATGATTCATGGGATGTCAGCTGATGTGAATGAATAAAGTGAACCTCACATTTTCCTCAGATGCTCCTAAAGACACCTCAGGGTCCATCAGTCCATCAGGTTCGGTGTCAGCAGGTAGCTGGGTGAACCTGACCTGCTCCAGCAGAGCCAAGCCTCCCGTCAGCCGCTTCACCTGGTTCAAGAAGAGCCCAGATGGACCCACGGCTGTATCTGAAGGACAGGTTTACAGCTTCAAGGTGACCAATGCCACTGATGGAGGAGTTTATTACTGTGTGGCCACAAATGATCTCGGTAATCAGACGTCATCAGCGATTCATTTGAACAATGCAGGTAAATGTAGAACTGCACTGAACCTGCTGATTTTAATATACTCTGATCTCTCTTTTCTGCTGCTGTTTAGCTTTGTTTGTTTTGGTTATTTGTTTTAGTACCCTGTAAAGCACTTTTTATTACATGAATTGATTCTATACAAATAAACTTGAACTTGATGTAAAAAGCAAGACTTCAGTCAAGGTTACATCAGTATTGTTACATGTCGACATTCAACCTTCGTTTTCTTTTAGACACTTCTCTACAATGGGGTTCAGCTCTTGGAGGGATCGCTGTCATCATACTCATCTGCGTCGCTATCTGTGTTTGGTAAGTATCACAAATGAAGGCATCTGACAATTTCTGGTACTGAAGTTTCAACTAAACCTACATTCATGGTGAGGACATGGATCAGTATGTGATCTGTGAGTTTTGATCATTTCTGCACCAACAGGTTCCTCATTTTTACAGTTTTGTACAGATTAAAGTGGTTGACTCTAAAACTGCTAAATGGAAACAAAAGTATGATTCAAGTTGTTGCCACTTGCTCTGTGACTTAACGCCCTATTTTAGTTTCATTACCAAACACTACCAAGTGGATTTTAATCTGGAAATTTTTTTTCACTTCTGCACATCCATTCATGTCTGGTTCCCATCAGTCCTTACTCTCTATTGGCAGCACACCGTCTATTTAACCTGAAACACAGTATCATTATTCTGACAGCTCTCTAATGTCTTCCAGGTTTAAGTCGAAACATCAAACTCCACAACAGACGCAGGTGGGAAAATGCTAAACTTCATTGTACAGTACTGAACTGTGTGTTGTGAGTTTCTGTTCACATTGACTGTGTCCTCTAAGATAAGCACTGGTCTTAACAGTAACAAGAAAATCTTTGAGAGGTTTCTGAGTGGGTAAAAAATTAAGATACACAACAACTGTGACAAACAAACAGTTAACCACACCCTGTGGTTGGAACCTGTACGCAATCACCGCTAAGACTGTACAGTCCACACAGCAGATAATGTCTCTTTGAACGATTCTCATTTTCAATTTGAAGGTGGCTAAAATTGAACCACAGTTGATATTATCAGCAGTTTGGTTTAATCTGTTTATAGCACAGTAGCTTAAAGCAGCTTCACCAAGTCTGGTTCTGACTCAAAGCATTAGCTGTTTCCTAAAAGATAAAGGGACCTACATATTTTGTCCAGGCTTTTACATTTATATACTAGCACTTTAAAATCCATTCTTTACCTAACTCGAAGCCAGTGTAAAGATTTATGTTTATCAAGTGGAGGTTTATGTATCTCTACATTAAAACAGTTTCTCACATGGAGATTAGTTGTTACTAAATATTTACACCTACCAGGTGTAACTGTTAAGTAACTAATAAATGACCAGCTTAGAGTGAAGAGTAACAGCTGAGAGGGATAGCTAGTGTACACATCTGACCTCACACTGGGAAGTTTATAAATTACATTTCACAAAAATAACACATATGCATTAAATTAAAACAGGTCATGCCTTTAACTTTAGCCAAACTAAATTGCAAATAACATCAATTTTGTTAATGTCATTCAGATATTGTCCCACTTATTATTTGAATGTATGAATAGCTAGGCTACTCTCTGAAAAACACATTCTCCAAGTATGCTAAAGTCCTACATTTACAAGTAGTTAGTAAATCAGTAAGAAACAATATTAATAAGAACTTAAGAAGGCCTTACACAAACGTAGTAATAGATTTACAAATAGCCAGTGCAACCCAATCCCGGCTCTCACCTTTAGTCTTGATACTGTAGTTCATGAATCAAACAGAGCAATAACTTTGAGTCTTTGCTCTTTGTTGTGGAAGTCAACTACTTCTGTCTTGTCTTGATTTACTGGAGGAAGTTTTATTGATTTGTTTACTTTCTCTAAGCACTGACACAGTGAGTATAAGGGACCATAGATATTTGGATCTGATCATTTTATGATTTGGCCTACTGAAAGCACATAGAGGTTGAATAATAGAGGTCCAAAAATCTAACCCTGGGGGACTCCACTCAGAATAATGATCACTAAGGGCAGCAACATAGCCCCAGCCTTGAAGATATGACTTGAATCTAGTGAGGATTGTACCAGAGAATCTTTCCCACTTGTAGACTCCAGTCAGTTTAGAAGTACTTCACAGTCAACAATGTTAAAGGCTGTACTCTATCCAGCAGCATCAGAACTAATATTTTACCTGAATCAGTATTTAAACGAATACCATTTAACAGTTTATCAGTGATATGCTGTGGTCAGAAACCAGGTTTAAATGTGTCCAAAAGTCCATTTACTCAACTTTAGATGCATCTGTAAATATTTAATATGGAAGAATCCAGAGTCAAACAGGTGACGAGCTGGCTCTTCAAATGCTAGACAGTAAAACAGAAGAAGACACCCATTACGGAGAGATGGATTTCTCTCCAGCTCCACAACAGACTCAGGTGGGGAAATCTACAAAACTTTAGCTATGCAGTACTGCACTGTATGTATCTCAATGTTCTGTTCATATTGTCTGTGTAGTCTACCTTACTCCCTGTTCAGACATTGATTTACTGTAATACCTTCATCAGACCCGTTTCTTTGTTGTAATGTAGTTCAGATTTTGTCCAGAAGTCCACTCAATTAATATGAAATGGGTCTGTAATTATTTAATATGGAAGGATCTGGCTGAAGGTTCCCCTCACAACACTTTTTTACAGAATGAAACAAGTGAAGAGCTGGCATTTAAAGACCCAGCAAGTAAAACCGAAGAAAGAGGAGAAGACATCCATTATGGAGAGATGAATTTCTCCAAGCGGAGACCTGCGCCGCCCTCGGGCTCAGCGCAGGACAGTGGACAGCAGCAGGATACGCTGTATGCACAGGTCAAAGTGTCCCAGCCAGCGAACAGACTGCTGGGGGCTCAGAGGATCTCTACGCTCAAGTGAAGAAAAAATGAGTATTGTCTGGTGATCCCATTTGGGTTGGATTCATAATATATCTTTATGTCAATTAATGTAGAAAGAGACACTGGAGACTGCACAAGAAAATGCCTTATTCAGTGGCTCCAGTTAAATAAAGGGAACCACCAAACCACCACACTGCAGCTTAGATGGTTTGTCGGTTAACACGTTATCAGAGCTCATATTATATACTGACCTCATACGGCTGTTGCTGTGTTATTAAAGTCCCAAAGCTTTAAATAGGGAACTTTTCTATGAGAATGAATTATAGTGACTTGACGACAATCTGACAACACATTACCAGTGTTGTACAAATTCTGTTTAATTTTGTGATATTTTACTGGGTATTTGTAATCTCATTTACTTCTCATCTATTGTGTTTCTTACATATTTTGTATCCCACATTTTCATCTGCATCTTAATCACTTCAAAATAAATATGAGGCACCATCTCTGCATTTGAAGATATTTATTCATTGCACTGTAATAAAAACCTTGGCATACAACTAATAATCTCAGTCGCATTTATTGGTCCAACATTTCACACAGTGTGTAAACATCACCTTAAAAATCATACAATTTAATCACTAACATTACAAAATTATGCATAGTAATCCTCGGCCCCACTGGAAATCTGCTACAAAATTTTGAGTAGTTAATGGACTTCTGATATATATTTTATTAATATCAAGCTCAATTTAAAATAAAGGGCATTTCATAGGACTCAGCCGATTATGTATTAAAATAGCTGGCGCTATAATTCACAAAAAACCTTTTATGATGAACATTTTTTAGATTTTATCATTCCTTGTCAGAATTTGGCCACAAAATATCTTTGGGATTTGGCTTGTAAACATTACCAGCTTAGGCACTGTATTGATAAATGGTTTAAAAAGGCACTACTGGGCCATGTTGATTTAGTACCACACTAGGTTATTTGAATGGAGGTAGTGACATTAGCTTCGCCTACATGACAACTTCACAGAGATCGCTTCCTGTTGAGGGTCAAACCTCCCTCCTCCTATCAACCCAGCACCAGTCCCTCAATGTTGCAGCATTAGTGTGAAGTGTCCAAAAGGTAGGTATTGCATTGTAGATTATTAGTGTCTCCACTGATTCCATCTCGGACAGATTTCTCTTCACAAAAAGAGAAAGCCAAGAGTCACTGGCTGTGTTTTCATGCACAGAGAAAGTTCACTACTGGCCTTCCCTTTTTCTGCATTCTCAACATATAACATGGTCTAACAGCAAAGACCTCAAAATGTGGCTGCCTTAAACTATCTTTGACTGAGCAGCAAGTACTAGGAATCTCTCATACTAGGCACTGCCATGTTTTTTGGTATTTTTGTACATATCATGTTGTGAAAAGAGAAGTGGGATGTAAGCCAGCCATCTCAAACTGGTTATCCAAGCTCAGTTTTTAATGTTTACATGAATAAAACCAAAACTGCTTTTAGCTAACCTGGTACTAAATTCTCGGTGTATGTAAACCCAGCCAGTGACTCTGGTTGCACCCCAATGATCTGAATCCTGTGTAGTCAGGGACTAGCTCCCCGTTTCTGGAGGAACTTCCTGTCAGTAGGGTTTTAACTGTGCACTCTGTCCTCCAGTGCCTTCAGCTCAGCCTCCACCTGAGCTGGCAGATCAGCCCCAACTTGCTGAGTGAAGTAGGCTCTCAACTCCTTCGTCTCCTTCTGCCAGAAATGTGCGGGCACGTCGAAAAGGGCACTCATATTCACCTTGCTGCCCAGACCTTTAGTGTCGATGGCGCCATCTTCTGGCAGCCAGCCTATAATGCTCTTCTTGGCCGCCTCATCCTCCCTCTCCCGGCTGCAGCGCTTGAAGATCCATTCCAGCACGCGGGCGTTTTCGCCGAAGCCAGGCCAGAGGAAGGAGCCGGTCGCGGGGTCCTTTCTGAACCAGTTGACGTGGAAGATCTTGGGCAGATGAGTGGGGGCCTTTCGGCTCTCCATGCTCAGCCAGTGAGCGAGGTAGTCTCCAAAATTGTAACCAAAGAACGGTCGCATTGCAAAGGGGTCGTGCATAATCACCTTGCCTGAAGGAAAGAATTAAACGTTTTTTTTAAATTGTGGTAAAGAATTGGCTTTAGTAATAAATAATAACTTCCTTGTCATCACATTATCTCATTAGGACAACTGTAATGTCTGATATCATTTATAAGTGATTACAATCACACTTAAAACAAGTCTTTTTCTTTTCAGAACTGTATGTCAGTTTGAATGTTATTTACAGGAATTTAGACCATAGGGAATCAGGGTCGTACCTTTATGCTCAGCAGCTGCCGTGGCCTCAGACCTCATGGTGGCTCCAACAAAGACTCCGTGTTGCCAGTTGAAAGACTCGTAGACCAGAGGGACTCCTGAAAACATCAACATTTTATAATGTTTAATGCACAGCTACTTGTGTGTTGGAAAAGTTGCTTGACTTTACACTAATTGTGGCTGTAACGACTCAAACGTGTAAAATGATCAAGAAGATGATGACACAAGAACGGTGTTTTGAGAGCCAAGCCAAGCACCGTATACTTCATGTGTTCAGCTCTGTGCGGCCTTATTTTATCGCCGTGGCTATAATGTGACTGTGAGAGTCTGAATCACACTTCAACAGAAATGATAACTCGTGACTGTAATATAGCTTAAGATGTATTTGAATGAAATGAAAACAAATATATATATATATATTTATTTTTTTTTCCTTACTCATTAAACTATATTGACCCTGAAAATACAAGGAAAATAGGAATATAACAAAACTGGAATATATTATACATTTTTCATAGGAAAATTATATTTCTAAATAATTGTTTTGTCAAAAAACAAAAAGGACGTTCTACCTCCTTCTGGTTGCTATGTAAGATGAATGGTAATTATTCTTTATATCCCTCTGTCTCAGTCACACCACAGAAGACTAACAACTAAATACTTCAAATGATGTATGTAAATAAAATATATAAATGTATGTGAAAATGCTATGCTCATCAAATAATGTCGGTGACTGTTGAGGCAAAAACAAAAAACTGCTGATGCGCCAACCTTCTGGCCTCCTTCCACCAAAGATAATGGCGTCGATGGGAACGCCCTCCTCGCTCTCCCACTGCGGGTCAATAATAGGACACTGAGCCGCCGGGGCGCAGAAGCGGGAATTGGGGTGGGCACACGGAGTCGAGCTTCCTTTTTGCAGAGGGGAAACAAGTGTTTATTCTACCTTCAGTGCTTTGTAAACACACATCTGAATATCATGGTTCATACTGTGTCTCATCGTTAGGTATACCTCTAGACGGCACTGTGTACACAAGGGCCTATTAATAATCAGAACTGGTGGTAAAACTGCTGGATACTCCTGGCTGTTCATTAGAAACTAAGTGGTAAAAACAAATCATCTTCTCTAGAACTGCTGAACTATGGATGGATGTTTTTTATAAAGCCTGTGCAGTCCGGGCTGATGATACCTTGCTTCCAGGTTTTGCCGTGCCAGTCTGTGAGCGTGACCCCGGCGACAGGGGGGTCAAGGCCCTCCCACCACACTCCTCCGTCGCTGGTCTCGCCAACGTTGGTGAACACCGTATTTTTGGCAATGGTGGCCATGGCGTAGGGGTTGGTCTTGTCCGAGGTGCCGGGAGCCACACCGAAGAAACCGTTCTCTGGGTTGATGGCTCTCAGTTTACCTGCAGAGACGTGTCACATAAATCCACACTACCGATGGAGTAACAAAGGGATTCTGTGCGTGTGAGCCAGTCTCCTCCCTCTCACCTTGGCTGTCGAACTTCATCCATGCGATGTCGTCGCCCACACACTCAACCTTCCAGCCTGGCAGAGTTGGTTTCATCATGGCCAAGTTGGTTTTACCGCAGGCACTGGGGAAGGCCGCCGCAACGTAGCGCTTCACTCCCTGAGGGTTGGTAATACCCAGGATCTGAGGAAAGGAGAATAAAGATGTTACCAAGGACAAACCTTTCATGGATAATCGCCACTCAAAAGCACTGAAAGAGCATCATAGTCAGGCACCTTTAGGACCACTGTTCTACAGTAGTCAGTATATTATTTTCTATTTAATGTAATTTTTCAGGGGCACTGTACACTGTACTGCACAAAAAACATCTCAAATTTTGACAGCAACAAATGAGCATCTTCCTAAGTACCCTACCATGGATAATTATGTGTAAAGAATTTGGGGCAGGCTTTAGGCAGCAATGTGCACTCACCAGCATATGTTCGGCCAGCCAGCCTTCATCCTTGGCGATGCGGGAGGCGATGCGGAGGGCGAAGCACTTCTTCCCCAGGAGAGAGTTTCCTCCATAGCCACTGCCAAAGGACATGATCTGCCTGATGTCTGGCAGGTGAGATATGAGCACCTTGTCTGGGTTACAGGGCCACGAGTTGACCAAAGGGGCTGCGGAGGAGACAGAGAGAGAGATGAGAAGGACAGTTAGTGTTGGTGAAATGGAATAGGGATGTTGCAGTAAATGGAGATGAAAAAAGAGCAAGGGGTGACAGGAAGGGATTTGGATGGAGCGATGGGGGGTAGGATAGGACGGAGAGGTGTGAGGAATGAACGGTTAGGAAGGGAATTTGTAAGACCTTAAGTAACACAAAGCACTAAAATCACTTGTTTCAGGCTCTTGGAATTGGTACCTTTGAGTGGGAAAGGTCGTCCCACAGAGTGCTGACAGCGGACAAAGTCCACTCCTTCAGCCAGTTTGTTCAGGACAGGAGTGCCCATGCGTGTCATGATCCCCATACTGGCCACAACGTATGGCGAGTCCGTCACCTTAAAAAAGGAGAACAAAATGTCTATCATCCCGATTTACATCCTAAAGTGAGTGATAACTATAAAGTGCTACAGCAGTTTATTAGAAGATACTGTATGATAAATGACTATAATAAATGACAGCAATAAAGCAAAACATTGTTAGGTAAAACACAGCAGAATTATTGCTTTATTGAATGCTTTTTGAACATCTGAGTATCAGTGTCAGTACCTGGACCCCGTATTTACTCAGAGTGGAGCCTACAGGACCCATACTGAAGGGAATCACATACATGGTCCGACCTATAGAGAGGACACACAGAAGCATAAACAACACATTAAAAGGTGGGCAGGAGAAATCCAATACCATGCCAAATACCATGAGATTGAGCAAACCCAGAAAGTAATATAACTAACGTTAGCTAGGTTGTGGGTTAACAAACTGTTGCTACAGCTGCTGCTGTGAAGCGAACACACAGAGAGGACGAGACGTTTCCCAGATCCAGCAAACCAGCTCCACAACTCCCCCACTACTATAGCTGACATCACAACAACAGCAGATCTTGGCAAACTAGAAAGTAAGCTGAATGTCCGTGGGCAAGTCATTTAACGTCACCTGACACACAAATCATGGCTGGAATAGAGTTGTGTTGTGTGGAGGGTTTTTTCAGCGCGCACACAGAACGGACAGCTAGCGGACCGCGAGGAGATATTCGGTGAATTTGACAAAAAGATGTGTATTGGATTAGAATCGCATACCCCACCTTTAATGCAGTTTATTTTTCCACTGCAGGCAACATTGGTTTGATATTCACAAATGTTTAAAATGAGGATGTGCTAGGCTGGAGAGATCAGGGCCTTTTCTTACAATAAGGTGGAGTTCTTGACCACAAGTAGTGCTATGGAGCGTTGTCTTTACGAGCGGATGCCCGTTTTGTTTGTGACACGCACAAAGACATGGGCGACGCGAAGGACCGACCCATGAGAGATACTGGGTGTGGCTAGAGGCGAAACAGGCTCGAAAACTTCAACCGAAGAGGGAAGTAACCACTGCTTTTCAGCCTGATTTGGTCTTTTTTTTTAAATAAATTGTTGGTTAAGGCTCAGATTAAAATACTACCATTCAAAGTGAAGTTGAAAACACATCTCCTGGCAACACGGGACAAACATTTTATGTCCATCCAACAGCGTACCTGCCATGCAGCCAGGGAAACGCTCCTCTCTGGCTTTCTGCCAGTCAGACTCGCTCATCCAGCTGCCCAGCTGGCTCTTCGCTCCTCCAGCAGGGATGGGGATGGTGTCCCTCTGGCTCTTGGTCACAATCACAGTCTTGCTTTCCACCCGAGCCACGTCCTTTGGGTCTGTGCGTGCCAACCAACTGAAAAACAGATCAGGAATCAGAGCACGGTGAAGGGAATGAAATACAAGCACTGAGTGGCCTAAAAAGCCTTACACCAGTGAATGCATGTTTGTGAGCAAGCATGCAAATCTAAAGCCCTTACCAGTTCTCATATTTGGGAAGCTTCTTGACCATCCCTTCATACTCCAGTCCTGCCAGGATGTTGGCCGTTTCCTCCGGCGTCCCCGTCACCACATGCACACCGGTGGGCTTACACTCATCCGCCGCTCGCTTCACAAACTCAGCCACCGCCGGCGGCAGCGAGGGGATGGAGGCCAGGGACCGAACCCCGACACTCGCCCCAACACCACCGTGCCTGAAAGAGAAGGGGCATTTAACTTTCCAACAACACTGATTGAACATACAGTAACTCCTATACTTAAAATAAATCTTGTTTCCTTTTTGAGATGACAACATCATTCATTGGACTCATCATATTGAAGCAGTTGTCACTAGAGTGACAACTTGATTTTGTTTCCTGGCAGACCAGTGAGGCAATGTACATTTACAATGCCCTGGGGCTGAGTTGGGTGTAACTATAACACAAATAGAACTGACTAACACATCTATAATGCAGACAACCGTAATCAACTAATGAAGTCCGTTTGTGTGGGGTGGACACCTGTACAAAAGATATTTTCCAGTAAGACCTGCCACGCAAGGTTCTTCCCACACACAACAGCACTGTCTGACAGTCCTGTGATCGAGGATTCCCGTAATGCTGCAGTGGCCTCCTAGAACGTTTCTCATTTTGCCCCTAAACAGACACCACTATTCACTTCCAAATCTATGCACTGTTGAATTTACAGACGGACTTCAACAATCTACAGAAACATCCAGACTGGAGATCACATGGCCACGTGTCTCATCTTTTTCAGTCATTTATGGGATGCTGACATTACCAGAGTCAGGAGATCCACAAGTGCAGATTCACAGGATGACCCGGCTCTGACCAGCGTATAGTGCAGAGAGTATGTCCTTATTGGCTCAAGTGGAGCCACTTGGTTCAGTCAGTTAAAGTTCAGTCTCTTACTCGGTTCATTTCTGTCCAGATATGACACTTTTTGTCTGCATTATCTTTGAGATTGTTCTGATCCATTCACGTCTGTCTAATTGCGTGTTACATTTTTCACAAACACAATAATGACTAAAACCTCACAGTGCGACAAATGTGTGCGTGGAGATGAGCAAAAAGCAACAGACTTTGGCATTGATGCCCAAGTCTTTTTTTTTTTTTTATGCCAATGGATACTGGTGGAGGTTTAAAAGCCATGGAGGAGCATGAGACAAACACTTTTAACACAAGCTTTAAATAAGGTCTCAAATTGGAGTTGGGTGCTTTTCATGTGACAGCAGTGATAACTGGATTCCCTTGCTGCCCTGGGGCATGGGGCCGGCCCATTGTTTGTTAGCAGCATGGCATCCACAAAGACAAGCCACTGAGAGGCCGGCAGCTATGCAAGCTGTTACAATGTGTGTATGTGTGTCCGGTCTATCCACAGCAATGGTCCGACAATGGAATAGACAATGTGTGTATCTGCTTTGTTGTCTGTGGACAGAATGGATGACCCCAGATGACCTCTTTAGAAAAATGTGAAATTCTGTGAATACACATTTTAGGCTAAGAGCTCTAAAGCTTGTTTCAGCCATACATTGACCGACATTTTCCCTACAATTAAAAATCCAGTTGCTATTTTGACTGGGAACACAAATCGCACTCTTCTACGCTGTTGTTTCAAAAGACAGCGGCACAATCGTCCCATCAAGTGCAGGCACGCGGTTCCCAATTGGCTGCACTGAGTGTGTCATTATACGTGCATCACACAGCACACACACAAGTGCATGCAGACACACAAGTAAATCTGGTGGGAGCACACAGAGGGCACGTGGCGCAGGTATGCCGAGAGGTGCACAGCAAAGAAGGAAGAGAACACGTAAGTTGACAGTGAGGGGGCAAAGAGCTGAGAACACGCTGTGCCGGTGCCATGTCAGCTGTTCAACCATTGATGTGGGAGCGTTTAATCATGAACCGGTTTGGGCTGAAAATGCAGGCTGGACATACAGCGAGACACGATTAATCAATCATTTTGTAATGTCTACCTTGAGAATTTTGCCATCTTCACAATCATTTGGGTTTCAGGATCACAATTTGGGGATGGCAGTAGCTTAGGTAGCAGCCATCAAGGACGTCATTTCCACTGGGGATAGGGGATACATGTCCCCCTCGCTTTCAGCCTAAGTCTTCTGATTGATTTTCTTACTAAACGTCTGTCTGAACTGTATCCTCTGAACTGTTCAGCCATCATACTGCAGATAAGAGAAGACCTAAGTGGATAAAAATGTTGACATGTTCATCTGAGCTGCCTTTAGTTTTTACCCTGCACTCAAGAGCCGTGAACTGAATAAACACGACTGAGTGGTTCGACGGGTGCTTAGTGGACTTTTACCCCCCCCAGGTTTCGCCTCTACCCTACCTTGATGTAGGATCTTTAAGTGTATGCAGCCTGGAGGGAATACCTACAGGCACTACTCAGGGATGAAAAAAAGAATGCTACTCCCAACTGTGCTAATTAGCGCTAAGCACAAAGTAAAGCTGAGGCTGCTCGGCATGTCATTAGTTTTGCAGGTTTTTGGTCATAAACCAAAGTATTGGGCAAATTAAAATGTTGACATGATCATGGCACTAAATGAAATGTCGGTCGATTATCAAAGTTACCATTATTCATCTTGGTGGTGGGGGGGGGGGGGGGTGAATTTCTGTGCCAAATTTCAAATCGCAATCCACCCAAAAGCTGTCGAGACATTTTACTCAAACCCACAAATATTAACCGTATGGTGGCGCTAGAGCAGAAGTCAGCGGATTGTTATGTCTCTGCAGCCCCTGCATGCATCAAGCTCACTTCCCTGGCTAATTTCTCCTCTTTGTAAAAGAAACCTTGCTGATGTGTGGCAGAAACTGTTAGTTTTCCGTGGATCTTTCAACTTTTTGACTAAGATCTGAACAGATAAAAGGACTGATTAGCTGAAGGCAAACTAAAAGAACAACATACTCACTGTATCACAGCACCCTAGATTGACCCAAAAAATAAAAGGCATTTTTTCAGTCTTATCTGTGATTAGATGAAGCAGTCTCATTTAATCAGCTCAACAATACTTTAGTCCCGCCCCCTACCACACACACACACAGTAAATCAATTACCTGTGCTTCTAATCATCCACCCTCATGCCACTAATTACTGTAACCAGTCAGGTGGTGCTAAATATTATCTCAGGTGTGGTTAGGATTAGGAAAGGAAATGACTGAATTTAAAATGTATTAAAACAGAAAATAAGCATTTGTTTGATTATTTACTTGCTCGCTGAAGCACGGGCGCTGGCTCACTTGAGACAGAAGATAAAGGTAAAAGCTGTGCGATGGGATTAGTGGCTATGTTCCTCCTTCATTGCATCAAAAAAGCCGCAAGATTTGAAAATCCTAAAACAGACTCTGATGACCTTCGCTCCCCTATTTCCCCCTCTGTATGCCTCCCCATTCCTCACCCCATCCCCCATCCCCGGTGAGAACCAGCATGCCTCCATTTGACCAAGTTAGCATAGATTTATGTGTGAAGAAACCCGTTCACATGTGACTATTCTGCAGCATTGAAACGGGGTAAGATCCATCTCGGTTTTCTTAAGTGTGAACATTTTCAATTAAGCAGCGTTACGCAGAGTGGAAAGAAGGAATGTCAAGGAACAGATAACTCTGATATGGTACCCATTCCCCTGGATGTCTCTAGCTTCCAGATAAACAACTTTTCCTCCAAACTCAGCAAGCCAATCCTCACACACCACAGCGAGACACGCCTACACTCCCCCTTCACATGGATCCTGGTCAACAGTCTCTTTAGGGCAGAGTCTACACATGAAGCAGAGCCAAGGCAGAGTATTACTTAGATAGAGCATGCACATGTGCTGCATACATTAGCCTCATACATGACACAGCAAGTCCACGGGGAAAACACACACAAAACATGCTCCAGGACATTCAGGCAAATAAGAGGAGCGACGACTGCCGCCTTTAACAATCTCTCAAGCAGAACTACAAACACAATGCACAGCAACACGGGCCTCCCCTGTCACTAACTTACATGGGGTCAGTCACTACCTCACATGCAACCTTACTGGCAAAATAAAAACACACAACGCCGTGGAGCGCTCACATTGACTCCAGAGTCCCTGTGTGACGTGGTGCCATCACAAAGCCTGGAGGGGTAAAGTGGTGAAGAGAAGAAATGTCTATGGGGAAAGCACACACTACTGTGACTACTGTGTTTAATCTATAGACACCTACAAGTTTTTATTCAGTGTCATCTGATCTGAGGCATGTCTCTCCGAGATCAAGTCTGACAAGTTTCAGGCAGCAGGCTGCAGACAATGTTGACAGACAAAGAAGACTTAACAACACAAGATTAGACTTCTTATAGTCACTCCTGAAAAACATGCTTAAAATATGCGACTGTTTTACTATAAATAAATACTGGATGACTGGCAGAACAGTGCCACAGGTCCTATTTCATTGGAAAAGTAAGCCCTGGGAAAAAAACACTTCAGAAAAAGTGCTGAACATTACCCCAAAGTGATTCATATCAAATAGGCAGGACAGGCAGTTGTTACAGTTTAAAATAAAATTAGATTTAAAAAAAAAAAACTTAGGCAGGTAAATATACATTTTGAATGAAAGCATATAGACATTTTCTGCATTATTAAGTATAACTTAACTTAAATAGCCTCTAAACATTAGAAATAAATACACGGCGCTAAAACATGATTTTAATCCCCCCCCCCCCCCCTCAAAAAAAAACAAACAAAAAAAACAAAGCACACAAAGTCACAATCACTCACCTTCGTACGACTCCCAGCAACAGGCACGACATCTTCGGGGGCAAAAATTAAACTAGCTTCTAAGATACTTAAAAGGAAAGGCTCATTTAAGTTAGCTGACGAGGTAAAGTGAGCAGCTGGCCGCGGCTCATATCAGTGAGGGGACCTTGCACTTTGCTCAGCGTGGACATTCACACAGACACACCTGACGCAACCTGGATTCTGTCCTGTTGTCGCAACGCGGGCGCAGTGCGCGCTGCGGCCACCGTCCCGGAGAGTCCCCGCACCGTTTACTGCTTTATAACGCGGCGCGTCAACATTTCAATGTCACGTAGTTTACTTCCCCGCGGGTTGGCTCCATGCTGCTGTGGTTTCTCTCCCACAAAACCGCGGGACCCCGCGGCCGGCTCGCACAGTCCCCTCCCGGCTGACGCAAGCTCCCTCAGCTCCTGCACCGCCGAGCACACGAGCACGAAGCGCGGCGGCGTGGAGCCACGACCCGGAAACGCGAGCCACGGTACGGAAATAGATCTCGCCGGGCCCCCAGCTAGGCTGCTGGAGGGGAAAAGGGGGGGGGGGGTTCAGTTTCGACAAAGAAACCAATGTCAATCTTTTGCAAGTTTTTCTGTTTGTTACATTCAGCCCCACTGTGGAACAAGTGAGAGTCAAAACGATCCAAGTAGTTTTGTTGTAGGAAGACTATCATCGTATTTACTTTTAGTCTTCTTCTTCTTCTTCTTCTTCTTTTCCTTTCGGCTGCTCCCTTTCAGGGGTCGCCACAGCGAATCACGTGCCTCCATCTCACCCTGTCCTCTGCATCCTCTTCACTCTGTAGCTTGTTTTATTAGTTGACTTCAAATCTCAAATGCAATCCATGAGATCTACTGCAAGCAAAGGGACCTAACTTTGTAAAAGGTTTTGATGATTGTTTTTTGTATGTAAATCATGTGCTAGGCCTATGTATTTTATGGTCTTTATTTGTTCCTATTACTATTATTATTATTGTTTAAATATGTCTTTTTATTACTGAAATGTAATGTATTGCTTTCTGTCTTGTCGTTTTTTCAATAAAGAAGATAAAGAGCTATGTATATTTGTTTAATGTTATAATTTCACTTTTTCTTTTTTTTACATGGATTCTTTTCTTGTATTTTGAGTTTATGATTGTTTTCATTACATTTACAAATATGAAACCTCCCACAGAATTGAATGGGAGCATAAAATGTAGTTCTCAAGTGACCGAAAGCAAGCAAAATGACTCATTATTAACAGCTTATTTTATTGTATTCATCTTCACTTTTCCTCGCAACAGTACAAAAGTTTCCAGATACTGGATTTCCCATTTGTTGTATTGTTTATACTATGCAACAAGTGAGTATCAAAATAACCATTGTTGGTCCGAAGTTGAAATGTGTTTTTTCAGTGTACAGTATATATTCTGACTTTAAGCCATTTTTATGGTAGACTATAAAATGTCATCTTATAAGTGTGGTTTTAACGCTGAAGCAAGGATTATTTCCATTGTCTATTAATCTGCTGATTATTTTCTTGATTCATCGATTAGTGAAAAACGCCTTTCACAATATCCCACAATATCTTGTTTGCTTGACTGTCTGAAAAACAGTCACAAAAACCTTTAAGATATACCGTTTCCTATCACAGGAGACATTTGAGAAACAAGTGAATATAAAATAGTTGCCAGTTAATTTTCTGTCAATGCATTAATTATAACTCTAGGTGCCAGCAGAGGCTGTGAAGTTGCCCACTGACTACAAATTATTATGAATATTGTTGTAATTATCACTTTTACAACACTGATAAGCCTGTTTTATGAGTGAAATAGTTTTGACTTTCAAGCTTACACTGAATTCTAACAGTACAGGGCAATCAAGTGTGTCTGCGTCTGGTGTTAAATAATGAGTTTCCTGTTCATGTTTCTCTCTCTGGGAACTGGGGGAGGGGTTCACACATACACACACATACATACAAGCTGTGAGAGCGGGAGGGGACGTAAAGGGGTGTGGTTGGACAGAAGAATATACTATACTCGATAGAGAGGGATACAGCGGTCTAACATGTGTGGTTAAACTTCAGCCCTCCTGTCTCGTGTTCTCTGATAGGGCCTGCAGAGTCAGCAGCTGATCAAAGAGTGCTCCCAAAGCACATGGACAACACACACACACACACACACACACACACACTCAATATAAATGAATGCATACATGCTATACACCCACAACTGCAGGACATGGTTATGTAAGGGACCATTCAAAAATGCAGCAACTGGCAAAAACTAAAAGTAGCCATTAAAAACTGGGACAGATTTAATAATTTAACTGTGGGGTCTTAATGAGTGGCTGTGCTGTTATTTGACTGTAGTGTACACAGGTGTGAGTTGTGGCTTTTAAAAATCGTTTTTGTCCATGTAGTTGCTGATCACACATCTGTAGCTATTTCAAGATAAGTCTCATGCTATGAAGATGATTCAGCCACAAATTAAACAGGCTAAAACAATCTAAATGACACACACACACACACAACTTCAAGCAATGTGACACAATAAATACATTTATGAATATATATTGGATAATATGTTAATGATATGTTCATCAGTTTTAGGTACCCTCTAATATATTGATGATCTCAAAGTTCAAATCTGGCATTAAACTTTAATATGTCAAAGAGACAAAACTGCATATTTCTGGAAAAAAGTGGAAGACTGAATTCATTCCCTGTCAATGATCATCAGATGAATCAAGCAACTGCATGGCTAATGCTAAAGCCTCAGTGAATAGTGAAAGATTTTTCTCTATCTTCTTTTTCTGCAAGAAGTCTGACTTGCAGGGAATGTGAAAGGTGAACAGTGTATGGCTTCCATTTAAAAGATGCTGGCCACATAAGGTGCATATAAAAGGTGGTTACAGTAGCAGGCAATTAGAAACCCAACATGCATTTCAATAAGATAAATTGATACTCTGAGTGTGAGTACTCAAGTATTCAATAGAAGCTAGTGTTTTTATTCTTTAGTCATGAAATTAACTGCTGTTTAAGGTGTATAATTACATAGGTATAATAATTACATACATATAATTATATACGTATATTTCAGCATGAGTTATTCTGCTCAGGGTAAAATTCCACCAAGGCATAAGTATTCTTACGACCACTATGTGTGTGTGACAGTATTTGTCCTTGAATTCCTGTTTCGTTACCCAGCGTGGCACATTACTTTTTTTTAAAGTGTTTACATTTTTCCATCAGCTGTTTTCAAAGGGCAAGTTAGCCTTAATGGCAATTCTGAGTGATGTGCAATGCAGGCTGCTGTTCATTTCTACCAAGCTAGACGGTGGCCTGCTGTAACCATTTAGGTCTTCATGAGGAATACTAATGACGTAGTCGTGCTGTGCTTCAGAAAGACGAACAAGCAGCGCAGAAACGTCACATTATATTACACTCAATTTGCAGCCGCTCTGATTCTAAAGCCACTTACAGACTTTTGACACATGATGAATAAATAAAAGGTCGAGAGTCAAAATGGAAATATGGAAAATACATACAAAATACATATACAGTATGTATACCGTACACGCTGCATCACTCATACATACTTGGTCCATTCAGGTACAATGCATTGAGTTAATATGGTTAGTGTGTAACTGTGGAGGGGGATGATGAAATCCTGTAACACATGAACACTGTTCAAAGAGATCATTTACTGACATGGTCACAAATCCCAAAGTTCTCATCTCCCTACCTCCTTCCGTCTCTCCCCGCCCCACTTTTGCTCATGACCTTTGCCCGGAGTATTTCTCAACAGCCTCCCTGACCTGAATAACACACTGCACTGAGTTTTAATCTCCCACTCGGTCAAAGAATCAACAAATTAATGGTGCTCACACTGTAAACAAGTGCACCCTTTGCCCTTTGGATCCAACTCCAGATAATGACTCTTGCCTGATGAGTGATGTATTATTGTGCTTCCCTGTATGATACTACACATGGCAGATGTTCAGCCAGATATTAAGAAGATGTGTGCAGCACTCTTTAAAAGGAAACTCTCATTCTACCCAAAAGCTGTTTTTGATTTGATTTAATAGCAAGTCATCAGTCTTAATACAACACAGAGCATCTTGGCATAATGATAGCACGTAACAGTGCAGATGACCAGGGTAGTGTTTAAAATGGGAGGCTCTGACGTCCTTTCTGTCCACTCAGGATCCTGTATTTGCTTAGCCACACAGCCCCTGATGAAACAGCCCATGTGACAGCAGATGCACGACAGCAGATCCCTGTAACGCTGGTCGCAACAGCAAACACTTTGGCCTCAGGTTTATAGTGAGCTAAAGTGGTGCTCTCCTGCTTCTGGGACTGTTTGATTGTAGAGGCCAGTGGAGATTTATATAACCTTGAGTAGGCTGTTTATGGCCATGTGTCTTTATGTATTCAATAAATATTACCCTTTTACAGTTTAATATTTTTTTTATATATTTCACAGGAGAATCTTTGTGTCATTGAGGCTACCTGGCTGATGCACCTGATGCACAAGCATGTGATTTAGATAACAAATGATGGCATATACCTTCACAGGTTTCCTCTGGTGCTGTTAGTTATTCTTTTCCAGCAGTTTGCCACAGACCACTTTCATTTACTCCACTCAGAACAGCAGCAGCAGCATCTAGTGGACACCGTGAGAAGTTACAGAAGAAGTTGGACCATATGGCATGTTTACAAAATGTTACAAAATGTTGTAACCCCCATCTCTTCCATACAGGAGAGCCATGCTGAATAACCTGATTTTATAAGACTGCACCTCAAGTTTAAGGGGAAATGAAATGCCAAAGCTTGCTTTAAAAAAACAACAACAACTACAAGTCCCACAATGCAACAGAATCATTCGATTTTAAATTGGGAAAGTACGGAAATGTCTGCGCTTTACTTTCATTTTCGCTTTTTGTGCTGAGTAACTGTGAGTATTTTTCCGTGTCGTGCTCGGTATTGAATTGCACGGCTAAAAGAGCTTGTTTTTACCCTTTGTCGCCGCTTTCTTGAAGTGTGAACGCTTTTATAAAGTGTATCCAATAACCTTTCGTCCACAGAGGCGACATGGCTTCTCTGGGTATTCGCGTCGAGTCGAAGAAACAGGTGAGCGCGAGCGTCTGCTAGCATGATTTCAAAGTGTTGCGGACCAACATTTTTTAAACCCACTTTCCCATCAAACACCCGGTTAGTTTGTCAGTGACGCCAACAGGTGCGCAGGTGTTTTCTGAAAGGTCTTTGTTTTGATAGCTAGACAGACAGCAGGGGTCATAGGAGGTGAGCATGTCCTTATCCGGCAGTTAGCTGCATGACGGCCCGTGCAGATGTGGGAATAGGAGCTGTTCTCACTAACTATCCGGCATATAGACACAGTGTCAAAATATATAAAGGGGAATGAACTAAATCATGTAATCTCTTCACTGCAGGTGGATGACTTCAGCCAAAAGCTCACCAAGGAGGTCATTTATCCATTTGTTTCAGATTTTTCCCGACTGCCCCATAAATTTAAGTTTGTCACATTTATATGAAGAGTGTCACCTCATTGTTCTTCCAAATCCTTTTTCTGACAGGCAGAAGAGCTGGTTTCAAAATTCTTCCCTCAGAAGATTGAAGAGCTGCAGATGTTGTTGAAGGTATCGGTCTGTGACTGTCAGCCACGCCGGGTCCTGCAGGGGTCTTTCAGGGTCACCTGGGGCTTCTTCAGCAAAATAAGGGGTCTTCCTGTTCCTTTCCATAACAACAGCGGCACTCTTTTATCATGAGGTTTCTAGAGACCAAATGTATTCAAAATCACGGCCTGCGGCCTAAGCTGCATCTGTTTGAGTCCTTGACATGAGAAAGTCACCGGAACGTTGTCAGAAGTAACAGGGCATTTATGACTTGTGTTTTTATGTCAGACATCTTTCAGCTGCGATGACCTGGCATCCCTGAAAGCTCCGCTGGACATACCGATACCAGACCCAGCTAAAGAGGAGGCCAAACGCAAGAAGAAAGAGGAGGTAGGTCCCACACTTGATTGTCTAAAAGTGTGATAGAACGCCAACGAATGGAACACGGCCTCCAAATACACGTAAGCATTGGAGGGTTAAGACATGTCCTTGTGTGCAGTAACTGACTCCAGGTTGAATTTTGTTAATTTGTTAAGAAAACACCTCAGGTTGTTAAGAGGTTGAACGGAAAGTAAACGCCAGTGCCATATTATATAAATGTGATAGGTTAAGGATAGGAGCCTTCGTTAAGTATTTTATTTCCCTAACCATTGGATTTCTGCAGGAGCGCTGCATAAAGCCTCTCAACTGGGATCCTCAGCCAAGGGTTTATATTTAGCGCTTCATAAAATATCAAGACACAACACTGAACCTGAGTCCTTTGTCACCATGGCAACCAATCGCTGTGCAATTTCCAAGAACTGTTTTACAAATTGTCAGCGAGTGCGCCTTTTATTTTGGGTGTTCTTAAGAAAATCTAAATTGACACCTCAAGCTGCTGCGAGTTATTTGGCATTAAATCAGATCATTTGTTTTCACCCATTTATTGTATCACTTATTCATCCAGATGTCCCCTCTATTTTAACTGTTTGCTTTCATATTGCATGACATTGATTCAGAGGAGGAAAGAGTGCGACGCTGCCAGTGTCATTAGTTTCATGTAAGGAGAAGTGGGTTGCAAGAATATTTGGGATCAAACAGCAACTCTTGGGAACAAACTTGAGGCTGCTGGAGTGCATTCAGAAGCTGACATCCGACATTTGGCGTCTTTATTCCGCCAGCCGCTGAAAAGAAGCATGTGGGTGAGCTGTCTTAAGAGATCAGTAGGCAGTGAAAACCCTTTGACCTGCTGCCCTTTGTTCTTGTGTTGCAGAAGGAGGCGAAGGAGGGGAAGAAAGACAAGGACAGCGACAAAGAGGAAGAAGACTCAGGTAAGTGAGAAGATGATGGTGCAAGTGATAAAGCAACATACTGACCGAGTGTGGAAGGAATATGATGATCCCATGCAGTGGCTGTGAAATATTGAGGCGAGGATAGCCCTGTTTTTTGGAGTCCTGTGTGATTGCAGTCTGTACAAGATTGTTATCAGGTGACGGTGGTAGATTGAAGAAAAAATGAGTGGAGACTGGTGTGTAAAAATGTTTTATATGCCAGGGTGGTGATTGCAGAGTTTCATTTCACAAATCTCATTGCAAGAGGTAAACCACGGTGATAGTTTGGCAGCAATATTTATTCTAAAAATATTTATTTAAAGCATTTTAGCGACAAACCAATCCCTGCGAGGCATTATTGCTTTTCTACCTCTTCCCTAACCAATAATATTGAAATGAAGGAGTCCAACTATAACTAATGAGAAAGCAAAGCCAGTTAAGGCATGGCTCACCCTTTGATATCTCTGGGATTGATTAGTAGTAATGTGGGAGCAAGTGAGCCATTTTTATGTGCGTGTACTAAATTAAAAAGGAAATCACTTTAGAAACTAGCCCAGGTGAAGCCCAACTGAACCAGAATGATCTGATATTGTGACTAAGGGCAGCAATGTTTGGGGATATTTTGTCCTTCAGGGCCTCCCTGTGGTCCCATCTGCACCAACGAGCGAGTGGAGAGCCTCCTGCAGGAGGTCAAGCCTCAGATCCAGACACTGAAAGAGAAGCTCAACACGGTCAGTCAGTCAGTCCCTTAGCTTTGTTTTGTTCCACAAAAATCAGTTTCAGTGTGGTTAAGCCTTTGATACTGCATATGACTGAGTGCTTTTAAGTAGCAACGACGAGCTCACATGCCATGTTTCAACAGTGGTTACGTAATTATGACAAATGATCTTCTGGGCTGTATTGGACAACAGGAATAACTGTGAACACTATGACAATCTCATATATTCCACGAGAAATGAATACATTCTGATTTTCCTGACAGGTGTCAATGTGGGTGCAACTCCAAATCCCTAAAATTGAAGATGGTAACAACTTTGGAGTGGCAGTGCAGGTTGGTGACAGGTGATGAGTCAGTGAAGCAGTAGACTGATCCTCTTGTTCTGTGTCTTGAAAAGATGTTTACCTCATGCATTGGTTAATCTCTCGTGTAAAATGTATCCAGTAAGCTTGAATATCTTTGTTCTTGTGCAACAGGAAAAGGTGTTCGAGCTGCTGACCAACACGCGTACCAAGATCGAGGGATTCCAAACCCAGATTTCAAAGTAAGAGCCCACACCAATTCAGCTAGTTTGTAGTGGATTTAAATTCTTATTTGAATGATAAACAAAAGATGCAGTCACACTAACCAGATGCATCATCGCTTTCATCAGTGTTCATCCACCCACACAGGTGTTGGCAGTTATTTTGACTGCTTATATATAGCTCCGTTTGCAGTTGGGCACGGTCATGCTCGTAATTTGAAATCATCAAACATCTTACAACAATTCAGCACCACAAATATGTTAGCTGTTCAGCCCAAACTGGTGCAAATAGACACGTGTCGGGGAGCTGTTAGTCAGGCATGGACTGTGCACGCATACAGCCCTGAAAAGAGAGAGAAGTAGTCATGATAACAGAACAAACCTTTTATTAAGGGCTACGGGGCCTTTAAGAATCTTTCGTCCATTATCTACAGCTCCCTTCAGGAAAATCTGTGTAACGAGTTTATACATCAGCGCACTCAGTGTGAAACACAAGGCTGCAACCCTTCATTTTAAAGCCAAACTATGTAACTTTTGAGAAAAGAGGTAATACAATGTTCCCTTCTCAAATTAAAATTCATTAGCAATAAAACACGCCGTCGCTCAGTTCAATACACTACTACACTGTACTTGTTCTGATATGACCAACAGCTTATGGTGACTAATGTTAGCAAACTTAATGTAAATATTGCTGTGTAACAGACACTACTGAGTTAGTTTGAGGAGTTCGTTACGCAGTCTGTTCGTTACAGTAGCTTAGCATTTTAGCCCGGTTTGATCAAAATTAGACTGTGGGTTTCTTAGATATCACAATTATAACAGAAATGTGGAACTTTAGCGAGACTCTCAGGGCGATTTGAAAGATAGTTATGTAGTAATGTATCCAGCTGACGACTGTTATAGTTGAATGACGAGTAACTTCTCCTTCTTCTGTTTGTTAGATATTACAGCGAGAGAGGTGATGCTGTGGCCAAAGCCTCCAAACAGTCCCATGTGGTCAGTATCTCACGTTGTGTATCTTGACCAGAGTAGTGCATTGTGATACATGTATTTGTGTTTCTGTGTTTTAATGGTCACACACTCAGTGGTAGCAAAAATTAAGATAAAAGATATGGATGTTCCCTGTGTGCAACCTGCAGACTCTATGCTCAAAGTTTTTGTAAAATGAAAACCATAATGACATAATGTGTTCTGCTCTGCACGAATTGAGTACATACTGTATGTATAGAAACTCTGTGTTGTGTGCTTTCTGCTGCAGGGAGACTACAGACAGTTGGTTCATGAGCTGGACCAGTATCAGTATTGTGAGCTCCGCCTTGTGGTCCTGGACATCTGCAACACATATGTAAGACACCTCTACCCCCTTTTGTTGTTTGGTTGCTTTGCAAAAAAAGGTTGTATTTCATACATGGATTTGTGTAGAAAAATCTGAAAACTGTCAACACACAACTGATAATGACCATTTCACTGCATTACAGACTTTCCTATATGTCTTCTGAATCTGAAATGTATCAAACTTCATGTACCATCTGTTGTAATCGTGCACTGTATTTTGAATAAAACTAGCCACACATCTAATAAAATATTCCAGCCATGTCCCAGCAGCAGGGACAGTGGCTAAATGGAGTCCATTCCTTCTTAATGGGAGGGTAATTAAACTAATTGCTGTGCTTGTGTTAAATTGATTGGTGTTCCGTCTCCCATCCATTAATCACTGTTTGTCTCCTTCCTCTGGCTATTGTCCTCCTGCGTTTGATGCTGTTAATGAACAAGGCGGTACAGGTGATGATGAAAGGAGCCGTGTGACACGATTACGGCTCTGGATCTGGGCGTCGCTCTCTTTTATTACTGCCTCTAACCTTTCTGTCTCTGTGACATGCTGTCTATAGCTATCTTCGGTCTTTCTCGCACTACATTTCCACTGATGTCTCTCCCTGTATTTCTCTCTCCAGGCTGTGCTGTTTGACATCATTAACAAGAACTATGACAAGATTAAGAAGCCCAGAGGAGACAAAGCTCTCATCTACTGAGAACGACCCCGGCGCTCTTAACAAGATACAACTAGTGTAGTATAACACTCATCAAGCAACAATACACCTGCTCTGACAAAAATGTCTTCTTTTTCTTAACGTGCATTCATTTAAGTTCAGGTTACAAAATAAAGCAACATGATTCCAATAATTCCCTCTGCGCTTCTTTTTTTCTCCAAATGGGAATTTAAAATCTGGTTTTAGACTAATATTGTCCAACAATGAAAGTAACCTGCATATTCATATGATGCCAGAGTTGTGTAGTGTTGTCAGGGGTGTTTACTGGTAATATACTATACCTCTCCACAATCCTAATGACATGTCATTTGACTTTCCAAAACTTGAGCCCGAGCTTTCAAGGTCACCATCACATCCTCAAAACATCGTCTACTGAGGGTTTCATACTACTGAGGCTGTGTGTCGATGTCTGCGTTGGTAAAACGCCCCTCTCCTGGCAGAGCAGGACAGCCCCAGCTCAGTTTGAGTCTGTACCATCCCTGATAGAGTCCCCTCCACCCCAGGTAGCCCAGAGCTCCTCCCAGCTGCTGGGAGGGGAACTGGGGGAAGTGTACGAGCAAACACAGCAGCAGGAACATCCAAACAGCAAGTAGAACTACGCACAGGAGGAAGATGAACCTTAAAGGGGCACCAGGCGACCTCTGCAGACGCTTCGCTTGGGCCAGGTGAGGGCCAAAGACAGACATTTCCTCTACGAGCAGCAGGCAACACAAGCCGAGGATGAGGACGTCCTGGGATACTTCGTGACCTCTCCACACCATGTTGGCTTTGAGGCAGGAGGCCTTGGTCTGGTCTTCATGCAGGAGCAGCAGGGGCTGTGCTGTGGTGCCAGTGCCTTGGGTATCCTGGGCCGGGGTCATCGGTTCGTAACAGGTTCCCGCTGCATCCTCCAGCAGGGCCAGGAGACGGCGACAGCCCCACCAGAGCAACCCGACTACCCCCACCCGAGAGAGGTGGCGGAGGAGGAGAGACGGGGAGTGACGGGCTGAGATGGAGAGGAGAAGGACGAAGGAACCTGTGAAGATGCAGGTCCAACCCCAAGTGGACTTTAGGAACTTCCTGTGAGAGAGCATTGAAGCAGAAATCAGTCAAAAAGACTGTAACCATGGATATAACCGCTACCATAGGACCACTGACACATGTATGACTCTGATATTCAATTATAAATTCTGGTCTCTGTCTTTGTAGTGCTTTTCAATCCACTAAAATGTGATGCACTGCCACCAACCTCACAAAAAATGTGAGCGCTGGGCAAAGCATCATGGGCATTTAGTTCATGTATAAACTTTGCACATGTGCAGTTGGGCAGGTACCAACAGTCTGGCAGGGCCACAGACATTGTGCCATGTAGATTTAAGACATGTTCTGGGTAAAACACCCTTCTGTATGGCAGCGGTAGAGTGGAACTGACTTCCAGTAGAGATAAAGTCCAGTCCTGTCTTAGTTTAAACATGCATGTGGGAAGTGGTTATTTGACCAAAATGAGAGAATGACTTAGAAATGTATGTGGGTTAGTGTGTGTGTATGCATGGTATGCTTGTGGGTATGTGTGCTCGGAGGACACTTTGCCACATTAGATGGGTTGTAAGTTTTAAAGGAGCATGCAGGGTCAAACTGAAATTTGAGATTTCCATTTAAAAGCAAAAGCACAACCGTAAAATTTGATTTTTCAGAGCCCTCACCTGTACAGGTAGTGGTTGCTGTTTGCGAAGATGCTGTACTTTGACACCCAGACACTCAGCACAGGACCAAACAGAACCAAACCAGACAGCATCAGGTGGAAATGTCCTCTGACCAGGTTGCTTCCCAAAATTCTGGCCAGTAAGTTTGTTACAAACACCAGAGCAGCATTCAGGAGCCTGAGGAGGCATTTTCCCGGCAGTATCAGCTCTGCAGCCATCTTGTGTAACTTCTCCAAGTTGATCTCTGGTGTGAAGCCATTTGAGGAGCTGTTTCCATGTGCATCCATGTTTATCCACTCCGTTTTTCCTCTTGATGGCAGCTTTTGTAGTTTTAGATTTGATTTTGACAATGTTTTCCTCTCCTTTTCTCTTCTTTATGTCCAATTAAAGCTCTGTGGCGGAGCCCGCCTCCCTTTCTTTTGTCTTTGAAGGGCACACCAGTTCCACTCTGGGAGCCTACGTACTCTCGTCAGGAGTTCAGGAGAGCACATGGTTTATAAAAATACAACCCATGTCACCGTCCCCCTTTAAAAGCCCTCCCCCTCCACAGCACAGACTCAGAGCGCGGACATGGCTGCTGCTGTATATGAACCCATTATTCTCATAACAGTGGTCCAGCGCATTGTGAATTTGACCCCATTAGATGGCAAAACTGAATCCGTGGCTTGAAAATAAACCCCAAATTGTACATGATGGCTTAAAACAACAACTTCTCAATCAGACTTACTGGTGTGATGCAACATTGTTCATTTGCATTTAGCATCAAAAACATCTTTCATTCTGACATGAAATGGAACGTTTGGCTCCTTCGTTGGTTCTCCTTTAGTCTCTCCATTCTTAGAATCAGCTGTTGGAGCCAAAACTAATTTAAGTCATAAACTGCTGCCAGCCTGCATTTGGCACCGTGAACAGCTGCATTTCTCTCAGCACTTTCAGTCTTTTTTATTTCCAGGCCCGACCCTCTTAAACCTCTTCAACTCCCTCAGCCAAATTGAGTAAATCTAGTCCTTCCATGGGATTTATGCTCAATAAAACAGACTAGAACTGTTTTTACAAGCCAGGACAGCCAGTCTCACTACTAATATAGACTCCAAATCCATACTAATAAGTTATACTGCTGGAGTCCATGTGTGAAAGTTGGTATATTTGGTTTTTTTTTTAAGTGACACAGTTCTTACAGCGTAAGGATATTGTGTGTGTTTAAAAAGGGGAGTAGCTTCAACAACGATTTTAGCTTAACTCCTGTTACTTTGGTTTCTCAGTTATTCAAATGCACAATCTCAAAGCGTCTAGTTATAGGACAAGCATTGTTGATGGCTTTCTGGAGCAAAGTTTAACTGAATTGTGACCTCCTCTTCCTAATAAAGGACCTTAAGACCTCTTCCTTTCATTGAAGCTGTAGCTGAGAGCTACATTATTTTCACAACTGTGTCGGTGGGCTGTTATAAGAATCTAATTCGCATTAAGTAGGAACACTAAGTGTAAATGAAACCAGACATGCCAAAGAATCTCGGTCTAATTTTAGACCACTTACTGCATTGCTGTCATTACAGTGACCTTCCAGCAACTTTGCTATGGTTCCTGTAGCAGCTAATTGTCAGTTGTCTGTTACGTGCTGCTGGCAAATGCACATATGGCAGTTGTATTGAGCCAAATGAAATTTTCAGGCCAAAGAAACTAAATGAAAAAAGAAACATTTTCCACTGAGATTCATGTGATGTTTGTTCAGCGTGAAGACATTTCAGATACGTGCAAATGGACTTATCTCCATTTTTAACAGGATATGAAAGTCTTTTGCATGTTTAAAGCCTGATTGAAAACAACTGGCCATGTAATTTCTCCTGAATAACTGGACTTGACATCAACAGCAGCAAATAGGCAGTAAAAAGCTTTAGTTCATGGCGATACATTTAAAGAGAGGTTTTATTGTTACTGAAAAACAACGGTCTGAGAGTGAAATATGGGCTTTGATATAAACACCTGAAAATTGCATATACAGATCAGTGTGTACGTTTCGATCCACGCACACATCCCCAGTCCCTTCACCAAGTCTTTGACCTCAACATATTATCGCACACATTCAAATCATACAAACTGATCACAGGTTTATATTAGCCAACAAAATGACTCCTTTTTTTTTCTCCAAACGACTCAGGGCTTGTGTTTACAGAGGTGTGTGCTGATCCCTGATCAACAATAAGACCTCTGACTATCGCTGTGTATAAATACAAGGGTTGCCTTTAGACTTGAACGGCCTAAAGAGGATTTAGCATAAAAATCATTGTGATTTCGACGCTAACACCAACAGTACATTTGGGCGTCCTGGTTAAGTTGGTATTCTGGAAATTTCCAAAATAGCAAGCTGACCACCAGGCAGTTGCCCCTTAACAGCTGACCAAGTGGTGGACCAATGGTACACTGGGTAACTGGCAAATAACGTACTGGATTATTTTAATAATAATATATTGGGTCTTTAAATGTGGACTTTGAATGTGACAGCCCCTCAAATAGAACACAGGTCATGTTATACACAATAGCGAGTCCAAATCAGCACACTGACAACTATCAAAATCCACTCCCTGAACACACATACCATTAAAATACTATACATTTATACAGAATCATCATCCTCAGTTTCTCCCTGCAATATCCAACATTGATTTTTTATGACTAACTTACTGTTAAATTTCAATAGCTCATTAAGTAAGTGCATTGCTTAGCGTTTTAAGCTCCAGCACATTTGCGTGAAGTGTTTCTGGCCAAATTCAAAAGCTCTGGCCTGCTTGACTTTGCGCAAGACGGTGAGGCAAAAACAAAAGAGAATCAGGAGTGGGCCGTCCCACTGTGCCCTAATCTGCACTTGACAATGTAAGGCTATAATGCCTTCCAAATGAACACTTTACAACCACGCTATAATTCTAATCATTAATATCCAGCATTGAATTTAAAAGATATTTAAGTCTCTCAAAGTCCTTATTGCCTTCCTCTGTTAGGGCCAGCCTCGCCCCTTCTGTGGTGATGTCACTTCCTCTGACATCTCTTCCTTTGTTCTCGGTTGTTCTCTCGCACTCTCAAAAGGTCTTTCTCCTGCTGTCAGTCTCTCTCCCTGTCTCTCTCCTCCTCTAGAGGATGTGTCTGTCTGTGCTCCCACATTCGCACCGCTCCGTCCCACTGTGGAGAAACAAAGGAGGATGAGGAGGGGGATCAGAGATAAAATGCCCTGTCGTTTTTACCGTCAGCACCTGCTGCTGGCTTCCAACAGTAGCTCCGATTTGAAGTTAAGTTGTAACTTCATTTTATTTCAGAATAGGCTGAGTGTTCACATTAAAACTTTCACCTGGGTTAAACTTGCTGTCTTGGCACCACTAGTCAGTCACGTTGCTCTTGGTTGAACCTCGCTAACATTCGGGCTAAAAAATGATTTGTCTCCATTTATTTTCATTCATCCACTGAAATCAGCAACAAAATTAATTAAGTAGTGGCTGAACTCTTCAAATTGTGCATCGGCTGACTCACATAAACACAGGGGCTCTATATAATCCTCTGCACCAGATGTGAAAAAAGAAGATTGTTTTGAAAGCAAGCAAAGAGCTGGTCTTCATACAGGTGTTTTGCTTGCACATCTTTTTTGGACACTGAATGAAAGGGTAAAGTATTTTGCCATGTAGCTACATCAAACAGTGTGAATTTACTAAACCGGTCAAGAAGACGATGTCACAACAGCGTCTCAGTACACTCTGCAAACTATGTTGCAGTTTCAACAACAACTTCTTTATTTCTGCTGCAGAGGGCGACAACATTAGGAAAGTTACACATTTCGGCTTTAATGTTTTTTTTAGCTTTGAATAAATAGTCTTGTTTTCCCTTCAGCGGAGAGAGAAACTGCTAGAAAGTACAATTTCATGCAATATACATTAGAAACAATATGTAACAGGCACTCATATTTCTGCCAATGGTCCATTTGATTCTCTGAACACGCATCGAATTCTCTGCCTTCGCTTAATTCCATGGTATTCCAACGCTGGAGGAAACACGGGTCTGGTTGACTTCTCAATAAAAAACCTTTTTGAAAAGGGCTTTCTTTCGATTTGATGTAATATTTATGATCACAAGCTTTTACACATCCAGTTGAACAGTTTGCATCAACAGCACTCACAGAGCTGCTGACGATGTTGTCCTCGTACGGGTGCCAGCTGACGTCCCTCACACACGCGTCATGGCCGGACAGTCTGGAGACCACGGCGCCCGTCAGGACGTCATAAACTGCACAGAAACACAAAGAATTCAACATATTTAGCTACTTGCAGGAATGTTGTGTATATCATATTAATCACTCTCATACGCATCCGAACTGCATTGATTTTGCATGCAAACATGACCCCACACAGAGTTAGCCTAGGTTCATTGGCGGGAGATTTCACACACACTCACACTCACACACACACACAGTGAGACTCACCGATGATTTTGCCAGTGGAGCAGCCAGAGTAGATGAACCTCTGTCCGGTGCTGAACTCCGGAGAGAAACGGCAGCGGATGAGGGTGTGCAGAACGCCGTGGCCACGGTAGGTCATCACCGAGGTGTCGCCCGTCAGCTTATGTTTCTTCAGGGCTGAAAGAGACAACGGGTAAATACACACAACATTCTTAGAAATCACCTTTAAGATTTTTAATAAAATGTTTCTGTCTTCCCCCAGACTCAGTGTCACTACTACTAGCTCCCACTCCCCTCCTTGTCACCTCTCTGGGGAACCTGCTGCCAGCGGTAATCCCAGTTTTGTTGGGTGACAGCCAGGCGGGAAGCTGCCAAACCCTCTTTGGGCGAGAACTTCCTGACGTCCCAGAGCTTGATGGACTGGTCCTTTGAGTTGCTGATCAGGTAGCGTGCGTCACCCTGACACAGGTGAGGAGGACCACATTTTTAAAATGAAAACAAAACAAACCTTGGACCAACATTCTGGGTTAATAATGGCATTTAATTAATTAACTTTCAACTAATCATCAGTCAACTACCCACGAGGCTTTTTGGGAACTTGTCATTGACAGATTGATAAAATACCAGCAGCATTCCTCTCTTCGCCCCCCCCCCCCCACACCTTGCTGTGGATGAAGGTGATGCCGTCTCGGTGGCCGGCCAGCTGTCCGACAGGCTGCGGTCTGTCCTCCCGCAGCGTCCGTCTGTCCCACACCTTGCACAGCGCGTCGTCGCTGCCAGAGAAGAGCAGCTGGGACGAGCTGTCGGCGAACGCCACCGCATTCACGTCGTCCTCGTGGGCATCAATCTGACGAGCAGAGACACAGAAGTTGACAATCAGTTTACTGTTGGTTTTGGTGTTTTCATGGGATTTGTTAACAATAAGAAAAATAAAGACCACCAGACTTATCCTTTAAGTGAAAAAATAGCACAAATGGGTAAAGGAACAAGTTCAAGCACAGACACATATGAAATTGGAGGGACAAAATGAGAAGGAGCATAAGACAGTGGTGAAACAGATGGTTAGAGGCCAGCTACTGACTTCGACACAGAGGGGGGGTCGTGGGAGGAAGGGTTTAACCCCCATGTCCCACTGCAGGGTGGGGCTGGACTCTCCGCTGCTACGATACAGACGGAAGAGCAGCGGAAAAACTTTATGTGAGCCGGCACACTTCCAGGTGTGCTAATGTCTGGCTCACCTTGACCGCAGGATGAGGTCACAAACTGACAGAGGTGGACGTGACTCAGAAACAGGTACACACGGGAAAGGAAGCAGGCACACAGGCAAAACCCAAAACAGCAAATGCACTCAGACACACTAACCTTCAACGTTCGTTTATTCTGCTCAAGATCAAAAACGTAAAGGCAGCCATCATTTGCTCTGAAAGGAGACAGGAGAGAGAAACTGAACACGTTCTCATTCAAGGTCTAAAAGTGACTTATCGAGCTGAATGGTGGTTGCTTTATATTAGATATAGGTGTCTTGTCTTCAATAAGAGAAAGTCTATTCAAATTCCACAGCTGTCAGAAAAATAAGAGCTGCTTTAATTTGCAGGTCTGAAACAGACTTCAGTCCTTATTTCAACTCTGTCAGTCACTGCCTTGAAAGATAAAAGCAAATTGTACTCACCCTCCAAGGATCTCATTGCCATCTGTGGACGCAGCCAGTGAGAACACACAAAACCTCCTCTCATCTGGACTACAAAGCACAACAGCGCGCGCGCACACACACACACACACACACACACACACACACACACAAAAGCAGGTTGACACTACAGCAATAGCACCACTATTGAAATCACAACTACATTGTCTACTGTACAGCTTGATGAAGGCACGCATCACCTCCTAAACACTGCTATTTTTAGGAGTGCTGTGAGTTTAATGGTAGTGCTTTCTTTTTCGGGAAATAATGATCTCTCCAATTAACAAAGTAACACACACACACACAGCGAGAGGATGGATGTTGAGGTGACAAGCTCTGACAGCATCATTCATCCAGGTGGTAATGAAGGGAGAGGAGGGCCGCCTGGTAGGGAATGATAGATTACCTGCTCCGTAATGTTATAAGTTACTATGAGGGAAACACTAACTTGAGGTCCAGGGCGGTGTGGTTTTCACTGTCTCCATCTATACTGCATAAATGAACTGTGGGGAAGACACACAGAGATAGAGGAAACATGAATAAAACAGAGTGTATGAGAACGTATTGTGTGAACTGGGGGCCAGAACACAACCATGTGCATACAGGCATGCTGCTAAAAAAAAGAAATAATGCAACGATATGATTTGCACGGTTTTCTTTTTTTCAATAAGCTCATCTGCTAGGCTACAATATAAATATAAATATAACCCTTGGCCCCCTAACATTGCCTCCCAACAAAACTTAGACTATGTCAGAAATCACTTCCTTGTCCACTAATTCACTTCTAAGAGACATACAGTAATGACAGTAGTTTTCTCTAAAGTGAGCTGTAAATTGAGATTCCAGACACTTATGAATCATCATCATCATCATCATCGGACTCATCATTTACAGATGTTGGAGTCGCACAACAGTAACCTTTGCATCTATAAAATGTGATGCATTGCAGTGTGGGAATGGTGTACAAGCCATGGACATGGATATTTCATTGTTCCATCGTGGGAATTTTTCAGGGCATATATTTCACACTCACAAAACAAAAAATGGTGGAAGTAAATGGAATACACTATGTAGTAAATGGGGAATCAAGTCTTTAATCCAAACATTCCAAGAGTTAATGAGGTCTTGGCAGACTTCAAAATGTCCCAACATAGTTAGGCCTGGAGGTATTTATTATTAGTGTTTAGGACAATAAATTATCTAGTTTGCATAAATGTTCAAAAAGAAATTAAATACTTGAGAATATTTGGTTCAGTCACATCAACTGCATGGTCAGATGTTCATTCAAATAACTGACCGTGAATCTTTTTTGCTCTTTTTCATACATTTAGAACAATGGTTAAAGTGGCTCTGAGATGCATCCAATTGCAGGTTTCTGTCACCTGCCAAGTGAACAGCCCATATAGAGCATATTTTATGAATTGGTACCAAAATAAAGGCATATTATGACATGTAGATCAAATAATTGCAACATGCTAAATTAAAGTTACAGTGACATGGGTCCGATTTCTTTTGCTGCCACTGAACATCACTAAAGTTCACAAATGGATAACATGCATGGCTAACGGGGATCACTAGCTGTCCAAGCCAAGACTCTTGTAAACCAAACACTACAGTAATTAGCATCACATTGTATCCTACAGGTGCCCTAGCCTTACTGTAGTCAGACCAGCTGGAGTAGAGCACATGATTTGTGTCAGGGGTGAAGCAGACGTCCAGCACACTCCAACCCACATCACGGGCCTTCACTGTTCGTCGTAGGTGAAAGCGCCCCCTGGTGGTGTCGTACAAGCGGATATTCTGGTCTGTAGCGAGCAACAGAAAAAAAGATGAAATCAAATTATGGGTAGCTGTGAACAAATGACGGGGAAGGTGGTGGCGCCGTCTGGTGAGACCGGTTGTACCTTGCCTGTGTTGTTTGTTTAGTAAACAAACTGAATTTAAAAAGAAGTCACATAACAAATCAGTGAACACTTAACTAAAATGAAAGAATATGACATCGTGCTGCTAGATTTGGTGTTCTCTAATCACTTTTAGTTTTACGCAAATTTGATGTCTAATAGTTGGGGTTTGCATCAACAGATGTTAAACAAGAAATTGTAAATTGAACAATACCACATTCTGCGTGTGGCACTACACGAATGGCCCTGATGAATTGGTGGCCTAAGCAGCCTCAAACAAACATTACGAATGATTATCGGATCTGATTCAGTTCCTCTGGGTTCTAATGTTGGGTTATTTACCTTGGCAGGCAGAGAGGAACATGTTGCCATCCTCGCTGTACACTCCACAGAAGGCTTTCTGCTGGTATGTATCCTTGTGGGATACATAGTTTGGCAGAAAACTGCAAAGGAACAAGGGTCAGTACAGTTTGACAAACAGCATGAGCCCTCTTGTAAACATCATGTCTGGTGTATTGTAGATTTTCACAAAAGATATACAGCAATCAGTCACACGAACTAATGGAGACGAATTTTTGAATGTGCCACTAACTGATTCTTATTCTTTTTCTGCGTCACATTTGTTGAGAAATACTGGAAATGTGAAGAATTTAAATCAAGCTTACTGTGTGCGGATACGAGTGCACTCTCCATGGGAAAAACTGGAGCCTCTGCATCTGCCATGTTCCCTCTAAAAAGCAGAGAAAACATTAAACTGGTTAACATCGATTAGGAATTAAAAAGGGTGACACAAGCAAGTGACTAAAATCAGCTTAAATATTTTGACAAACTGGGTTGCAAATTATCTACATTCATTATTTCACAAATGTCTTGTAAAACTGAGGATGAAATCATCTTGCTACATTCCTAGTGCTAGAAATCTGCCGACTGCATTCCGGTCTGGTCTCCGATGCCACTTTTATTGAGTTTAGTTTGTATCTCTGTGGTCTGACCTCTGTTAGCATGTGGGTGAAACTTCGTCGGCCTTTCGGGGCAGAGGAGGCGTTGGCCAGCAGGATCTGGGTTCGGATCTCACTCTGGTCCACCTCCTGTGTGTCGGGTTGAGTGTCCACTAGAAAGATCACCCCCCAAAAAAACAAGCCTTGGTATTAATTACACTCTGACATCAAACTTTCAGAACTTGTTACACACAGTATATATGTATGGTGCAACGGCCCTGCGTATTCATGAGAACACACTGTGAAGATTTGATTTGTTGTACATGCTTACTTAATGGCTAACAAAATATCCCAACATCGAAATGTCTCCCTTTTGTACTACTTACTTAATTTCCTTTTACACAAATAACATTTATTTTGGATCTTACCAAATACAAGACAATAGGATTACAAGATTTACATCTTTAATTGAAATCTTCTATATTACTGGCATTCATTCATCCTGTTTCTGCTACTGGGTATTTGCTGGATTCCAGCTACACAGAATATAAACAGCCAGACTGCCAGACAAACACTGTCCCACATTAAGTACATTTTTTCCTTTTAACAGACCTTCATAAGCTTTCCAATGTGTATGACTGTTGAAACTGAATATTTCAGAGGACGAGTGGTGGTAAGGGACTCTGTAACTTCAAGCAAGATACAATGTATTTTTCTACACTGACACTGTTCATTGTCCAGGCATAATGGGACAGTGAACGGTGTCAGTAGGAGTTTACCTGGTGGATTGTAGCGGTCACCCAGCCGACCCTCCCAGGCACCGTCGCTGTCCTCATCAGAGTCAGAGTATGACTGGACCAGCTGCAACCCTGTGGCTCCACTGCCATGGACCAGTCTGACCTGGCCCCTGCACACACAAACACAACATCAGTTCAACATCCACTCAATCCAGATGGTGATACATGAATCCAACCCTCTACAGCGAAGAGTGTACGTAAAAAAGAATCTCAAGGAATACCGGGCAACAGTGGAACAGAAACCTTAATTTACTAATACTTGAAATATTCATTCACAAAAAACAAAGTGCTGCAGCCCTGAAGCCCAATGGTGAGACACCAGCCTGCACCAGGTCTACTGTGCTGTGGGTAAAGCTAGAATCCTGTAATGTTATTCCACTGAGCAGCTCCCCTCTAACAGATGGGGGATCAGTGGCTCGCTCCAGGGTAGTTGAATGCTAACTGAAGTGAGAACAGAGAATGCTACTTAAACTCTTCCAGATCCTGGTACTTTCTAGTGCTGTCTTCTCTGCTGGGTTATTTCTAGAGGCCCCTGCCACTGCCATGGATCAGCCCTAGCTTTAGAGTGGTTGTTAACAGAGGAATATTCAAAAATTTCCCAGCCACTTAAAACGACATCCAAAACAAACTGGAATGAGGGTGGGAAATTCCCAACCGCCACTTGCTTTGGCAGCACTGGAATGTAATGTGATGTTTCAGTTATTTGCTCCCTTGGCAGAGAAGCAAAAACACTGTTCCCGCCATGTTTTCCCATTTGAAGAGGGTCTAATAAACTGACCAGATACAAGTTACCATCACAGCAGTTAAAGTAGATGTGTTTAGTAGTGTTTCTTCTTTTCCATGTATGTGGTCACATATTTTAAATATCTGCCCTAAAAATCTCAATTAGATATAATCACTTCATGATGATCTGTACATTCCAAGAGATTTAACGCAATGAATTTATATATGTACATGTTTTGTGCACTGATCCTAACTCAAGATACTCATATGTGCTAAGTGGCCATAAAAATAAAAATTGCCAGTACATTTATGTAAGGTGATATACAGCTTGGCTACTGTGTTGCACTGCACTGCATCAAACAGCTATTTCTATTTTTCTGGTCAGCATTTCTACTTCTGTTAGTGATTACCAGCTTTTGCCAACATGACATGTTAGTATGCCTATCCCTAGCTATCCCCACAGGGACTGGCAGTGACACGAAACATCGGCCGAGAGAGTTGGATTATTTCTCCTATCAACTGCAGCAATGTCGTAACTGAATCAACGTGACATTATCCACATGGACAAAAACAACAAACTGGGCCCAGAAGTGCAGAGTACAGAGGTTTTTTGTTGTGTTTATATCAGGGTCTGTATTTTAAACGGCCAGTTCACCTCCTCAGTAGGTAAGCCAGCACTTCAGCTAAGTCAACGTCCTCCTCTGATGCTGGCTGCCTGTCTCCTTGCTGCCTGTCAGCCGTCCTGCGGCCTCGGCTGCTGCTGCTGCTGCTCTGGTTTGATTCTGCTACTTCAGACTGCTCAGCTGGGTTGCCACTGGAAGAGCCCCTTCCACCAGACATCCCAGAACTGGACTGAGAGCCCATAGACTGAAGAGGGCCTGGCAGGGCGGGGGAGACATTCAAATGAAGTGACAGTCTGAGAAGCCAGTTGAACACAAATGCAGCGAGCGTGAGTTAACAGACCGAGAGGAAGTGGGGAAAAAGAAGTTGGGTAACAATGGCTGCAAAACATTGACCTGCAGTGCCTAAACTGACATCAATTCAAATGATTTGCTCAAGCCACTGTACTTCCACTTCTTCACATTAACAAACGGCGTGTTCTGCAAAGAAATCGACCAGCATATTTGTACTGTACGTTAGCTCATCGTGATTAAGATGCAGAGAAAGATTTTGTTGCGCTAACTAGCTAAACATGCTAACGACTTAACATCAACGTTACCGTTTGTCTGTCAAACGGTCTTCTTGACAGCTCGTCAGTCCAGCTCTTTGGGAACTTAACAACTGGCCCCGATGTGTTACTCCCGTCTAACGTATAACGTTCGTAAGACAAAAACGCTGAAGGTCTGACAGCACAGGGTTTGTTCCATTGGCTAGCAGAACGGGGCCACTTCGCGAATCGCCATGTTGTTTACAAAAAAAAAGCCCTGCGCGTGCCCCTGCCCTTTCGCCGTCACGTGATCAGCGCCGCCGTCGCTCCTGCCTGCTCTGCTGACCACGTTTGACTGAAATGTATACTACCCTATAGATTGTACGACGTGTACATGGCCTCTGACAAAAAAACTAAACCAAAACGAGTCTTTAAAAGTGCTTTACTCAAAACAAACAATAAAACCAAATACTCAGGGTAAAAGAAACAAGGCAGAAACCAGTGAAACAGACACAAGATCAAAAAATATAAGATTTCCAGCTATAGCATATGAAGATGTCAAGCAAAACGTATAGTGTTTTTTTTTTTTTTGCTGAATTATCTTTATTTGTTTGATAAAAGACATATGTCCTGCTCATTGCTTTGTGCTTGGCAATGAGCCACCATGGATGGCTTACAAATTCGTATCTAAAGTGCAAAAGCCCTATAGCCTAAGGGGCCCTGTGTGGTGGAGAGTCAAAGCATTCAGTCGAAAGTCCTTCTGGAAAACATCTTTACTTTGAAGATGTCACAACTAAGGGGCCATCCTTCATGATTCCTTCATGAATTGTGTCGGTCTGGGGTTGCGCTTGGTAGGACAGCTTGGCGTTTGAGGCGTCTCTGCCCAGGGGTCCAATATCTCGTACTGCATATTTAGCTACAAAATGATCTCATTCCTCTGACATGCCAGGCTGGATTACCAGGGCCCCTGGGGCCAGAGCCCCAGATTTACTGTGTATCATTTTGTTTGTAGTGATTTAAATAATTACAAAGTATTTCTTTCAAATATTAGAATATGCTCCACTACAGCATAATAAAAACTGAAATGTGAATGGCTTCTTGACACATCCTGCATTATTGCCTCATCATGACTCTGACTTGCAGAGGGGCCGTGAGTCTGGTTTTAGGCAATTTAATTTTGTGGTGATAGTGTCTGTGCATGGTGCATAATATTAATGGGTTTTTTAAATACAAAAAAAAAAAAAGAATATACAGCAAACCTGTGGGAGATAGTTGGCTGGGTCTCTAGGTATTATAATGTTGCTGTGTGTGGTCTGCAGTGTGCAGTTTGGGTATTCGAAGATGAGGGTTTTTGTACAGAATAAAACAGAGAACTGGAGGAACAGGGGTTTTTGTGCCCAAAAGCCCCGGGGCCCCCATACTGGGTTAATCCAGCCCATCAGACATGGATCTTCCTGAAAAAGCTCCCAGGATTGTGCGATGAAATGCAGTTTGGTTTACTTCCAAAACATGCCTAAACATCCGGTAAACAGAAGCAATGATTATCTGGAAATTTATTTTTTTTAACGCCAAAACCCAGCAAATAGATAATTGTAAAAACAGTAGTCATTTTTATGTCACTTCATGAGAACCTTCCACCTTCATATGTTCTCTAATATTTTCTGACAGCTGATCCAATCCATTTCCGTGTGCCCTGAAGCGTTTGTGTTTGATAAAGTGACCATGTGGAGGTCACACCAAAATTCTGCAAATCAGTACATTAGGTGTTTGTTACCATTAAGCCGTATCGTGTTGATGGATGGTGGCTCCCACAACCATCATAGCCCAGTACATCTTTTATGACCGTCTCCACTCCATTTCTGTTCTTGGTTGGAAACTTAGTGACATCATAAAACGTGAAACCAGTCATGGTTCAATATGCAAACAGTGTATGCATATTACACAAGTGTCAATGTGGAAATTTGAAACTTCCAGCACACAGAAACTGTACTTTGGGTGAAAGCAGTTGCAGTGGCGCTCTGGTCGAGTGGCCAGACTTTGGAAATTGCTGCAAATATGTCAGACTGTGCAGTATTTGGATGCAAAACAGAGCCGGGGGCTTCCATCCACTATTTGCCAAGGAATCCTGTGCTGAAACAGAAATGGATGGACTTTATTTATAGACAACGCTTAAGCAGACCTTCCAATGGAGTGGGAATCCGAATTTGCGGCGCACATTTTAGTAACGACTGTTTCGTCAATTTCTTTCAAAGGTCCATGGGTTTTGCCAAAAAGTTGATTCTCAAGCCCGACGCGGTGCCATCCATTTATCCTGGGAACCCAACATGGCTTAAGCATGTAAGTATTAGTGTCCTAAGTTTACAAAGGTACGCTTTTCTCCGCGCAACTCACTGCCTGAGGTGGGGTGGCTTTTCAAGGTTTTAGCTAACGGCAGCTAGCTGGCTGGTGAGGTCATCTACTGTGTATTTGACGCTCGGTGCAAAGCTCAGCAACCGGCCGTTCGTCTCTTCTGATTTGGATGGTAATGCTTCTGCTCCGCTAACTTGCTCCTGTTGAGGTATTGGTCTGCTGCGAGCGGTGGATGTACGGGGCCGTCGCTGCGTGCTTCGGGACCATGTGCGCGCTGGGAACTTTTTGGGACCCTAAACCCCGCAGCAGGAGCGTAGGACGTAGCTCTGACGCAAGCCCGTTGGTTGTGACGTGATACGTATTGAACGACACGCTCCTGCAACAAGTCGTATCATTGAATAATCCTGAGCTTTGGAAAAAAACATGTTTTAATCGCTTTTTTAATGTATTGTTTTATGGTTTCTCTTTTAATGTACCTATGTGATATGTATGCCGTGTTCCTTATTTGTCTTTTTGTTTACCCGCTGTTATCTTTGTGTTGACTTTGCCAGATAAAAGTCCTTAAAAAAAGAAAAGCAACAAGGCATATTGAACCCTGAACCCATAGACACAATTTCTCACGTATTCTCATTGGTCTGGCTGTGCTTCAAATAATTAATGTTAATTATTTGTAAACCGTTCATGTAGTAAACGTTTTATATGAAGGCTGCACTGCATTGCTTTCAAAATCACACTTGCTGTGTCCGTTACACCGTGAACAAAGCTCAAGTAACGGTGGGTTGAATAGGTAATCATAGGCTTGGTCTCAAGAGAGCTGGTCTCAAATGGTTCAAATTGTTCAAATATAGCATCTGTAGTAATTCATGCTTTATGTTTTTTTACTTGTATTTACTGTACTTTTCCTGTAAAGCTCATGCAACATTGAACAATATAGTTTTTTGTTTGTGTCTGACGAAGGGGGCAGCTGCATTCTGTTTAACAAGAGCAGATGCCGCCTGTCAGTGTGACTCAGTGGTCGTGCACGAAGTTGGCCTCCAGTGTAGTCTTCCTGCAATCAGGACCAGGACTGTGGGGAGCCAGCTGTCAGAACGAAGACTGATATACAGGAGAAGCTTGGGTGTGTCTCTCTCAAACGACTGATGATCGCTCTCTGTGTAAAAATGCTCACCCATGTTATCACATTCTTCTATACTGTATACAATCTGTTATTGTGTGTTTGGCTCCCAGGTGTCCAGACAAAGCTGCCCACCACAGGTGCTGGTGGTGGTACAATAGAGACGAGACCAGGAGAACAATTCATCGGAAGGCTAATTTCAACCTCTCAGAAACCTCTTCCATCACCTCCGGCTGATTGGTCACAGCCTGAACTTGAAGATGATGATGGATGCGTGACGGCGGTAACTCATCTTTTGTTACAAGTCTCTCTCTCGTGGAGGAATCAAGTATTGTTGTCACCACAGTGCTGCAGAAATGTTGGACAGAGAATTTGTGCTGTACCTTGCAGAGTAGACTAATGCCTGCAGTGTCTGCATACTAATTACAATTTAATGTATCTTGCTTAACAAGAGCATGCTGCAAAAAAAAAAAAGACACTTGATCAGTTAATTTAGTGCTTCCGCTAATCTATCTCTGCAGTATACCAGTGGCAACACCGCTTTAAACTTATCTCATTACAATCAGAAAACATCTGTTGTTATGTAAAAAAAGAAAAGTTTTATCAATTTACCAAGATTATTTGCTGTTTTTAACTAGATGCTTTGTTGTAGAAACAAAAGAAACAGAATCCTTTTCTTTTCTGTGCTGCTGTATTTTAGGGCGGAGAGTGAGATGTAGCTCTTGTTTAGTAATATGCATGAGACTGCCATAATCATGCGGACACTATGTAGGGGTCAAGTTTGTGTCCCCACATGAGAAAGGGCACTTGCGATAGAGCCACTTTGGTTAACATCAGTCACACAAGATGTTGCATCATTTCTAATAGGCTAGCTCGTTCGGTCATATTTTGCTCTGCCTCAATTAGATGGAGGGATGAGGTACTCACACTACCCTACAAACCCTGTCTTACAAACCCCCATTTTTTTGGCTTAGGTGAAATATGTCAAAACACATTGAATAAATAGTTACATTTAATATTGAATAAATGAAAGTTCCATAGCTTTAAATGGACCTGGAATTTCACAAACTATCACTACACCTTCAATAACTAACCTGCATTGATAGATGAGTAACAGTAGGTAAACAGATGGCTGCAAAATGCAAACACATGAATAAATATCAACAGGTTATTTGTGAAATGCTGTGCCTAACTTGCAAGGCCTGGGAAATGACTTATTAATTAGATATTACGTTATTCAGATTTAGACATTATGAAGAAAATAGGTATGTAATGACGGCTGAATGGTTTCATCATTAACCATCCTACATACAAAATGTCCATGAGAACATTTTTTGTAGAGTAATGATTGGCCAAAGAGTGTTAAGTCAGAGTCAAACGTGTTATTTTATCCTTCATGCATGTGTACATTGAGCTCTTTGCTGACCTTTATTCGATTTCAAACCTAACCGATGTCGTTCAATGGAAAGCTGACATATTAGCCAATCTAAACCCATTTCATAGTGCAAATTATTGAAGCATCAACATGAATGTAAAGATTTTAAAATCTGGAAACTAGCACTAAGTGGGAGCTGCAAACAATTGAATCATGCAGGAGGCCTAATGATGTAAGACCATCATCATATTTGGCAGCCATATTTTCACACCAAAATCATCTGTTCATAGACAACAAGAGCAGTTCAGCGCCTGAATTCAGCATAAAAAACAGTAGTTTCTGACAGGAATACAGGTACAACTCTAAGACCTTCATCCTGTGCTGGGGGTGAAACACAGTCGCCAGCTCTTCATCTAATATGTCGTATCATCTGTCTTTTTAATACAACACAGTAGAAAACAATCCTCATTAATGGTGAATCAACAGTATTGCACATTTATTTCCAGTGGTCACAGTTCCTCTCACACTCTCCATATTACAGCCATACAAAAACATAACTGTGGTTTTTGTTCATGTAGTGCACAGGACAAGTGGAGATGACAAAATACCATTTAGCATCCTGCAAGTGTAGATTTGCTGTTTTCTAAAGTTTGGAATTCAGGAAATGTCTTGAGAGATTCAGGCCTTTACATTAAGTGAATACAGTGAGCATAAGCGAGTTCAATTTTTTTAAGTTGTTCTAATAAATAATACATCGATTTACCAGATACACTATGAACATTTTAAAAACTATTTAGCTGTTCCTGTTACAGATCATGTATCTTATAAAACACGTTCACTGAGTAGTTTTGCGTAGTGCTCTGGGTGATGCCTTTTAAGGTAAATATTCATTTTTCCTTCTACTCGCTGATCTCCAGTCAGACCTGTGAAGAAGAAGAAAAAATAGTCATGACTTTCAAGGAAAGCAGGTCCCCGCATGGAAAATTGAAATCCTAATTGTTATAATACATGATACTGAATGTGTTACATTTATATAAAGGGTTGGGCAGTTTGACAGCTTTGAGCTCACCCAGCTTTCGAGCGAATCTTTCAATCTTCTCCAAGGCAGACTGCACATCTCCTCCCTCTGGAACGAGGACCTCTATCTCTCCCACATGGTAGCCAAAGTCAGCTTGGTCGAGATCTATCTGCACCCCCTCCTCCTCTACAGTGAACGACCGCCGCACTGTTGTAAACTCTGCAAAGCAAACCAGATTCATTTTGCCCAGCCAAGACTCATCCTCCTGTGAGGAGCTTGTCTCTGTCTCTCTGTCCTCACGAATGTCTTTTATGACCTCTTTTACTCTCAGCTGAATTTCAGGCAGACTGGTTATCTCCTTGTAGCGAGTACACAGTGCTGCCGCTTTAGATTGTTCTCCACTCGTCTCTTCAGTCCCGTCGACTGTTGCTGGGCACTTGAGCTCCCAGCATCCTTTACGTTTACGCAGCCACACGTCTCTCAAAGTCAGGTCAAACTTGGGGGTGTCAAAGTACTGGTCAGGAAACTGGCGCTGACCAACACACACTGCTGAGTAAAAGACATGGGAGGAAGAGAGACAGATGATTTCAAAAATGGACAGATAAATATAAAAATACTAACGAGGCTGATACAGATAATTAAACGTCATTATTAACAAGAGACAGATGGCCAGTGTCACTACAGTTACAGTGGAAACCACAGCAATTAGTGTCATTAAATGTTGTAAAAGTCCTTCAGTGACCATTGGTAAGTTGGCGTGGATCACAGCATCAGTTAAGTGCCTCAATTCCAAATTCACCCATGCGTAAATGTGTGGTAGACAAATTAAACACATACCACCGATCTCTTCCAGTGTTTTCAGAGTGTCAGCATTGCATAAAAATTTTCTTTCCACTTCCACGCTCATCTGAAACGACATAGCAAGACCAAGACCAACAACACTGTCTGATTACAAATCCAGCTAAATTCACTATAACCTGCTTTAAGAGTGACATTAATCTTTATGATAAGTAACCTAATAGGCAGGTACAAGTTTTATAAAAGGATATGCTGCCCACCCCAATTGGATAAATAGGCATCAGCTATATTATGTTATTAAGCATTAAGTGATTTTGTAGATTTTTTTTAAAGAAACACCTTACAAAGTTTACCCACCAACACTAACTTTTAACAATAACAGGGATCATTTATTTAGACTTTTTTAATGCATTATACATAAACCAATGGTGTAAATTAACTAAGCGCATCAACTCAAGTATTGTGCAGTAAGCACAGTTTTCGGGTACTTGAATTCTACTTGTTTACATCCATTTCGTGATAGTTTTTTTTTTAGTTTTGAACGACTGTGTTTCATAGGGAAATATTGTACTGTTTTACTCAACTAGATTTATTTAACAGCTTTAGTTACTAGTTACTCTGCAGATTAAGATATTGCATACAAAATATAAAATCTAATGAATTGTTATAGATAGAACTACCCAAAAAGTATATAAATTATTTAAAATTCCCTTCACTTCAACCTGCTACACTGCCGCTTACACAGTAATGCACCAGTAATAATAATATAATACAATACAACATAATAACGACAATAAGAACAATCATCATAATAATGTATTAATATTACAATAATAATATAACCTCATTCGGTACTTTTACTTAAGTAAAATCTTTAATGCATGGCTTTTTACATCATAGCATTACTTAAGTATAAGATGCGCTTACTTCACCACTGCATTTAACCTCAGGGCTTTCTCAGGATTCTCACATTGTTGGCTTGATTGTTTTTGCGTCGTGCACATTGCATAGTTATTCTGTTTCGTGTCATTTTATTTTCAAGCTCCATAGTAAGCGGTCAGTAAATGCTCAGAACCGAACTGTTATTGTTGTACCCACTCCATCACTACTGAGTAATACAGCAGTCGCTCCCGTCGCCGCACCTGTCATTATAATCAGGCTCTTTCCGCCCCCAAGCTGCTGCGCACCCATGAACATGAACTCCAAGTCAATATCGCCGAACCGAACCACAGAGTTTTCAAAATGACCATAAGGGGAAGCGAGCTGCATTCTCACACACCTTTACAAGTCACGTCCTTACGTCCAAATAATTCGGCACCAAAAAAAAAACCGAGCGCCAGATAAACCCGAGCAGTCCCTACACGTCAGCTGAGTTTATTTTGCACAGGCGCAATTAGAGACACCTATCAGGGTATTCAGGAACATCACTTCCTGTCCCAGTAACGCAAGGGGCATGCAGATGGTGCAGTTTTAATTCCCTCCGCTTCATAAATATTTATTCCACATACTCGACTGTTGATATGCGCCACACCTATCATTTGATTTTAAAAAAATAAAATACACCCCATGTCGTAATCCGTGCGGGTGGTGCTGAGTGCAGCCTTCGCGGTCATATCTCTATTATTCAGCCTTAATTAACTCGTCACACTCTTTGTGACAATCCAAGTTGGCAGAATGGGGACTCATTTTGTATTCACCTTTAACGTGAAAACGAGGAAGGGTTTCGTATTAACGGGGATTACATGTAATCTAGGCATCGACATACTTTTTCGGAAAATTACCTATCACGCATTTTTTTTCTTCTCTCGCCTTATCTTTATTGCTCAATAAGTAAATGGCGTTTCAACATACATTAATACTCTCTATATCTGCGGGCTTACATAAGGGATTTGATCGCCGTGTCTGTCCCTTCTGAATGTCAGCAATCAGCCTTGGGGGGAGCTGTGGTGTGTTTACTAGAGGGAAGAGGGGAAGGAGAGAGGGATAGGGCGAATAAAGGGAGGGGGAGAACAGGGGAGAGAGAGAGAGCGAGAGAGAGAGCGAGAGAGAGAGCGAGAGAGAGAGAGAGAGAGAGAGAGAGGGGGCAGGCAAGAAAACTTTTCACTTCTGAGGAGCCACAGAGGAAGCGTGTGTGTGTGTGCGTGCTGGAGCGGCGACCATGCAGGTAAAAACGCATTAGCTAATTGCTCTGAACTTAATTAAACGCCATCCGCGATCGGTTAATTGTGCTGATATGAGCGGGGAGAGTGGCCTGCGACTGGTAGAAGATCGAGCAAACGACGGATTGTGCCCCATACTAATCCGATCCATTACAGATATCCAACATTAAATCCCAAACTTTTTTCTGCCTCTCGTCTCTTTCGCCTGCTCTCCCTACACCACCCCCATCGTCGAGGCGACCGCGGCGCACGTACTCCGCTTCAAGTAGCTTTTTAGCGTTTAATTCTTTCGCCAATTACGGCTTGAAGCTTTTAAAATGATAGGTTAAATGGCCATGTGTTGCACCGTAAGTATTTAAGGTATGGATTCGAGCGCTAGGACGCGTCAAAACGGGGTCTGCTGGGCGGCGAGGGAGGGGGGGGGTGCGAGTGTTTTCTAACACATCTGTAAACGGAGCCCACGTTCATTAATTAAATGGCTTTAGTCCGGCTAGGCCTCAATTTGCGCTGTTGAGCAGCAGGCGGCGGGCGGTGCAACACTAGATGCCCGATTGGCAGCCCACAATCAGAGGGGTAAGGAAATGACTCGAGGCCGAGGTTTTTGATCTGAAGCCTAGTGAGTGTTTTCTATCCTGGGTGAACTCAGTCGGCGTATTGAAGCTGCAGTTCCCACCTGGACCAGGCAGAGTTTGTAGGCAGTGGAGACTAGCCAGTTGGAGACAGTTTGAGGAGCGGTTAATTATCTCTGCCTGCTAACAGGCTAGCTAGCAAAGTGACACGACTGTTATTAGCTCAACCCCTTTTTTTTGTTTATTAATTTAGTGGACCGTCCAGCCGTAACTGGGAGCTAGCAACGAGATTATGCTGACGCCCTGTCTTTTGCAGTTTAAGAGAAGTGGCTGGCTATCACTGCAGGATTATTTTCAGTAAACTAACCGCTAACCAGCATTTCCAGAAACACGACTGTAATGCGACGTTACAGGGGGGCTTCTCAACCTAGCTTGCTAGCTAATTGATTCTTCTCTGGTCGGCATAGCTAATTAGACTCCTCATTAATTAGCTAACTACGAGTAGAGCTACGTCAGTCTAGGTATATCTTGGCTTTTAATTATGAAACTCGTGATAATGAGCTCTTGATTATGCTATAACTTACTCTGGAGATATAGACTTGTCGAAATAGTATCTGGTCTTATAACGTTAACCCTGCTAGCTTGCTAATTGCCAGCATGACGAGGAAGTGAGGATTGTAGCTGTGTTGGTATTTCTCCTCATGGGCATGAATTGCTGTCTTGGTTGCCTCTTGGATTATGAATACTTAACGCTGTGTGGTAAAATCCGGACCAGTGGTCTATTTTGATTTCCTTAAAACATGGGAGTAACAGTTATTTTGTCGTGCATGTCGAGCAAATGCAGTATGATTCCAGGGCTTATTTGATATATTGGCCACATTATGTTGGTCAAAACTGGGGCGAAATTAGTGGTTTGGGATACAATGAATTCATTGTAAATTGTCTAGCAGCGCATGTTATAATTTGCTTGAGTGTCACTCCAGTATATTCTGCATTTAATACATTTCATGTGCACCTGTGATATCAGATCAATTTGCTGAAAGTTAGATTGACTGCAAAGAGATATTAAACAATGGATCTTTGATCTAGAGCCCACTTGAGGTTTTCAACAGTGGAGTATAAAATCTAGTGAAAGCATTAGTTTGGTACTCCTTTAAATTACACAGGTGACATTTAAACAATTGTATTATTCTGTAATATGATACGGTCATTGCATTCAAAATTTTGGAAGCATTACTGCAAAACATGGTTAATGTTAGGGGGAGGGGGACAGGGACTGTAAGAATGAGACTGATTTAGGCTTAGTATTACAGTTAAAGGACACAACATGCCTATTGACGGGTACGGTAAATTTCTTCTTATTATGACTTCAAATAGTTAAACATGGCAATGCGTGATAAGTGCTGGTCACCTAGCTAAGGTGCGTAACCAACAAGTTACGGTATACTATTCTGTTGCTGGGTGCAGCTCCCCTATTAATCTTGGTGACATGAAATCCTGTCCACGAAATGTTTCTTTCTTGCTGTTCTCCATGAAATACTTTATACCGCATTTGTGCTTAAATAATAACAGCTCCAGAAAGAGTATTTTTCTCTAAAATCTCTTTCTTCTTATTAGGAGGAGTCTGGAGAGACAGTGAGCAGTGAAAGCAATGGAGTGGCAAAGTGGCTATGCCCCCTGTGCCAAAAAGGACAGACAGACAGGTCCTCCCTGTCTTTACATCTCACTGAGCAACACAGCGTACTTCCATCTTGTGTCGACAGACTGCTGGACATTGTAAGTATGGCTAGGCAGCATGGCCAAAATATATCATAAGATTGTCAATGTCATAATCTGTCTGAGTTCACATTTTTCTTTTCCCCCACACAGGTTATACTCCCTGAAGGGCAGAACTTGATTACTTTGGGTAGTACATCAATTACGTGCATAATGTTTAATAAGCCCACTTGTTGCTGGCTGATATACAGCGGTTGGACAAAAAATCAAACGCCTTGCAATGCTGTTGCTCTGTAGTAAATACAAATTTGATGCAGTTCAAGTTTTTATTTATTTTATTATTTATGACTCTCTAAGATGTTGGTTCAACTTGATCATTATTTTTGAGGCAGTCAAGGTGAATAAGGCATGAGAGTTGATGCCTGAACTGCTGGTACATCGGCAACAAATTATGTGGCAAGTTTGCATTAAGAAAGCGGAACAGTGGTCACAAGTAGACCTTCACCAACATTTAAAATAACTCTTGAAAACATACAAGTTTCACCAAATCAGTATTGACTGCTGATCGGCTCTCAGACGGGAGCCGGCTCGTGTAGTTCACTTAAAGGTTTGCGACCGACACATCACTAATGAGAGAGGATCCCTTAGATGGACAGGGCCTAACTTCAATAAACCCCTGATTTGGTCACCCATGCAAAATAAAATAATAATGGTATATATATATATATATATATATATTTTTTTTTTTAAACAAAAAAGAAAGACAAGTACAACACACAGCTACATGGATGCATTGGGAAGTTTTATTAAACAAAAGTATTTATCCTTCAATGTTTCCATATGTTAAATACTGGGTAATAACACCTAGGAATAACATGTTATTACGAAGTCCTCCTCAAAACTCTTGTTTTATTTTATTCAGCTGTTCTATCAAAATACAATGATTTCTATCGAAACATAAATTGCATAAAATAAATTTCCTGCTTAAAGTAGTATTTATTGGATACTATTGTTTGTTTAAACACAATCAGGTAAATTATACCCTTATTTCTGCATAATCTTTTAATACATTAGTAGTTTGAATTGTGACTGAGTGTTTTCAGTTTTCATGACTGTTCAAATTCACATTTGGCGGTCGGCACTATAGTGTTAGTGTTCCTTATTTTGAATATGTCATTGCTTGGATGAACAAGTTACCAAATATCTAAATTTGAACGTATTTGCTGAGTAGACATCACATTTGAAAAAAGTATTTGTAATGGGTCCATGAAAGTTTAGTATGTGAAGTGTTAAGAAATGGAGGGAATTTTATTGGTTGATGAATTGATCAAAGACAGCTTCATTTATGCCTTTAGAGTAATTTGCAAATGATAGGCTAGCCAGGGTTGCTATGTGTAATATAACCGCACATCAATGTCTCACGCCCAAATGCTGTGCTGCTCAAAAGCAATATAGCATTCAGCTCATCTGAAAGGAGCTGTTGTAGAGTAAAGTTTTCTATGGGAATTCTTGCTGACTCTCTCCTTTCATTTTCTTTTAACAGGCTGTACTGAAACAGGGTGCCAGTGGAGAAGAGGAGTACAGAGGTGTTCAAAAGTCTTCAGGTAAGTGTGAAAAATATTTTTGAAAAAATGATTTAAATCATGAAAATGGATCCATGGATGGATGAAAAGAAAATTGAACACTGTAATAATCCATGTTTTCTTTGTTCTTATAATAACACTGGTCAGGTGTATAATTACTGACTTTTCTTCTGCCAGCCAAACCTAATTTACTTAAATGGATTATTAAAATGTGGATCTTTTTGTGGCACTAAAATGGTGGTGCGCATATTTAAAAACTCTTAACGGAAAAACTGGGAAAGTTTTGAAGCAGAATTAAAGAAATGCATTTACAGTGGAAAATTGCCTCAAATGTGGGTTGGGTGAGTAAAAAGGTTGATATTGGCCAATAAACTGTTACATTTAGTATGCAAATGCGTACTACTTTTATCAGTTAGTACTCCATTTACTAGAACATAAAAGTTAAACGTATGTATTCATTTTATCAGATGCTGAATCTTCACAACTGAAGCACGCTGAAGACGTCAAATCAGACCCCTGCCAATCTAGTGAGAGTTCAGACGCTACCCAGACGCTTGGAGACAAAGAGATGGAGGAAGAGAGAATAATGGAACAGGAGGCAGTTGAAGCTGAGCCAGAAGAGGAGGGAAATCAACTCGCAGGAGCCAAACAGCAAAATGCAACTGAAAACACAGAAATCCCAGACGCTAGTGAAAAGTCAGTTGGTAAAAATGGTGTGCCAGCTGAAAATAACACCCGGTCGTTCAAATGCAATGCCTGCCTGGAAACTTTTCCCAGCAGAACTGCCTTGAGCGTTCATTACAACTCTGCATCCCACATTCAGAGGATGACAACAGGCTTTGCAAAACAAGTTGGGGAAAATGATCCCCAAACACTCTCAGTTCCTGTCCTTTCTCGGCCATATATATCAAACAAACCCTACCAGTGTGCTATATGTCGAGTCTCTTACAATCATGCCATCACCCTTGAGAGCCATATGAAATCTGTCTTGCACCAGTCCCGTAGCAGAAATGCTGGAATTGTTGCACAAGCTGCAAACAGCGCAGTTGCCACTGCTAGTTTGGGAAGTAGCACCACTAGTGCTCCAAACACTGCAGTGACCACATCTGGAAGTGGAACCAGTCAGTTAGTTACCACCACCAACTCGGCTGCTCCTGGGACACTGATGGTGACTACTTCAAAAGATGGAGAGCAGATTCAAACTTCACAAGTGGCTCCCTCCCTCCTTACCTCCCCTGTGGCCTCAGCTCAGGCGGTCTCAGCCTTTCTCACCCTCCTCACATCTAGTCCAAGCACCCTCTCTCACTCCCTCCTCCCCTCTCTATTTGCGGCCGGTGGCGCTTCCGGTGCCGCCGTACCTCAGCTCGTGCCTCAGCCTCAAATGGTCATGCCCTTGATCTTGAATGGGCTCCAGACCCAAACCCAGCAGCACCAAGAGAACCAGCAAGGCCAGCTCCTTACCCAGTGCGTGCCATTCGTAGGTCTCAGCACATCCCAGCAAGCCCTCCTAACCCAAAGACTTAACAGCTTACAGAACCAGTGGCCCTCTGCAGGAGTCCCAACAAACATACAGCCCTGCCTGGAGGAGCAAAAACAGACTATAAAGTGTGAGAGGGAACAAGAAAGGCAGAACAGTGATGAGAAAGTTGAAGAGAAGGTCTCAGATCAGATCAAGGACAGGAATAACTGGACTACAGAGAAACTTAAGGAAGAGGACAGTAAAGAATTTGCACAGTGTCCTAATATAGATAGCAAAGTGAAAGTTGAGAATAATGAAGACAATGGGAAGGCACACGGAGATAGCACAACAGATGGAGACAGCTCGACTAATCAGTTGGACCTGGAAGGTGATAAAGCAGCTAGCCTCAATCTCTCCCCAGCAGGCACAGACAAGAGCCTCCGCAATAAGAACCTCTCGCCTTCTGCATCTGTGCCCAGCAATTCAAGCCTGAGTCCTCTAAATTTAAACCTTACACTTAGCCCTGATTCTACTCCTCAAAAATCGCAATCGGGCACTAGCCCTTGTGGCTCTCTTGGCACCCCAAAATTCAGCCCGACTACAAATGCCTTAACTAACAACCAAACTCGACTCCATTGTAATACAATGGGATCCATTTATCCAGACCTTCCTGTGCTGTCAGAGTTCCAGTCGGAGGTTCTCTGGGCATTCTTTGAGTCACGTAGTGAGGCTGATGCTGCAAGTCCTCCCCATGAGGACTGTGAGGCACTGGGCAGAGAGGTAGGGCTTTCTGAGGAAGAAGTACGTAGATGGTTGAGCCAAGCACGACATGCAAAACAGAGGCAAAGGGCGACAGAGTTAGAACACCTGCAAGGCTTGGCAGGATTTACAAGGCATGCCCAAAGTTTTGACAATGACTATGATGACGAAGAAAGGTCACTGATTATAGCAGAAGGTGAGGATGATGCTGAAGCATCAGGTAGTCAGGCAATAGATTTGTCTAGTACAAGAGGGAAACGCAGACAGAGAGATTTGGGAAGGGAGGGGCAGGGAGATTCCGGTCTCACTTCTGACTCAGAAAATGAGGTATACACCTCTGTCATTGTGTCTGATGAGGAAAGTCAAAATGAGTCTTTGAGGGAGGGTCCTGAGAGCCCTGCTAAAGATGAAGCACAGTGGGAGTTCCATGGTGATAAGGGGTCAGTTGGAGGAAAGGTCTTGCGCTCCACAACTGTGTTTCTCTCTGATGCAGAGGATGAGTATGAAGAGGAAGAAGGGGGAGGGGGTCAAAGGGCCAAGAGGAAAAAACGAAAGGGGGAGTTTGAGCGTGATGAGGTGAAGAAGGAGAGACAGGACCCAGATGTGGATCTGGAGTTGGAGGCCCAAGGGGACCCTCCAAGTTCACTGTCCCATGCTATGGACTACCATGAGATTCCAGCTGGTGCTCTCCACTCACTTCCTCTGTCCCTTGCTCCCTTTTCTACTCAGTTCCTCAGCCCGTATGTCCTCTCTCTTACTCCTTCAGTGGTTGGAGAGGGGAGCAAAGTACCTGTCTTTCCTAACCCCCCAACTATCACGCGCTTCCCCAGTTCTCTTCTCTCACACTCTCTCTCCTCCCACAACCAAACTTCTCACTACCTGTCCAATGGTGGTGACTGTGAGTCTGCTCTGGATCTCAGCATGGGGAAAAACTCAAAATCTGCATCTTCTTCCTCATCATCTCTGGCTGATAAAATTGCAGCACAGAAGGGACAGTTGCTGGATGGGCTTGGCCTGAGGCCCACATCCAAAGGTCTGGTAGTTGTCCAGGTGAAGCCTGAATCTGTTACTGCCATGCCCTCTTCCAACAGCAGTATGAGTCTGGTCAACTGCAATAACATGACAAAGTCTAGTATTTACATGAGGGCAGCAGAGAAAATGAATGCCACACTATTGGAAAGGGAGCGAGAAAAGGAAAGAGAGAAGGAGAGGGAGCAGCAGCAGAGGAAGTCCAAAGGAAAAAGATATCGGGATATGCGGCGTTCCAGGACCATCATACAAGCAGAACAACTTGACATTTTGTATGGCTGCTATTTCAAAGACCCAAATCCTGGGAAACATGAATTTGAACAGATTTCAGAGTGGGTCCACCTTCCAAAGAAGGTTGTTCAGATTTGGTTCCAGAACATGAGGGCGAGAGAACGGAAGGGAGAGGTCAGATTTATCAGTGACGGGACTCTGGCAGCAGTTGGCAAACCTCTCATTAAATTTACCTGGCCTCTTTCCAAACCCATATTCTCCAACAAAACTGCTCCAAATAATACTGGTTGCATCACAACTACTACAACTCCATCACAACTGCGCACCCTCATGAAGACGGAGAGAGAGCCTGTAAAGGAGCTGGGCAAACCTGCCGTTCTGAAAAAAATAACCCCAGTTCCTATCAAGCCCAAGGAGTTTGTTTCCTCTACCACAGTTTGTCCTGTGGGCAGCAGTGCTTCTGCAGTGCCAAAGACCAAGCTCGAAACCACCAACAACGTCACTATGGTCAAAGTTGCACCCAAAGTCAACACCCCTGTCCATTTAGCACCACCCAAGGATCCAATCCCCATTGCCCCACGACCGACCCAGAAAAGGAAGCTAGAAGAGGACAGTGAGGACGAGAAGACTGATGAGGAGAAAGACAATGAAAATGATATGGGTCCTGGACCAGGAACCACTAACCGTATGGTGCCCAAGCTGCCCACAACTCCCATCAACAACAGGCCTTCTGCCACAACAGTGGTGCCACAAAAACAGAATGGGCTCAACTACTGGACCCCCAAAGTCCCCATTAAGATCAACACTCTATCAAGAGAACAACTGGCTCTTCCCACACACACGCCTCCTCGCACCATCCCCCCGCCTCCCACCCCCAGCATTGCACCGGTCAGCCCAAATACCCCCAGCTCTGCCAAAGTGGCCAGCCCATCCACCCCGGTAGTAGCTAAATCAAGCCCGAATGAAAGCAGCTTTCTGCCCCACTCATCCAGCCGTAGGCCACGCACACACTTGTCCTGCCTACAACTGTCGATTCTGCAGTCCTGTTACGAAACTTGTGCCCACCCTAATGCCATGGAGTGTGAGGCAATCGGCACCGAGCTCAACCTGCCGCTCAAGGTGGTGCAGATCTGGTTCCAAAACACAAGAGCCAAGGAGAAGCGCTGGAGGCTGCAGCAAGAGAAAATGGTGAGCTGGCAAGTGACGTACTCTACAGTTAATTTTTTATTTTTTTTTTAAAGTCTGGTACAAAATCACATTATTGTATATTAAGTAAGAGAGAATAATTAAATTCACAGTACTAAGAAGAGGAAACTCTTTCAGTGGAATCATATTGCGGTGAACTTATTATTTTACAAAAGTTAATGAAGTTAAATGAATGATTTCAAGCAAATGTAAAAAAAAAAAAATCATTGAAGTTGTTTGTTCTACACCAGGGTCCCTGTGGATCCTTAAAGTTTTTTATAAAACGTCTTCACTTTAGTTTTTTATACCCATCCTGTCCAGTGAAAACCACGTATTTCCAAATTTGGTGATTGTGGTTGTTTGTGATAAATTAGATGGAAAATGCATTGTCACAAAGCTGAAAAGCTCATTAAAAGTTGACTTTTTGAAGAATTGAAACACAGGACAGCGACGCTACAAACATATGCATATAGAATATGATGCATTGCTGTAGATGAAATGACCCAACAGTATATAAAGTAGTTAAAAATAGCTCAACCTTAAACATCTATAGCAGTAAAATGCTACATATGCATAAATGCAGCAGTAATATTAATCCAGAAACATCATATATAATAAAACACTGACAGGGAGCTTTTTACCACACAGTGAGTACTTTTGATACTTCCAATTACATTTAGCTGATAATACTTACATACTTTTAACTCCTTAAGTAAAGGCTCTGAATACCACCACTGCTGCTCTGGCAAAGCCTTCAGCTACCATTTATCAGACTACCGGTGTACAGTTTTTCTTTTCGTTAATGAGAAGGTAGTTATGTTAGCTAATGTGCACTGAATATTTACGTTATTCAAATTCAATAAAACTTAACGGTTGCATACTTTAGTCTAGTTTGTCTATTTCTTTTGCTATGGTATTATTTTTGTCGTTTTTATTATTATTTTATTCAAATTTTCAGAGATATTAAAAAGGTCTTGAAGAGCCATTAAATTTGTACTTTAAAAAAATGTGTACTACTTTTTTTTTTTTTTTTTTTTTTAGTGTAATGGATAGCAGTGGGGCACAGTTCATTATTTTATGCGATTTGCATATATTTACCATATTGTGATAAAAATCTGCCAGAAAAATGTTCCTGTTAATATTGTGAGATTGATTTCAGCGATAGTGCACTGTACATTTCTCTATTCAATTAATTCTTGTTCCTCTGAAAGGTAAATTTGTTTGAGCCCGCAATACAGTGCAGTTCAAAAGAATTGCTCAAGAACACATTTTGCTGTCTATATAAACAAATATAATTAAAACATTTCTAAATTGTGCACATAGCAATTATGTAGAGAGCTTGAATATTAGTCAGATGGTTCAGTCAATCTTCTAACAAAATTTAGAGTTTAAATGATATGAAATTAAACATATTCCCTCTCTCCGTCTCTGGTCCTGTCTGACCACCCCACCTTCCCATTCCCAGTCTCCTCTGTCAGGTGGGAAGGTGGACATGAGCTCAGGAAGCTACCTGCAGTACAACGCTCTCAAAGCCAATCGCCCCATCCTGCCCAAACCTGTTCAGCTGACCGTTACTGAACCTCCAGCTTCCCCAATTGCTGGCCAGCCAGTGCCAAAGGAGAACCTGACAGGCCGCTGTGATGCGTGCAACATCTCTTTTGAATCCCGGGCTGCTGCGAGGGCCCACGTCTTCTCCCCACGTCATCTGGCAACCCTGAGAACCACTAACTTTGGCCAGCCGACAACGCTCGTCAACAAGAATGGTAACGGCGGACCTGGCAGTGTTGGGCCGGGCTCACAGGTCCCTCATTCCACTCCGGTAACCAGTTCTAGTTCTGGAGGGGAGATGTTTGAGTCCCCTCCACAGACAGCCACCAGCAACAGTTAAAGACTCAGATCAGGATTGGTCTGCACACTGACTATTCTTGGACCCATTTGGGCTCCTCAGATTTTAATAAACAAATTTGAGCACTAATCCTCAAAAGCTAATATTCTTTAGTTTTTGGAGTTGGCTCCCCCTGCACCCCCTATCCTTTTGCTCAACTTTCACTGACTCTAAATCCGTTAATCTATAGAGTGCACCTGGATTCCAATGCAACAGCAGACTATTTCCATGCTGCTTCACACTTAATCAGTTGCTGTTTGATAAGTGATGAACAGATCTCAAGTCTCCCTCAATCCTCAAACATTTTATCCAAACATTTTTGGTCCCAAACCTGTGGTTATATATTACCTTACTTAACTGACCTTCCTATAGTTTGTATAGGCGCTCAACTTGCCATGCTTGAACTGTCCTACCCTAAAGACTGATGCATAAGTGTTTCCTCTTTGGAAGTGGCCATTTGACGGTAGGCCCGGAAACAGTTTTTGGGATAACATGAAATACTCCCATTAATAACTCCCAGTTTGCTCCTGTGGAATTGCTTTTCTCATGTCTACTTTCACTTCTAGGGCAAAGACTGCTTGGATATTATATGACTGGACTGAACCAGTGGGAGAGGGAAAAACTGGTATTGACTGTCACCTTTTAATTTGCAACAGGAGTGTGATCTGAAGAGTGTTGTGTCCACTCATTTGGGATATTAAAAGAGGTACTTTAGAGAGAATATTGCTGTTAAATTGTCCCCATGTACATGTTCATTGTTTTCACGACAATCCAAATAGACAGGGCAAAAAGAGAGGCTGAGGAAAATAGAATCTTGGCATACCGCACTTTGACACATTTTAATGGTTTGAAATGTTTTTAAGCATTCTAATGCAAGTGTCTTTTTATGGAAAGATACATTAATGCATGTTGGATGCCTTAATATAAATCACGTGAAATAAATTGATTTTTGATAGTCGAATGAAAAATGCTTTAGGTGTGAGCAAAATATTGTGCAAGAGGCAGACCTGGGTATATAAATGCAGAAGAGCTCTGTTCCAAAATGCTTTCATATCCATCTTTGGGGGAACTATCTGAATGTCATATTCTGTATCTAGAACATAGCAAATCCTGCTGTAAATTTGTCAGCATTCTGTCGGCCAAGGACTAATTATCAGCTATATTGTTTTTACAACATTTCTTTGATCCTGTGGATTTCACTTTCCCTCCAAATAGTGTGTATCGCATTTTGAAATGCAGCTCTTCAAACCTGTTTGGGGGGGGGGGGGATAAATGTTCTCACCAACTGTGGGTGTGTTAGAAATATGACAGCCTTAAGAAGAAACCCCTCCAGGCATATAAATTCAAGCCCAGGTGATTCTTATGTAATGTTAGTGAATTGATTTCATCCTCACCTGGCAGGGAGGGTCAGAACGATTTCGTAAATTGACGGTTTTCTTTGCCATGAATACTGTGCATAAGACAATAAAGTTAACTACTCGTTTTATTTACTTACATATTTATACAAATGACAATAGAAGCAATTTAAAAACTGGTGTAACAGATTTTTATTTAGGTCAAAAGCCAAGCCTCTAGAAATATTTTGAGAACAGGGCTTGAAATGGGCTGTTCTCTGTACTTCTTTGCCCCCCTCATTTTGTTCAGTTTTGATACAGAGTTACTTATTCTGGTAATGTACGTGCTGTGAAATGAGATCTCCTATCTGGAAACCATGACAAGGGAGAAAGTTGGGTATTACTAGTATCCTCAAGGGACTAATGGGTACTCAAATCTAGGAAGCAAATTGGGAAACATTAAATGTGTTGACTGAGAGCTGATAAGATGGTGCTGTGTTGAAGGACACATAACATACTAAAGATGTTTTCCTTCAGTTTAAGTTGTATATTAATGTTACTATTGATAGTTTTAACAAAATGCAAAACTAAAACATGAACTTTTGTAAAGAAATATATTAAAAATAACTGATATTCCAAAGTAATCCTCCCTTTGCTTTCTGTCATTCAAAAACCAAAAAGCAACCTTGAGGTCGACAGAGAGCAGGAGAGGTGTTCGTAAATGCAAACTGTAAAGGACATCCCATGGCTTGACACTTGCACTAGTCCACACATTTTGCACAAGCTACAGATAGTTCAAATGAACACAGTCATTAACACAACATTAAGAGTCACTTGGTGTGGTTTTTGAAACAAGGAGGTTAACAATGTCCTTTCATGAGTAATAATTTGTACTCCTGTTATAAACTGTATCTTGTGTGTAAAGCAAGGACTGGAGTGCTTTAACCTCAAGACTGGGATTACACACACACACACGAACGCGCACAGACACGGTGTTGCACTGTCCAAACTAGATAGGTTTTTATGGAGATCTGCTTTTTATTCCCCTATGTTTCATTGTCACTTTGATTATCACTATTGTTATAACTGTACTACTACTTATACGATTTATCATTACTACTCATCACTGTTTTTGATTATTATTATTGATCCATAATGGTTTTAAATGCCACCTCTGCTTAAAAACAGTATGGTATTCCTATGAATATTGAACAATAATAGTGGCAGTGTTGTTATGAATTGTTAGATTTTTGATTAAGCTTATTTTTTCCTCCTCACTTGTACCTGCCTTTTTGTGTTTGGTCTCCATTATGCTTTCTTTGATATACAGAAAAAGAAATAAAATCAGTTGAACAACAAAGCATATCTCTCTAATTGCAGTGCCATTGGGACATTTGTTTTTTCTTTTTTTGTGTGACAAGTGTTTCAATTCTTCATATATATATCTATCATATTTATAGATAGACTTCCTGACTAAATGCATGTATTGTGATTATATATCTATATATACACTATAATCTAAGGTTTTACTTGAGTGGCATATTTAAATAAAGGTCACTGAGGGAGACAATATATATGACACACTCAAATGTGCCTGGAATTAATTTTCTGAGCGCTTGGCTTTGCCAGTCTACTTAAGACTGACAGAGATATGATCGACAGAAACGTAACCCAATTAAAGGCACACGTGCGATTTGGGAACCGGAAAGGCCTGTGCGATTATCAAATGGGAACGCGGCAGACACCAAAGGGGTTTGTCTTGTATCATCGTCTGACGAATAGGGTAGAGAGCTTTACGCCTGCAGTGATACATGACTCCGCCCTCGGCTTCCATTTCTGAACCGAAGGGACGGCGACGCTCTCGCGTAGAGTCCTCGCCTTTTTTATATACACATTTAAGTAAATAAACTAGGTTCTCTGTCGTAAATTAGGACCATTGCGTAAAGATAGTGAGTGAAACAGGAGTCCCTGTTTATCGTTGTATGCTGTTTGAGTAGTGGCTGGAACTGTAGCTAGCATTTTAATCCCCATTTTAACTTTAGTAAGCGGCGTTTTCCGCCGTTTTTTTCTTTTCGCCGCCCCGCTCACTCTACCCCCTTGTGTGTGAGTAGGGGCCTGCAGCGTTGGTTTGGCCACGAGGCTCGTCGGTACAGTTGGAACAGGGCGATGGCGGAGTTCGGTAACGGACTGACGGAGGAATCCCTACTAGATTCAGACCCCGGACATCCAGAGCTGGAAGACCCTGGTGTCGGTGACGAAGAACCGGGGTTAGAAGAAGGAGAGGCCGCAATTGAAGACCCGGTAAGTGAAGGGCATTGTTTCAGATGTGAGAGCCCACATGAATACCAGGACACGTTATGGCCACGTCGGAGTAGTTCGTGAAAGCAGGCAAACAATTCGTTGTTTTTTCCCCCCACAAAGACTGGGTCACATGCCGTGTGCATTACTGCTATCGCCAGGTCGATGTTAACCGCCATTGTGGTTCACGCAGTGCAGTAGAAATGGGTGGTGACATGCGTGGTGTCGGCAGCCATCTTGGCGCAACAGCGGCGCCAGTTTCTCTGCGCCAGGGAGCAGCTCGAGCCGTTGGGGGGGATCCTCGTCTCAAAAAAATGCGAGACGGAGATGCAGGAGACAGTCAGGGGCGAGGGTAGGACAGGCCGCCGCCATTAGCCGCCACTGTGCGAGTCTACCTGCTCGAGAAGGCTAACTGCTTACGGTAATGACATCTTTTGTAACGTTTTTCCATTCACCATTGTGCTGGCTGCAGCTGCATTTCGAGCACCGGTGTGTGCATATGCAAATGAAGGCGAGTCAGCAAGCTAATGTTAGCTTATCGCAAGCACAAGCATCAAGGGCTGCAGCTAAAATGATCGAAGGACCCGTCGACCGTAATAACTAGTCGCGAGATAAAATGCGGAATTCGCACCTTAAGCTGCAGGGGCTAACGCTAACAACTATTGGCCTGCTTGCTAGATTTATTATCATGCAATAAAATGACTAACTGGCTATCAAGCTAGCTGATTTCAACAAAGCTAGGGTGGAGATAGCAGACATGCACTTGAACATTTTTGTCATTTATTTTGGACGACGGTTGGTTTTGCGCATCATTGTATGATTTGCGGTGTCCTGTGTTTTGGTCCAAGATGTGCAATCAGCGTTAGTCGGCCCGCTTTTCATTTTCCAACACCTACACTCAAGTGCATATTCCCTGGTAATGATTATGCAGCATGTCCAGGTGGGTTTTGATATTGTAGTACTGTCTGTCGGGCAGTGAGTGCGCGGCATACAACGCAAAAGCAGGGGGTTGCGGTATTTGAGGGGCTGGGTTTGCATCCTTCAATGTTTTGCTAGGGCAAGGAGATTGCGAGGAGGGAGGGGAGTGATAACGTTAGAGCTTGCTCTGAATATGCGACAAAAAGTAGGCGCTCCAGCGTGTCACTGGTGGGTTGCTTATTTGATCAATCTTGCGCTTAATGTGGATTACCTCTCTCCTCATCCACGAGCTTGGCGTGCACTATGATGCGTGTAGCTGGATTGTTGTCATGTGATGTGTCAGATTATCAGGCACATCGATACAATAGGGCTGAGAAATGATGGTGCCATTGCCATCACGTGCAGTTTTATTCTTCTCTGTTGAGAAAACCCTGAGTTTAATATGGTCACTGCACCCAGTTGTACAAAGAGCCTTTACATTACAAATCCTGTCAGCATAGGCAACAGCCCTGGATGGAGCTGGAATGACTCCCACTGTGCTGCAGTGCACCACTGTCAGACAGGAGGGTCCGCCACCACGTGAGGACACGGACACGGCCATTGCTGTGCTCACCATTAGAATATTTTTTTGTATAGTTTTGTGGGTTACAGTTTTTCTTCTTACCTCAGACCTGATCATCATCGCTGGCCCAAATACATTTTGTGTTTCCAAAAGTGCTCTTTAATTAGCTTCAATTGTATTAAACCTGCAACAAATCAATTTAGTAAGTTATTTTTTTGTAGAAATTATTTATTGACATGTTCAATGTCATAATCAAATAATAGCAAATGCATATCATCATGTGCGTGAGCACAAAGTGATGTCTGCCAAAAATATTGTATTTATAACAAAGCAATAAGCATGTTATGAGTGTATACATGTTTGCACGGTAAACGACTTTAACAGTTAATGTTGTGTTGAAATCTTTATTGAGTATTTTTGTGTTTGAATTCTGTGTTTGAAAGCTATCTCTGACCATTGGCTCCATGAGAAGTGACAGGGAATGTGAAAACTGAGCGCGCCGTACTGATCCATACATTTTATCTGTAGCCATTATGTTTTGAATGCTGCTCAAGCATATCATGGCCCTGATCGGGCACTTTTTAAAAAACAAAGTGTTTTTAAGGTGAGCTTTCAAGTTGTGGGAGGAAGCTACTGCCAAATTTAGGCTTGGTGGTGGAAAACAATGCATTGCAGCTATTGTGAAGGTGCAGGACCAGTCAGACAGCACATTTTTAGCTGGAAGTAGTCCCAATGTGTGGATTTTTCAATTTCGGTAGAAACAACGCACACACTTCAGGTCATGTTATGACCGCACCATCTCTTACAGGTTCAACATCTCCTTGCTGCTCTACAATCTTCACTAGTGTGCAGTTGTCAAAGGGTGTTATGGCAACATTTGTTCATGATTCAATTTTCATGGCTAGATTTGGTAGTTGGTTTAGCATTTGTTAGCGTAGCATAACAGTCATCCACACTGTGTTATGTCACTTGTGATTAATGTTTCAGTAAGTTGTATTGTGCTCACGATGGACTGACAGCTCTGATGGATTTTGTGTCTGTGTTGCAGGAGCTGGAGGCTATCAAAGCCCGGGTGAGAGAGATGGAGGAAGAGGCAGAGAAGCTGAAGGAGCTACAGAACGAGGTGGAGAAACAGATGAATCTCAGCCCCCCACCAGGTGCGTGCGTGTGTGTGTGTGTGTGTGTGAGATGGGGGCTACTTTAAAACTGTAAAAAAATGTAATCTTGCACAGTAAAGTGATTTTCCACAACCAGCGGCACAGTTTTAGTTTTAAAATAGACATTAAAACATGTGTTCAGATTAGTACTTGGTTATAAGTTTAGTGCATGCAATTATTAGAAAACCATCCACATGTCATGGTCAATACTGTGTCCTTATGCTGGTGTGCCAAGAATAGAAAGCTGCTTTAACGTTTTGTTTAAATTTAGAAAATGTCATTTAATAATTCTAATTCTATAGTTGGTGCATGAGTTAGTTTAATAAAGCATTTTTGTGTTTTGGCTGCATACTTAATTTAACAATCCAACAATACAGTAATAGCATAGCTGCAAGACACAGCAGTGTGTGATTGAAAGGCTCGTTTCATACCAGTACATTCATAAAAGGGCTATTACTTAATGCTTTACATACAAATCAAGTTGTACATTAGAGGGAATCTAAGATTTAACTCAGACTTGAAGTAGTGGGGGTTATCCGAATGATGCCCCAACCTCAAATGGGAAATTTAATGAACTTAAAGGGACAGTTCACCATAAAATCAAAAGTAGATCTTTTAATTTATTCCTCTTACCTGTAGTGCTGTTGATCCATCTAGATTGTTTTGGAGATATCAGCCATAGAACATTTTCTGAATATAATGGGACTATACAGCACTCAGCTTGTGGTTCTCAAAGCGTAAAAAAAATACATTTGAAAAACTCAACACCAATGTCTCTTTCTAGAAATCATGACGCGGTCACTCTAGATAATCCACAAATTTGTTGTGAGCAGTTTCATGTGGGAACTAAAGAAAATAGTTAGCCAAGTGCCTTATAGTTCAATTGTATATATTAAAAAAAGCAGACCTCTCTGTGGCAGATATCTCCAAAAATCTAAATGGATAAATGAACTGTCCCTTTTTTAATGTGCCTGGACCTGATACACCACCCATCCATTCTTGTCATTTGATGGACTTTCCAGTTGTAGATGCAGCATATTTCACAGCATGTAGTTTGAGAAACAACAGTTTTGAATATTTTGGTTTTAACTGAAATATTTAGTTGCTCATGTAGATTTATTTTTTTTCCCGTCTCTCCCCCCGCGCAGTCGGCCCCGTCATCATGTCCATCGAGGAAAAGATGGAAGCAGATGGCAGATCGATTTATGTTGGGAATGTGAGTAACTGTCTTAAACAGGCGCAACTTTTGAGATGACGTCAAAGGAAAAACATCCAATTCTTTTAAGAAAACATTTGACACTGAATTATAACTTTAAAAGTGCCTATAAAAACTCACCTCATTGAAGTCTGTGGATTGGTATCAATGGGTATCTGGACACTGCAGTCCCTCCCCCCCCCATTTTTTTTCTTTGCAAGCTCAAGCTCTGTGAAGTAACATGTCTGTGAGTGAAAAGCAATATTCAAGTCATGCAACAGATGCTTGATGGGATTTCTTTGCTTTGTAATTTTGCCGCTATGTTTGTGTTGTCTTGCTGAAAAGTCCCAAGTGCATCGTTTGAGTTATGGCAAACATAACATGTAGCATGATGGCCACAGAGCTGAAGTTTGATTTCATAAGAACATTGAACCGCCTTCCACTGTCAGTCTTCTGTGTGTCTTCTGGCAAACACTGGCTTTCTCTTTGCTACTCTGCCATAAAGCTGCGGCGGGTGAAGCACCCGGGCTATAGCTGTTTTATACACAGTGTCTCCAGTCTCAGCCATGGAGCCATAGTGCTTCTTCAGAGTTGCCTTTCAGACAGGTGTTTTTTTTATTTTATTTTTATAGGACCGCCTACTCTAGACAGAATTAAAGCTGTGCCATATTCTTCCCATATTTAAGGATATTAGTTTTGCTCACATTTTTGTTTTAAATGTTCCTTTTGTTTTCATGATTTAAGGTTTTTATTTTTAAGTAATTGACTAGCCAGCAGTTTGACCTAACCCTATTTATCCTGAAATCACTCGTCCCATGTGAGTTGCACATAAGTGATCCCACTCCCACACCTATAATTGGGCTTGATTTAAAACAATTTGCAGAAAGGTTGTCATTCAGTTTGTAGAAACTCTAAGGGGGCAAATATTTTTTTTATAGTCACTGTACTTGACAATTGTGTTTCTATTGCTGTGTGTCTCTTTGTGTTTTTCTTAATATTTACATTTTTATGGCACAGTCTCTTAGGTGGTACTTGTGTTTCATTTCAGCCTGTCTAATTTACTACATTATAACTGACATGAACACCTAACTTTGAATTCATGGTCCAGGTTGTGTGCATGTGACTCGTAAACATACATAAAATATAATAATGATAATTAGTAATGTTTTTATGTATAGCACAAGTTGATCAAAAATAATTGAAACCTTGATTTTAAGTGCACATGCTCCAGTATTAGTAATGCAGCTCTCTTGATGTCTAACCTTTTTTTTTTTTTTTTTTTTTTTTTTTTTTTTTTCCCCTTTCCTTCCCTCCCCTTTCCTCTTTCCTTCTCCCTTTCCTCCCTCCCTCTGCCTCCCTCTTCTCCCCTC
>CM022493.1:19431230-19443447 GCA_011952105.1 Coreoperca whiteheadi
TCTTATTTCCATCTTTCCTTTTATAAGATACACTCCTTTCTGCGTTTCTTTTCCTGTCTGTTATCCCCCCCCCCCCTCTCCTCTCTCTGTATATTAGACCACTTCTTGTCGTTTCAGGTTTCAGGACCAGTGGAGGCTGACGACCCCTCCCCAGGTGGCGCCGGCCCCCCCCACTGTCTCCGCAGCGTCTCTATCTCTCTCTGCTCCCGCTATGCACACTCACCCCATCCTGTCCGTGTGGGGGGGCGGGGGAGGGGGGCAGGGTGACCACAGGCCCGCCGCGGGGGGCATTTACTACAACAGCAAACGCTGATGATGCTTTTAGTCCCTTTCACACGTCAACTCACTCACTCTCTCTCTCTCTCGCACACACTCACACACACACACACCTGTTCAACATACACCACAAAACACTGCAGTACGGGCGGCACTTAACAGGCAGCCAACCCAACACATGATTTATATACAGAGAGCTGAAGCCAACATAGCTGAGTGGCAGGCAGGCAAGTTTGCGTGAGAGTGAGGAAGGCAGGACCAGAGACGAGGGTGATTTTTGGGGTGTACAGTGTGGACCTTAAGGCGCCCCCTTTCTCTGACTACCCGCAGTGCAGTCATGGCTTGTCTGACGAGCTAATGGCTTTGATTATTAATTTAATAAATGGAGTGGGCCGGAGCTGTTAATTTAGGGTGGGGAAAGTCAGGGGTGGGGTTTGTGTGGAGCCTTTTTTTTTCCCCTTTGATTTCTCTTTTTTTTTTTTTTTTTAAACCAGGGGAGTGGGTTTGAAAAAAATGTTTTGCTTTTTTTTTTTAATTTTAATTTTTAACCCATGAGTCTGTAATTAGGGAAAAAAAAATAAAGACATTGTGTAAAAATGAGACCGTGTCTGTGTGAGTTTGTTCTGACTAATCATTGTGCCTTGCCCTCTCTGGTCGGGGTGAGCGATTTTAATAGTATCTGCATATAATTTCATCGGTCCTCTAACCAGTAATATCAGGTAGTTGGGCTTTATCATTTCAGTATGACAAAGTATATTGCAGTAGAATTACTGCTATGGAGCAAATCGTATTGATCTGGACGGCAGGTAGGCCGACCCTTAAATATTTAGACAAGACAGCCGGTTAATGAGAAGTAAACGTTAAAGGTTCGCTACTTCATGGCACATACCGTATGACTTACCGAATAAACTGCACACACATTAGGCTACTGTATATTGCTTCTTGAATATGATGAAACTAGAAGGGATACATTAACAAACAAAACAAAAGGGCTGGTCAGTGGGCTGGTTTGCCTGCTCCACCAGGTTGTGATTAGGCCTTACATCTGGCTGCTTCTCAAGCAATTGTGTGTAGCTCAAAGTGACCTGAAAAGGTTTCTTTGCAAGTCTACCAATACTGGTAAATGACGGTTTCCTAAAAGGTCCTCTGCTGTGCATGTCCTCTATCATGGCTCAGGTAGCATTCCACTGTTTGTGTCCTAAGTGATGGTCTTAGTTTGTCTGTCACTCTGATTAGGAGGTAATGTGACTGCCCTCTAATGTGGATAAGTAAAACATGACCTAAAAATACAAGTTAACAGTAAATGTTTATTCCACAACCTGAATGAAAAGGTGTTGGGGAATTCATTACTATAGTACAAGTGACTTAGTAATAAAACCCTCTAAACTGAAGTATAAACTAAAATAATGACAGCTGACAGTAAGAAATCCTCGGTGTCATCATTTGGTCTTCTGACATCATTGGGCATCGCGTTTCAGGTCTATCTGTGCTTCTTAAAAGCTGCGGAGAAGGACATGGGTGATTATTAACCTGAAAGCAAATAAAAGCACTAATCCTTGATTGCTGCTTTTCCATTTCTCAATATTGCATAGTTGTGGAGAGGTGGTCATCTAAATCAGCATTTACAGCAATATGACAATAAATTCAATTGGTTGAATTACTTTTCTGTAAACTGACAAAATTACACAAATCACACAGTCCTGATAAACTAAATAAAAACTCAATGCTGGCATACTTCTTTGGACAATTGCATAACAGAGTTACAAAAGAGCTCATTGACCCTAATTTATTTTGTCAGAAATTAATTTGTACTGTGTGGCATATTTGAATGTCCTCACCTCTTCTTTTGGTTGTCTTCTTCATGAGTTTCTTCGTTTTTTTGGGCCGGGGGTGATCCCCATCCTGCACCAATAAAGACAAAGTGTTAGAACCAGCAGCCACACTAAGAAATGTGATCTAAATAAAAAACGAGCCACAATGCTCCCATTCATACTGGAACGAGATGAGCCTGTTCGCAAAATCATTTCGTGGCTTCTCACGTCCAGTACAAAATCTAAACATAGCACATGGATTTTCCAAGTCCTCTTAAATACATTTAGCTGAACGAGTTTTCCAAATCGGCAGGCAGTGGAGCTGACTATCAGCGTGAGGTTGGCAGGTCATTACTCTTAACTCATCAGTACAGCAGACAGCGAATTGAGACAGGAAACAGCACAGAGAGGGATGCCCAACGTGTGTAGGCAGTGTAACTGTTGCCAACAGCACTGCCAGCCCAGCAGCGGACAACTGAGTCACCAAGATACACAAATGTACGACCTCTTCAAAACACACAACCGATGTGTTCTGGCCCACATTAAGGATGTGCTGGTGGTTGAAGTCACTATAAACTATTTGACCTGTCCTGTTCTCAAGTCAAGTCAGCCGTTCTACTGCTTGATTATAGCCTCACATTACAGCTCTACCTGAACCGGCTGAGTGAAATATGGCCCCTTCCACGACAGGTGGGTGTAAAGATGTTACGCCGGGCTCACCTGGCCACCCTCGCCGCCTGTCAGCGCGGTGATGTCACTGAAGTGTGTGATACCGCTCAGCTGGCCGGACATGCCCATCATGCCCCTCTTTTTGGTGTTCTTCTGACGTTTTGGCGTGTTGAGACGCACCATCATCGACTCCTCATAATTTTTCCTGTGAAGAAAAGAAAAAGAATAGTTGATGGAATCTCACATCTGTTCAACTTATCCCATATAACACGTTATGGACTTCATCAAATATTCAAGTAATGGATAATTAGCCCACTGTCTTGCACCACAAGCGATGACAACACTTTCGTCCTGCAACTCATCCAACCACCCACCCACCAGCCCTCATGTGGTATACCTGCTCAAGTAAAGACAACAAGCAAACACCTGTGTAGCTCATCGCGGCTCTCCCGCTCACTCTGGAAGTCTCGCCTGTCCCTGATCTCCTCTGGAGCGTCGCTGTACTGCTGTCTCAGCTCCTGGATCACAGAGCTTCTGAGGGCAGCCCGCCGCTGACGCTCTGCCTGAGCCTTCTTCTTGTCTGCTTCGGTCATGTCACCGTCTGGAGGAAACAGGCGGAGATGTGAATTTGCGGTGGTCCTAAGTGTGAGGGATAGGATGCAACAAGGGAAAATAGCACGGCTAAGTATTTTCTAAATTAGCTGCACCAAAAGAAGCATGGTGGCTGCTCGCTTCGTTCCAAACTATGTAATTCCACAGAAACACTCAACCCAAGAAGAAATATCTTCCCTCTTTCATCAGATGACTAAAGGCAGAAATGCTGAGGACGTTTATGACAAGCAAAGAAACAAGGACAAATGACATTACCATAATGCACTGCGGCAAACTTTGGCGGTACATATTTCCTGCCACTAGAGTGAGCTGCCTTCTTCTCTGAGGTCGTCTTATTGTCAGCTTCCCCTTCAGACTCCTCAGATTCACTCAGCTGGTTGAGGAAGCAAACAAGGACAGTCAGTCAGACAGTTACAATACTGCGTGTTCAGTATTTACAATGTATTTCCTTTAAATGCCTTGAAGCAATAACATACAGGATTACAGTTTTCAGTATTCAACCCGTAAAGTTAACTTATGATAAACTGTGGCGCCCAAATAAAAAGAGGGATTTAAATGAGCACGACACTTTGCACTTACTTTGCTGATGAGATTCTCAGGATTAGGACGCAGCTGTAGCGGGTCATTTTCAGCTGAAATCAACAAACGCATAAGACACTGTTACATACTGAAGCCCGTGAAACGCAGGAAATCTTGCAGCTCCCCAAGTCTGATAATTGCCCTGTAGGTCATTCCTTCCATGGAGTGCTGACGGAAGGTTAAAAATCAGATCACCGTTGGATGCATTCATCGCAAACCACCACGAAAACTGTCTTACCTAGACTGCCAGTGACAGCGGTGCGCACCAGTTTATCTATCTGGTACTTAAGTTTGTGGTCTAGCGGCCGCATCTTCTCCAGGACCTTAAACACCAGACAGAAAAGCAACAAGATGCTGTGTCAGCTGGACAGATTAGAATAAGCGATTTCATCAGCAGCGGCGTGTTTCTACAATCCCCCCACCGTTCTGATTGTGACCACTCGGTTCAAGGCTTCACTGTCTTTGATTTTGCCTCCTTCGGTTTTGACGCCGATCAGGTGAGTGAGGTCCTGAAGGTAGAAGAGCAGCAGGTGATAGCGAAGGTCCAGGAAGGACAAGCCCTGCGGGGAGAGAAGGCGGACAAGAGGGTCAGCGAGGGCACGTTGCACCGTCTCCACGCGTGCCCGAACACGAGCGGCGAGAATGTTCTAACAAACTTGCAATTAATCGAATGACCAAAGCCAGCAGACATGCAGCGAACCCAGGGGCTGTTGGCCCGCTTGTTGATCCGGCTCTACTGTCCAGAGTCCGGATCAAGTACCTGCTCACCTTTGACGTCTTAAATGCTCCATCTTTGACTTGTGTCAGCAGCTCACGGACATGACTGGTAACTGAGGCCACCTAAAGAGAAAGGCAATGCAGGGTGTTTCAGCTGTGGTGGAGACTAACATGGAACATATGAGTCGATATTGTGAATATGAGTCGATATTGCTTGATAGAAATCACCGTGGTGATCAACAGAAATGCACAATACAGCAACAGAATTATATTATTCCGTGATCTGTCACCGTGGTCTGATCTGAGACTTCAAAAGGACTCACCACATCCACATTAGTAAAGATTCTTGTTACAGTAACACTGCGGACACCCGTTTCTTACCTGTTCTGAGAGACTATTCAGCAGCTGCACAGCTTTGGGCAAATCACTCTCAATTAAATCCTGTCAGAAAGTGAAATTACATGTCAAAAACACAATGCAAAACCTACTGACACCATTTCTGTGCAGCCAAACGGGGGTAATACTGTAAGTTACTAAAAAAAAAAGTCAGTTAACTGACGTTAGCTGGCTAGCTTAAGCCATTAAAAACAAGACAACTATTATCACTCGCTTTTATCAGCCTCACGTAACATCAAAGACAGGTCCATGATACACGTGAGATCGTCAGAATCGTCTCTAATGTTAACATAAACTGTAGAAAGAGACAACACGCGTTTTATTCACTAGCAGCCGTCCAAGCTCTACTCACGTTGTCAATAGAGGCAGCCATTTTGATTCCAATGTAATCTACGGATACCGCAGAGGGACAACAGTCACGCAGCGCTTCGAGTTTACTTGCTACAACAAAGTTGCGGTGGTAAAATATGAGAGCTCATACTCTACTGTTAATAGTGTGACAGTTAAGCGAGTGAGTGGTCACAAACAGCAAACAATAAACTATATAATACATTTATTAGTTAGGGAATTATAGTGTGACCTGCTGCTAAAAGCTGCTTAATTTCCCAGAATTACTTTTAAAACAAAGAGTGAGAGAGAGAGAGAGAGAGAGAGAGAGAGAGAGAGAGAGAGGAAGTGATGGTGAGATAATCAGAGGGGTACCTGTCTGTCTCCTGTCTTTCACACCATTTTCAGTCAAACTGTCTGAGGAACCTGAAGAATATTCAGAGAGTTTGTGGAGAGCCAAGTCATGGTAAGTCGGATCATAGCTTTATTAGTCTGTGGAGCAATCCATGCAGATATTAAACCAATATGGCTCTGCCACTGACCCAGAGGAAGAAGTAAAAGCGGAGACATTTCTGATAGTTCTAATGGAACCAGTCATTCATTTTTCAGCTCTCTGAACAGAAAGCAGTGAAGTAAAATATGGAGTTATTTAGAGTTTTTGTAAAATATGTCATTTCTGCTTTATATAATACGGTGCAGATAGATTTAAAGAGAAGAGGTGAAGAAGAGGGAATGTAAATAATAATATAGCTTACAACTACATTCATGCTCACAACATTGCTTTCAAATGATATGAGAAAGCTCAAAAGAATTCATATTCTATTTTTTCCCCCCCTAATTTTCACTTTTCTATACATATGTATGTTTTGCGTTAATGTTGGGCTGCATCCAACAGTTACTTTCATTCACTCAATTAATCTACCGATTATTTTCTTAATTGACTGATTAATAGTTTGGTCTAGAAAATGTCAGAAAATAATGTTAATAAAGTGCTTGGTTTGTCTAAGCAACAGTGGAATACCTAAAGGCCCAACATTTACTATCATACAAGACCATGAAAACCAGCAAATATTCTGTAACCAGTAAATCTTTTTGCTAATAAAAAGACTTATCGATTAATTGTTTATCAAAATGTATTACATTTCTGTCAGTCGACTAATTGATTAATTGTTCTCAAATATATTGTTACTATACTCTTTACTTCTAAATTGTCCCAGTGTTGCATCTGTCATTTGTAATGTTTAATTTTGTATTGTATTTGAAATTCACATACAAAATCTAACACTTAAAAAACTTTGTATTTTGATGGTAACAGTTAAAGTACACAATATACAGCAGAATGAGGCCTGTCAGGGAGCTGAATAAGGATATCATATTTTTGATTATTATTACCAGGACAATAACATGTAAGTAGCCTTTTGCTGTTGTAGTTTGTCCAATTGGAGCTAAATAAATGTCTTGTTTTATATGTAAAATCTTAAAGTGCAAAGTACTAAGTATAGTTGTCAGATAAATGTAATGGAGTAAAAAGTATTACCACTCTATAATATTTACCACGGAAATGTAGAGACACGGAAGATTAAAGTAGCATAGAGCAAAATTAAGCCTAAACAAAGAAAAATCTAATCTTTTTCTGCTTCTGAACCCCTCCAGATGTCTGATTCCAGGGTGTCCTCTGTCATTCAGGAGTGGACAAGTTCATACCCGGGTCAGGCCCACACCCAGACCCTGAACCCTACCACTTCCAACCACGCTGGATCGACCAATCAGCTGGCCCAGATGGACATGATACCGTACAGCCAGTCTCAGGGACTGGTGAGAGGGGGCTGTGATGACAGAATGGCTGAGCAAATGATGGGACTGTCTTACCTGCCGTACACGTCTTCCTGCCTCAGCAACACCTCGAGTGCAGGGAGCACAAACCACCACCAGAGCCACGGCAACACTCAGCAGGTGTGTGTTTTTGTGAGACAGAGTTTCGATTTGTGGGTAATAGATAAAAAAGAATCCATTCTCATCAAAATCATCAAACATCCTGCTTCCCCGCAACTTCAACGTATTTGTGTTTCTGACCTCCAGGACTTCTCTTCCTTCCTCCTGCCAACCCTGCGGGCCCCGGTAAACAAGAGGTGCATCAGCAAGGACAGTGCAGAGTACCGCCTGCGACGCGAGAGGAACAACATCGCCGTGAGAAAGAGCCGGGACAAGGCCCGCAGGAGGATCCAGCTGACCCAGCAGAGGGCCCTGCAGCTGCAGGAGGAAAACCAGAAGTTGCAGATGAGGATAGGGCAGCTGACACAGGAGCTGGACACTCTCAAACACATCCTGTCACAGCGGCACCTGCATGGAGCTGAGGAGGGGGCAGCAGGGGAGTCTCGTATCTAGACCCACAATTGTACCTGGTATTCACGTCTAATTGTAGGCATCAGAATCATTATTAGTGTCTAGGCAGGCATCCAGTACAATGCCTCCTTGGAAGTTGCAGTCCCCAACAGATATTTATCTGACTTAACCCCATGCCACATGCCTTTCAAATAATGCAATGGTTTCTACTGCTGGTAGTAAGTGAGGCAGTTGGACATGCGAACGGTTGCACTTTACGCTCTTGGGTTTTGTAAAGGCTAAAACAATGGGATACCACCCTCCAAACTCTTAATATACAGTTTATCGCTACTGCCCCATATGAACACCTTCAACATGTGCAGCCATCCAAAGCTTGACAGGCCGGCCATGCCTAGTTATGGTTGCTAAGCTTATTTGGACAATGGCTGTTTTGGGGGTGGGGTTAATGAATGGTCAGTTAAATTCCTGTCAGTGTGGATTAGGCTTTAAAACAACATTTCCTAGTGAGAAATAAAATGTACAGACAATATACAGTGATAGTTAACTGAAAAAATAAAACGTTTCTAAAAATCCAAATAATGTCACGTTTGAGACAAAATGTTTGCTATCTGGTCAGAATTTTCTGGGTGGGAGGGGACTCACTCGTGAACTCAGCACACTGGAGCATTGAATAGATGTATAAAGTACTCGGAACATTTTGAAATGGGGACCTTGCTGTCTCAATATAAAGTAAGAAGAGGTGTGGTGGCGTTGAATGTAGATGTTCTTAAATCATTGCATATTCTAAACTGTGAGTGACGAGACTGGAGAGTGCCCAGAAACCTTAAGTGGGTCTGTGCATATTGTAAAACAGCAACGTGAGATGGGGAAAGGATTTTCAGGAGAAGTTGATGTACAGTACTGTAGATCTAAAAATCCCAAATAGTGCACAAATGGGCCCAGAAACAAAAAAGTAGTGAACGTCTAAAGCTGCATATACTTCAGTTTAGCAAATTCCAAAGGAACTTTCCTGAATGTTCCTGAAGACAACATCTTCACCTACATGCATAATCCTCGCAGACCCCTCAAAAAGAAGACCAAATATGCATTAGACGGATTTGTTATATGATTTGATTTTATAAACGTTGCCTAATCATCTACCTGACACTTCTTGTCATTGGCAGAGATGATTGTAAGTGTTGTTGCCCAACAAGGTTACACAATGACCTGTGGTTTGTGTAGGGGACTGAATGAAATCTAAGTGTCTCTCTCTTTATAATACTCTATGTTTTGTCACTAAATGAGCGTGTGGGATTACTTGAAATAATGTTTTAAATAATAGGTAAAAATCTAATCTTTAATGTTGTTGAATGTGTTTTGCAGTTTCATAGTAATACATTGTTAAAGCAATACTTTGTCAAATATTTTCTTAAATAAACAAATGATTGCTTGGGCTTGTGCAATCGTCTTTTATATCTGCCAGTCCCTGATATTTAAAAATTCTGATTTATTGTAGGAATAAAAAAGGATTTTTAAATGCACCTTTAAAAAAGCTTCAGTGCTTCCTCAAATACCCTTTACAGAGGCAAAACCATCAAGCTTTGATTACAGTGCACTGCAGCTTTAAATAACACATCTTTCTCATAGAAAACAGTGTGATATAACTCCAGTATCTACGTTTAAGCATCATTATTCTCATTCATTCTCCACTGCATCCTGGGAACATGGCGTGCACCTGCCACATTATTTACCATAAGTTGTCTACCCACAGAAACGGACTTCATGCCATGGACCGTTGTGCACCAGCGGTTTCCCTTTGTGGGATGGGCAAGATTTCGACACAGTGGAGGACGGAGATGAGGAGCGCAGAGATAGTATCAGTGTTTCGGGCTGCCAGGGCCTTCCTGTGGCTGTGATGGTAGTGAAGGGACATAGAGATAGGAGACAGAGAGGAGGGGGTGGGGGCAACAAGCCAGACATTTCTTTTTTTAAATCTTTGCCCAAAACATTAGTTGCAACATTTGGTAAAATATTTTCAACACTATAAAATAACCAAAAACAGCACGGGATTCCTTTGCATCTGGTTCCAAAGATCAAGGATCACGTGACTTGTCACTCTTCCTATCATATTCAAAAGAAAGAAAGCACACATTCAGTTCCCTTTCCATGTCTACTTTCTTTGTTGACTCTAATGTTAAAAATATTACAAGTAAATAAGTTTAAAAAGTCTTTTTGGGACCAAATCCTAGCTGTATCTGATTGCTGGTATGGCAACAAAGACCAAATGAGGCAACATGGATACAGATGTTCTCTTCTCTTTTGAACAAATGTTATACTTTTTTACACAATGAAAACATGTGTGTCATCATTGTAGTTACTGACCAAAACTCAACACTTGCTGGATTTATTAGGAATATAAAAGCAACTGAAAATGATGTTAACATAATTTTAGAGCTATCCGTGTTGTAAAATGATGTTAGTATGCGATTTTACGCCTCACTAAACTGAACTGGTGATACTTGCAAAACTACTGCAGCACACACACTGTGCAGATGGATTGATCCAGCAGGACTCACGACTAATCACATCCAGTCACTGAGTTGGAGTGTTCCATTCGATTTTACTACAGGGTGCAGCTCTGCACAGATAATCAATATCTGTAATATTACAAGCTACAAACATAGGGCGAAGGACTGCTCAAAAGCATCTGAACACTCGTACAAAAAGACCGAACGGCTGGACTCAAACGGCATATTAGGGGACCCCAAATCTGCTGCATCAATTTGGATTCATACCAGTTTTATGATACAATAGTAAGACGGACGATAGTGAGATGTTGGACAGGGGGCCCATCATTTCAAGATTGGTCGAGTGGCTGCATATGAGCAGATGCCTTACCGAATGAGAGATAGAATAGAACAATGTACTTCAAAATCAGGCAAATATTTGACATATGTTAGAAGACAATAGATATCTGCCGTTGATTTTTGGTATTGTATGTTAAATACAAATATATATAAATATAAATACAATGTATAGGACTGAGCAATACCTTGATTATGTCGACTTATACTCTTGTTTGTTTGTAACCTATAAAAGGCAAAATCAATAAACCACTAGTCATAAAAGAGGGCGGCTGTGGCTTGGTGGCAGAGTGGTCGTCCACCAATCGGTGGTCTGCAGCCATGTGTCGACGTATCCTTGAGTAAGATACTGAACCCCAAAATTTCTCCTAAAGCTGCGCCTTCAGTCTGAGTGTGTAAACCACTTTGGATAAAAGACGTCTGCTAAATGACTAAATGTAAAGTTGTGAAATCAAACTATGGTTCCTTTTAAAAGACCTCAGGTAATGTAAATCCACAGTTGGCAAAATGCTAACATTTTTAGCAACTGTATGATAATTATTAGATATAATCTACAAACACTGACTTCCTCCTCCGTATTTATATAAGCTTTGTGTCGTTTTGGTGATGAACTCTTCGTTTGCAAAGGAGAGTGAAAGTTTAACACAGGCTACTCACAGCCTGTCATGTATTGAGCAGCACATAATGACTTCTTGTGTGACCGTGTCTGTTGAAATGTCCCGCAGCGTTGTGTGGGGCAATCTGTGGTCCCAGGACTGCAACATCTCCGCAGAGTGAAGAAAGACTGTGTTTCACCTAATCCCTACCAAGTTACTCAACAGCAGCAGACAATATGAACCCAACCACAACCTCACTGAAGCAGCTCCGATCTTTCAGCCCCTGTTAATTAATGGTGTGTTTATGGCAAGAAATGAGTTGGACTTTTGTCTCCAGAGCAGAGAGTGATTGAATATAACAGCATAGAAACAGCACGGGATTTAGTCCAAATATGGGAAACACGCTTTTTTCCTCTATTTCAGCACTTCCGCATTCGCCCAGTTACTTTCTTAGCTTCAGGTTCCCACCATACCTTTAAAAAAACTTTCCAGGGACAGTACTAAGATACAAAATAAGAAAGAGTCCTGCAGTGGTGTAAAGTTCTTTTAATGGCATATTTGATTAATTGAGGGTGATTAATCAGCTTAAAAGCGTGGCACTTGCATTTTACATACATTTTTCTTTTTTCTTTCGTGTAGGCAGTAATTTTAAGGATCCAACGTTTTGTCAAATGTTCTTTTTTGAGCATGGTGACATACATACATACTGTACATATACTTGAGCATATATATATGTACACAAATACACATGCAAATAGATGGCAGTATGCTCTTTTTTGATTTCTTTGAACATACTGTACCCTTATAAAATCACATTAATAACTAAAAATACAAGATATAAAAAAAACAAAAACAACATATATAGTAAAATGCAAAAGAAAATCAATTAAACACCTTCTCCTAACCTATTTATCTCTAATCCCTTAGCCCCCCCCCCCCCCCCCCCCCCGGTAACTTTGTTCACCCAAGCGCAGCCGTGGTGGGGGGGGTTAATACTTTCTTTTTTTCAAACCACCTTGTGTTTAAGAACAGACATCACGAGGCTCTG
>CM022493.1:19443472-19534328 GCA_011952105.1 Coreoperca whiteheadi
CCCCCCCCCCCCCACCCCCCCTCCCCCCCCCCCCCCCCCCCCCTCCCCCTCCGTTTGGGCCCTGTCTTTTTACCCCATCTTGGTTCATTATCTTGGCCCCCCCCCCCCCCCAATAGGTGTTAACTTTGGGACACTGAGCGAAGCTGTTGAGTAGTGTGTCATCTGAGGATCCAACGTTCTGATAGAGACAGATAATTTACCACAAATGTTAGTTATCTGTAATAAATAGATGTTATCTTGATTTTTAGAGGGGGAAGTGGCAGCCATCGGAGACATTCTGTGTGGCTAACACAAACACACTGTCATGACAGGAGAAAGCATGAAATACATGATGTAATGGTGATTTCCTATGTAAATGAATAACAGTGTCATCGCCATCATCAGAATGAAAGAGTCATCCTCCATGACTGCGTAAAGGACTCCTAATGATCACTAAGAAAGTGATCGAGCATCTAACCATAAGGATTTACAGCAAAGTGTGTGTTGTCCGGTAAAGCCAAAGCCTTTCGCTATTGGCTGCTGCGACACCAGTGGAACACACTGTGTTAGTGCCATCAAGTGTAGCTAGCAGTTATTACCGAATGTTAAGCTAAAGTTAAGGCTCTTGTCTTTGTCCGTGGAAAAAATTGGTATATTTTCAACTCAGTAACAGAGGAAGTAGGAACAGTATTTACGTCAGTGTGTCATCTTTCTTCTCAGGGAACAAGTAAAATAATGACCAAAAAAAATAAAATAATGACTAAAAAAGAAGGTGCATATAGCCCCCATAGGTTTGTTTTCAACCCTGAAATGGTTGGATGCTTTTATGTACATTCTAGGTCCGGCAAGTCTTTCAAGGTTTTCCACCTATAAATAAAGTGGAAAATAGTGCAGAATTAGTAGTGATGGTCCTGTCAAACCTCATGAATGTACTAAGTCAGCTTGTTAAATTAAACAGTTCTTGCCCCAGAGAGACCATGTCAGGGCATCAACAATACTGCTTGATTTAGTTGCAGTATGATAGAAAAGTAATAAGTATGGCTGGAGATGAATGAGGGAACAGTGATGTTTTCCAAGTAGACGATATGTAACATTTCTCAAGCATATTCTAGGGAAAAAACAAGCCCATATCGGCCTGGACCAAGGAGCTACAGTGCATTAGTGCTGTCTCTTGAGGTGGCCTGTGATTTATGGCTCCACCATGTGGCAGAGAGCTACATGTAGGCCTTCTGTAGAGATGGTGGGCAAATACCACTGATTATGTGTACTTCTTCTCTTCCACTGATTATGTGTACTTCTTCTGCTGTCCAAATGCCATCACTGGGTTTGGTTCATATTCTTAGATAAGTGCAACATATCAATTTGTAAATGTAGCAAATATAGGCGTGAACTAAACTGTTACTGCAAATCCTTTCTCCTCCTGAGCACATTTTCCTTTCCTCAACACACACACACACACACACACACACACACACACACACACACACACACACACACACACACACACACACACACACACACACACACACACACACACAGTGTGAGCCTAGTGGGCTCTTAGTTATCATCTTCCTCCTCCTGTTCTTCTTGACTGGAGAAATTTAATTAAAAAAAATTAGATTAGGTTTATATTACCAATCTAATTAGTGTGAATGCAACCGTTTCTTTTTACTTCCACTTCCGTATGTTTTTTGCATTACTACTCCTTCTGCATTTTTTCAGCTACAGAAACCATTCAACTATTAAAATGTTCAGTTCTTTAAGGACATTAATGCTTGTATTTGTGTTTTTTCTAACTTTTATACTTTTTAAAACATTGAGCTTTTTATGAAAATGTTTTACAATGGAAGTCTATGGAGCAATCTTCAAATCTTCCTCATACTTACTCATACTTTGAAATGCTACAGACGCTATTTAACTGTTCAATCGACTGTCAGCTATTAAACTTGTATTCAGCTTTTTAATATCTTTTACAGTTTTGGAATTATATCAGTTTAAGTTTGATGCTTTTCCGAGTCCCTTTCTGAGTTTATACTGGGTGTGTATTGGGCGGAATGTTCAGAGCTTGAGTGGTTCGCATCATCACTGAAGTGTAGGAGCCTTGGAAAATCTCTTTACTTACTGTTGTGCCCAGAATTTTCACGGTTCATGCATAATTTTACACCAAAAACGTAGGCAAGTGTGTGTTGGATCAAGACATGTTGTTATTGAATCTATCAGATTTATACATTTGACTCAGTCAGTCAGTCAGTCAGTCATTTTCTTCCGCTTGTTCCCATTGAGGGTCACGGGTGACTGGAGCCTATCCCAGCGACTATGGGCCTTAGGCGGGGTACACCCTGGACAGTGGCGAAACTCGTCGCAGGGCTGACACATAGACAGACAACCATTCACACTCACATTCATCCACTAGGGGCAATTTGGGGTCATCAATTAACCTAAACATGCATGTCTTTGGACGGTGGGAGGAAGCCGGAGAACCTGGTGAGAAGCCACGGTAACACGGGGAGGACAAGCAGACTCCACCCAGAGAGATCGTGTGACGTTGGTCTGGTCCGGGATTCGAACCCACAAACATTTGACTCAGTGAGCTTCCAAATGATAAGAGTGACAAGCAACCCCTCCATTTGCGGCCATTATAAATCTCCGTCCAAATGTCTGGACGAAAGTAGAAAGTACCACTTTTTAAAATCGCTGTAACACTCAAATTTCCTAACTTTATCCACACAAATTACATATGCGCTTGTTCAGAAATGCCGTCTGGTGCTGATAGTGAGGTAATCTCACCGATACAACCTATAGTTTAGGTTGCTTGTGAACCTTTTTCTTTATTTGCAGCTATCTTGTGAGGCTTTCCCTCGTTATGGACGGTGTCAGTGATGGTTCATAAGTGATTCAAGTGTCAGTGATTCATAAGCTGTAAACCATAATCATCCAAAAGTAATTACTCTATGCCAGGTATCCAGGTAACTAAAAAATAACACAGCTGAGTCCTTGTATAGTGCTGGGCCATGGCAAACATCCACAACAGCTTTGTTGCATTTTGTTATAATTCTGTCTTTGACACAAGTCAGTGGAAGAGATATTAGCAGCCATGTGTGGAAATGATGTTTCTTCTTGTAATCGTAACACAGTTTAAATGCCAGTCACTAAAGTTCAGTTTTCAGTGTTGCTTAAAATCGAGCTGAAGTGAAACTTCTGTTCTGCGAAGTCTGCCGTTGACATGTGACACTGATAGAGAGACGCTCACTTGTTTGAAAATTGCACTTGATACCAAAACAGCTTTTCTAAGCTTGGTGTTCTGATCATTTTGCACTTTGAATTGCCTGTTGAGATTTAGATGCCAATAATGCCATTGACAGTATAAATGCTGACAAAGTATATTACAAATTAAAATTCAAAATTGGTATTAAGAAGGATGTTGTGTTTTGTTTTATGTACTGGAGGTGCACAGCAGATGAGCGCTCAGAAACAGCCCATAATGAAGCCGTGGTGATGACTGCAGTTGAATGTATCTATCCATCACTATCAAATTACAGAGGCCCCGGCAAAAAAGGCTGTTAATCAAAAACAGTGACATTCCAATAAATCAGCCTCCAATTCCTTCATTTTTGAATTTAGAAGCATTTATTGAGATGGAGGTGTTCAATTTGAAGTCTTTAAGGAGCTGATTCCAGGCAGAAGGTGCAGAATACATAAACACCTTTTTCCAAGCTCTGTACGCACATGTGGGAGAAAAAACATAAAAATATCTGGAGAGTGCAAAGACAATTGTCCACTATTTTTCTTATAATACATACAAACACATGCCAAGAATTGCTTTATAAATGAATCTGTCCCGGTGTACCAGCCCATGGTGGCTACAGCAGGCCAACAGGTAGGTTGGCTGTATAACTCAGTGGTGAGTTAAGGCTTTACAATTTGTAATAAGTTCAGCTCTGTACATCTTGGCAGATAGTGAAATTATATTTTAGTGGGACTGCTGAGCATTTAAGGACATGTGTGCTACTTGTGCTTCTGTTCCACAATCTTGCACCTTTCATGCTTTTTAAAAATGTTAAGCTTTTTTCAAGAACTTAATAGAAGTAAATGCAGCTTTGACAGTATTACAGCTAAGAGCCCGGCTTTAGCAACGTATCTCAGCTTTAAGCATTATTAGGTCAGCTTCCACCTCTGCCAGTTTTACATTTGCTGAAGCATTTCAGCTTTCAGCACTCCCACGCATCTTCAGCAGGAAATGCAATTTTATTTAGTTCACAATTCTAATCTACTTCTTCAAATATCAAAATGTTCAGATATCTAAGGAAATGTGTGCTATGATTCAGCTGTTTTCTACCTTTTATACTCAGAATTTGAGAATTCTCTATTTCTGAGAATTCAGACGTTGATTAAACACACACAGTTTCTTCTATCTTTGTGGGGACTTCTACATACACACACCAACTGGTATCTTGCTATCTTTGTGGGGATTTGTACTGCTTTTTTCAACAATTTATTACAATAGACGTGAAAACTATTGGCAATATTACAGAACGTCCATGCAAATATATTTCAGCTCCTAGCTTTTCTCAGGCAATGCAGTTCAGCTTCCATTTCTGGCAATTCATGTCACATTTTTGCATTTTCATCAATGCTTTGCAATGTATTATTCTTTTGTATGTTTTTCTGCATACTTTACCTATAGAAAAAATTCAAATGTAAAAACATTAAGCTCTTTAAGGCGTTTGTGGTTCTAGACAACATTTCAACTAAAAGTTTGAAACTCCCAATTCTGCCTCTTATATATTTCTGCTTCCAGGAGTCTAGTGTAATAAATTTAAAGCTTTCACAATTTTTCAGACATTTCAGATTTCAGCAATGCTTTCAATGATTTCTTTCGGCATTCACACGCATTTTCAGCAGAAAATTTCTCTAGTTATAATCTTCCTATCCAATAATGTTTAGTCAGAAAATACCAGGAAACAATAATACAATAATGTGTGTTAGGGCCAAAATTTGAGATGTTTGGGATCTAATTTAGTTTTTAAAAACAGGTGTGATAACTTTTGATTTATGGAAATGGGAGGAGGAAAGATTGGTGACTATACATAGTCCTATGTATTTTGGGAACAATGTTCTATTTGTATAATGAGTAATACCTTCAATAATTAAATCTACATGTCACAACTTTCACTGAAGTCTGTAATATAGCAGAGGCACAGGAATCTGTGTTGCTTTCATAATTTGGGGAGCCTAACAGTTATATGAATTTCAGTGTTTTTATCTAATGTCATGCTTCGAATCAACAGTAATTTTATACAATAATATAGGACACCATTAATATAAATTAAAATGATCAATGTAGGCTTGTGAATGAAACAAGGAAGGAGGAATATATTGCTGAGTGAGTCATCACCTCATCATACACGATCTTTGACAGCAGTGAGGCGAGGGGACGTCGCTCTTGACGATTTTAGCCGACTGTTCACGAAGTATGTCGCCGCCGGCGGAGCTGCTCGCCGCTATAAACAGGCTTCCCCCAGTGCAGTTTTCCACCCGCTCTTTGTCCGCGACCGGCTGACTGACGACGCGTGTCCTTTTGAGATGATGTCGTACACACACGCGCCTTATTTTATTATTCTGTGTTATGCCGGCAGTCAGAAACTTGGACTAAACGTTAAAAACCAGCGACGGTAGGAGAGGAGTCTAGCATCCCCGGAGAGGCGCAGGGCTCGCTGTGCTCAGGACTAACAGCAGTCCAGTGTCCTTGCTTGTGTCAGAGGCAGCGCTGGTGTTTATCGGAGGCGACAGCACTTCTCCGGGACAGAAATGTGTTTTCATGTAACAGACTGGCATCGAGGCGCAGAGGAGATACGGTGAAACTACTTTCTGCAGTCTCACCCCGCAATGTTGTGGACGTTTGGAAGAGACAACGGGCAGTAGGAATTTGGCTCACACTTAGCAACATTTGAAAGGGGTAGGTAACAGTAACGTTGTGTATTTGGGCTTGAAGTCAGCCAGACGTTGTTATCGCAGCTGTGTGTTTGGCGGCAGCTGTGAGTCTTGTCAGCCCGGTGCGACTCGCCTGGCCCAGCTGCTGCACCCCCCTATTGTCATTTTAGGCCAGCCAGCCCCTGTGTGTTACATTCCCTCCACGTCCTTCTACCCCCCTCCGTGTAAATGCTCTTATGTAACCCTGTGGGATTCCTTTTTAGCAAGACTTCCTGGCCCTGTGCAAGGAAAACACGGCAGCCCTGGCTGCTAGAGGAGCACCATGTGCACCGACAGAGGAGGCTGCTGAGGAAAGCACAGGCTGTTCACATTCCAGCCCTCAGCTGTGAACACACAGAGAGGGAAGGGATCCCTCCTCTCTGACAACACCCATCATTGGACTTTTTCGTTTCAGGTTGTTGGTACCCATCTGCTTAGTGTGTAAGCCGCATGTGGGTAAAAGTAGTGCTAGTAGCAATATTTTTTGTTTTTTTTGTTTTCAATTTTACCTGACAGCAAAAGTCCTCACTGAGTCTCTTCTCTCATGGTGAATTTGGGACCTAATGTGCAACAACTTGGGGGTGGGGGGTGGGGGGGTTGACAGTCAGCGCCTAGAAAGCTTTGTGTTAGGCCTATAACCAAATAGCTAGTGCTTTATAAACAGTATTCAAAAAAAGATCAGCGGGTCTGAATTAGGGCTATGACTAAAAATAATCTGCTTTATCGATTCATTGTTTTGGTCTTTAAAGTGTCAGCAAATACTGAAGAATGCCCATCACAATTTCCTATGGCCCAAGGTGATGTAATTTTGGACTGTTGTCCGAGCAACAGTCCAAAACCCAAAGATGTTCAGTTTTCTCGCACATAAGGCGAGCAATCTCAACAGGAAGTCCTCACATTGGAGAGGCTAAAACCAGGGAACGTTTGGAATTTTTGCTTGGAAAAATGACTGAAATGATTGATGGATAGTTGCTGATTATTTTTCTGCCAATCGACTATTAATTGACTAATGCAGCTCTGTGCATCCGTGCACTACATTTAGCGTCCGAGTCGCCTTACCTCAGCAGAACCCTTGTGCTCCAGTTCGGTGTGGACGGACAGAATCAGATTATGGAAATAATCTGCTCCTGTATGGTACTTGGGTATGATGGGATTTCTGGCCAGGTTTTGGCTCAGTATTTCAAATAGTGTAGTCTCACTGTGAAATAACCGGGTGTGTCCCCTCATACTCTGGACCTGTTGGACAAAATGCAAAGTGCCCCTGTGAACTTCCACATCGGTCTTCAAATGACATGCAACATGTGGTGCAACAGTACTACATGGCTGATATGTAAACAAAATGAGCAGCATCAGCTAACTCGAATGTGCAGTCATAGATGTTTCATTCAAGTTGTAGTGGTGAAAAACACGACCCCGTTTATGCATCATGCAGGATCTTGACCCATACTAGAAACTGAAAGTCAGGAGACACAGTGGCTGCTGCTTTGAGTTTGTCCATTCTTGTAATGGCTATTTTGAGTCCCCCTTGCAGTACTAAATTGCTGGAGTACCCTTTAAGGCAGTTACTGGGTTATTACTTGAGCAGTTAAACTTTAAGAAACTTCACAAACATTTGTTTTAGCCTATATCATGCACATACATGTAAAAGAATGCCTTTAGAACTTGTAAATAAACCGGTTAAGGTCTCTAAACCTATCAGAAACCTCTGTTATCCTACCATTTCCTGTTGTTCCTTATATTAAAGGCACAGTCAAAGGGACAAAATGGTGTCACGAATCAATAGCTTTCTCACAGAAGACATTTTGATTTGTCATAGTAGGAAAAGCACAGGTGTTACCAATAACGATTAACGATGGCTCTGATCTATTCCAGTGTCCCAGTAAGTACCAGCATGCACACTACCAGGCCCCCGAAACTGAAGCAGCAAAATGGAATTCAGCCATCATTTATTCGATCATTTCCACCTGTGCTTTTCCTACTGTGACAGGTCAAAATGTCCTGGGGAAAAAGGACAGTTCCAGCACAGTGGACCTCGGTCCTGTATCGGGCTTTTAGAAATGCTGAAATGACGCTGTGTAATTTGTTTCTTCCACAGAGCTCTCCCACGTCTCTCCCCCTCTGCCTGGGGGCCAACCACCTCCACCTTTAACCCCCCAATGATGACATCCCCAGACTCTCCCCCGCTGGTCTCTCCTTCCCCGTGCCCTGCTCCCCCTCCCTCCCTCCCCTCCTCCCCGGTGCCCTCCTCCCCAGCCCCGTCCTCCTCCTCCCTGCCTGCCCCGCCCTCGCTGCCTCCCACGGGGGAGGTGATGGTGCTGGCTCTGGGCAGGAAGAAGCAGAGGGTGCTGATTGCTCTCTCCATCCTGCCCAACCTCTTCCTGTCCTTCCTGCTCTCTTCCGACGCCCTCATCACCCTCTCCCCGCCCCACCACTGCCACCTGCCGGGGCCCTTACCGTCGCCCGAGCTGCTGAACGCCTCCCTGCCCTGGAAGAAGGGGGAGAGGCCCGGGGACAGTGGGGGCCTGTCCCAGTGTAAGCAGTACGTCAACAGCAGCCAGTCAGCTGTGGTGGACTGCGTGGCGGGCTGGGACTACAATGTCACTGAAGGGCTGAGGAACAACATTGTTACAGAGGTAAACTCCGGCCTGGGATCCTCCTGAGCTCTCTAATTGTGGTCTTGGCCTAGTTCATTGTTTCGGCTTTCCGTGGGAGGGCTGCCTTTTTTCTTTATGTATGGGTTTAGGGTCTTAAAATGCTGACATTTATTTTTTCAATTCTTTATTTATCCTCAGGAGGATCTTGCTGAGCACGCAGCCTCCCTTCTTGCAACGCCTTGCTAAAGTTTAATACAGCTGCACATATTTGTACCTATGAGTCGGACGGAAAGTCTTCCCCTGGTGGCTACTGAGCAGCTCCTTTGAAGCTATATAGGACCAAACCAATTTCATCCATTAACTTGAAATGGCTATTGTGTTACATTACTGTTGTACATTTTCCAAAGCATACCACAACCCAGGCAGCTAGTGGTTTCCATTCATTTTTGTACATGTTGACAATCAGCTTGTAGGGCTTTGAATCTTGCTGGTTTATAATCCATAATAGCATTCAATTGACTTTATTTTGAAGTTCAGTTTTGTTGTGCTTGTGTGGAGACAGGTGTTGTTATGAAAACGCTTTCCTTGTGGGCCCATTCAAGAAAACTCCCAACGTCGGAGATTTGGGAGATCGCTGATGCCATTTTCCTACACAAACCTCCTGTTTGATGTTGGGAATGAATGTGCGTAGTACCTACGTTTGAGGTATTCATATGAGACTGAGGTTAATCCCAGTACAGTCTGATGCTGTTGTTCCATACACACCACTAATAAGAATGACACATGACTATAATAAAAATAGTTCTCTTTAGTTTAGGTAGAGTGTATCTCATCCCACTCAGTCGCTGTGTCTTCATTTGTCTCTTTTTGTTTCACTAGCAAGGTAGTTGGTTGTAGTTTAAACGTCAACATAATTTCATTAAACACCCAGCTCTAGTTGAAATGCATTTTCAGCTTTGTCAAGATGTCCGAGCATTGTTAGCCCTTTATTCCACCGTGATTTTCAGCTCTGGAAAGGCTGGAAAGGGGGCTTGCTCCGTTCACTCCAGGTTTGTGAAGGCAGGTAGGGTGATGCCCCATTCTAAAATGGAGCTGCACCACTTTTACAAATGAAAGTCTGTTTACAGGTCTTGGGGAGTACTCCTGCATATGTGATAAAAGTTGTATAAAGAGTTGTGTGGCTCCAGAGGGAGCAGCGTGAAGTCTGATAAATTGCGCCGGGCCTGGTTGGGTCTGAAGACAAGTTTGAAAATGAAAAAAGTGGAGTTAGAAAGAAGTGAGCATACCAGACCTCTGTAGCCCACTAATCATCTCTGCTTGAGGCTAACGGCTCGAGGCTACATTAGCCAGTACTACAATAACACACCCGAATCCCCGACCAAGCTGTCTGAGGTCAAGTTAGATTGTGGGTAATGTAGGCGCCAGGTTTTGACAAGGAAGAACACGATATCTCTGGGTCTGCTGAATACATTTTTATAGTTGTTTTTTTTTTTTAAACCATCCATCGTGAGTCTGGCAGGACTCTTTTAAGTTGTTCATTAGACTTCTATTCAACCATTAGACAAGGGCTGTGAAGCCAGCTTGGATAACGCTCAGTGACTCATTCACTGCACGTTTTACCTGCGTCACTGTGTCAACCTGAAAGAGAGATTTCAGAGATACCTAAGACATGTCTGAAATGTCAGTTTCCTTAAATGCATCATCACTAAGGAAGAAACATCCCTGCTCACAACCAGATTAACACAGAGATAGAAAGAGAGACAGTGTACGAGAATTTATGGACACCAAGGTACAAAATGTCTTAAGCCTAAGAGTTGTGCTTTGGAATATTATTGGCAGCAATATGCACAAACACAGGAATGGTTAAATACCCTGCTCATGGGTAACACGTTTACAAAGCTGGGATTAAGGAACTTCAATTATTTGCCTCTCTGCTCTGAGGACTGAGGCAATATTTTGTGACTATGATTATCACCGTGTCTTTAAGTTGCACTGTGTCTCCTAAAAACACCAGAAACATCGACAGGTTTGAAAAGTAACGCAATTTCAGGGAGTTTCTTTTCCTCTAATGAGGTGAACTACACGATCAATGTTCTTAGAGGATTATATCAAATGAGAGAAAAATAAGCGAACCGTTCAGGTTGTGTTCAGCTCGTGTTTCTCGGTAAAATTACAGATTTTGATTCTCAAATGGAAGCAACCAGCAACAGTGTTTCCTACATGTGTCTGAATTGTGATAACTGCAGCAGATAAATGCTGTGTTGGTGCATTAATGTGTCGCTCTGTACGCTGCTTGTGGTGGGCTTCACGGTTTGACTTGCATGATCAGTGCTGAAGATCATGGGGAAAAACATGCATTTCCTCTCAGAGCTGGATTTCAGAGGAAAACACTGAGTGGCTCTTGTTAATGTATTTAACAGAGCCTTTCCAGCTGCTTACAGTTTTCCACTCAGACTGGTCGCTCTGTGGCCTGTGTGTCTGTTTTCTTTTCTGTGCCTACTGATGTGGGAACCACACCCAGTCCTTCAGTTCATGGTATTAGGGCAGTTTGCCGGGAATCCATCCACACCACTGCAGCGAGCTGAGGATACATAAACGCTACCAAGGGAATCAGTAAGCAGCATGCATACAGTCTCCTTCATCCCTCATTTTACCTACTGACAGTGACACGGTCAGATAAGGAGACTCATATTTTGGCTTTTAAGTCGGGTTTTGCTCAGAAACGACGTTTTGCTGTCATGATGATGTGTTCCTCCAGTGCTGCTTTGCTTTGCTGAGCTGGCAGTCTGGCAAACAGGAAGCAGGAAGGCCTCTGATCAGCTTCGCTTCTCCCACTGATCAATAATTACTGCGTCACTTCACTAGAGGCAAACTGGGATGGGTCACACAGACGGACATGCACAGACAACAACTGCCTTACCTTTTCTTCCTGTCCTCATTAGGGTTGGGCAGTGTGACGACAGGAAGCATCCGTACAGTAGTAGCTACATGTGTGTTTTATCTGGGTGTATAATGCCCTTGGGACTATACTGCAAATAAATAAGCAGGACTTTTTATGGCAGTATTCCATTTTAACATGATTAGTGTGTCAGTATAATAAATTCCCTTGATTTGTCAGATAATGAATTTGCTAGATTAGCCAAAAACAAACATTCCATATAAACAGTTTCTCAATTGCTTTTTTTCCCAATACATTTAGGCTACTACATATTGACATCGCTATGTAAAATCATAAATATCATAATGAAATGATTTTGCATCAAATGTAAAAGGGGGAAATGGCTATTGGTTTCAGTCTTTCCCAAGGGCACATACCTGATTGGTGCCTGAGCCTCATTCCCAAAACCAGTCTGGGGAGTTTTAGGAACTGGTTTGTGTGCATTTTGCCTCCTCCTGTTGTCCAAAGCATTCCACCCGTGCGAGCACTATGGGTTGCTATGCTGCCCTTTACCCAGCTAGTGTGCACTGTTATGGCTCGGTTCCTCAACAATAGGACCGCTGATATTATGTGACAGGCTTTTATGTTTCTGCGCACGGGCTCCAATTATGAAAGGCCTTTTTTTATTTTTTTTTTATCACTGGCCCTCTGCTCTGCCTCTCCCTCGCAAGATCATTAAAATAAGTTTGCTTTCAGCAGACCGCGACATTAGCAGAGCTCAGCTGTTAATGCAAATCAGTGGGTCGGCTTAATGTGACTAAAACTCAGATCTGAGAGCAGATATAGTTTTGTTTGTGTTTTTTTACAGATGTGCGGACCTTCCATGTGGATGCGCTATTATGTACAGCCACACAGCCATTTGTTTTGTAATGCACTAGTAAATGCACGTGACTGGTATAAAAATACTGTTACTACTATTTACTACTATTACTGCTAGTGCTACCAAGACTACTAAAACAGCAATACATCCACTTTCTTCTGACTGTGACGACCACATCCACAGTAATACTATGAGGTTACATCTTTCTGTGTTTGTAATATGAGTCTAATGGATCCTGAAGGCTTTATACTGTGTCATTCTCTCAGCCTGTGATCTCCTTTTGTAATTACCTGGGACACGTAATTGTTTATCAATCAGCAAAAGCCATCCACATGGACAGGCCACGAAACACGTGTTAATACATCCAAGAAGGACCAGAAACTCTGAGAGGAAATTTGCTGAGATAAAAATTCAATTGTTCTTTGGTAAACCTGATTTTGTATTTGCACTGCAGTTTGGATTTAAACAGGCGTTGTAAATAAACGTGGGCGGCCTTTTGAATCACAGTAAGCACTTCATTATTTAAGTAAGTAATTTAATTTGCCAAAAGCGAATTTCTTCATGAGTAAGTCAAGCTAACGATCAATGCGAATGCTCGGTGAGCTGAGTTATACATTTTGGCTCAGGGCTTTAAAACATGCAGATAGGAAGGCAACACATTTCAAACTCAGTGCATGCTCTCTTTGTAAGCAAAGAGCTTCCACTTGTCTTTTTGTTGTCTTCAAAACTACATACAATAATACATTTAAACAAGTATAAAGGAAAGACGAACTAAAAATAGATATAGGTATTGACATTAAAAAAAGCATCTTTATTAAAATATGTGTAACCTGTCACTAGTGATTTAAAAGGTGATACTGATTTAGGGTAAGGTTGACTTAATGCTGTACATATTATTGACAGGAACTCTGCACTGTTACACTTTAATAAATAGCGCTCACCATACTTTAAATTACAATTCCAGTATTTATTCAAACATAGGTTACAGGGCTGAGTAACAGAAAATGTATCGCGGACAAATTTGATTATCAGTTAATTAGTTTTTGATTAAAAAAAGTCTAACAGTTGGTGGTTATACTTTCTGAAACGCAATGATTTGATGTTTTTCTGTGTTTTCTATCAGCCTCTGGCTCTCTCCTGTTGCTCCTGATGTGTGGTGATGTCTACCTGATGACTACCTGTTCTCTAACATGTGCATTGCTGTGCTAAGCTGAACAGATAATAAGTGACAGCTCTCTCTTCCTCCCTCTTGTGCTCCCCAGTGGGATCTGGTGTGTGGCCAGTACTGGCTGGTCCCAGTGGAGGAGGTGTGCTTCATCCTGGGCGTCCTGACTGGCTGTCTCGGCCTGGGCTACGCCGCTGACAGGTAATACTACATGCTCACGCAGACACACGCACACACACACACCAGTGTCTGTTGTGTGTATTGGCAGTCAGCCGAATATGGTTTAGACAGTCGACTGCAGAAAAGACGTTCTGTTAATAGGTTCCTGTGTCAATTTGGAACGTTTGTTTGGGGCTTTTTTTTCATGGCTTGCCACGAATACTCTGTGTGTTACACTTACACACGCGTTAACATGTTCCAATACAACTCAGTCTATCTGTCAGCAGACATTAAATCCCTTTGTTCCTCACTCTTCAGTCTCTTGTCCTATTGTCCTACTTTGCAGCTTCACTACCTCACAACCCTTCATTCAGAAACACACAGAGACTCGAACACACAATGCACAAAAAGTGGCTTAGATGATACTGCTGAAATTAAATTAGCTATAGATTTACTATGCCTGCCAGTGGCTCCTCTGTCAGTAAATAGATGATGGCCTCCAGCAAAAGGAAAAGATATTTAGTATCAAGCTGCCAGTAAGAAATCATTTTAAGGGCCGAAATGCTGCTGTTTGCTAAAAACAAACAAAAAAAAAAAAGTATATATCACAAACCTTATTGTTAGAAAATATAACATTTTAGCATTTGCAGGCATTACTTTGCTAGATCCTCATGCTCGGCAGTCTGCGCCAGGCAAGCACCTCAGATAATTGACTTAATGGATTCAGTCGGTGTCTGCCGTGTTGTCGGATTGAAAACCACACAGGAGAAGCTGTAGTTTAGGGCGGGGAATTCCGAGGGAGATGATGCAAATTTAATCAGCTAACAGCCTTCATTAATTTGCTGACCAATTGTGCATGGCATCTGTTTGTGAATTTATGCTTCCTCCTGGGAATGTGCAAAGGAAATAAAACTGCTACAGCCGCATGCAGCTGAGAATTGGCTGATCGTCACATTTAGTGATCAGTTTGGGCTTCATGAATTTTATACTTCTCCTGGGTTCCCACGGGTCCTTGACGTCCTTGAAAGTTTGTGAATTTGAGGGGGAAAAATCAAGTCCATGAAAGTTAAAAACAGACATAAATAGACATGGGTCATTGAAAGTGCTTGAATTTATATTTTGTGCAAGAATAGAAATTGATAGTTCTTTTGATATTTTTTTTACTTAAAGTAACTTCAGCATAACACAGTCAAGCCTCTGTCTCTTTTGTATTGCAGTCTGTGAGCTTCTGTAAATGATTACAAAAATTCTTACTCTTGTAACCGCAATTAACCTTGATCCGTGTCTGAAATTATTATTATTGGGTCCTTGAATTTTAGGGAATTGGGCCGGGAAAGTCCTTGAAAATTCCTTGAATTTGATGTTTAAGAAGGTGTGGGAACCATGTTTCTCTTTCTTTCTGTCTTTCTTTCTGATTGCAACATTTCTTTTTGAAAGTTTTAGGTTACGTCATATTAACAGGGTGTCTGCAAGTCCTTAGAATCAATCTTAAAATGTAAATTCAATGTTTCCAAAAATCAGGCCCAAAGTGTGTTAAGTTCCAAATTATGAGCTCTTAATTTTGTTTAGAAACATCTTATCTTATTTAATTTGTCTTTTTGTCTGAATTATTTGTAAATGACATGAAAGTAGGAACGTGATAGCAACATTAATGCTGTAAAAGGGTTCACACTGTGGTTTTCCATTGTATCGGAACTCCTATTCACAGTAGACCATTGTCCTATTTTCTGTTCTCAACCCTCCTGCTGTTCATTTTTAAGCATGTGAAGTAGTGCTTTTGCTCTTGAATTATCAGCACTTACAGTATAATTCATTGCTGTTGTACATCTTGTTTTAATGCTTTTATCTTGATTTGGATAGAAATTGATCCATGTTCATTTTTTTTTCATTTTTTGATGATAAAAAGGAGTCTAGCTTTATAGTATGTGTCTGTGGTCTCTCTAAAGAGACTTCTGGTGATGATAATAGCTGGAATGGAAGACCAACAATATCCAAATTTTAGCTATCAATAAATAGTAGTAGTAGTGTTAAAAACGGACATCTTCTAGAAAGTGTAAGTCATTATTTGGTGTAATAATACAGGTGTTAGGTCTTTTTCAGTACATATCTCTGTTCCCCGGCAGGCTGGGCAGATCCAAGACTCTGCTGACCTCTCTGACCCTGTCGGTGGTGTTTGGGGTGCTGGTGTGTGTCTCTCCGTACCCCTCCATCTTCATCGTCATGCGTTTCTGTTTGGCAGCAGCTAGTGCGGGAGTCTACCTCATTCTGTACATCACTCGTGAGTATTCAACATTTGAAGGACGCACCATGTTTGTTTGTAGTAGAAACACCCATCCAACGAGATTGTGAGTCTACAGCCATGCGAGCGTTGTCAGGCACCAGCAACGCTTACATCAGCATGCTAGCATGCTCACAAAGACAGTGCTAACATGCTGATGTTTATCAGGCATAATGTTTAGTGTGTTGTTTTGCAGGGGTTTGGTCATAAAACAAAGTATTACACAAACTACAATTTTCAGTTTTTACAATGCAATTCATCCTTAGGGGGAAATGAATGTGTGTACACAAGTTTTTCAGACATTATACTAAAAATCGCAAACGTGAACAACCTGGTGGTGCTACAGCAAAAGTCAGGGGATCACCAAAGTCATTAAGTTTCATCCTCTGGGGACCTTGAATGTCTTTACAAAATGTCATGGCAGTCCATCTGATCATTGTTGAGATATTTAAGTCTGGAGCAAAGTGGTGGACTGACTGACATTTGAACCGTGCTGCTAGCATGGCTAAAAATACTGCCTGCTACATCAAGCAGACATACACATTCTCCATAATGCCAGAACTTCATCTGATAGTTGGAGCATGAAATTAAGATGGAGATGGGGAGGATGTTTTTGTTCTCCATTATGCAACAGCTGTGGTTGTAATATAAATGAAGTTGTTTTTCCCTCCTTAGATTGTGGTTTGCTTCTTTATGAAAGTTGCAGTGGATTTGCTGGTGTTGTTGTTGTCTGTCAGGGCTGGAGCTGTGTGAACCCTCTCTGAGGCTGGTGGGCACCATGCTGGCCGGGCTGATGACAGTAGCCGGAGAGCTGCTGCTGCTGGCCGTCGCCCTGGGCTGCCAGTCCTGGAGGGGCCTGCTGGGAGCCGGCGCCGCCCCGCTAACACTCTTCCTCAGTTACGGGTACGAGTTTGTTTGCACATGTAGGATTTTCAGTTTTAGGTTTTTGGATTCCCATTTTTAGGACTTCATCATCAGCAGTTTGTTTTGGTAATTAGGGATTTGTTGTCTGTGTACGGACGCCAAGTATGCACGCGTGTTTATTTTTCTGAGAAACTGCAGGGACAAGAGAATGAAGGAACCTGATAGATTTGATAAAGTGTCTTGATGCCAACTGACTTGATGAAAGCTTTGTTGGATCATATTGATCTCAATCCCCTCGTCACACTGAGCCTTTTAGCTCACGTCAGAATGCATTAGGGCTACTTTGTTTAAGTTCTCCGGTCCTTCTAAGACCTCTGTTGCAAGATAAGCCGTCATTGCAGTTTCAAAACCAAATTAACAGAGATTAAAGTGTGATTACCGGCAATGAATTGCAGGTTTTTAATAAGAATGGAAGCTGGAATAAAAAATTCAGCTACTTTTTGACCTACGTTGGTTATTTTCCATTCTGAAGGAGCAAATCTGGGTCACAGCAACAAAATCTTAATGTGTCTAATTAGTTTTGGTGCTGGATAAAGGTCAGCAAAGATCAAAGAGTGGACTTATGTTTTGTCTTTGCTCTCCTGCAGCATTCCTGGGGTATTTCCAGAGTCTCCTCGCTGGCTCCTTCTGTCAGAGAGATCTGCAGACATGAACTCCTTCAGTGAGAGAAGAAACTCCAACAGAGATGTGAGGGACGACGAGAGCTTCACAGGTGTGTGTGTGTGTGTGTGTGTGCAGAGACGTTATTTATCTTATTCTCCCTCTCAAAATTAGAGTAGCTCACATTTTTGCATCACTGCCGGGATGAATGGACGTTTATGAAGCCTACATTATTTATGGGTTATTTATTGTAGTGCATTTCAAAACATGAGTACCTATCACACACCACTACCAAGAGCAGGTAATGATGCTCAATTATTGATTTAGTAAAGACACATAGTTCCTGCATAAAAAGGGAATTTATAAGCGATCATAATGCCCTGAACTGGATATTGACTGGGCTCGGCATATGTTTGTATGTGGAAATGTTTCCCACGAAGTCGGGAGTTTGCTCTTGTTTAGTGACATCGCTGCCACCATTATATATATGTATATATATGTATATATGTATGTATATGTATAAATATATTTAGTATTTTCCTCTGACCTTATTAAAACCAAATATATTTTAAAAAAAGTATTGAAGTGGGACCCCTTCCCTTTGACACTAACTTTGCTTGCACATTGAAAAATACAGAAATGACCAGATCTGGAAATATTTCATGTTTTAAAAGCTATATGGGCTATGCATGAATAAATAGATTTTATTTGCCAAAATGTCATTCACAGACAAAGGAATCGATATGACAATATCCTACAAAAGAGAAAATCAAATAGGGTCAACACCAATCATAGATACAGAACATATTTATGAACATCCATTGTATTTCATCATGTTTTACAGCTACGCTCTCCATGAGTATCCAAACAGGACTGTTGTGACATTTTCTGTAGTGGACGTCTGAAACATGTCATCAGTTCAAAATCACGTTTATAGGCTTTTGTCATAAAGTTAGGAATATTAGTCATGAAGTATGCTACTAATAAATGCTAAATCAGGAGGTTACCATAAATGTTACAGTAGAATATATTTCTACAGTACTCTAAGTGGCTATTAAACAACCTCTATTCGACCAATAGGAATTTTAATGACGTTGATTTAAGTTGTGTGTGTCTTTTCAGATAAAACAAATTGACAGTGAGCTATTGATTAAAAGAGAAACCAGGCCAGGTCACCATTGAGCTGTGAATAATGTCCTGTTTGCTTGCTGCAGAGCTGGACTCAGAGCCGGCCCCCTCCTCGCGCCCCCACCTGTCCTTCCCTGAGCTCTTCCACAGCAGGAACATCTGGAAGAACATGTGTGTGCTCGGCTTCACCTCGTAAGTCATCCCACACTCTTCACATTCATTTAGCAATGCTGCAGTTCTGTTTCCCTTTCTGTTTGCGTAGCACTTTATTTACAGGCCGCGTTGCTGCTGCAGCCTCATATTTCATCATGATTCTTATGTGTCCTTCCACTCTGAAACACTTTTCTATTTAAAACCTGTGGAAATACGTGACTGCCTACTCTGCTTTTATGTGCTTCCATCCTCAGATTCATCTCTCACGGCATTAGTCACTGTTACAGCTCTTTCCGAAGTGACGTCAGAGGCACCGCCCCCAGCTTCTATTGGACGTACCTGCTGTCTGTGTGTGCAGGGGGCGGTGCCTGGCTGTTGCTCTGGGCGACCGTAGACAGGTGTGGCCGCCGTGGCATCCTGCTCCTCTCCATGACGATGACGGGGCTGGCCTCTTTGATCCTCCTGGGACTCATGGAGTGTAAGCGGGCTTTAGTTGGCAGCAGGGTATTGTTTTCTCTGAGTAAATCTAGAGTCAGATAAAGAAAGCCATTAATAGTCTTTGCCAAGGAGGTGGAAACAGCCCCCCCTTCATCTCCCCAGAAATCACCCCCTGTTGTCAGAAAACCATTATGTGAGGCTTGTATTAGGATTAAGGCCTTGTTTCCTCAAATCCTAACTGGAATTAAGGTAAAGGTTAGTTTATTTGATGTTAAGCTCAGATTTGTGGTCATATTAGATCATCTGCACACCACTGACTTCATGTTGTGCGTGTGGTTCATGCATTATGAAAAGCAAACCGGGCAGCTTTATTCATGGAAAAATACGGTCTAGGTGCCTTTGTCTTTCCACAGCATGAAACGCTCACAGTCTCCTCAGTCTCAGTCTCCCCCTTGTGGCTGCAAATGAGTATGACTTCCAGTCAATGTAGGGCACTGCAGTGGCAGCAAAGTCAAAGCTGTGTCAGGTGCTGTGCTTTAGTCATGCATCAGAGGCTGACCTTCTCTTAGAGGTCACTCACTGCTCTCAGTGTCTGTTGTTAAAGAAAGACGTCTGGGAAAGCTGTAGGGAAAAGAATATTCAGTGTTGATTCACTGTTATAAATTGGAAATCAATTCATATCAAAAGGACATCATGATATATCATCAGAAAATGTAAAACAGAAATAATGCTCTTCATGAAGGTCATCCATAATTACTGCTGCTTTTCCTTCCTCCTCCCCTTTAGATCTCAGTGAGACGGCCATTACAGTTTTCTCAGTGCTGGGTCTCTTCTCTTCCCAGGCCACGGCCTCCCTCTGCATCCTCTTCACTGCAGAGATCATGCCCACCATCATCAGGTAACACAAACGCCGCAACACTCTGCAGTCGAAAAAAACGAATTAAAAAAGATAGGAGTCTTTCCCCCATTTGGTTTTGTGAAAATATATATGGGGTGCCTGGTAGCTCACCCGGTAGAGTGTGCACACCATGTACAGGGCTGGGACGCAGCCGCAGCGGCCCGGGTACGAGTTTGCCCCGCAGCCTTTTGCTGCATGTCATGCATGTCTCTCTTCAGCTGTCCCTATCAAAACAAGGCAAAAAGCCCCAAAAAAAATCTTAAAAGAAAAAAATGTATTTGTAAGGAGCCTGCTCAGCCCGTAAGTGCTGCCAAAATGAATCGGGACATAAAAAATGCAGTAAATCGTGAGGCAGAAGAGAAATGTCCATCAATATCTATTAGTAATGACAAAAGTGACAAAACACCTAGAAAATCCTACTTAAATGGGACCACTCTTATAATTACATGACAGCTTAGCTTATCTTCTTTTGGAAATGAAGGAAGTTAAGGTCATTTACTACTGTATTGTGTATGACCAGATATTTCTCAAAAAACGTTCATTCATACTTAAAGGAATAGTTTGACACATTTGGAAGTACACATAGCTGTCCTGCCGAGAGTTTGATGAGAAGATAGATACCACTCTCACATCTGTATGCCAAATATGAAGCTTCAGCTAGGGGACGTTAGCTTAGCTTAGTCTGGAAACGGGTAAACAGCTAGCCTAGCTTTATCCAAAGGTTAAAATCTCTGCCATTTTTACATTTTGGTTTTGTATGGACTAAACAAACGAGATATAACGTGTTAAATAGTGAGCGTTAGAGGTTCTGTTTCACCCTGTTTCCAGTCTTCGTGCTTAGCTAAGCTAACAGTTTCCTGGCTGTGGCTTCATGTTTAACAGACCAACGTGAAAGTCGTGTCAATTGTCTCATCGAACTCTCAGCAAAAAAGTAAATAAGCGCATTTCCCAAAATGTTGAACTATTTCTTTAAAAATACACACGTTGATAGATAATTGATACAATAGACAAACACAGCAGCTTAAACATTTTTACACTTTTTATACCCATTTTACTAAACCATTAAAATAAGGATATGAATGTTTTACTTGTAATAAAACAACTGAATGGGAGCTTTGTCTTTGAGGGAGGGGGGACTGAATCCGAAACATGGAATGCTAGCATGTCTGTGCTGAATGTCTTGTTGTGTGTGTGTGTCTACAGGGGCAGCGGCGTCGGCGCAGTTCTCGCCCTGGGCTGCGTGGGCCGCCTCAGCTCCCCGCTCATGGACCTGAGGAACCACTACGGTTACTTCCTGCACCACGTGGTCTACTCCTCTCTGGCCCTGCTGGCCGTGCTGTCCATCCTGCTGCTGCCCGAGAGCAAGAGGAAGCCGCTGCCCCAGACGCTGGCCGACGGGGAGCAGTACCGACGCCCCCCGCTGGGCAGGAGGAGGAGGGACAATGTGCCGCTGCTGGCCACGCCCAACCCAGAGACCTAAAAAGACCCCTGAAAGAGTGGGATGCACTCACTTTGCAGCCAGAACATTTACGTCTATCATGTTCATGCAGAGGAGGAGAAAGAGCAATATAGACACTTAAAGACAGAGAGAAAAGGGCTGCATAGATGATCGTGAACATGATCAGACACTAAGCTTCCTAACATATCTAGTCATTCCAAACGCAGGCGGTTGGGTTGAGTTACCATTTTTCTTAATCATTCTCTATTTCCTGCCATTCACGCGTGTTACCCCTTTTCCACCGAGGCGGAGCTGGTGCTAGTTCGGAGCCAGAGCCAAGTTTCTAATCGGTTCTTTCTGTTGCCACAGCCGAAGCACCAGCTCGGAGCCAGGAAAAGTGGTTCTTAACTAGCACCAACTGGTTGCTGGGCTAGAAGTAAGCACCGCTTACTGCGGCGGCTGGGGGCGGGGTTACCATGACCGACGGTTTTCACTTCTGCTTCTTATACCAACGCTTAATACATTTTTATTTAACGGCAATGTGATCGTTTATCAGCAGAGTTGATGCTAGGAGGGTAGCAACATGCTGAGGCTAAAGTTGACACGTTATTGTTAAAAGTAAATGTTATGTACGTTCCGTTACTCTCGCTCGTAATCTCCGTCCGTACAAACTACGGCGAACATAAATAGCAACGCACTGTCCGCGATTGTTGTCGGTGTTTGTGTTTGGTGCTGCCGCGCTAGCGTCACCGGGAAAGATGTGACGTATACGGTCACGTGAGTCCTGGCTCTGTGCTGGCTCCTTAGCCAGTGGAAACACAAACGGGTTCTTAGAAGGCTCGTCATTTGAACCAACTCCGAACTGGCTCTGAACCAGCACCCGGTTCATTTTGGTGCAAAAGGGGTATGTGTAGATCTGACACACAGCGTTCATACACACATACACACACACGTAGTGAAGTCTTCATCTTTCATACCATGTCCTCCTGCGCAGACGGCGGGCGGTCCCCTACCATGTGACACACCAGCATACACTGCTGCACGCCGTGTGTCTGTCGTAGAGATGTTAGCTGCTTACTACTGACTCTCCAGACTAGGCGTGGCTCAGAGAGTAGTCGCATATTATTCCTAGCATTTGTCTTAATCTGCGTAGATTTTTTTTTTTTTGTCGTGTTTGCTGTGTACGACAACACAATAAGTGCTCGGAGGTGTGCAAAATCAAAGTCAGTTTTGTATACTTGCCTGTGACACTTTTGGTAAAACTCTCCCATCTGGCACACCAAACAGGGACGGGCCACAGTTCTCGGACATATGTTGTAAGACTCGATGGAGTCGTGGGTGTTAAATGTAAATACTCTAGACTTAGTTTCTTTAACTTCTCCGGGCATCTGAGTTTTGCTAAAGCAGAGCACTTTGGATTCTTTTTACAGATGATGGTGGTTAATTCGACCAAAGTGTTCAAATTTAAAGGGACAGTTTTATGAAAATGAACCAACTATTATCAATATTGGGATCAGAGGTTAAAAACAAGACAAAAAGAGGCCTTCAAACAGAAAGTTGTTCAAACTTTCCTGAATCTGGCCTGAAGCCAGCAATATGTATGTCTTATTTATGATATTAAGCATAATCAATAAATTACCCGGAGGCCAAGCATTTTTAAGTGTTAAGCTAAATATTGTTCAATTGGGTTGAGATGACGCGTCATGGAATAAACTTTCCGTTTTCTGATGTCTCTCATCAAATAGCAGTGAAGCTGTTAACTGTCACAACATTCCTGCATGTTTGAAAGCACTGAAGGGCTTGTTTTTTTCTGTATTTCCTCAGAAGCTTATAGTTACTTAATACCTCTCTAGATGACCAGTCTCAGCTGTAAGAGAATAGCCTGGTACGAACAAACTACAGTAGAACTTGTATAACCAGGCACATATATTTTTTGTCAGGACTTAAATGTTTTTGAAAAGGTTTTGAAAGACGTCGTGTGTTATTTCGCCTGAATGTGTATTGATGCTGGATAAAGGGGCCCGATGACTATGCTCCATGAGGTCTGAATGGGAGCTGAAGAGGGCCCCAGAGCTCCAAATTAACCCCTGACTCCTCAACCACCCACCAAGGATGTTTTGTTTTCATAGCTTCTTTATTTTAAGTGTGCTGGCTGATGCCGTGTTGCATTTGACACAAGTGAGATCATGACAGAGAATTACCAAAGCATGTCGGTTTCAGTGCATCAAAATGTCAGTGTGCTCTGGTAATTCTTGCTCTCAAGTGTTCGTGGGTGCATGATATTAAGAGGAAGCTGGAGTTATTTTATTTGGACTCGGAATTATGAAGGACACCTTACCTTTGCTGATGGCTTCTTCCTCTGTCAGCCTTTGGTAGTTTTTCCCTCTGTATGTTGCACTTATTCACTGATGATTATTATCACTATGATTCACTTGACTCGAGTAATATTATGTCTGACAACACTGATGATCTGTTCAATGATGAGTGTGATGCAGTTAACACTATAGCCTGATTAAATGTAAAATAAAACTTTAAATAAACAAGACATGGGCATTTGTTTTTAAAGGGGTGTTACGGTGTGAATGGACTGCTGCAACTGAATACAAATCAAAGCAGGAATTAGACTTTGACATGCATGTTTCAACATACAGTGAGGAAAATAAGTATTTGAACACCCTGCTATTTCGCAAGTTCACCCAACTGGAAATCATGGAGGGGTCTGAAATTGTCATCGTAGGTGCATGTCCACTGTGAGAGACATAATCTAAACAAAAATTAAATCCAGAAATCACAATATATGATTTTTTAACTTTTTTTTTTGTATGATACAGCTGCAAATAAGTATTTGAACACCTGAGAAAATCAATGTTAATACTGGGTACAGTAGCCTTTGTTTGCAATTATAGAGGTCAAAGGTTTCCTGTAGTTTTTCCCCCACCAGCTTTGCACACACTGCAGGAGGGATTTTGGCCCACTCCTCAACACAGATCTTCCCTAGATCAGTCAGGTTTCTGGCCTGTCACTGAGAAACACGGAGTTTGAGCTCCCTCCAAATATTCTCTATTGGGTTTAGGTCTGGAGACTGGCTAGGCCACGCCAGAACCTTGATATGCTTCTTACCGAGCCACTCCATGGTTATCCTGGCTGTGTGCTTCGGGTCATTGTCATGTCAGAAGACCCAGCCACGACCCATCTTCAATGCTCTTACTGAGGGAAGGAGATTGTTCCCCAAAATCTCGCATTACATGGCCCCGGACATCCTCTCCTTAATACAGTGCAGTCGCCCTGTCCCATGTGCAGAAAACCACCCCCAAAGCATGATGCTACCACCCTCCATGCTTCACAGTAGGGATAGTGTTCTTGGGATGGCACTCATCATTCCTCTTCTTCCAAATACGTTTAGTGGAATTATGACCAAAAAGTTCTGTTTTGGTCTCATCTGACCACATGACTTTCTCCCATGACGTCTTAGTGTATTACCAACAGTAACCTTGGAAACGGTGGTTCCAGCTCTTTTCAGGTCATTGAGCAGCTACTCCCGTGTAGTTCTGGGCTGATTTCTCACCTTTCTTAGGATCATTGAGACCCCACGAGGTGAGATCTTGCATGGAGCCCCAGTCCGAGGGAGATTGACAGTCTGGTTTAGCTTCTTCCATTTTCTAATGATTGCTCCAACAGTGGACCTTTTTTCACCAAGCTGCTTGGCAATTTCCCCGTAGCCCTTTCCAGCCTTGTGGAGGTGTACAATTTTGTGTCTAGTGTCTTTGGACAGCTCTTTGGTCTTGGCCATGTTAGTAGTGGGTTTCTTACTGATTGTATGGGGTGGACAGGTGTCTTTATGCAGCTAACGACCTCAAACAGGTGGATCTAATTTAGGATAATAAATGGAGTGGAGGTGGCCATTTTAAAGGCAGACTAACAGCTCTTTGAGGGTCAGAATTCTAGCTCATAGACAGGGGTTCAAATACTTATTTGCAGCTGTATCATACAAATAAATAGTTAAAAAAAATCATACATTGTGATTTCTGGATTTTTGTTTAGATTATGTCTCTCACAGTGGACATGCACCTATGATGACAATTTCAGACCCCTCCATGATTTCCAAGTGGGAGAACTTGCAAAATAGCAGGGTGTTCAAATACTTATTTTCCTCACTGTAAGTGGCTCAGATTAGAATAATCCAATTATATAATGTAATTTTAATAATATAATACATCGTAAATGATACCCATTAGAGAGGCTTTTTGTCAGGTGGATTTCTATTTAGATTTGGATCACACAGGAACGACATTTGGAAAACAGAGTAAAACTTTACCTCTGAAACAGCACGTAAGTTTATCTACATGAGACCTGTCAGTAATGTTAAATACACAGTAAATACAGAGACTATAATGACAATGAAAAAAAAGCACTGTTGTAACCTTTAAGAGGGAATTATGTTACATATCTTAGCACATAATGATATTTAAACAGTACACAACATCCCTCACTGACCAGAAATAACATACAGTCTATATGTACCTACAGTCATCTAAACACTAGACAATACATATTTTAACAAATTAAAGATTTCAAATACATACATAAAGACATATAAGAACTTTAATGAAGCATTGCTGCAAATTAAGTACATAGATTGCAGCAGGGAAACTTTATTTGTACTACTACAGAAACAGTACAAATTATAATCAATGTTAGTTTTTTGACACCTCTCAAACTCTGAATAGAATAAATGAAACTAGAAATATTATCCATAACCAAAAGCACATTAGTCACATGAACTATAAATATATACCTGTATTCGACGGTGTATGCTATAACTAGAAAGCATAGCAGTGATCAGACATGCAGTATGTGGGCAGGGCATGTGTTGCTATTTAACCCACAGATCCAAATGTGCCTCTCAAGCTGCAACTCAAACAAAGGCACTTAGTGTGAATGTCAGGGAGTTATCTTTGTTCCAAAGGACAAAAGGAAGGAGACAAGGGCCATCAAAAAAAGAGTCTGGTTGCGCCTCATTGTCACGGTGAAGGATGGCAACAGCTACAGTCCACGCAACACTTCTGGACAGGATCAACCCCACGCTGAACTGCACATCAAGTTTAAGTTCCTTCGGGGGGGGGGGGGGCACAGTTAGAAGAAGAAACGTTTTTGCAACATATAACATATATATTCAAAGACTGTGGGGGATTGTAGCTCAGTAATCTCCCACTTTATATGAGGGTATATACTGTGCATTTCTTTTGTAATCTTTTTCTTTTTGCTTCATACTGTTGCGCTTCCGCTGGGTCAGGTATTTTTTTAAATCTACAACTTAAATAGCTGAGACAGTTTGCAAACTTTATATCTCGTCTCTGCTTGTACTACTGGTACACTACATTTAGCATTTAACGTTACTATTATCCTGTTCAGCAAATGTTACATAGACACGCCTTAAATGTAGAATCTTTTGAAATGTTTAATGTTAGTAAGTAGAACAAGTAAGCTATTTTTTTCTTTTTTAGGTATACCTTAACCTCTTTAATCAGATACAATGTGATTTTATTCTAGTGATAAACATTGCAAACAATAATTCTGTTATAGTTTGCCAAAGCGGATCTATTTCAACACTGTCTGTACAGGCCCACTACTGTATTTGTTTAATTCTAACCTACATTATGTCCTCATCTTCAAAGGAATACTTTGACATTTTGGTAAATATGCTGCTTATTTGCTTTCTTGCTTAAAATTGGATAAGACTGATACCACTCTCATCTTTGTATATTAAAAATGACGTTACAGCCAGCAACTGCTTAGCTTAGCACAGCTAGGCTAGCTAGTAAAATCCTCCTACCAGCACCTCATTAGGTTAGAAATTAACATGTTATCTCGTTTGTCTAATCTGTAAGTGTAAAAAAACAAAACAATTATATAACAACAATAACTATTTCTTGGCCAAGAACAGAAAGGATGGTTTTTTATTTTATGTGCATGACAAACTTAACCATCCAAAGACAGCTCACCCTCCAACAGACAGTAATATCTGTCTGGAACTTGTCTTGTCATGTGACTGACTGCAGCGAGACAAGCTGACAGCTGAGACCTGGACCCTAGACATCATTGTAAGTTAACATCCTGTCCAAGGAGCTAACAGCCAGACCCGAGGTGTGAATTTGTGACATTCAAAGAGGTTCTCAAGTGGCATGTTAAGCTCCTGCAAGAGAAAAACTCCTCTTACTATTAACCCAGTTAGCACCTTGTAATTTGTCACTTTCCTTGGACAGTAAAACCTGACAGGTATCTTAGCCCTAAAGGAAGGTGACACTGGAAGGGTTTGGAGGATCAAAACCTTTTGATTCTACAGTTTGTCAAACCTCTGGGCCTCTTTCACTCACTCTCCCCGGTCTCTGTTTGATCGGTTTCAATCTTGTTTGCTTTATACTAATTTATACTACGTTTTAATAATGATAATTAATTAATTATTCCTGTTTACAGCTTTTTTGTTGTTATTTCTGATTGTCTTAATTATCATACACTCTGACCTCTATTTGTCTGTGTTATGTGCGTGAGTTATTGTGTCTGTCATAATAACATTTCCTAATTGCTATTGATGATCTAGAATAAATGTTTTATGTATAATAACCATCTTCCAACCATCTTTTTGTATAAAAAAAATAAGAAGCAAACAATGGTTGGCGCCAGTTCATTCACAGCCTTCGTAGGTTAGTTGTTCCTCTGTGTATGGCCTTTTATGTGTTTATTTCGGTCCACTCAGACCTACACAAATATAAAACACCTGCCACAGAACAATCAGAGTGCAAGGTCTGGCAATCAAACCAACCTCACAAGTGTCAGCAAGAATCCAAGAAGTATTTCACAGGTTTATCTTTGTTCTCAAGGATAAAGAGAAGGAACAGTTGACAAGGCAGGCCAGAGGTTACGCATGCTATAGCTGTTACTCTCACTTGTGACAATGGCGCATTGTGACCTTGCCTTCGTCAGCAGGAGACAGGTGGATGTGCTCGAGTCACATGAATGTATTGAGCGATGTGTGCATATGTTCCATGGCTTTTTCCCATCGGGAAAGTAGCCAATAGCAAGCATGTTTAACATTGTCACTTATGCTTTGGTGAAAACTAATCCAATACAATTTAGGGACTTCAACAATGTTCCTGTAACACCATAAAAAAATAATAGGAAGGGGTGGTTTGAAATAGAACAAAGGCTCTGAAATATACAATTGCTGACATGATGTCATCCCGCCAGCAGGTTGTCCTTATCGGGAGCGTGAGAACAAATGGTTATGAGCCTTATAAGTCAAAGAGGTAAACACCTCCAGCCGAAATATCCAGATCATCTGATGGAAGATCTGAATAATTAATTTCTCTGCCTTCTAGGTTTGGACTGAGCCCTTTATAAAGAAGACTGGAGGCAAGAGGCAAGGTACCAGACAGCCTGAGGGTGAGTATTGTGGAAGAGATTTTTTTTAGAGGGTTGTATTCTTTATGACATCTTCTTGGTTTAACTGTAAATATTTGTAAAGTGTTGGGAAGTTTCTAAATGGAATTTCTTCTGTATAATTTACAACAGATATAAAAAAAAAATTGTCTTGCCAAAGGGGTGAAAGAAAACACAGGTAAGGTGACACTAACAATGATTCTGATCTAAAGCTTCATTTTCACTTAAATGACAGCATTAACAATGAATTGTGGAATGTATCTCGGTGCTCATTTATGCTAAATCAGTTTAATCTTGTTTTCCACATCTATGTGAATTCATTCATTTGTACTGTAAAGGTCCCAAGATGAGCAGCGATGCCGTTATGGCAGAGTTTGGGTCTGCCGCTTCCTTCCTGAGAAAGTCAGAGAAGGAGCGTCTGGAGGCCCAGACTCGCCCCTTCGACATAAAGAGGCAGTGTTTTGTGCCAGACCCTGAGCTTGAGTATGTTAAAGCCACAGTCACCACCAGAGACGGCGACAAAGTCACCGTTGAAACTGAGTTTGGAAAAGTAAGTATGGCAGATATTTACAATGACGAATGGAAGTGGGAAAGTGGATGTGACACAGCAGTCAAACAAGATGATTAACTTATACCTTTGATGATTTTAACAACAATCTAAATTAAGATATTCCCTGTGGTAAATCATTTCAGACTGCAATCCATAAGGAGGCTGATATCCACCCTCAGAACCCGCCAAAGTTTGATAAAATTGAAGACATGGCAATGTTCACCTTCCTCCACGAGCCTGCTGTGCTGTTTAACCTCAAAGAGCGTTACGCAGCATGGATGATCTACGTGAGTAATGACCACAAATCTACTGATCTTTCCAGTGTATGAAATCTTTAGTTCAATAAAAAAATGACTTGTTTTATGTTTCTTTGTCCACAGACTTACTCAGGGCTGTTCTGTGTGACTGTTAACCCCTACAAGTGGCTGCCAGTGTACGATCAGTCGGTGGTCAACGCCTATAGAGGAAAGAAGAGGAGTGAAGCTCCTCCTCACATCTACTCCATTTCTGACAACGCCTACCAGTACATGCTGGCAGGTATGTTCAGCTCTTTGTTCACATCATCTCTAACACAACACTTTGTAATCTGAACACTGAGCATTGTCTTAAATCTTGCAGACAGAGAAAACCAGTCCATCCTCATCACGTAAGTAATTCATAAAAGTCACATCTGATTCCAATTTGAAGAGCAGAGTTTATGTTTCGTCTTCATGACATGTTCAGCTCACATGTTTGTTTTCTTTCTCAGCGGAGAATCTGGTGCAGGCAAGACTGTGAACACCAAGAGAGTCATCCAGTACTTTGCCAGCATCGCGGCTGTTTCTGGCAAGAAGGATGCTGCTCAGGAGAAAAAGGTTGGTTTAAAACAGTGTCATTTTGAGTATACTATTATGTACATAATAAATTAGGTTTTGACCTTTGTGGCCTAACTTTTGGCATCCATTAAATCCACAGGGCACTCTGGAGGATCAAATCATCCAGGCCAACCCTGCCCTGGAGGCCTTTGGAAACGCCAAGACCATCAGAAATGACAACTCCTCCAGATTTGTAAGTTTGGTCACTTCAAAGAGTACATGTGCAGATAGGACTGTGTTATGTTGAGAACTTCTAAACAGCAGTTTCTCATTACAGGGTAAATTCATTCGAATCCATTTTGGAGTCAGTGGGAAACTGTCTTCAGCTGATATTGAAACTTGTATGTACACAGTACCTAAATAATTTCAAGTTAGGAAAAAGGTTCTCATAGGTTAGAAATATGCCTTAATACTAATATGTTATATGTTGTCAGATCTGCTGGAGAAATCCCGTGTCACCTATCAGCTTAAGGCTGAAAGAGACTACCACATCTTCTACCAGATTCTGTCCCAGCAGAAACCAGAACTGCTGGGTGAGAACCATCTATTAATTTTTTTAATGCTAATGACACATGAGGTTTACTAAAAGAAATCATATATTACATCAACATGTCTCTTCTTTTTCAGAGATGCTGCTTATTACAACCAACCCCTATGACTACGCCTTCATCTCCCAAGGAGAAATCAGTGTCACATCAATTAATGATGCTGAAGAATTAATGGCAACTGATGTAAGGAATATGAATATGCAGTGCAGTATTGTATTTATTTCAAACATTGAGGTCACCTACCACAATGCCTTGGATTTAATTTATAATTTGGTTGTAAAATTGTATTTTCTTAAAGGAAGCTTTTGATGTCCTGGGCTTCACCCAAGAGGAGAAGAACAGCATCTACAAGCTGACCGGTGCCATCATGCACTTTGGCAACATGAAGTTCAAGCAGAAGCAGAGAGAGGAGCAAGCAGAGGCTGATGGCACTGAAGGTAAATACCGCTTCCAAAATACTGTAAAAGAATGTAAAAAAATGTACTAACTGTAAAAACTGTACAATTCATGAAATCTTTATCACATATAAATGATACATGTGCCCTCTTTAAGATTTGGACAAAGTTGCATATCTGTTGGGCTTGAACTCTGCGGACATGCTGAAGGGCCTGTGCCACCCAAGGGTCAAGGTCGGAAATGAGTGGGTCACCAAAGGTCAGAATGTTCAGCAGGTGAGTCTCCATTCAAAGGGTTGTTTTTCTGGTGGAGCATTGGTAATGTAGAAAAGAATAATGCTAAAATATTGAAGCACATGATTAATTCTTTTTTAATAAAAAATAGGTTTACTACTCTATTGGTGCACTGTCCAAGTCAGTGTACGAGAAAATGTTCTTGTGGATGGTGGTGAGAATCAACCAATCCCTGGATACCAAGCAACCTCGCCAGTACTTCATCGGTGTGCTGGACATTGCTGGATTTGAGATCTTCGATGTAAGTGTCAGAGATTAAATGGCCATGCTGCATGAATTCAACTGTATCTTTGAAAGAAAGAACAAGGAAACAGGAAAACTATAATCTTCTATCTCAAACATACAGTTCAACACCTTTGAGCAACTGTGCATCAACTACACCAATGAGAAGCTGCAGCAGTTCTTCAACCACCACATGTTTGTGCTAGAACAAGAAGAGTACAAGAAAGAGGGCATCGTGTGGGAGTTCATTGACTTTGGCATGGATTTGGCAGCCTGCATTGAACTCATTGAAAAGGTTGGTGCAGAGTTAAATTTGATTTCAGATTTCATGTAACAAATGTAAGCTATTCTTTGTGACAGGTTTACGTTCAATTAATTCTAATAAAATGATTCCTTCAGCCTATGGGCATCATGTCCATCCTTGAAGAGGAGTGCATGTTCCCCAAAGCCAGCGATGCAACATTTAAAGCCAAACTGTATGACAACCATCTGGGTAAAAGCCCCAACTTCCAGAAGCCCAGGGCTATTAAAGGCAAACCAGAGGCTCATTTCTCCCTGGTTCACTATGCTGGTGTTGTAGATTACAACATCGGTAACTGGCTCGTGAAGAACAAGGACCCACTGAATGAGACTGTGGTGGGACTCTTCCAGAAGTCCACTCTCAAAGTGTTGGCAAATCTTTTCATTGGCTACGCTGGAGCAGATTCAGGTAAATTTGTAAGATTTTTGTAATATTAAAACATTTAAAATATTTTGAAACCTCTTGATACATCCACGTATGAAAATCTTAATGATGCACTTTTTTTTCAGCCCAGGATGCAGGAGGCAAGGGAGGAAAGGGTGGAAAAAAGAAAGGTTCTTCCTTCCAGACTGTGTCTGCGTTACACAGGGTGAATGAACTTTAAATTTGTACCCATTATTGTTTTGTCTTTGAAGAAAAAAAAAAAGAATAACACTACACCTTTGCATATGATTAATGATTTTTGACTATAACAGGAGAACTTGAACAAACTGATGACCAACCTCAGGTCAACTCACCCCCACTTTGTACGCTGCATCATCCCCAATGAGACCAAGACTCCCGGGGCAATGGAGAATCCTCTGGTCATGCATCAGCTGCGCTGTAACGGTGTGCTGGAAGGCATCAGGATCTGCAGGAAGGGATTCCCCAACAGGGTCCAGTATGGAGACTTCAAACAAAGGTACCTGTAAATGATAAAGTAAGAAATAAATATACAATACCACCATGGTCAAAATGTTCTTATGGTTTTTGTATATTTGTCTCTGTTTTAGATACCGTATTCTGAACCCTAATGCTATCCCTGAGGGACAGTTCATTGACAACAAGAAAGCAGCAGAAAAACTGCTTGGCTCTCTGGATATCGACCATGAGCAGTATAAACTAGGACACACAAAGGTAAAGCATTGATTTAGGTTTTGGAAAAATACTTATTTGAAGGCAATGAGATGACTGTTTCTTGTATCTTTACTAGGTGTTCTTCAAAGCTGGTCTGCTGGGAGTTCTTGAGGAGATGAGAGATGATCGTCTCGCTCTCATCATCACTGGAATTCAAGCAAGATCCAGAGGACTACTCGCCAGGATTGAGTTCCAGAAAATTGTTGAGCGCAGGTTGGTGTATTACTTTAACCATTTACTGTAAAAAAAAAAAAAAAAGAATAAGCGTCTACAGCTATGCTAGCAGCTCTGTGAGGCTATACTGAGGCACAGCCGTGTTTTGAGCTAAATGCTAATGTCAGCATTATAACATGCTCACAATGACAAAGCTAACACGGGAATATTTGCCATGTTCACCATCTTAGTTTACCATTTTGGCATGTTAATATTTGTTACTCAGCACTAAACACAAAATAGTGATAGGAATATCTTTAGGTTTGCAGATATTTCATCATAAATCCAAATATTGGATAAATTGAAATTTTGACCTGATGATGGTAGATTCAAAGTTAGGGGCTCACTAAAGTTTTTACAATTCATCTTCTGGTGACCATGAATGTCTGTACCAGATTTCATGACAATCCATCCAATAGTGGTTGACACTTTTAACCACAAATGTCAACCTTGCAGTGGCACAAGAAGGAAAGTCAGCTGATCACTAAAGACAGTAGGCTGCATCCTCTGAGGATCATGAATGTCTGTACAAAATTTCATGGAAATCCATAGTTATTGAGATATATGTTTGGACCGACCGACAGATTGACATTGCCATACCTCGAGCAATGCTGCCAGCATTGCTAAAAAGAAAAGGTACTGTAAATGTACAGAAAATGGATTTAATTGATATTGTCTGCAGGGATGCCTTACTGGTGATCCAGTGGAACGTGCGTGCCTTCATGGGTGTCAAGAATTGGCCCTGGATGAAGATGTACTTCAAGATTAAACCTCTGCTGAAATCAGCTGAGACTGAGAAGGAGATGGCAAACATGAAGGAGGAGTTTACGAAGCTCAAAGAGGCTTATGCTAAATCTGAGGCTCGCAGGAAAGAGCTGGAGGAAAAAATGGTCACCCTTCTCCAAGAGAAGAATGACCTGCAGCTCCAAGTCCAATCTGTAAGATCAGTCATTACGTTTACCTTAAACTTACAGCGATATACTTGCGAAAATGTGATGAGTAACAACATTTGTTAAATCTACTGTCTGCAGGAACAAGACAATCTTACAGATGCTGAGGAGCGCTGTGAGGGTCTGATCAAGAGTAAGATCCAGCTTGAGGCCAAAGCCAAAGAGCTGACAGAGAGGCTGGAAGATGAAGAGGAGATGAATGCAGAGCTGACTGCCAAAAAGAGGAAGCTGGAGGATGAGTGTTCAGAACTCAAGAAAGACATCGATGATCTGGAGTTGACTCTGGCTAAAGTGGAAAAGGAAAAGCATGCCACAGAGAACAAGGTAACGAAATATTTTGCCTAGTGTTTATAGAAAATATTTTTGACCAGATGAGATGTACTAACTAGGAATAATTTAGGTTAAAAACCTGACAGAAGAGATGGCTGCTTTGGATGAAATCATTGCAAAGCTGACCAAAGAGAAGAAAGCTCTTCAGGAAGCTCATCAGCAAACACTGGACGACCTGCAGAGTGAGGAGGACAAAGTCAACACTCTGACCAAGGCCAAAGCCAAGCTGGAGCAGCAAGTCGATGATGCAAGTGCAACGTTATAAACATTCATCAGACTTTAGACTTAATAACTCTATTGTCTCAGCTATTGTGTAATAAATCTGTTATTCTATGTTTACAAATAGCTTGAAGGTTCTCTAGAACAAGAGAAGAAGATTAGAATGGATCTTGAGAGAGCAAAGAGAAAGCTGGAAGGAGATCTGAAGTTGAGCCAGGAGAGCCTAATGGACCTGGAGAACGACAAGCAGCAACTTGAAGAGAAGCTGAAGAAGTAAGTTTCCTCTCCCAATTCAGTTCAGTATTCCATGAATTATGGCAATGTTGGATGATTCTGCACCTCACAATTTACATCCATGCCAATATTCAGAGCCAATGCAGGAAGTTGTGTGCCATCTATGTACCAAGGCAGAGACTATGGTTGGTGGTGGTTGGGGTTGGATGTTTAGCATGTTTATCTGACTTTCATGCAAGAGACTAGAAATCGGGCCCCGTCACAGACCTGCTGTCATTGTTCACCTTTTTGTCAACCCTAACCACAACCTTAACCATAGTTTATTTGCAATAACAACAATCATTCCCTCACCTTAAACATTCAATAGTTGCCCTGTACAGAGACTATAGGATAAAATCATTTTAAAATCTTGCCACTGAACGTAATCTGTGGTTTTCTAGATTCATCCAATTTTGACGTTCTTGTCTGGCCATAGGTTTGCCCATTTAAAGGTAAGCAAATTCTCCCTTAGGAAAACCTTTCTAAAGATATACGTTTCTATTGACAGGAAGGACTTTGAGATAAGCCAACTTCTCAGCAAAATTGAGGATGAACAAGCACTGGGGGCCCAACTTCAGAAGAAATTGAAGGAGTTACAGGTCAGCTGATATTAACATAGCCTTCATTTTGCTGATATAAATGATCAAAGACATTGTTCTGCTTTTTACTTGGTATTATTCATGGGAATTGTACATCTTAGGCCCGAATTGAAGAGCTGGAGGAAGAGCTGGAGGCAGAGCGAGCTGCCCGAGCCAAGGTGGAGAAACAGAGGGCTGACTTGGCCAGAGAGCTGGAGGAGATCAGTGAGAGGCTGGAGGAGGCCGGAGGAGCCACTGCTGCCCAGATCGAGATGAACAAGAAGAGAGAGGCCGAGTTTCAGAAGATGCGCAGAGACCTTGAAGAGGCCACTCTGCAGCATGAAGCCACTGCTGCTACACTGAGAAAGAAGAACGCAGACAGTGTGGCTGACCTGGGAGAGCAGATTGACAACCTGCAAAGAGTCAAACAGAAGCTGGAGAAGGAGAAGAGCGAGCTCAGACTGGAGCTGGATGATGTGGTGTCCAACATGGAGCAGATTGTCAAGTCCAAAGTGAGTACAACCAACAAATTACCCCAGAAGACTGAAAAGCATGCTATGCTGGTGCCAATTTTATCCCATGGTTAAAGAATGAAAGAGTTTCTAAAAAAGAAAGCAAATTGTCTTATTATTGTCTAAATGTCTTGTCTTACTTTCAGTCAAACTTGGAGAAAATGTGTCGCACTCTCGAAGATCAAGTGAGTGAATTGAGGACTAAAACTGATGAAAGCCAGCGTATCATCAATGATTTCACCATGCAGAAAGCAAAACTTCAAACTGAGAATGGTAAGACAAATCTATAAATGTTTGAAATTGAATACATAATATTTAAGACAAGAGTAACATTTTCTTCCTTAACAAAAGGTGAGTTTACCAGGCAGCTGGAGGAGAAGGACTCCTTGGTCTCCCAGCTGACCAGAGGCAAGCAGTCTTACACTCAGCAGATTGAAGATCTCAAGAGACAACTAGAGGAAGAAGTCAAGGTATTTCTTTTAACAACTACTGCTTTTAAAATACAGAACCTGATGGCTACTGGCAAAATGACTTGACCTAATTTTTCTTTATCAAAGGCCAAAAATGCACTTGCCCATGCAGTGCAGTCTTCTCGCCATGACTGTGACTTGTTGAGGGAGCAGTATGAGGAGGAGCAGGAGGCCAAAGCTGAGCTCCAACGCAGCATGTCCAAGGCAAACTCTGAGGTGGCTCAGTGGAGAACCAAGTACGAAACTGATGCCATCCAGAGAACGGAGGAGCTGGAAGACGCAAAGTAAGAACAGTTGCCTTCTCTTCAGCAGCACAGACATGATTTTAAGAAGGACTGAGAATTATTGTAATTGTCATTGTCAAATAGGAAGAAACTGGCCCAGCGTCTACAGGATGCAGAAGAGGCTGTGGAAGCTATTAACGCTAAATGTTCCTCCCTGGAGAAAACCAAACACAGGCTTCAGGGTGAGATTGAAGATCTCATGGTGGATGTGGAGAGATCAAATGCAGCTGCTGCAGCTCTGGACAAGAAACAAAGAAACTTTGACAAGGTAATGGGTAAGGGAAAAACTGCATTTGAGGGAATTTTGAATGGATGAATTAATACTAAGTCATGTAATACTGAATATTATTTAACTAGATCCTTGCTGAGTGGAGGCAGAAATATGAGGAGTCCCAGACTGAGCTGGAAAGTGCCCAGAAAGAGGCTCGTTCTTTCAGTACTGAGCTCTTCAAACTGAAGAACTCCTATGAAGAATCTCTGGATCATCTGGAGACCATGAAACGAGAAAACAAGAATCTTCAAGGTCTGGGAAAACAATCATGCTTCTTGTGGAGTTAGTGATGCTGATGGGGCTAAGCTAAAACAAGCATACAGTATAATGTATATAATGTTCTTTTGATGACAGAGGAAATTTCTGACCTGACTGAGCAACTTGGTGAGGGAGGAAAGAGCATCCACGAGCTGGAGAAGATCCGTAAACAGCTGGAGCAGGAGAAGGCTGAGATACAAGCTGCTCTGGAGGAAGCCGAGGTGAGAGTTCATAAGTGTATATTGTTATAGCTTTCTTCTTATTCTTTAAGAATATGCATATAAATATGCAAGACCGTTCTTACAGGGTTCTCTGGAGCATGAAGAGGGTAAGATCCTCCGAGCTCAGCTTGAGTTCAACCAGGTGAAGGCTGACATCGAGCGGAAGCTGGTTGAGAAGGATGAAGAGATGGAGCAAGCCAAGCGTAACCATCAGAGAGTGGTGGACACACTGCAGAGCTCCCTGGAGGCCGAGACTCGCAGCAGAAACGAGGCTCTCAGGGTGAAAAAGAAGATGGAGGGAGATCTCAATGAGATGGAGATCCAGCTGAGCCAGGCCAACAGGCAGGCAGCAGAGGCTCAAAAGCAGCTCAAGGGAGTCCATGCTCATCTGAAGGTAAGTCCGTACGTCCTACCAATGATGGGATTATGTTTGTGGATTGTTTCCTTTCTTCTTTTAATTATTGAAATAAAGGATTTAAACATTTCCAATAAATCTTTCTGAACAGGACATGCAGCTGCAGCTGGATGATGCTCTTCGTGCCAATGATGATCTGAAGGAGAACATTGCCATTGTGGAGAGACGTAACAACCTGCTGCAGGCTGAACTTGACGAGCTGAGGTCAGTGGTGGAGCAGACTGAGAGAGCTCGTAAACTGGCCGAGCAGGAATTGCTGGATGTCAGTGAGAGAGTTCAGCTGCTGCACACCCAGGTATGTCCGAATCTGTAATCACTATAGAATAACAATATGGCAACGTGTCTGTCCACGTTATTCCACAAGTGTTCACTGTGTAACAATTCTGTGCAGAACACCAGCCTGCTGAACCAGAAGAAGAAGCTGGAGGGAGACACAGCCCAGCTTCAGAGTGAGGTGGAGGAGGCAGTGCAGGAGTGCAGAAATGCTGAGGAGAAGGCGAAGAAGGCCATTACTGATGCTGCCATGATGGCAGAGGAGCTGAAGAAGGAGCAGGACACCAGCGCTCACCTGGAGCGTATGAAGAAAAACATGGAACAAACCATCAAAGACCTGCAGCACCGTCTGGATGAAGCTGAGCAAATAGCCATGAAAGGTGGCAAGAAGCAGATCCAGAAGCTAGAGGCCAGGGTGAGTGACAATGATTTGTTCAGATGTGGATATGGTGCTTGACTTCTGTGACACTGTGACATTGATTTCATAGGTGAGGGAGCTGGAAGCTGAGGTGGAAACTGAGCAAAAGAAGGGCAGTGACTCTGTGAAAGGAGTCCGTAAATATGAGAGACGCGTTAAGGAGCTTACCTATCAGGTATATTGTAATTATATACTGTAATCTACTTTAATCCATTCATATTCACTCCCTGTGTCAGTTGTAAGAAGCAATGCATAACTCTGTTTATTCAACTCTGAAGACGGAAGAGGACCGGAAGAATCTGGCCCGCCTGCAGGACCTGGTAGACAAACTTCAGCTGAAGGTCAAATCTTACAAGAGGGCTGCAGAGGAGGCTGTAAGTACAGGTGTATTCTGATATTGCAGATGGATATCTTGCTATCATACTTTAAATACTTAACCAAAACAATTATTTAACAGGAGGAACAAGCCAACAGCAATCTGACCAAGCTCCGTAAACTGCAACATGAACTGGACGAGGCAGAGGAGAGGGCTGACATTGCTGAGTCGCAGGTCAACAAGATGAGAGCCAAGAGCCGTGATGCTGGATCCAAGGTCAGTATTTCTGTTTTTTTTCCCCACTTGGTATTGATGATCAAAACAACTTGGACTGTATTATAGCATACAGTATATAACGTTATACATGCAGTATATCTATTACTTTTTTGTGTGCAGTGAGAATACTGTTAATGAAATGATTGCATACCTATCGTTAATTAGTGTCATTCATTTTCTCACACAGAAGGGACACGATGGAGAGTGAAGTCTCAGCTGGAACCTTCAAAGACTCTATTAAAGTGCCTTAAAACTCTAATCAAGCAAAATAAAGAATAAAAGCATATCAAGGATCTACATCTCTCTGTTGTGTTCAGTCTTTTCCACAACTAAACACTGTTTTGTTAAAGGCACTGTCTGTAGAATTTGGTGCACCCAGGAGTGAAAACAGAAAAAACTGTGAGGAGTCTTCATGTTCTTCCTCCAAATACTTTTAATTTCCCATAAATGAAAATATGAGTAGGAATGTGCTTTTCTGTCTGTGTATGCTAGCTCTACAGTTGGGCTTTTCCCTACCTTTCCTTCAGTAAATCATATCAAAGCCTCATGTCCTCGTAACCCTGAACAGAAACAAGTTGGTACTGAGGATGGGTGGCTCGATGTTGATATTTGTTTGATGTTACCGACACTGTTGAATTGAGCATACCTACCATGCTGTACCAAAAGCAATTTCCACTGACCTTGGTACGTAGAAAACTAATGACATCATGAGTTTTTAGTGCTCATTAGCAAATGTTAGCATGCAAACAGGCTTAATTAAGTTGTTTAATTTGACGTGCTAAATGGCAGCATATTAGCATCATCACTGTGAGCATGTTAGCATTCAACTTAAAGCACTGAGTTGCTATCCAGGTTGTAGACTGTTAGTCTCGTTAGTGTCTTTTAACTCATATTCTTTGTTTTACAACTGCAATATTATTGTTTAGATTCATTCTCACAACCTTGTTTTCAGATGCAGCGGACAGCTGTTTTCAGTAAAAAGCTCTATAAATGCATTGTATGCTACCTGCCCAGCACCAGACAGCAGACAGACACAGTTAGAGACTAGCTGGTGAACATAGTGGAGCATAGAGATAGTAAATCCTTTTCCACAGCCAGTACAGTGGAACAGTACAAACAAGGAAGACATACAGAATTCATACAGAATTATACTAATACGTGATTTACAGGTAATGTTGCCTAGTGTTATTGTTAATGTTGTTATTCATGTTATTATCATTATTATTATTTTGCAGTGTTTCTGTTTCCTGTGTCTCACTTCAGGGGCTGCATCAGGTTGCACTGCGCAGATGCAGGCGAAGTCACTTCCTCAAGCCCAACTCGCGGCATTATATAGAAGACGACAACAAACAAAGATTAGTCTGACACAGAGAAAGGGACCGATGGCCGGTCAGCCAGGGTTCGTCTTTGGGAGAAAAAGAAGAAACGACATTTGGAACAACTTTCATTACATGGAAGTGGAAAAGAAAACAGAATGTGTTGTGGAAAAAGATGGTGAGAAACGTGGCCACAAAACATTTTCATTGACTAAAACTAGACAAAAATAGCCATGGATAATTCTGACTAAAACAAGACTAAAATGCTCAGACTTTTGGTGAACTGAAACTTGACTAGACTAAAAAGAGTATGAACGTGACTAAAACTAATAAAAACTAAAATTACAACTTCACACAAAGACTTTGATGACAGCAGTTCAGGGTCCATTCAGTAACACAGAGTGTTTCCTACGTGGCGCTGCTATAACAGGCAACGTGTTCACGATCATTATAGAAGCTGGGTTCACAGGGTTGAAAATGTCACAACGTTGTTGGCAGGATTCGAATACATATCCGATCCAGTAAGTATTTCATTGGTACCCCATATGAACTAAATATTTGAACTGCAATTTGTGGGCTTGTAAACTAAATTAATACTATTCTTTGCAAAATACAGAAAGTGTGAGAGAAAATCAGCTTCACACCTTCTGCTAATTTACATAGAGGAAGATTTCTTCTCCACTCTACCCACCTTAAATTTTCAGATTCCATGTGCAGCAACAGAAGCTGTTCATGTCACCTGGCCCAGTCTGTCTTTGTCTGTCAACAAAAGATCACAGCAGGAAAGACATTTGACGAGTGTAAAACAGCTGAGCATGAGAATTTCAACACAGATAAGTATGTTCCACCCTGGTAGCAAATCAATGCCCTCAAGGTGGCACTGTTAACACACGGTGTGGAGCTGTGAAAGTTGAGTCATGAGGAGTGCAGGGTAAGATGGTATATAGTCGTCATACTTTCTCCAGTAATATAGGTCCACATTATCACCTTGCAGAGCAGCACATTATAAATGACAGCTCTCTTGACCTTTACTTGTTTAAGCAATAAATTCAAGACCCACAGCACTGAGCTCAGCACCCTGTGATTTATATCATGACTGGTTGTTATAATTCAGAAGCCAGCTTGAAATATATTGTGATTTGAATGTATACACTCTGACTTTAACCTGCTAAAATTTGCCATCAGCCATTTGGTACACTTAATTGTAATAACATCCATTGACTTTTCATCTAACACTAGTATCAGATCAAAGTCTTACTTTGTCCAATACTTCATTTTATGACCGAAAACAAAACTAATGACATTCCCATCAGCTATACTATGTATTTACTGCTAATTAGAAAATGTTATCAGGTGCACTCGCTAAACTAAGATGCTGAACATGGTAAACATTAAACCTGCACACCAGCATGTTAGCATTGTCACTGTGAGAATGGTAGTATGCTGACATTAGCATTTAGCTCAAAGCACCTTAGTACAGCCTCACAGAGCAGCTAGCATGGTGGCAGTATGTTGTTTAACAAATTACATTTATTTTTGTTTAAAATAGAAAAATACAGGGAGGATTATATGCGTTACTGCAATTTTTGTATTTCCATGTACGTTAGTTGGCAAGTAAGTTCAGAAGTTAAGGCTGCACCTCAATGTAATCTGGAAAATCCTGTCTGTAACTACACACTTTAGATAGCCCTTTTAGCTTTTTAGAGGCCAGCCAGCTAGGCTGCTGGACCCTCTTGGAATTGCCAATGTTATCATCATTATTATTATTACTATTATTATCATTATTAATTTTATTCCTAGGAAATGTGCCTTTCCATGCATGAAAATAAACAACATTTTAAACATAGGTCCAGTCCTATGCCAAACTTCCTCAACAGGCATTTTGGGCCAATAGTCCTGATGGTGATGTTCAGCAACCGTCTAAAGTCGTATGTGCTACGACTTTGCAACTTTTACCAAAATGTAGCCCCAATTGAGCAGAATAGTTCACATGCTTCGGGCTGTCAGGAATTATGAGGTCCATCACTCTGATTTTTCTCAAAAATTGTAAAACTAATTAAACCTATCTTCGCCCACATTTCTTACGCAATGGACACCAAACTTGGCACACTGCATCTTCAGACTGTCAAAAATTGAGCCCAGTGCTTTAAATGTTTTACTGTAAACAATACAAAAAATAGCTACTGCAAATTCTAGATGAAATAAATCTCCAATCTCTATGAAAAAGAATTAAAAAATGTTGTCGTCATGGTAGTTGTAGTGTGGTAAATTTCAGAACTGTATCTCAAAAACTGCATTTTTGACAGTATTTTGAATTCTGTTCTTATGTAAACCATTGCAGTCAATTGCAGTCAGAAATAGAGCATCTTTAAACGTCAGTTTGTCATTTTATAGACATCTCTATGTTGTCTAGATGAAGTCCACAAATTCTCAGATGTTTGTCTTGATATGTGAATTTTTTTAAACTAGTTTGAAATCAGCATGTGCTCTTCAGATTATCTAATAAATAATTTAATCAATCAGAAAAGGTGTGTGGTTCTGTTGCTGAAAAGGATGTCTGAAAACTGTTACAGGTTGCTAATGTAAGATGAGATTTTGTTTTTATGAAGATTTGTTTTGTAGGTTACCTTTCAGAGTCATGGAAATGTACATAGTGAATGTGTGGTAAATATATTTATATAGATTATATTCCGTTTCTTTACATTTATAGAGAACTACATAACAGGGTGTTCTTTACCTGTAAGTATAGTAATGGTTAAGGTGGGCGGAATGATATTTTTGTAATGAGGTGTTGTACCACGGTTGTTGTGTGGAGACATTAAAAAAAGTGGAGGAATATACGTCGTTCACCCGAAGCAGTTGTCCCCGTGCTCTTTCTTTACCCATGTCCCAAACGTAGTGTTTATTCAACCACTACATAGGTATAACGTTAGATAACGCGAAAAGATAATATGCGTTACACTGGTGGCAGCGGGTTGGTGGTTTGCAACTTTTGCAGAGTTTGAGTTTTGCCGGGGATTAACGAGCTAACTGCCTGTGCTACAACGGCGGGGTTTTTTTCCTCCTCACCGGGGACTACTTCTGCTACAAGCTAGCTTGCGCTATGCTAGTGACTTAACGTTAGTCGCGTGCTGGTGGCATAAAACGGAACGTAACGGACCTTTCATCACCAAGATAACAACAAAGGACAACATATGTGAGTAACAGAGACTAGCAAAGTGGAGTTATTTTTTCCTCCCCGCGGATTTTCACGCTGCTGTATGTACGTCTGCTGCTGGTTAACCTGTCTGCGTGGGACACTTGCATGGAAAAGTTGTTCACATCTTACTCTGGATAACATTACTACACCCGAAAAAAATAAAAAACTGTAATTGACCATGGCCAGTTACAATAACTTTTGGAATGAACTGCCTTTTCCTGCCTCTAACGTTACCAATGTTATGCCACAGTATTGTAAGGGAGATTTTCCTCATGTTTTCATGGGAGATGGAAAAGAGGACTTTTCAAAATTGTGCAGACGTTTTGAAGTGTCTGTAGAGGCTACTCCTAATTATGATGAACACAGTTTTGCTAAACTGCTGCCCACACGCCTAGGTGGCGCTGCTTTTAGTTACTGGGATAGCTTATCTGATGCAACGAAATCTGACTACACTGCAGCTGAAGACAAACTGAAAGCTGTGGACAGACTGCTTATCTGTCTACATTTCAAAGTTATGTCAATGCACGAACTCGCCTGCCTGGTGAGGCCGTCCCAGTGTTTGCTGCGGACATTTGCCGATTGGTGGAGGAAGCTTTTGGACAAAATGCTAAAGATGGAGAAAAATTCAGATGCTTCATTGCTGGAATTGAGCCACATCTTCAGATGCACTGTCATGAGCACAGTGTAAAAACATTGGATGCTGCTCTTCAGTTTGCAATACAGATTGAGGCTGCCCATCATGCTAGCAGGGTATTCTCATCTCCAAATGCTCTGCAGAATTTTTCTCAGGCACCTGTCTTACCTGTTGTGTCTCCCTGTGTATCCACTCACCTTCCTACATCTTCCACTTCTCTTGGTGTTCACTCTGCCACCTCATATGATCTCCGAAAAATGCTGACAACACTGGAGACACTTACAGAAAGGGTTGAGCAGTTACAGCTGCAGGTGAAACATCAGCAACAAGACACACGTCTTGGCTCATCAGCCTACAGATATCTTCAGCGAAGCCCTACTCCTGACAGCGACCGAGGCCGCAGCCATTACTACTATTCCTCAGACAGAAACAACCACAGAGACTCATCGTATGACAGATACTCAGCTCGTGATGGCTACAGACCTTCAGGGCATGAAAGAGTATGATAGACAGGATTCGCACACTCGTTCTGGATCTTCTACAGTTGCAGTTCCAGCCATGTCAGAGATTATCGTCACTGCTAAACTAGAAGTGCCACTTAAAGGACTGGTGCCTCATGACTATGCAGGTGTGTTTGAACCATACTACACTAATCGCTCATCTACTGGGTTTGCATGGACTGTCACAAAAGTGCACCAAGGTTCAATTTATGTGAAAGTAGCTCATCTTTCCAGTGAGGAAGTCATGTTACATTGTGGCACTCAGGTACTTTTCATGCCATGGCTGATGACAGCAAGGATGGGTACACTCTAATGGAAAGCTCTGTCTGTAATGTCAATGTTCAGATGCCTATGATGTCCAATCCACATGTACAGCCTGATATTTCGACCCTGACCTCACAAGTGCACAACATAAGAAATTGGAAGAGACTTTAAACTTGTTCTCAGATGTGTTCAGTCAGCACTCACATGACTTTGGGCGGACAGAGCTGGTCACACACAAAATTTAAACTAGCTGTGACACTCCCATCTCACAAAGAGCCTATCGTACTTCTCCATCTATGAAAACAGAAATCCACCGTCAGGTGGCAGAGCTTAAAGCTCAGGATCTGATTGAAGACAGTACAAGCCCCTGGGCCAGCCCAGTGGTCATGGTGAAAAAGAAAGATGGCACATACAGTTCTTGTGTTGATTTCAGAAAACTGAACGCAGTCACCATCACTGATGCACATCCTCTTCCGAGGATCGATGATAGTTTGGATGCACTGTCTGGCTCTCAGTTTTTCTCCACCATGGACATGTCAAGTGGATACTGGCAAGTGGAAATGGATGCTGCCGACAGATCCAAAACAGCATTCACAACAGGGGACGGGCTCTACCAATTCAAAGTAATGCCCATGGGTTTAAAAAACCCACCACCAACTTTTCAGAGACTAATGGAGCGTGTTTTGAGAGGCCTTCATTGGACAACCTGTGTCATTTATCACGATGACGTAATTTGTATGGGACGAAACTTTGATGATCATCTTCAAAACTTGACAGACATTCTCACACGATTCAGACAAGCAGGTTTGAAGCTGAATCCAAAGAAATGTGACTTTTGCAAAGTTGCAGTCAAATATATGGGACACGTTGTTTCACGTGATGGACTTACTCTGGACCCGGTCAACAGCAACCGTGTAGGTGAGTGGCCTGTCCCAAAATCACCCACTGAGGTACGAGCATTTTTGGGATTGTGCTCATATTATAGACGTTTTATTCACAAGTATGCATTCATTGCTCATCCTCTTCACAGACTCACACAAAAACACGTGCCATTTGAATGGACTGCAGAGTGCTCAACTGCATTTCAGACATTGAAAGATGCACTCACCTCCCCTCCAATAATGGCATTTCCCAATTTTCATCAGCCATTCATTCTCAGTACAGATGCATCTAACTATGCAGTGGGCACAGTGCTCTCACAGGTTCAAAATGGGAAGGAACGGGTTATAGCATATGCAAGTCATGTTCTGACCCCCACAGAAAAGAAGTGGTCCACCTTTGACAAAGAACTCTGGGCCATTGTCTGGTCTGTCAGACACTTCAGACATTACTTGAGCTGTAATCCATTCACCATCGTCACTGATCACCGTCCACTCCTCAGTCTACGGAAACTGGATGTCACACATGACCCCACAGGACAACAAGGTCGTTGGGCTTTGGAGTTGGATCTGTATCACTGGACAATAATACACAAGGATGGAAAGACACACACTAACGTGGACGCTATGTCACGGATTCCCCTCTCACAACAAGACCCAGCGTTTTTGGAGGAAACAGATCATCCCTCCCAGGAAAAACACTCCTCTTCGGTTAAACTGAGTATTCCTCCTCCAGTTCCACAGTTGCACAATCCACCAGGGAAACCTGCTTCTGTTGCCTGCACAACAACTCGGGTTTGCTCTTCAGAAGCAGACACCGCTGTTGTTCAGATGACCAGCGCGGGCAGGGAACTGTTGCAACGCACACTTTCTAATCAAGGAAATGTCATTTTTGCTAAACAACTTTCTGACCCCATTCACTCGGAAGTATACAAATGGGTACAACAACGCAGATGACCGTACCTCAGACATGTAAAAGAGGAAGCTCTGGTGGCAATTTCAGAAACTTGTATTGTGTAATGACTTGCTCTTTCGACAAGCTCACATTGCACCTGGACAGCCAGTTGTGTATCAAGTGCTGATTCCCATCACGCTAAAAACAGAGATGATGCACATTCTCCATGTCACACCATGCTCTGGTCATTATAGCGCTGATCGCACATTCAAGAAAGCCCTAACTATGTGCTATTGGCCAAACATGAGGTCTGAGATTGAGAACTTTGGCAACTGGTGTCATACATGTGAAGCTTACAGAAAGCCGGTACCACAACACCGAGCTCCCTTGCAATCTATACAAGCAGAAAGACCCTTCCAGTTTGTGTGCACAGATATAACGGAGCTTCCACTCACTTCCCAGGGACATAAATATGTGCTAGTAGTGCAAGATCATTTTACAAAGTATGTTAATGCTTTTCCAATGTCAGATCAGAAAGCAACTACAGTAGCACAACTGCTTTGTGAGAGATACATTCCAGAACATGGAGTTCCAGAGGAACTGTTTTCGGATCAGGGATGACAATATGAATCAGAAATCATCCAAACAATGTGTCAGAGACTACAAATCCACAAGAAAAGAACCTCACCATACCACAACCGTGGAAATGGCATGGTAGAGAGATTTAACAGGACTTTAAAAGGGCAGTTGGTTCACTACCTATGTACTCTGTACCACTTGACCCGGGACAGGCTTCTGCCTGTCCCTCTGTTCCCATGCTACGGGGACCTTCAGGACGGGTCTCTCGAGTCCAGCCACACCAGCACAAACGGACTGATGCTGCTCCTACAGTCCCTGTTGAGGCACATTCCAGTGGCCCACCCACAACTCGGTCGGGGCGGGTTGTTCGGAGACCACAGCGGCTCTTGCTGTGAGAAACCACCTGATGCTCAAGTGACTGAAATGGACTGTTTATAGACATCTTTTGAAACACTGACCATGTATTTGTTGATTATTAAGGTTGTGCACTTACATTTACAGGTGTGGAGTTACAAAAACAAAAAAAGGACAAGCAAAACATGGAGACATTCGATAATGTAAATTCCTGAGTTTTGTTTAATGCCAAGATACGTATGTTGCATGTGTTTTGGGATTTCTTTGTTCAGGTACTTCATTAGTTGGAAGTTGAAGTGTTGGAAGATTGCTTGGTATATTACTACTGCCTGAAAGATGTGTTAGTTTATTTATGGCAGAAGAAGCACTATGTCCATTTCCGCTCATGGGTCTTATGATGTTTGACAATTTTCCTAACATTGATTGGCTGCTTAAATTCTCTTCTGTGATTAACTTCTACGATGAGATTTTGTTTTCTTTACCTTTTGAAATGGGGACATTTCATCTGAAGAGAGGGAAGAATGTAAGATGAGATTTTGTTTTCATGAAGATTTGTTTTGTAGGTTACCTTTCAGAGTCATGGAAATGTGCATAGTGACTGTATGGTAAATATATTTATATATATTATATTCCGTTTCTTTACATTTATAGAGAACTACATAACAGGGTGTTCTTTACCTGTAAGTATAGTAATGGTTAAGGTGGGCGGAATGATATTTTTGTAATGAGGTGTTGTACCACGGTTGTTGTGGGGAGACATTAAAAAAAGTGGAGGAATGGACATTGTTCACCCGAAGCAGTTGTCCCCGTGCTCTTTCTTTACCCATGTCCCAAACGTAGTGTTCATTCAACCACTACATAGGTATAACGTTAGATAACGCGAAAAGATAATATGCGTTACGCTAACATGGTGGCTGACACAAAGAATGACAGGAGAACAAGACGATGTCAGAGGCCAACTCTTCACACAACAGCTGAGACTGCAGACAGGCAAAGCTACGTGAAGGCTAATAATGAGACCACTCGAGGTTAAGAGCAGAAGTGTGGTGCATCAAGTGTTGAAAGGGTCTTGTTATGCAATGCAGAGGTCTTGGAGGAGTAGATGTCACCTCTAACTATGTCTGAGACAAATTATCACTTTGTAAACAGCTTTACACTTCACATGGTGCAGAAATAGCTGGTTTGACCCTTGTCTTGCCTGTAGCCACTTGTGAGTTCAAATTATTTCCTCACTTTCCAAAAAAATCTAAATATTTGGTTTTCAGTCGGAAGATATTCCTTCAGATATGTTTGTCAGTGGTCATCCAGACGTTGATCTTATACACAAAGTCCCGCTTTTGCCGGACATTAAATTAAATTCAAAGATTAGCCTATTGCATGTGTTCTGGGGGCACATGATGTTAGCTTACATTGTCAAAAGAGGGCAATAGATTGAGTTTAGATGAGAATCTTGGTTCAAGAAAAAAACCCAAATTAAGAGCAGTAATAACTCAAGAGAGCAGATTTTAGAGTTGTTGACCGGGATCAGGATTTGTTTCATCTTGACCTAAGATATTTGTAATCACGTGATAAGAAAATCTGGAAACACCATTTTTTCTGAATTTAAGAGCAAACACACACAATCACAATGGTAAAGTCACTGCTGAGAGGGACACATGAGATTAGTAGAAGGAATCCCAAAACAAATTTCACAGGGCTATCTTTGACCTCAAGGATAAATAGAAATAACAATGCCAGGCCGACAAGGAGTATGGAGTTACAGTATGAAGTAGCACTTAGCGCCAATAGTATAGTGTGGTGACCCGGCCGTGCTGAACAACAGCTGCAACTATGGTGATGTTCACACTCAACTTTCATTGTTATATCCTCTCAGCGGCACAGGCAAAAGAAACAAAAAACACATTAAAGTAGTGAAAAAGAGACGACCCATTTAATAAAGCACAGTCTTCAAAATATGAAAGTCAGATGTTCTCAAAGTGCCATTTCATTCATTTAGAGGCTCCATATTTTTTATTTTTTTTACAAATAATCGGTTCACAGTTAAGAGTACAATCCGTGGTTCATGTTGTGGCAGTGCAGTCAAGTTGCAGGAGGAAACAGGGTGGGAACAGAAGGAAGACGTTTTCAGTAGCTGATCACCCAACACCTCCTTTCCTTTTGCCAGACAGTTTTATAATGGGCAGAACTGCCCACCACTAAAGTTTCTCCTAAGAGGAACCTGATGTCCCTGAGTAGGATGTATCTATTGAAGTTGCAGTGTTGTTTTATAATAGCAGTTTCATATTTGGTATGCTCAGGGCTGTGTGAATGTGAGATAGAGCCAGAAAGTGTGAGGGTGTGAGTCTGATATAATGTATCACTGTGCTTTTGCAATCTGCCTCAGTGTGCCAAAGGCATTTGTAGTGGCTTTATGAATGTCACGTGGTTACCTCTGAGCTCAAGGACAAAAGGAAGAAAACAACGTGCCATAAACACCTCTCAGTCACATTGGTTTGTTTTCAAGACACTGAGCTGGAATCCTTTTGACTGACTTTTATTGGGACTCTTGAGTCTGTAAGTTGAGGAATCATAGATGCAGAACAGTGACTGTAGTTATATAATATATTTTAATGTTGTTATAGGAGTTAGCAGTTAAAATTCAAATATGATGACATGGGAATTAGGTCTGAAGGGATGCAATGTCCTTAAGATAATAATTATAGGTAGATATCTTTTTTTCTTGTACTTCAAATATACAGTTGTACTGTATATCGTTTGGCAATATCTTGAGGAGAAAATTGTATGGACAATGAACAATAAACGTTTGGGGACACAATCCAAAATGAAGTTTGGGGACTTGTGAGAGACAGATTTATATGTGGTGTACAGACATGAGAGTGGTATTAATCTTCTCCTCTAACTCACAGCAAGAAAGTAAATAACTGAAATGTTCCCCAAAATGTCTTTAAGGAATAGTTAACAACTCTTTGACACCCTTTAAACACATGTTTTTTGTCCAAAAAAAATTTAATTATTATTACTAACTCAATCCGAGATACAGTACTAACCCTTTAAGGGCTACTGGGGACATTATACAACTGTTTTCACAGGCTTTGACTCTTTGTACTCTTTGTTAATTAATTATGAAAATAATTTTGATCTTTAATGTAACATGGCTTTTTAAACTCTGCAAAGATGATTAACCTACAAAACAACACAACTATGACCCAGAATATTACTGTTAACCACCTACCATAGGTGTCTAAATACCAACTTGCAAAACCAACTGCTGCATTTAGGAAGGCTCAAGTGCTGACTGCAGGACACAAGACAGCTGGGAATGAGTTCAGTGTTGCCCTTGATGTGCTAAGGAATGGTACAGTGGCGCAGACAACCAACTGTCAAGACCTACAAGGTCATGGGGAAACCTGAAGTGTGAATTTGTTAAAGTCAAAAGGGCTCATGTGCTTCTTGAGGAGGTCTTCAGGATGTCCACTCAAACACATAATTTAAGGATCTCCTTTGTTAATGGGACAGTTATTAAAATCACTGGCCTGTTGTGATTAGTGTTCTGTACGACCCAAATGTAGTTACTGACAGTACGGTCAACAAGCAGGCAGCTGTCATACCCGATCTTTTATTATATTGGAGATGGAGGAGGGTCAGCTGAGGTCCACTGGGAGGCAAACAAGGATCAGGAGAAGGAATCCAAGTCAAAAATTCACAGGTTTATCTTTGTCCTCCAGAATAATAGAAGACAGACAGTACTGTAGTCTTTAGACACTCAGCTAGTCCTTATTGTAGTAGTGACAGACCAACAGGTGCAGCTGTCTTTAGTTAAAAAAATTATATAAGAAACTGTTTAAAATGTCTCCTGACGCTCATGTAATTATTATTACCACAAAAAAACATAACTTTCCTTTGAGGAACACACAAGAATAGATCCAAAAACATATTTCTGGCAATGAAATGTACTGGAAAGTGGATTAATGTAATGAAAACAATATCAGATATCTTCATTTATCAGCTAATATATTTCTATACTTTTTATAATTTACTGGCTTTTCAGTCACTTGAAGGGTAAAGCAAAAATAGATGCTGATGAAGGACCAGCTCATAAGCTTAATTTCACTGGCCAATGGTTACATGAGAGTTATTGTTGTCCACTCCTTTATCTCCAAATATAGATCATCCTTTTTTTGATTAGCATTCTTTGTTTTCCTGCTCTTCCCTTATAGGGTGGATGGGTGTCGAAGCGCTGCCTCCTGGATATATATATAAAGAGGGGTTCAGAAAGAGGACGGGAACACAGCACCTGCAGGTAAGTAAACGTTCATTTTGCACATGATTCAACTATCACATGGCATATTGAAAATACAATGTTACTTATTTGTTATTTCTTTGTAGATACCTACCACACCAGATCTATCAAGGGGAGAGGAAGAGTAAACAGGTAAATAGCTCCATGCTGTTTGTTTTTGAAAGTAAATTAATACATGAAAATTAATAGACGGTACAAGTTTCTATGTATACAAATGCATTAAATCGTACAAATGACCTTAGAAGTTATAAAAGGCCATTCCAGGGACCATGTTATCAAAATGCTTTTAAACCATGTTCTTGGTTCACAGCTTTCAAGATGTCTGGTGATGCCCTCATGGCGGAGTTTGGGCCCGCGGCTACATTCCTGAGAAAGTCAGATAAAGAGCGTCTGGAGGCCCAGACTCGACAATTTGACATAAAGAGGCAGTGTTTTGTGCCAGACCCTGAGCTTGAGTATGTTAAAGCCACAGTCACCACCAGAGACGGCGACAAAGTCACCGTTGAAACTGAGTTTGGAAAAGTAAGTATGGCAGATATTTACAATGACGAATGGAAGTGGGAAAGTGGATGTGACACAGCAGTCAAACAAGATGATTAACTTATACCTTTGATGATTTTAACAACAATCTAAATTAAGATATTCCCTGTGGTAAATCATTTCAGACTGTAATCCATAAGGAGGCTGATATCCACCCTCAGAACCCGCCAAAGTTTGATAAAATTGAAGACATGGCAATGTTCACCTTCCTCCACGAGCCTGCTGTGCTGTTTAACCTCAAAGAGCGTTACGCAGCATGGATGATCTACGTGAGTAATGACACAAATCTACTGATCTTTCCAGTGTATGAAATCTTTAGTTCAATAAAAAAATGACTTGTTTTATGTTTCTTTGTCCACAGACTTACTCAGGGCTGTTCTGTGTGACTGTTAACCCCTACAAGTGGCTGCCAGTGTACGATCAGTCGGTGGTCAATGCCTATAGAGGAAAGAAGAGGAGTGAAGCTCCTCCTCACATCTACTCCATTTCTGACAACGCCTACCAGAACATGCTGGCAGGTATGTTCAGCTCTTTGTTCACATCATCTCTAACACAGCACTTTGTAATCTCTGCCCCCTGAGGCATGTTTGTGATATTGGGCTTTATAAATAAAATTGTTTGACCTGACTTGACTTGACCATCGAGACATAAAGAAAAATGTCCTAACTTAAATCTTGCAGACAGAGAAAACCAGTCCATCCTCATCACGTAAGTAATTCATAAAAGTCACATCTGATTCCAATTTGAAGAGCAGAGTTTATGTTTCGTCTTCATGACATGTTCAGCTCACATGTTTGTTTTCTTTCTCAGCGGAGAATCTGGTGCAGGCAAGACTGTGAACACCAAGAGAGTCATCCAGTACTTTGCCAGCATCGCGGCTGTTTCTGGCAAGAAGGATGCTGCTCAGGAGAAAAAGGTTGGTTTAAAACAGTGTCATTTTGAGTATACTATTATGTACATAATAAATTAGGTTTTGACCTTTGTGGCCTAACTTTTGGCATCCATTAAATCCACAGGGCACTCTGGAGGATCAAATCATCCAGGCCAACCCTGCCCTGGAGGCCTTTGGAAACGCCAAGACCATCAGAAATGACAACTCCTCCAGATTTGTAAGTTTGGTCACTTCAAAGAGTACATGTGCAGATAGGACTGTGTTATGTTGAGAACTTCTAAACAGCAGTTTCTCATTACAGGGTAAATTCATTCGAATCCATTTTGGAGTCAGTGGGAAACTGTCTTCAGCTGATATTGAAACTTGTATGTACACAGTACCTAAATAATTTCAAGTTAGGAAAAAGGTTCTCATAGGTTAGAAATATGCCTTAATACTAATATGTTATATGTTGTCAGATCTGCTGGAGAAATCCCGTGTCACCTATCAGCTTAAGGCTGAAAGAGACTACCACATCTTCTACCAGATTCTGTCCCAGAAGAAACCAGAACTGCTGGGTGAGGGCTAGATGAAACATAGGACATATTTGACGCTAAATAAATGTCACATAGACACAGACTGAAAAGTTTTTTTCTTTGACAGAAATGCTCCTAATCACCAACAACCCCTATGACTACGCCTTCATCTCCCAAGGAGAGACAACCGTAGGCTCCATCGATGATGCAGATGAACTGATGGCTACTGATGTAAGTGAAACAGAATGCTTGATTAAAAAACTCCACACATGCAGTTTCACAACTAACTCAAAAGTAATTTCATCGTTTAAGGAGGCTTTTGATGTCCTGGGATTCACCCAAGAGGAGAAGAACGGAATTTACAAGCTGACTGGTGCCATCATGCATTATGGAAACATGAAGTTCAAACAGAAACAGAGGGAAGAGCAAGCAGAGCCTGATGGCACAGAGGGTAAAATATCATCAGGACAATAAAGAACAGTTTCCTTCTTTTCTCTTAAAACAAGGGTATAACTGCCACTAATTTGTGCCTTTTGGACACAAAAAAATGAAGTAAATGTTTCTCTTTCACAAAATCCATTTACAGATCTCGACAAAACTGCATATCTAATGGGCTTGAACTCTGCTGACGTCATCAAGGGCCTGTGTCACCCAAGAGTAAAAGTAGGCAATGAGTGGGTCACCAAAGGTCAGAGTGTGCAACAAGTAAGTTGAATTTGCAGACACTGCACTGAAATCCATTCGGGGTTTGAAGAATATAATGAATTTCCGTTTTAATGTAATTGATTTCATGCAATTATCTAGGTAAACTACTCTATTGGCGCACTGGCCAAGTCCGTGTACGAGAAAATGTTCTTGTGGATGGTGGTGAGAATCAACCAGTCTCTGGATACCAAGCAACCTCGCCAGCACTTCATCGGTGTGCTGGACATTGCTGGATTTGAGATCTTTGAAGTGAGTATAAATAGTTTTATGGACGTGAATATAAAATATACTTTCTCTAACTTTTCTCTTTGAATGTTCTTCCTAGTCCAACACCTTTGAGCAATTGTGCATCAACTATACTAATGAGAAGCTGCAGCAGTTCTTCAACCACCACATGTTTGTGCTAGAACAAGAAGAGTACAAGAAAGAAGGCATCGTGTGGGTGTTCATTGACTTTGGCATGGATTTGGCAGCCTGCATTGAACTCATTGAAAAGGTTGGTGCAGAGTTAAATTTGATTTTAGAATTCATGTAACAAATGTAAGCTATTTTTTGTGACAGGTTTACGTTCAATTAACTCTAATAAAATGATTCCTTCAGCCTATGGGCATCATGTCCATCCTTGAAGAGGAGTGCATGTTCCCTAAAGCCAGCGATGCAACATTTAAAGCCAAACTGTATGACAACCATCTGGGTAAAAGCCCCAACTTCCAGAAGCCCAGGGCTATTAAAGGCAAACCAGAGGCTCATTTCTCCCTGGCTCACTATGCTGGTATTGTTGATTACAACATCAGTAACTGGCTCGTGAAGAACAAGGACCCACTGAATGAGACTGTGGTGGGACTGTATCAGAAGTCTACCTTGAAGTTACTGTCTGTCCTGTTTGCTGGGTATGCTGGTGCAGATTCAGGTAAGGGATATTTGACTACACTGATTATTATTGTCCTTCAATTGTCCAGGATATCAACAAAGCAAAAATATGACAATTAAACTTATTTCCACACATCCCAAGATGCAAGCAAGAGCGGAAAGGGAGGAAAGAAGAAAGGTTCTTCCTTCCAAACTGTGTCTGCATTGCACAGGGTATGCCCAAATATGCTTATAGTTTGGTGTATGTCCTACATTTGATATATGGAACCTGTTAATATTTACTGTCTTCATTTACAGGAAAACCTGAACAAACTGATGACCAACCTCAGGTCAACTCACCCCCACTTTGTACGCTGCATCATCCCCAATGAGACCAAGACTCCCGGGGCAATGGAGAATCCTCTGGTCATGCATCAGCTGCGCTGTAACGGTGTGCTGGAAGGCATCAGGATCTGCAGGAAGGGATTCCCCAACAGGGTCCAGTATGGAGACTTCAAACAAAGGCAAGAAAAGCAATGTTTATTTGTTGCTCTTTATCAAATCTTGTGATGCACTTAGACACAACATCAATGATATAACCTGGGGATGCAGGGCATTTTGGGTCTTTCACCATCAAACACCCTGTGAGTGGTCTACGGGTCACCTCTCTTGATGCATAGCTATGTTGATGCCTTTTCTGTCGCATCACTGATGTTCCTGAAGGGTCTGTTCCTGTGCAGTCCTGTGCTGGAGCCAAGGATGGTGTGCGCAATGTGTGGCCATCAAGGTTGGCTTTAGAATTTATTTGCACATTCATTCAATAATTGTAATGATGTTATGGTTGTATCATTTTAGATATCGCATCCTGAACCCTAATGCTATCCCTGAGGGACAGTTCATTGACAACAAGAAAGCAGCAGAAAAACTTTTGGGCTCTTTGGATATTGACCATGAGCAGTATAAACTGGGACACACAAAGGTTGGTTTTGTCTCTACAATAATTACAAAGAGCAGGGTTTAATGTTGGAGTAAATAATTGTTACAACAAAAAAACTTTCTGTCTCAGGTGTTCTTCAAAGCTGGTCTGCTGGGTGTTCTTGAGGAGATGAGAGATGACCGCCTCGCTCTCATCATCACTGGAATTCAAGCGAGATCCAGAGGACTACTTGCCAGGATTGAGTTTCAGAAAATTGTTGAGCGCAGGTTGGTGTATTAGTTTTGGCATATAACATTTACTGTAAGAAAGTACAGACACATTGATTCAAGTTTACTGACTTTATCTATAGGGATTCCTTACTGGTGATCCAGTGGAACGTGCGTGCCTTCATGGGTGTTAAGAATTGGCCCTGGATGAAGATGTACTTCAAGATTAAACCTCTGCTGAAATCAGCTGAGACTGAGAAGGAGATGGCAAACATGAAGGAGGAGTTTACGAAGCTCAAAGAGGCTTATGCTAAATCTGAGGCTCGCCGGAAAGAGCTGGAGGAAAAAACGGTAACCCTTCTCCAAGAGAAGAACGACCTGCAGCTCCAAGTCCAATCTGTAAGTTCAGTCATTTAGTTTACATAAAACGCGCAGCGATATACTTGCAGGAATGTGGAGTAACAAAATTTGTTAAATCTACTGTCTGCAGGAACAAGACAATCTTACAGATGCTGAGGAGCGCTGTGAGGGTCTGATCAAGAGTAAGATCCAGCTTGAGGCCAAAGCCAAAGAGCTGACAGAGAGGCTGGAAGATGAAGAGGAGATGAATGCAGAGCTGACTGCCAAAAAGAGGAAGCTGGAGGATGAGTGTTCAGAACTCAAGAAAGACATCGATGATCTGGAGTTGACTCTGGCTAAAGTGGAAAAGGAAAAGCATGCCACAGAGAACAAGGTAATGAAAGCAGCTATTATCCATATTTTTATAATAACAATTGATCAGATGCCTATGTGTAATGTGAAAGAGGTTGTTCATAGTGTCAAACCCACAGAGAATTATCACCTAGCTGTTCAGTTCTCCTCATCTCAGGACAGTGAATATTGGATTTTCATTTGACAGGTGGCCAGAGACAGGGTTCTAAATGAAAGTTAATGTTGCAAATTCACCATTTTAACTTAAATATCAATTTTGTGTTCACAGACGCCCACAAGTGGTCAAAATAACAAGTTATTGCAGGTTTAAAGAGCTATTACATGTTTTAATGAAGAATCGTTCTATATTCCTGACTTAACACCAACTGTGATCTGTTTTCTAAGGTTAAAAACCTGACAGAAGAGATGGCAGCTTTGGATGAAATCATTGCTAAGCTGACAAAAGAGAAGAAAGCTCTTCAGGAAGCTCATCAGCAAACACTGGACGACCTGCAGAGTGAGGAGGACAAAGTCAACACTCTGACCAAGGCCAAAGCCAAGCTGGAGCAGCAAGTCGATGATGTGAGTACAATGGTATTTGCGACTAAATCTAAGTTGTGGAGACACAACCTATGGGGTAAATGTTTGGATTGTTTGGTCTGTTAGCTTGAAGGATCATTGGAGCAAGAGAAGAAAGTGAGGATGGATCTTGAAAGAGCCAAGAGAAAATTGGAGGGGGACCTAAAATTATCCCAAGAAAGTGTGATGGATCTGGAGAATGACAAGCAGCAGATGGAAGAAAAACTCAAAAAGTAAAAACTAATCTTTTACAATCACAAATATGATGCCCTTTATGCTACAACAGCTGATTACTAACGTGAAACATTTTGTCATTAAATGTAGGAAAGACTTTGAAATCAGTCAGCAGCTAAGTAAGATTGAAGATGAACAGGCCATGGGCGCTCAACTCCAGAAGAAACTGAAGGAGTTACAGGTAATTGCACAAACAGTTTTATCTGTTGCGTTATTGTCTTTTCATTATACGAATTCCTACTCAAAATTTATAATCATCTGACGAATTTCATCAAGGCTCGCATTGAAGAGCTGGAGGAAGAGCTGGAGGCAGAGCGAGCTGCCAGAGCCAAGGTGGAGAAACAGAGGGCTGACTTGTCCAGAGAGCTGGAGGAGATCAGTGAGAGGCTGGAGGAGGCCGGAGGAGCCACTGCTGCCCAGATCGAGATGAACAAGAAGAGAGAGGCCGAGTTTCAGAAGATGCGCAGAGACCTTGAAGAGGCCACTCTGCAGCATGAAGCCACTGCTTCTACACTGAGAAAGAAGAACGCAGACAGTGTGGCTGACCTGGGAGAGCAGATTGACAACCTGCAAAGAGTCAAACAGAAGCTGGAGAAGGAGAAGAGCGAGCTCAGACTGGAGCTGGATGATGTGGTGTCCAACATGGAGCAGATCATCAAAGTTAAAGTAAAAAACAAACAAATCAATCTTCATTTACCTCATCTATTAATTAAATTAAATTACATTTTATTTATATAGCGCCAATTCATAACAGAACTTATCTCATTGCACGTTTTCTATAGAGCAGGTCTAGACCGTACTCTTTATAATATTATTTACAGAGAGCCAACGGTTCCCACCATGAGCAAGCACTTGGCAACAGTGGCAAGGAAAAACTTCCTTTTAAGAGGCAGAAACCTCGAGCAGAACCAGACTCAGGGTGGACGGCCATCTGCCGCTGCCGTTTGGGTTGAAAGAGAGAGAGAGAGAGAGAAAGAGAGAGAGAAAGAGAGAGAGCAGGAGGTAAGAGAGCATACAGTAGAACAATGTAAATTCCACATAGAATTTTAAAATAATACTAATGTAATGGTATTTGTAATTTTAATATTAATAAAATAATAATAGTAATAAGACTAATAATAATAATTGTAGTAGGGGTTGTCAAGCAGGAACAGAAGGTGCCTTGCAATCATAGATCCAGACTCTGCAGCTCCGGAGGCATACCACTGAAATACCTGCTGAAAGCTACGTAAACTTTAAGGAATAGCTTGACATTTTGTGAAGTATGCTGTATTCTCTTTCTTGCCAAGAGTTAGATAAAAAGATTGCTACTGTGCAGTAAATATGAAGCTCCTCCCAGCAGCTGGTTAGCTTAGTTTAGAACAAAGACTGGTGTAGGTATGCAGCTTTTGTTACCTTAGCCAGGCTAGGTGTTTCCCTCTGTTTCCAGTTTCTGTGCTAAGCAAAGCTAACAGGTTGCTCACATGACCTTCATATTTCCGATACAGACTTGAGAGAAGGAACAGGCTGACCTTTTGGAAAATATATGTTTATCCGCTTTCTTGCAGAGAGTTAGATGAGAAGATCGATACCACTTAGCGTTGTGTGGAGCTCAAGCCGGCAACCTCATGGAGATGACAAGAATACAGGAAGTCACTGCCCTGCTGTTTGTGTACACAGATTTAACAAACAAGATACATTGTGTTAATTAGTGAGCGTTAGAGGTGCTGGTAGACGGTTTTTAACTTTGACCAGTTAGTATTTCCAACTGTTTCCAGCTAGTTTTTTGTTTTCCTGCTTCCAGTCTTCATGCTAAGCTAGGCTAATCACCTGCGAGCTCTAACTCCATAGTAAACACACAGACATGAAAGTGGTATTGATCTTCTCATTTAACTCGCAAATAATTTTACAAAATATAATGCTTGATACATTCTATGACTTACCTATTAATATAAAAATAATTGAACTCAGGCCCACCTGGAGAAAATGTGCCGCACTTTGGAGGATCAAATGAGTGAATACAAGACGAAATCGGAGGAAGGCCAACGTACCATCAATGACTTCGCAATGCAAAAAGCAAAGCTTCAAACAGAAAATGGTAATCAGTTTAACATAATGCTCACATTTAGAGGTCCAGTGTGTAACATTAGGAGGATCTAATGGCAGAAATATAATCTAATATTTATAAGTATGTTTTCATTATAATCACCTGAAAATAAGAATCGTTTCCATTACCTTAGAATAAGCCGTTTTTTTTATCTACATAGGGAGCGGTCCCCTTCCATGGAGGTCGTCATGTTTCACCGCCATGTTTCTACAGTAGCCCAGAACAGACAAACCAAACACTGGCTCTAGATAGGGCCGTTTTCGGGAGTATTGTGGCCACTGTAGTTTCTCCTACACGCTTGAAAGGGGAGGGTGATGCGAGCGGTATTTAAATGGTTGCTAACTGCAATTTCAACGCTGGATGCCACTTAATCCTACACACTGGGCCAAAAGAGTTTTTTACAGATACATGCCTTTTAGCAACACACCCCAGAAGATTATTCCATGCAGTCCCAAGTGTTACAACAGCATTATGTTTAGAACAGAAAGATAGGGGCATATTTGTTTAGCACTCCTAATATTATAGGCTGCAAATTGAAATATAACTAAACACCAACTGCTGCTTGATATGGGGGCTTACAAACATTTATTTTTCAGGTGAGTTTGCCAGGCAGCTGGAGGAGAAGGACTCCTTGGTCTCCCAGCTGACCAGAGGCAAGCAGTCTTACACTCAGCAGATTGAAGATCTCAAGAGACAACTAGAGGAAGAAGTCAAGGTATTTCTTTTAACAACTACTGCTTTTAAAATACAGAGGCTGATGGCTATTGGCAAAATGACTTGACCTAATTTTTCTTTATCAAAGGCCAAGAATGCACTTGCCCATGCAGTGCAGTCTTCTCGCCATGACTGTGACTTGTTGAGGGAGCAGTATGAGGAGGAGCAGGAGGCCAAAGCTGAGCTCCAACGCAGCATGTCCAAGGCAAACTCTGAGGTGGCTCAGTGGAGAACCAAGTACGAAACTGATGCCATCCAGAGAACGGAGGAGCTGGAAGACGCAAAGTAAGAATTCAGTAAATTATTGAACAATAGAGGATTGCCCTCTCTCTAAACCTTCAAGCATGTAGGCAAGTTATATCACCACTGAAAACAAGACCCATCTTGAGGCAGTACATTTTACCATGATATTCCCATTTTATCTGCGAGGTAATGATTTCATACTTACTCATACATAAATACATGCTTATTTTTGCTATTAGGAAAAAGCTAGCTCAACGCTTACAGGATGCAGAAGAAGCTGTTGAAGCTTCCAACGCTAAATGTTCCTCCCTGGAGAAAACCAAACACAGGCTTCAGGGTGAGATTGAAGATCTCATGGTGGATGTGGAGAGATCGAATGCTGCTGCTGCAGCTCTGGACAAGAGACAAAGAAACTTTGACAAGGTAATGACATATGAAATGACAGGGACTCATTCCAGATAAGCATACTTCAATACGGAATAAAGTTCTTTATGTATAAATTGAGATTGACTTCTGAATGTTTCTAAAGTGTGTAACATAATTTAATATACAATTTAATTAGGTCCTTGCTGAGTGGAAGCAGAAATATGAAGAGTCCCAGACTGAGCTGGAAAGTTCCCTGAAAGAGGCTCGTTCTTTCAGCACTGAGCTCTTCAAACTGAAAAACTCTTATGAAGAATCTCTGGATCATCTGGAGACCATGAAACGAGAAAACAAGAATCTCCAAGGTAGGGAGATAAAATTAAACCAAGAATTGCCTTTAAACATACACTGAATACAGTGGGCAGGTTGGGACAATAGTAAAATAAATTAATATTCACAAAATAGAGGAAATTTCTGACCTGACTGAGCAACTTGGTGAGGGAGGAAAGAGCATCCATGAGCTGGAGAAGATCCGTAAACAGCTGGAGCAGGAGAAGGCTGAGATACAAGCTGCTCTGGAGGAAGCCGAGGTGAACAAATGTTAAATGTCGTCTATTGTCGTCTGTTTTTCATTGCTCAATTCACTGAAATTACCGTTCTGATGCTTTGAAAGATATACAGTGATTTGCTGTTTTTAAACAGAGTACCCTCGAGCACGAGGAGAGTAAGATCCTCCGAGCTCAGCTTGAGTTCAACCAGGTGAAGGCTGACATCGAGCGGAAGCTGGTTGAGAAGGATGAAGAGATGGAGCAAGCCAAGCGTAACCATCAGAGAGTGGTGGACACACTGCAGAGCTCCCTGGAGGCCGAGACTCGCAGCAGAAACGAGGCTCTCAGGGTGAAAAAGAAGATGGAGGGAGATCTCAATGAGATGGAGATCCAGCTGAGCCAGGCCAACAGGCAGGCAGCAGAGGCTCAAAAGCAGCTCAAGGGAGTCCATGCTCATCTGAAGGTAAGTCCGTACGTCCTACCAATGATGGGATTATGTTTGTGGATTGTTTCCTTTCTTCTTTTAATTATTGAAATAAAGGATTTAAACATTTCCAATAAATCTTTCTGAACAGGACATGCAGCTGCAGCTGGATGATGCTCTTCGTGCCAATGATGATCTGAAGGAGAACATTGCCATTGTGGAGAGACGTAACAACCTGCTGCAGGCTGAACTTGACGAGCTGAGGTCAGTGGTGGAGCAGACTGAGAGAGCTCGTAAACTGGCCGAGCAGGAATTGCTGGATGTCAGTGAGAGAGTTCAGCTGCTGCACACCCAGGTATGTCCGAATCTGTAATCACTATAGAATAACAATATGGCAACGTGTCTGTCCACGTTATTCCACAAGTGTTCACTGTGTAACAATTCTGTGCAGAACACCAGCCTGCTGAACCAGAAGAAGAAGCTGGAGGGAGACACAGCCCAGCTTCAGAGTGAGGTGGAGGAGGCAGTGCAGGAGTGCAGAAATGCTGAGGAGAAGGCGAAGAAGGCCATTACTGATGCTGCCATGATGGCAGAGGAGCTGAAGAAGGAGCAGGACACCAGCGCTCACCTGGAGCGTATGAAGAAAAACATGGAACAAACCATCAAAGACCTGCAGCACCGTCTGGATGAAGCTGAGCAAATAGCCATGAAAGGTGGCAAGAAGCAGATCCAGAAGCTGGAGGCCAGGGTGAGTGTTTCTAACTGCCACTGCGTTGTCTTTCAGTACTAGTGTACAATAAAGGATTATCTGGCTTCAACAAAAGCTGCATCCATAACTGTTCTTTTCAAGGTGAAAGAGTTGGAAAATGAGGTGGATATGGAGCAAAGGAGAAGCAGTGAATCAGTAAAAGGCATCCGCAAGTACGAGAGGCGCATCAAAGAGCACACCTATCAGGTATACACTAGACACAATGACTCAAACATTCACCAAAAGATAAAAAGTTATGCTTTAGCTGTGGTGTACTAATTTAACAGATGGAGGAGGACAGAAAGAATCTGAGCCGCCTGCAGGACCTGGTGGATAAGCTGCAACTGAAAGTTAAATCCTACAAGCGAGTTGCAGAGGAGGCTGTAAGCAAAAATACTTCACCTTCATTTGCTAAAATAAAGTCAATGTGCCTTTTCATGAGTCAGCTATTGTGTATTATTAACATACGTTCATTTTCCATACTCTAATCTTGTTTTCTTTTTCAGGAGGAAAACTCAAATTCGAATCTGGGCAAGTTGCGCAAGTTACAGCATGAGCTTGAGGAAGCAGAGGAAAGGGCCGACATCGCAGAGTCTCAGGTCAACAAGCTGAGAGCAAAGAGCCGTGACACTGGTGCTAAGGTCAGTAACCATTTAGAATAATGCAACTTTAATTTAGTAACTATGTCTTGAAATCTTGGAATCATGTAATCATTACAGTAAGTAACTTTAATGATTTTGGCAAGAACAAAAAAGTCTGATTATCTAACATTTTTTCTTTCTTTGCATAGAAAGCACACATTGAAGAGTGAAACCTTTAACAGGATCTTCAAGGATATAGTATAATTGTAGTATTTTAGTTTCTTTATTCTCCATGCAACATGAGTAGAATACAGAATAAATGCGTTTTGAATGCACCACTTTGTTCACGTTTCCTGTATTTTATACCTTCAAACCTGGAGGAAAAAGATTTAATGATATGACTAAGTGAATCACTACACTACAAAGAACTGGACTCTGATTTAGTAGCTGTAATTAAAACTCATGCAGCACCTCCCAACAGCGGTATCCAAACCACAAAATCAAAACAAAGTTGCTTTTCATGCTTCGACATGAGAAGAGCGGAAGAGTTCAAACCTTTGCTCCTTGTTTTTGCAGGACAATATCCTGCAATATTCAGCTTGAGCAGCTGACTGCACAGCTGAGAATGAGCACCAACAAAGCAAGCTTAAGCTCAAAACAGCTGCAAGTGGTTGAGGCCACTGATGAGACTTATTAAGTGTTAGAACAGATGAAATATTTGAGTAAGAAAAAGTCCAACTGACTAGAAAGATATGTTTATGATGGGTGTTATCATCTCATCTAATCATGGCTGGAAAAAAGTGGCTCATAGTATTTCACTCTATAATCAGGCTACTGTCACAATGGCAGGTCACATGACCCAAACATAGCGTGGGATTGGCCTTTAAGTCTTCCCAGGTGATGAGTTTTTCAGTTAATAGTGTCTTTCATACTGCACACATAGTGTTAAATGTGATATGCCCCTACGTGATTATTCTACCTAAAAAAAAGTCAATATGTAAACCAGGTGGCAGTGTTGAGTCAAACACATGTAAACAGTTGAGGTAAACTACACTCAGCAACCACTAGATGGTCAAAGAGCTCCACTCACAATCTTTTATTTCTCAATAATAATTGAAAAAGGACAGAAAATAGAAAGAAGGAATATCAATAAAATCCTGTTTCAATTTCCAATGCTAAATATTTGTTTTGGGATTCATAGTAACTATAATATACTTATATATCAAGCAGTATTGGCCTTTGTTAAAGAAACACAGATGAAATAATCATAAATTCTTGACTGCATCAATTATTAAATCATGAAGTCATATAAGAAGCAGTACATCTGTCCAGTGTTAATGTGCACCAACAGGTTAAAAAAATAATTATGAAGAACAAAATCACTTTGGTGAATATAGTCAAATTGAATTATTACATGTAATATAATTTACCATCTAACAAATTCAATATTTGAACAATTTGGTTCAGGGATGTCACCAAGTATTACAGTGGAATAAGGCTGGTGTGCAGTTATCTGTAACATACTAATTCATGTTGAAAATATATTACTACTCTATGTTTAACTAAATTGGATAATCAAGAAACCTCCCCCAAAAAAACAACTGACAAACAAAGAAGTGAGCAGTTTTTTCTTTTTTCTTAAAAACAAAACCTTACTAAATACTGTAATTGCATAGGAATATGTATAATTATGCTTTAAATCAGTATTCAAAGCAGAGACTCTTGTTTGGTAACCTCTTTTGTTTGACTTTGAACAACTGCACCTGCTCTGCACAGCCCGAGCATGCATGCACACAAAACGATCACCTCCCCTGGCTGTTTAATGACACCATGCCCAGTGCTGCAACTCCTCATGAAAAAAACCCTGTTTATTGTTAGGTGAAAGCTGATACTGCTGTCATGTGCATTTTGTAGCTTTCATACTGCAGAGCCTGCAGCTTAACCGCTTTATTTAATGAAATGAACAGAGTGAATGACCTTCAAATCTTACTTTTTCTAATTAAAGCAGCCTGTTTTAAAACATTTGAAAAAATAGTTTCTATCTTATTAGTATTAAATTAATTGAATCAAAATACTAATTAGTGCTTGCAAGTGTGCATCAATTATATTTGGGTTATGGACTTGTTATACCTTAAATTAAAAATTGAAGTGAAGTAGATTTTACACAAGTAAAACATTTGTGGGCTTTACACACATTCAATATACAAGCCAAGTACATCTGACGCTCCGTTCCTAAATATCAAATGAATAGCCTGTTGCAGCCCTTAAATATTATCTTTTAGTCTTTATCACTGTACAAAGTAATATATAAGCTCTGTCTGTAGACTCAGCTTAGTGCCATTAATAAGTCTTTACTCAGAGAACTCAGAGCGCTGCCCTTTTCGTATGATGACATACGATGGAAAAACAGACTCAAAATCATTGCTCTGAAGACAATGACACATAAGGTGATGCAGCCATGCCTTTCCCAGCTGATGTCATGGTTAATAATACGAAGCAGATTGTGTTGTCTCAGTGTGAATTCCTCCTCAGTAAAAATCATACAGAGGGGAGAAAGTCAAGGACACCAAGTACACTGCCGGCAAAAATGCACATGCAGTAACGATTTTACAACTCAATCCACCCAGTCTAATGGACGTTTTATCTAACCATCACCATAACAGTTTGTGTTGCCACAGCTAAGAAGAAAAGGGAACACCCATTTGAATAACGTGAAACAGCCCCACCTATAGCAGACACTATTTAAAGTAGATAGCATTCAGCACGGCGATTAATATGGGCAATGAAAAGCTCCCTGCAGACTGGAATGTAGCCTCAGGCACCGAATCTTCTGTTTGTCATGCCAATGCTCAGCATACCTTTTCACTTATTATGGCATGTAAATACTGTGATGGGAAACACGGCAATGAAATTACACGATGAGAAATCATCCTAGTTAAGGCTGGATAATTTGACATCAAGCAACAGCAAAAGGGTACTCAACTTGTTAAATACAAAAACATGATTTCTTGTTGGAAACACTACAATTTATTTATAAAATTGATATATTGAGACTTTAGATTGTCACTGTGCAAATATGAGCAAGCACTGTATAGAGCACTTTATAAAGTTTGAAAACAAATGTTAATTGTAAAATACAGTATCATTATATTTCATCCCAGAATAAAAAAAAACATTTCAAGAAAACTTTGAATTTTTCAAAGCAACAATGCTTAAAACAATGTGGGAAATAAAATAAATTGTACCTGCTTTCTGCTTACAACACTTACAATTCATTTCAATCTTCAAACATAGAAGATAACAGATAATGAAATGTCATATGATAGCACATTTATCCACGTTACGTCAGTACTTATTGTTAAGTAGCAGGATGAAATGCAAACCTAAAGATAAGCCTTATGTTTATATCCTAACACAGTAGTTTGATCATTAAAAAAACTACACAGCTGTAGTTTATCCCTCACTGATCCCATGCAACTGCAACTATAAATTTTAAACAATGTTTGATATCCCTAGATTGCCGATCTGCAATCATATACTAGTACTACTGTACATGCATACATTATCATCTTTAAACCTATGCTGATAATATCATGCTTGCTCATTTAATGTATTTTTTACATGACAGCAACCACCACTTTTGAAAAGCAAATCATGCAGGCAACCAACTGTGCCTACAGACCTCATGTTTCCTTTATGACAATGTGAGAGTAAACAAAAAAAAAAAAAGAGACAAGCAGTGAAGGTCACTTTACACCATCGTTTTAAGTCCATCTTTCTTATCGTGGATTTTCCCTTTCATTTTGTCCCCCTCCAATTGTTCTGCTTTTACAATTCTGTCTCTTTTTCTTCGTCTTCACCTGTTTCTAAGTAATATTCATCATCTGTTGTTGTATCTGAGCTGCTGTCTGAAGACTCCTCAAAGGTGCTAAGGCTGGATACAAAACACCTGGAGGGCAAATGCCCTCTGGAGGACTGGTTGTCCACTTGCTGTGGTGCTCCGGATGAGCTGAGAAAGGTAGGGGAGGAAAGGCTGGGAGGTTTGGACATGCGTCTGGACACTGGTGACAGGGGAGGTGTTGGAGGAGGGGTCGGAGGACCCTCTGTATCCCATGCAAAGTTACAAGTGTTCATGTTAGGGCTCCAAAGGCGGGCTGGCTTTGAGGTTGTGGTAGTTACAGGTGGAGAAATGGAGACTCCCGAGCTCCAATTTGCCAAGCGCCTGGTCAGTGATCGAGGAAGAGATCTTGATCTCATTTTACCAGGGTCACTGGGGAAATATGACATTTGACAGTCTTTACTGGGCTGGATATCATATTCTTTGTTCCAATCAGGAGTAACAGACCACTGATCCAAGTCCTTGCCAGTAACGCCACAATTCAAGGCAGATTCAGAGAGGTCACCCACACTCATGAACCTGGATCCAGTGGAGATGCGACCAGGCCCTGAGGGTCGACTGGACAGTACCGAACTTACAGAAAATGACCTCCCAGGCTCAATGCCATACTTTAAGTCTGCATAGGAGGATGCTAAGCATTCCTTGTCCTGTCCTGGACCAGCACTTGGAGGACCAGTGGATGCCCGGCTTCTTCTTGACCCACCCAAGCTGATTCCCTCTCCTGGCTCACATGGTGAGGAGGATTCTCTGCGACGCTGTAGCTTTGGGCTATAGAAGACATTGTCATCTGTAACATCAGGTGTGGGAAATGGGGAGAGAGGGGAAAGAGAGGAGAAGGGGGAGAAGGGGCTCCTGGGGCTGGATGTGGACTTCATGAACTGAGTACCAGAGGGGTTAGGGCACCTACCAGGACTGGGATCTCTACAAGAGAGGAACTGGTTTGTTGGTTTATAATCTGTCCTGTTGTCTTTGTAGAAGTCAAAGTGGTGCGTTGTTGGGCTGTGGACTGTACAATGACTTTTGTTTTTACTTTCAGACATGTGTTCTAAACAAGTCTTGCCTTGGTCAGTTTCTGGAGTTGATTTGTCTGGCCTACTGTAAAACTTATCTCCTGACATTTTGCTCCCAGAAGGTGAGGGTGGTATGAGAGTGTATCTGTTTTGTGTCCATCTGTTTGTATCCTCTGTTCCCTTTTCATTGTCCTTCAGCACCATCCCTTTCTCCTGCTCTCGCTCCTCTAGCATTTTAGTACTCTCAACAGTGATATCACTGACATTGATGATGTCACTTGATCCACTAACAGAAGGTGTTTGGGAGGCTCGCTTCCATTTCCATGGAAACAATACATCATCATCCGACCGTCTAGTACTGAATTTTTGTTTCAGTCTGTTAAGGACCTGGTCCATTTTGTTGTTAGTCTTGTTGGCTCTCTCTGACTCTGACCTTGATAAACTGGAGTTTGGTGTGCTGACACTTTTCTTCAGTGCAAACCGGCTTCTCTTTGGGCTTTGGTCATTGTTACTCTCCACTGAAAAAAATCTACTTTTACCCAGTACACTCTCCTTTATTCTTCTTTTAGAGCTTTCATCATCAGGGGGTTGACTCTCTGTTGAGCTGCTACCACTGGAGCTCTGATCTGAATGACTGCGTGGCCCACCTGCGGTTTCCGTACTCTTCACTGTGTGTGACTCTTGACTTAACTTGGTCTCCACAGAAACCGGTGTGTTTGTGGTATTTTGGAAAGGTTTTGGTGTGGTGTTCTTTGGGGCAGCTGTAGCTGTATCTATTTTAGATTTAATGCTGTAAACCAGTGTCTCAGTTACACATGTTGAGGAGGAGGTGTGGGCCTTATCATCCTGCTGAAACTGTGAGCTGACATGAACTCTGTTGTCGACAAGTAATATCTGGCTATTCTGGCAAGCTTGGCTGTTGTTCTTGCAGATATTATTGCTGACTTCAGTTTCTGAAACACCACACTTTGAACTTTCTCTGGCAGTTTTGTTTTGGAAATGCAGAGACAGCGGTTGTGGTGGTCTCATAGGTGAAAGAGGTGGTTTGGAAGTCGGTAAGGTCATGGCTGCAAGTGGGTCATTATGTATGGAAACATGTGGAGTATAATTTGACTGTGAGGGTTGTTGGAAGAGAAGTGATCTTGGTGTTATAGTCTTAGTTTCTCCCTGTGTTGACCTGGTAGACATGAGAGTGGAGTATGGTGGGGAGCTATATCGAAGCTTATAACCAATTGAAAAGTCAGGAGGGAGGGAGAGAGGAGCAGAAGAACGGCACTGAACTGTGCCAGACTCCACTGATAGTGTCCTTTCCTGTCTGGGTGTGGTTAAATCCTGTCTTCCCTGATCAAAGATCATAGTGTCACTTGGTCTTTGCTTAGATCTCTCTCGCTCTCTGAATGCTAAATCAGCAGAGTCAGATGATAAGGATCGATACTTCCCTCTTTTCACCACCTGTATGCTGGAGGTCTTAGGCAAAGGAGAGCAAAGAGAAGACGTATTTGTAGTAGGACTGCTTGATCTTAAAAAGGAAAAGATGGATGGAGCTTTAACGCTTCGCGGGGATCTAGTGGGAGATGAAGGGCTTGTTGGGACTTGAGATGGCTCTGGCTTCTCAACTGTGATGGGCTCAGAACGCTCCTGATCGACTGAGTCCTCCCATGTTACTCGCCTCACTCTCTTTCCCTCTACACAGGGGCGTAGTTTGTTTGGGTCTTTTTCTAGACTTCTTGAGAATGTCTTACTCTCTTTAGGGCTGGAAGTGTCTGAGTAGTTGGGGCTGGTAATTATAGGAGTGGCAGGGGGGGTTAAGAGAGAGGAAATGGTGATAGTGTTGGGAGAGGATGCAACGGTAGGAGTGAAAGGAGGAGTAAAGAGGGATGGGCTGGGGGCAATTGTGGGTGCAGGAAGTCTTCCAGTGGTAGAGGCAGTGGATACAGGACTGCACTTTGTTTGAGAGGAAGCATTGACTGAAGGAATCGAGCTGGAGACAGTTTTAGGGTGGAAAGGCTGCGGAACGGAAGCATAGCTTCTTTCAAAGCCAAGAGGTGTGGCGTCAGCTACGTTGGTGAATTTGGGTGTTTGGGAAGAAGAGCCTGTGTAGGATGAAGCATGAATATTGGCCTGTGAAGAAACTGGATGACAGTGAAAGGAGGAACTAGTGTTTGGGGTTAGGGGAAGAACAGAGGCAGTTTTAGAGCTATTAGCGTCACTACTAAGAGTGTTGGTGGTAGCAAGGGAAAGAGATGGTTTGATAAACTTTTGAGAGTTCCTGTTGTGAGGAAATATGGGGGTGCTGTTGGGTTTGGATGTACAATGATTATTATTGTGTTTACTGCTGCTATCATTTGGTGTATTTGACGTCTTGGAATTTATCCAAGTAGGTGGTAATTCAGTTACATTTGCTGTAAATGAACTACTACTTACATCATGCTTGCTGAGATTTTTAGGGTGACTCAGTGTTGTTTGTGCTGTAGCTCTGCTAATTTTAGAACTAGACAAAACATCAGGCAAACTATGAGGCGTTTGTGGTTCTCTGTTTAAATTGGAGCCATATTGCTGTTTGACAAGCTTGTCTGATCCGTGCTCAGGTAAATCCTCAACATTTCTTTTTTTGATGTCGTATGTTCCTCCCTGTGTCTTCATAACAAGGTTCATGTTACCTTTGCGAACTGACTCTGTTGTGTTATTGTTGTCCCTGTTATTGAGGATTTGACTACAAAATCTTTTGTTGTCAGTCAAGCTTGAAGAGGTCAAGTCACTATTATCATTACAGGGTGGAACTAAGGGTGTGTTTGGCTTGTCTTTGATGTTCGTTGTATCATTGTGCATTATAGGGGAAATGCCTTCCTGGGTAACTTGTTTCCACCAGGAAGTGGATGTTAGGGTGGTCCTTCTAGGGAGGGAATGGGTTTCTAGGAGGGCAGAGTGATCATATGTAGAATGTCTGGGTGCAGCGACAGAGCTCTCTGAAAGTAGGTTTGTACTTTTGTCTGAACCTCTGCAGTTCTGTTGCTTCTCTGATGGTCCTCTATTTAGAAATGCCTGTTTGGAACATGAAAGACTAGGTTGGGTCTGATTTATTGTTTGAGATTGTTGGGTGAAAGATGTGACCTCTGTGTCTTTGTTTACGGGTGAAGCTGAAAAGAAGCGTGTTTCAAATACGTTCCTTTCTCTATGATTGAAGGATGATGGGGAAAGGTAAGGCCCAGTTTCAGTTCTATAAGAAATCGAGGACGGAGAGAGGAGGGGCTTTGACCTCTCTTGCTCATTAATATTGTGAAAGGTTTGAGAAAGGTGTGTTGTGAATAATATTCCATCTTGATCACTTGGGGAACTGCTCAGAGGTGAAGCATTTATCTCAGAGAGGCTGGAGGTTGCATTAAAGTTCCTGCCATTTGAGTTGAATCTTCTTAAAGAAAGAAGTAAACTGCTTGTTGTTGGTTTTGAGCTTAAAGATGACAGTCCTCCTTGATGACCAGTTTGTGGATTCCTTCTGTGTTCATTTGGGTCAAGAGAGAGGGGTGATACGGGAGATGCAGTTGTGGCTACAGGGCTTAAAGCACCTGCATTTATTTTTCTATTGTCCATCCTTCCAGAGTTTACATCCAAAGAGACAGTCTGAATCATTTTCCTCTTAGATTCATAGTCCAGGCTTGCAGGACCACTCTTAGTTGACCAGCCTACTGTATTCCTCCTGGTACCCAATGACCTGTCCACAGTCTCTGGAAAGCGTTCATGATTACAGTTTGCCGCAGTGTTTGTCACATCTTGTAAACTCCCCTGGGCTTCTGAATTGGCACTTCCCTCAAATCTTTTGGTCCGTCTTAGTCTGCCACTCCAGTGTGGGGCAAGAACTGTTACCACAGTGGAAGACAACATGGTTCTAGGAGGGTTGGATAGTTCCACAAGACCAGTTTGTTTCTTAAGCTTTGTATGGTCTTTTATATCTTCCTCTAACTCAAGTGATCTAGTGCTAGTCCTTGGTTGTGAGCCACATGAAAGCATGTGCAAGCCATTACGCTCATGTGGTCCAGACTCCCCATTTGAGAAACAGTGAGTATTACTCAAGTCCCTGGTACTCTCCAGTTCATTGCAAACAACTGTGATAACCTCTTCTGTCTTCTTTGCTGGAAAAGGTATCCTTTCAGATAATGGAGAGTCACTTGTTACCTTTATAGAGATGTCTGGTGTTGGTGTTTGTCCATTAACCTGTTAAGAGAAGAAGAGTTACTACAAGTGACCAGATATTGTATGCTAATTTATTTTTTGCCAAACATCTGGAATCTGCATTAGAAATGTAGTTTAAAAAAAAATATTATTTGTATTGTTAAATAAATTTTGCTTCATATGACTAAACAATATCCCACACTAGATTCCTGCATTGTAACCATGGATCAGTTATGTCCAGCTATATCATGTCAACTTATCATACCAATGCAAATTACTTGCACACTAAGGCTGCTCGAAAATGGCAAAAAAATCAGAATCACGATTATTCGGTCAATATTGAGATCACGATTACTTATTGACTTAGGAAACATCATGCATTTGTTGAGCTTTAAAAAAAACAAAACGTTTTGAATGCTTCAGTGTTTTATAATTATTAGGCTATATATGCAATACACCATAACCTAAATAGCTCGTAAAATAAGAACTAGTAATCTAACATTATTAACTTTAAATAGCATCTTAGAGCACAAAAGGATGGATGACAGCAACGCAGTGGTTGGCTGCTTTGGGGGTCGGATATGCCAATGAGGGCAGACACGGAGTGGAGCAGAGGACAGACAGGTGAACTACTCAAGGTGACAACAACTCGATACCTTAAATAATGCTGAAATTCAACCGTGGTGTTCTGTCAGGAGATGCAGTGACTTAAACCAACGGTAAGTAAGAAAAGTATAAATAATATGTAACTTGTTAAGCTAGAGGGAATGTCTGGGAGCCGCTAGGCTAATTTATGCAGTGTAAAATGCCATAGGCTTAAGATAATGGTGAATAACAATTTATAGCAGTTATTATCCCCCGCCATCTTGGCTCGAGCTTAACTTAACGTGGCACAACCTGGCTGAGAGAGAGTTTGGACTTTTAGGGGCAAAAGCGCACCGCTGTAATGGAAAGGGTTGAGCTGGATTTATTCACACAAAACAAAACGAGCGTATCATTGCAAAACATAATTTTTTTATTTTGATTATCTTGTTTTCAGAATCATCGAAAGACAAAATCGTAAATTGAAAATACAATTCAATTAATTGTCCAGCCCTATTGCACACTAAAGGAAAATGCTTTCTGTATTTACAGTACGTATGCAACAGTGGCCTGTTATCTGAATTGCAAATTGTGTGCTGTCAGAAGCCAGAGTTTTGCTAAAGCTCATGTTCCCATGGTGAATCTATTTAAGAGATTCAGGCCTTGACAAACAGGTTATTTTGAAAGACATGAGCGATGTCCAAGGACACACACACCCTGTCCCTTCGAACTCTTAGAATAATAAATCAATGTCAGATGTTTCCAAGAGTACGCAATGTCACTTATTGTGATGTTTTCACACTATTTCATGTGGGTTTCAAAAAATGTCAGTGGCTTTGTACTTGTTTGAACTTTTGAACTTGCCTCGTGGATTTTGAAATAAATTGGAATGAAAGGTGCAATTTAACATTTATTTTTACATGCTATTTTACATTGTAATGATTCCAGCACGAGTCCTAAAACATTATGATTTTAATGATAAAGATTGTGGCTAATTCTTACCCGATAGCTGCTGTTCTCGGTTTCAGCACTTTCTGTTTCAGTTAAACTGGCAGAACAGGAGAGAGAGAAGACATAAAAAAACATTAAGCAAGGATTACACCTGTCGCTATAAAGTGCGCATGCGCCACGGTGCAGGCTGCCTGTTGTGTAGCTCTGTCTCGTCGTCTTACTTTAAAGAGTTTCCCCTCGGGGATTAATAAAGTATTTCTGATTCTCATAAAGGCACGGTTCACCCCAAAAACAAAAATGCATATTTTTCCTCTAAGCTGTAGTGCCATGTATCCATCTAGATTGTTTTGTTGTGAGTTGCTGAGTTTTGGAGATGTCGGCCGTACAGACGTCTGCATTTTTTGAATATACTGGGACTATATGGCATTCTGTGGTGCTTGAAGCGCCAAAAAAATACATTTGAAATTTTCAACAGCAATGTCTCTATCCAGAATTCGTGACCCGGTCACTCAAGATAATCCAGAGACCTTGTTGTGAGCAGTTTCATGTAGGAACTATCAAAAGAGAGAAAATAGTTCCTACAGGATGGCATTAGGACTATTCAGCTAGAATAATTTTGCTGAGATAATAAACCGAAAAAGCTAATAAAATATCTATAAAACTAAAAATGATATAGAAAGTGTAATTTCTGCATTCAAAAAATCCCCCCCCATATTCTGTACCATGCTTTGTGTGAAACATTTGGGGGATTGGATGACTAACATTTGCCACAGCAATGCTGATCTACAGGATGGTCAGCATTCCTCTCCTCTGTCCCTCTCTTTACTAAACCGTTTTCTCACAGTCACACGTGAACTAAAGTCACACCTCATCAGCACTTGTGAAACCACTTTCACTGTATTTTTATGTTGGACATTATAGCTCATGGATCACACATGCGCGAACTGTACACACAGAAGATCTCGCACTCAGTACAAGATGTCTAAATAAGGTCATGTTAGCAGACAGTCAAAGGAGTGTGTTCTCTCTTGAATGAATAAAGCAAATTCAATCAATGACATCTATTGACAAGACTATTGTAATATCTGGCACTCATTGCCTCACACAAAGGCATGCAAATATGCGCAAGGAAAATGTGCAGAACATACTTATACAAACCTCCTCCACTACGCACATGCTAGAAAGCAATTATTATTTCATATCAGATTATATCTAAAGAAAAAGTTTAATATTTCCCCCAGAATACCGTGGCAACAAGTCTAACCTAAAAGTACCTCTACTTCTCTTGTATTGCTGACTTCAGGAAGTATAGTCATGCAAAAAAATCAGCCCACAGGTAGACGATTTGTGATAAGAAAAGGTAAGGTCAATAAAGTCGGGCTTCCTGAAAGGGTGGTACGAGCTTCTTATCTTCCTATACCAGGGCATGCACTGTTAATTTGAGAACGCAAACAAATACATACGTACTGTTGACTCATTGACCGACAGACAAACACACACAATCCTGTCTAACCTACTCCCAGGGGTCACATATCTAAGTGCACTTCCTTGTTTATATAAGGAGCTGACCCTTCCAGATAATGTGTCACAGGCTTGTGCATGCAGCTACGGTTCAGTGGTTCAGTTACTGTTGTTGACTAAATGTTGGAGAGGACTTGTGATTTCTGTGACTCTGAGCATGGTACAACCATAAGTGCCAGATGTACCTATTTCAGACCTCAGAAACAGCTCCAGGAACGGCGGTCTGTATTTACCAATTATGATGAGACAGACATAGATAGAAAATGCCCCATTGTTGGGAAAGTTTAGGGAATGGCAAGACCCATTCAAGTTAACACGTGGCTAATAAATACTTCTTGTAAATTACAAATGAGGTCAGCAGTGACGTGCAGACGGATACCTTGGGAGACACAACTGCTCAAACCTTGACGAGGACGGACAAAAACAACAGAGCAGGAGACGAGGGCAGCTTCTAATCCTGTTTGTTTACAACAAAATGAGCTGATGAGCTCCAGTGGATACTGCATATGAACAGCAAACTAGACCAGTAGATGAAAACACTGCCAGACCTGATAAATCAGAAATATCATCGTCAACAGTACATACTGACTGTGTATAATTCAGTGTTTTAGTGGCACACATTAGGTCTATTAGAATTAAGTACGTATCATTTCAAAGTGATATTGACACAAAACATTGTCATGGACCAGGAGCTTCACCCTTATGCTCTTAAATATCTAATCAGCTGACTGACGAAGTAAAATGTGTTACCAAAAAAATCTAGAGGAGCAGCATGATTCTATTGAGCCTGTATGGCCCAGGGTCCCTGATGAATGCTTTAAGCACTTCTCTAAACCCATGCCTCAGTGTTTTCAAGCTGTTTTGGAGACTCTGCCTGGTAGAAACTGTCTGCACGCTGGTCTGTGAATTCATGCTCTGAATCTAATTTGCTGATCCAACAGATCAATGCAATTCTGCATGTGTACTGTATGTAGGTACTGTACATACACAAAACAGCAGAACAAGACCGTATACAGAGTACCCGGTTATTCCTTGAACTACAGACCAGGACTCAGAATATATTAATGAGCCTGTGATCAGGATTAGCACTGAATTTCATTAACACTTGTCTCAGGGTAAATATATTCATGCCCTTGCTTACCTGTGTAGACGGGGGTCTAAATTCCTCTTGAGTCTTAGCTCTGGGTTGTCAAGGCCTGGATTGCTGGAGAGTCTGAGGAAGAGGCAGGAGGTGAATCTGGGTCCAACTGGCTTCTGGGTCTCGACCTTTGAATCACCACAATGAGCAGCCTCTTCCTTTCTTAGTCTGTCTGCTCTTACTATTAGTGCTGTAATAGATTCAGATTGGACCATTCAAATAATTGAGGCTAAATAGATGATTGAAATGTACCAACCTAATTATCGTATCTTAAATGTTGTGCACAACATGTGTTTAATATGTGTGTGGATGTCACCTTTGTGTCTTTCTTCCTGTCTGAAGGCTGATGGGTGAGACTGCTGTGCAGTTGGGGTTTCATCAAAATGATGATTCTTCTGCTTGACCTTTTTTTCATCCTGCTGTTTTCTAGAACAACATAAAAAAAAAAACACAAACACAAAAATAATTCAAAAACATTTTAAGAGTTTTACTCAAGCAAAAATGATTTGCAAGTTCCAGCAGCAGCCCTTACACTGTAGAGCCCCACAACGAAGCAGCTGGGGCAGCAAGTGCCATGCTGCAGGGCATTTCAACAGTAAGATCAAGCTGGATTTATAGTCAACACGAGGAGTTAATGCGAATCCCACCGTAGATAACTACGACATATGTTTTGATTTATAGTTCAGCATCAGATTTCACACGCTGATAGCGCCACCACAACACTAGACAAATGTATCACAAGTGACCGGGCCGTATAATATCCCCCACACTAACAATATCTACCTGCATCAGAAACCTGAAGATCAAAACACGAGCAGCTCCGTCTGACCAATCACAGTTCGTGCATCCCCACATGGTATCTCCGTAGCCCCAACATGTAGTTACACTTTTGAGGAGGTGCAGTTAGCTAAGGTGTAGCCTAAAGTGTGTTTTCAACGGCTATGTGTGTAGGCTCCATAGCTACACTGTAACCCACATGTAAACCCATGTTTGTGTAATGCACAAACATGGGTTTGCACAAACATGTCAAGCCTAAATATTATGCATCCAATTTCTTGCCCAGCATCAAATTAGTGGCTTTCTGGTCCTAAGCAGGGATGCAGCTATTATTTTTATTATTGATTAATGCTGAATATTATCTCGATTAATCATTCTTTCTATAGAATGTCAGAAAATTGTGAAGAATTTCCAATATATATTGCTAGAGCCCAAGGCCAAGTCTTGTCCAAACAACAGTCCAAACCCCAAAGACATTCAATTCAATACGACAAAGAAATGCATAAAATCCTCACATTTGAAAAGCTGGAGCCAGGGAAAGTTTCAGCAATCAATCACATCATCTCTAGTCGCAAGCATCTCTTAACCTTTTGTGCTGCATTACGTACACCATTCTCTCTCTTTTTTTTATTAGTGCTAAAGGTTTATTAAAAAGGACATTCAAACAGCCATGCTTCCCTTGTCTTATCAGTTCAGCAGTGCTGGACTGATAAGCAGCGGTTATATAATAATTGGACTCTGCTCACTCCACACTTTCTCTTACAACCAGACCACAGAGCTGACACACCCACTCACACAGTCACTCAAACATGCATATGCACATTTATTGCTGCAACCCAACGCTGAACCCACGGCTCAACAAAGAGGCGGTTATCTGAATATGAATGTGCCGTGTCACTGCAACCTTTGTTCATTACACATAACAGAATAAGTGACAGCAATTAACCGTCACAGGACATTCCAGGATAACTTTCCCTCTTTTATTCAGATTCAGCAGTTTATAAGTGGATGGAAATTGCTACTTAGGATCCAGGATCTTTATGTAACCTGCGGTGCTTCATGTGATCAGAAAGTGAAGCACTTAGACTTTTCTTTCTCGACCTTTCTTAATAAGATAGACCATCCCTACCTCTCCCTGTCCACCTTGCCTTCAGGGGCGACTCATTGGCCTCATCAGAGCTTAATCTCAGTTCAGGTTATTTTAAAAGCCTGACGTGACATGACATGAGAGAGAGGCAGAGAGAAATACGAGGAGGGAGGGAGATCTTCATGCTCTTCAACAGCTACTTCAGTGCCAAAGCCAGCATGCCTTCCATGTGGATGGTACAGAGTGGTTTTAATTCGACCTCTCCCGGAGGCAACAGAAGAAATCATATCGCACCACAGCAATTTTAGTGCTTGTAAACCAGTAGGAAACCGTGTTTGGATATTTTAACCAGTAAGTGATAGGCCTGTGATGGTGGAGCATGAGGAGCGGTTGTTTAGACAGCATTCCCAAACTGTAACTGCACAGTTTACGCTACAGTCTTCATCATCATCATCAAGTCTGCAACCACAAGAAGTTTACAGTAGTGCTGAGACAATTATTTTATTAATCAAGTAATCCAGTGGTTCAGAACATTTTCTGTGCGATGTACAGTACCTCCATTGCCCTATTAGATGGGCTCCAGCACCACCAAGAGATGGGATAGCATTCATGGAATTCTTTGATATTATGGTTGCAACTTTATTTTCATTATCGTTGAATCTGTGGGTTAATCTGTTGATTCTTTTTTTTTTTTAAGATTAATAGTTTAGTCTATAATATTGTGAAAAATGCCCAGCAAAATTCTCAAGTTGACATCTTCAATTTGTTTATTTTGTCCAAGCAACAGTCCAAAACCCAAAGATATTCAGTTAACAATGGAATAAAACTGTGAAATTCTCACATTTCACGAAGCAGGACACTGAGTGTTTAGCCTTTTTTCTTGAAAAATGGCCGACGATTAATCGAGTACCAAAATTGTTGATGATTATTCTTCTGTTGACTAATCAGTTAATCGAGTAACTGTTTCAGCCCTAACAGCATTTGACCGCACAGAGGACACATTGTCTGTGGTGGATCGGTGACTGCAGGTGTGAATACACAAGACATATTGATCATGCAACTGACGGTGTGCGGGCTTGCTGGTATTTTTCTTTTGGACCATTTATTCATTACTTTTAGCTACAGCTGAAACAATTACTTGATTATCTGATTAGCTGATGACAGAAACTATTTTCATAATTGATTCAATGTTTAAAGTAATATCTTATACAAAAACGCCAAACATTCACTGGCTCCAGCCTGAAATTGTGGATATATGTTGTTTTAGTCTTCTATGATGGTTGATAGTTGAATATTTTGGGGTTTGGGACTGTTGGTTAGACAAAAAACAAACAAACAAACAACTTAAATGCCAACGTGGGCTCTGGGAAATTGTGATGAGCATTTTTTCAGCATACTAATCGATATTGAACAAATTAGTTGCAGCCTTACTTTTAGCTATCCTTTTAAGATTTTCTGCAAGCTTGCATAACAAACAATACAATTTTTTTTGTATTATTCATTGATTCATTTTTGGTTGCAGTCCTACATTACAAGAGTACTTTTTCAAATGTGTTAGGGTGAAAGGACACTATTATTTTGTATGGATTTAATTGAATAATTTTTTTAAAATGTTATTGCAAAAGTAAAAATAAGCTTAGGCATTAGTATCCTCTCCTCCCTGTGTTGTCAAAACATGAACAACCTGCAACCTCCAGTCAGCGCTGCAGCCATGTACTGTAACCATGTAACATGCATGACTGTGTCTGCGTTTGGTTTGATGGTTTGCTTGTTGATGACTAACTGTTATCTTTGAAAGGCTGTTTGGGCTGCTCCATTATGTGCTGTGTGTCTCATACAAGTATGTCGGTGTGTTCTTCACTTGAGGTCAGCCTCGCTGTGGGTGTGTGCCCATATCTGCCAGCTAACACTTACATAACAACAAGGATCGAGCCTAAACTAAAGTGTGGGTGTGTACTCAACACTGACAAATGCATGTAATGTTCCAACTACTGCCAATGATTTACACCCTAGATTTCTTTTTAAGATTCATCCAAAGACAACTTAATGACTTTGCGATGACTACATGAGTGGTAACAAAAGTTGGCCAGGACAATTAGAGACTTGTTCTGTTTGCTGCCACACCTTTGGTGTCTGTCAGACTTCCAGGAGAGCTGTTTATCTTTGAGCCTATAGATGGGATACAGTCGAGAGGTTTAGAAGATTTAGAGGGTATTAGCAGGAGGATGTGCAGATAATCGACAGAGGCAGAGCTCAGGACATGCACAGACAGCAGCATTGTGTACCCATGGTAGTAATTCTGTTATTCTGCAGGCCTGGATGTGCATGTACGAGCTCGCCTGCTGAGCCGCTGAAGCTGAACTGCTCTAAAATGCATCATCCTGATGGTGCGGGTTTACAGTGTTAGTTAAGTGTATGACAAATGCATACAACCATACACATGTGGGCTCAGGTATGTTAGGTATTTGGTTACATAATAAATTCACACATGACACACAAAATACTACAGCACGGAGTCCAAAAACCTACGTTCAGAATGTGCTTGGATTTTTCCTATATTCAGCCTCTGGAAAGTTATCAAGAGCCCAGTTACGTCACGTTTTATGAAGACGAGCATGTCACACCAAACCTTATTCAAAAATCTGGCAACTTGCGTAAACCAAGACCAAGGAGAACACACGTTTCATTACGAATCGTTAGCGGGTACTTTCCAGCAACAGGACAGCTATATTTATCCAAAAAAGCATACAAAACACAGTTTAGTAAAAAAAAAAAACCTCGTCGTTCTTTAAACGTTACTCCCGCCTCCTCATGCTGTCAAGCACAGTATGGTCGGCAGTGAATTAAGTGTACAATGTTAAACTGATGGAATAGCTTAGTGCCGAATTTACTAAAATCAGGTCATGAATCGTGAGACGTTTTCGTTTGGCTGTTAGAGACGTATATGTTTCCAGACACGCGTTACAACAGTAAACATACGCATTTTATACGTGCAGGTCGGCGTGGGTTTCTCTCCCTTCAAGACAACAGTTTGCATCGCGGCGAAGAAGTCTCCAGCAAGCAAACGGATACATCTACAGTGCGTAGCATACCTTAAACGGGTCGATAATGACAAACGTGTTGTTAAAATGCCCTTTAAAGACACTGTAACCTACCGTGCAGTTGTAGTCCGTGTTGCTCGTGCTTTCCTGCACAGAGGCGTAGCTGTCTCTCCTCCTACAGCTCTGAGCTCCAACTCTCCTGCGTCACTTGTTGACATCCTAATTTAACCGGTCCAGTAAGCCTTCAGTATTCAGACTGAAGAGCGCATGCATCTCTCCAATGTAGTGTGGAATTGACAGCAAGTGACCTGCGAACAGGCCAAGTGTCCGTTCATAGCATATCAGTGTCGCTGTGGAGGTGAAAGGGCAACACCTCCTGTCAGACAGGTGAGCGGCGGGACAGTTGCGACCAGTACTAACTTTACTGGCTGCGTACCATTCCACAAAAGTTCCCCCCTCGGTCATTTCCTTCTCCAGGCACCAGACAAACTCCCGAACCTTTTCATCAGCTACAGAGAGACTAATTTCCCCAAATTATTAATTAAAATAATTATTTGTGTAAATACCTTTAATACAAACTTCTTTATAAATCACATGTAGCCTACATGTGCCATTGTAATACAACTCACTCAAGTCACAATGACATGAACTCACTAATACTAATACTAATACTCATTAGTATTATTATTATAGTACTCAATTCTCAGCTACACTAGAGATCAACATTGATCATACACCAATCATAATCTCAAAACAAATACAATAAAATATGCTCTCAGATTCTTTGAAACAAGTGATTCCAATAATTCCTCATTCCTCAACCCCATAACCATCAGTATTTATTTGAAGGTTTTTGTCTAAAGGCAATGTAGGAATATGGGAATATGTTTTGGCTAACGTGTTTATTAAGACAGGTATGCACAGATTTGTCAGTGACTTTTATTTTGATAAGTGGTGCATAATTCCAGGGAGCCCTGCGTTTGCAGAATTCCTCAGAATTAAGACCACGGGAAGCTTGTGTAATAAGTATATCTAGTAGGGCAAACACAAAAGGCATACTAGGTCAGATGTATCGCATCCTGGAAGAAGAAGTTAGAAGTCAAGAAATGAATGCAATCCCCCAGGGAGAAGGAACTGAATTTAATAATATCACCAGAACTATGGAAGGGCATAAGTAATAATACATGGAAAACCCCAAGTTCATTAAATTAAAGAGAATACTCTTGGAAAATTCAACTACATTTCTTTATAACACCTTTTATCCAAGCAAAGTACTCCAAGGAGGCAACACTAAGTTAGCAAAAATGCAGGGAGGCAGCCAACCTTGTTTTCCTGTCTGGTTTTGCAGTATTGGACTGAAATAAGGGGCGCTATGGATAACATTTTTCAGGGCACACTCTTTTTAGGGCTCGAGCAATTATTACTTGTTAGAACACCACAGCCTCCCTCTCAAAAATGGATAAGTATCTCTTTAGAATTTTAAGAACTTAAGCAGATAACAAAAAACTGTTTGAAACCAGAGGCGCCACATCTAAGCAAACAGAAGGACACAAGTAACGAAATCTATGAAATGGAGATAATAAATCACAGGTTTAGGAATATAGCTAAACTTTGATGTGAGATGGAAGAGGATACAGAAAACAAATGTTATACACAAATAGAGAACTATATACTTTAAGATATTCCCTGAGCCAAACCTTTTTTTTTTTGGGAGATGGGATCGTGGCGTGGGGTGGGGGGGTATACTGTAGTTATTATAAAATTGTTGATACTTCCTTTTTCCCTTTGTTATTTTTTTATTTTGATAAGTAACTACTGTAAGGGGTCGCAATTTAACAATTAAAGAGTTTAGGAAAAAAGAGACTACGCAACAAAGTTTTCAGTTTTGCTTTACAAAACAGGACAAACATGTTGGAGGTTTTTTGACCCACCACCACCTGCGAGAAACGTTTGACAGCTTTGGCTCAGTTTCTGGAGGAAGAACCGTGCCCTCTTCCTGCTCTGACAGACTTTCATATCTGCTGCTGTAAAGACATTTTTTTCTTCTTCTTCTTTAAGTTGTCTGTAATGCAGGAAGCCTTGTTAGTGCTAAAATCAAAGTGAAAACATAACGTCATCATTCAGGTTTCGCACAGGAAAACAGAAAGTAATGGGCCTAGTAACTAGGAAAACAGAAAGTAATGGGCCTAGTAACTAGGAAAACAGAAAGTAATGGGCCTAGTAACTAGGCCCATTACTTTCTAGATGTTTTAGGCCAGGAGCCCATTAACTAGGCCCTAGTTAATGGGGTCCTGGCCTAAAACATTTGAAGAGATGCAGACTATGAATTTAGCCAGGGATTTTACAGTTTGTAACTACTCTATGTTGTCCCATTGCAGCAGTGGACATGAGATAACTAAACAAGGCAGTCAGGAGCAATCAGAGCTGAGGGAGGAACATTTTAGCATTAACAAGCGTCATCTCAATAACACACCTACACTGGATGGAAATGTAGGCTATATAATAGTTGACTCTATAAAACAACAAGGCTACATGGCAAAGCCAAAACACATATTAAAAATTAATACATTATTGTTCATTATTGAATCTAATAAAAATACCTGTCTTGAAAAATACAAGAAAATGAACTGTGAATTCATACTCTAAATGATCATGAATAACAAATAAAAAAATTGCCATTCATCAATCCAGTCAGCAGATAATAAGAGGGACCGTTCCATACAGCAAAAAGAATAGGTTCACTTTCTTTCACCTCTGTCTTTAAACAGTACTCACAAGCCGATACTGTTTGTTCACTGAACTTGAAAGATAGTGAAACTGTCCTTTAATGCACTGATTTGAACAATCACATTACAGTTATCCTGTTAGGCTGTTCCACAAATCCCCAGATATTAACCTACACGGTTCATTATTGTTACTTACAAATGCTGACATTCATAATAAGAATCTAATTGTTACAAAGATAAAAGACATTGGAGAGATAAATTGGTATAATTTGGGTGAGTAAAAAGAGGCCTACAAATTGAAATGGAACCAAGACTTTTTATTTAATGATCTGGGTTGTTGCAATGATGTTACACTAAAGTCTTGAATCATTTAGTGCTGATTCCAGGCAGGCTGAAAGCCTGTCTGTTGCCTGGATCGAGGTGCAAGTTCAAAGGAAACCAGACGAGGTCAGTGTTGCTTTACACGGGAAAACAAACCCCAAAACGTTTGGATGACTAACACCGGTTCAGTGATGCAGCTTGACAGAATAATTGAATCTAGATTATCATAATTACATAATAATTATATTGTAATGCTTTTATTAAAGTATAATTTCCAGTGAAATGGTTGCAGGGAACATCTGATATGACGACTGTTCAGATGTCGGTTATAATAAGGGGCAAACGTGACCCTTTTGTATTCGCGTTGTTGTTGGATTCTGCATGTATCCACTTTCCCATCTCGCATTTAAATGTCTCGGACTCATGCAGAGAATGAAAGGGATTCAGTCTGCGCAGTTATTCAGTATATATAATCCAGTCTAAATCCTTTGGAGGAACCCTATCATCCTCCTCCTCCTCCTCCTCCTCCTCCTCCTGCCTCCTCCCCTAGAGGATGCAGGACGGGGTGAGTGGTCCTGAGCTCTGCTCTGACTGCTGCCGGCACAGAGAAGTGGCCGCGATCATCACGAATACAGCCAGAAAATCACGCTCTGGGATCCGATTTCTTTGATTTCGTTTTCTTTGTTTGTTCTTTTTATTTTTTTTTTATGTTTTTTTTGCCTTTTTCGTCCAAATCCTTCACACATTTCTCCTGACCCACGACAGCATGACGAAACTCGGACTTTTGGGACACATTTAATAATGGCTCGCTTCAAATGTACATTTCCACGGAGCTGCAGCTGAGGTTTCATTCAAAGTCCGTCTGGATTCTCACGGCGTGATGGATACAAATGAGTTCGCAGTACTGAAACTTTTTCTTGTTGGCATTCTGGGTGAGTATGATCGATTTGTCCTTTTTGTTACATTTTATTTGCAGAACTCCAAACCCCCACAACACCAAACTCCATCAATATGTTGACCTGTCATAGCATCACACTAAACCCTGCTGTTTTAGCAGTTTTGCCCACTTTTCCACTATAGTCAGGTATCTAATTCAGCAGTGAATAATGTCATGCTCTTCTATTATTCTATTTTACATTTGCAGCCTCAAATTGCATGCCATGCTTCTCTCTATCACAGTACGTGTCCCTCAGCACTGCCTGAGAGTGTCAGGCTGCAAAGTGCACATATTAGGATTGCTAAGAAGTATCAGGAACACATCTCATAGCACATGCATGGAATGGGGGATATACAGTGCTGTGCCGTGGCATCACGCCCCAGTGGACAGACCTGACCTATATCGGGGCCAATGGGAATTTCTGGATCTGGCTCATTAACTGGTGGTACAAGGATGAAATCATGTATGAAATTGTGTTTCATGTGGTTGTGACTGATGAATCAACTCGCTTAAACATACACACTAGTTTAACTGTTTTAATGATTTAGATGTTATGGCTGTCCTGTGTGTGTATCGATCATGGAGTGATGCTCGGCATTGATTGAGATGAGTCAAAGCATGAATTTAGATAATCTGCTGCTGTTGTTCGAAGCCCTGTTATGTCCTCTACCTGCAGTAGTAGCAGTATCAGCAGAGTTGAAGCAGCACTGTGACTCACTGATGAAGAGGAGTTCAGCGACCCTTTCCAGGAGCTGGTTAAGCCGGCTGGGTGCTCTTAAGAGAGCAGTTGTTGAGCTGATGTTTGGCCATCTGGTCTGAGGCTGATTGAAATTACCTGGCTTCCTCCCACGTGGACACATGAGCCAGGTGATACAGGATTTCAATTTCAAGGTCTGTGTGGTTCAGAAAGACTTGAAACTCAGGCTCTTATCTAGGTGAGTGTTGCTGTTTACCGAGCGCCTCTGGAGGGGTAAACCTGAAAGTGGATAAACGATAAAAGCATGGACTCAACACGCTTTAGCAAGTCCTTTTGCTATTTTAAAGAGTTATGCATATCGTAGACAGAAGGATGTGGTCTATGTCTGGCCAAGACCTTTAACCTGGACTCCACTGGATCTCTGCCAAGTAACAGCTGTAGTCCTATAGCACTGTACAGCCAAGCACAAAACTAGCTTAGATGGTCCTTTTGGGACATGTTTTATGCTCAGTCTCTCAAAATGCTGATTCTAGTTTGCAGGCAAACAGGATTTATGTGTGATCAAATATACTCTCATCTATATTTTGAGTGTCCAAACACGACAAGTGGTGTGATTTCACTGCAGCTGCTGCTATCAAAGCAATGAGAGGTAATATCCCCATGCTGTAAAAACATGCAGCAGTGGTTTCCTGTGATAGCTCTTGTCTAGACTGAAAGAGATTCCCATCAAGCTCCCCATTGGGAAGCAGAAAGTTGGCAGCCAGATGCAGATGCATTCAAAGAACACCAGAACATAACTCATTAAACTCAAATTGTGTCATTCTCATTTGTTACTTTCAGTCTGAGGCCAGTGTGGTGGATGCAGTAGAAGGTCCCCATCTGCATCTCAGAAAAAAGAGCAATTCCCTCTGACTGAAGCATCTGCTTACCCCCATAAATAGCTATGCATACTCTCTCACAGCGAGGGAAAATGCCTTGGGGTTTTTCTGTTCCACTCCCATCTGAAAAATTATTTTTTCAAGTGCTTTTCGTAAAATGCTATTCAAAGACCTGTGGTGAGATTTCAGTGTGTTGAGCTCACTGCGGTGCATGTGGCTGATGGCTTTACACATGGATGTTGTTATACACGGGGGTGTTTATCACCTGCACATTCCAGGAATGAAATGCTTTCAAGTTTAGCAATCAAGGCCAATCATTTGTTACAGTAAGCGAAACAATGTGAGATGTTGCTTTCAGGAAAAGGGCCGACTGTGTCTTTACACATATTCTGGCTTTGCCAAGGTGCAACTTTGATTAACATTGTGATCAGTTGAAACGTTTACATTTGTATTTTCATATTTTGATTTGTTCAGCCTAAAGGAGAAGTCTGGTATTTTTACTATTGTCACAAAATCCCATTAAAAAGGACCAAAACCATCAATGAATTCATATTAAAAACAAGTATTGTTTGTGTGCTCAAAGCCTGATATATCTTATTCCTCTGTGCCATAGAGCTCCATTGTCTATCTATTACAAACACATCAATCAATCACACCATTACACCGGGTGTTCCTTCATCTCCATGAACACAAACATTGTAGTTTATTTTTGACTCAATCCCACATTCACTTTCCTGCTGCCATACATAATTCTGCTGCTGGAAGTAGTCCCGAACGAATGCACTATGTATTCCTATTAGAGTAACATTTACATACATTCAATTCTTCACATATGTTTACAATCGATCTATAATTTTGTCATCGTGATTGTCCATGCTATCATTATGTTGGTCTATTCTATACACGACATCTATAGCATGTCTGTCCATCCTGGGAGAGGGTTCCTGCCTCTGTTTTTTCATTTTTTTCCCCATTAAATGGCTAATGTTTTTGGAAGGGGGGAGGGGTTTCCTCATTTGAATTGAGGGTGTTAGGATAGAGGGCATCATACGCTGTGCAGATTGTAAAGCCCCTTGAGGCAAATTTGGGAGTTGTGATATTGGGCTATATAGATACAACTGAATTGACTTAACATTTCATCACTCTCCAATTAAAACCACAATTATTTCAGATAGTTGGAAGAGTTCCTTCATGGGTTGAGAAAATTCTCCTACTTCTTGAGATGAAAAAAGTTTTTAAAAAACCCATTGGATTATCTGCAAAATTCATTTTCATGAAGCTGAAAACAGGTTTTTTTTCTTTCTTAGCTCATGAAAATTGGATATTTTGAAGATACATGGTTTTCACAGGACAGTGACAATTTGCTATTTGTCCAATTATTTTGCCTTTAAAAAAAAAAAATAAGGCATGTATTCATGAGATTTAGTTGGAACAAGTGGGCTTGGGGCTGAGAGGAACAGGCAGGGGAGGTATTGAGAGACAGATAACACATTATTAGTTTTGTTCTTTTAGTTTTGTTTATAGGATTTGCTGAATATAATAAAAAAATTAAATATTGCAAGCCTTATTCTTTAAACCACACAGTCACAACAACACCCAGATGTGTGATCTAAAGTTACATGGACTCAGAGGAGGGATGTCCAGTCAGAACTGAGAAAACCTGATCTCCCACCAGGTTAAAAAATTCAATTAAAAGTACCTTGTGAGGTCTCTGGTATTCACTTCACTTACAAATACACAAAGAAACAGCCAAATATCATAAGAATATCTGTGATTTAGTCTAGACTGTAGGTGGTTCTTGGTTTATTCTGCCATGCTGGGCTTGTTATGCATTCAGATGTCTACATCCCTGTCATTGCACCCAAAAGAGTCAACATTTAGAGTTAAAACTATTGCAAACATGCTTGGTGTAACAAAGCCTAGAGTTATACAGGTAAACGTGTTGCTGATTCACAGACATTGTTACGTTGGAGCTTCCTCCATAGCTCAACTGCAGTGCAAGCATGTTAAGAGCATGATTAATCTTTCAGTTGCTTGTTAAAGATTCATGCACCAGAAGGGACTTGAACTTTTTCTCTTCGCTCATCCTGCTCACATCAAAGTCTAATGCTGAGGTCTTGCTGACTCCACGTCACAGAGTGTGTTACTGACTAAGCACCATATGGTCAACAGATTGTAGAGGAGTTTTACACTTTATACAGTAGATGCACCTATTAGCTCATTGCCTATCTGTTATGACTAGTAATCCAGCTGACCATTCCTTATTTAAAAACTTCAGTAAAAAAGGTATTAGAAGCTGCAGTGTGCTTCCATCAGATCTCATCTCACACAACGCAAATAATGTTAGATTACAAATATACTTTATACTGAAATAATAAACTAAAAATGGGGCACAAGGAATACCTACACAAAGAATCTGAGTTCTGATATGAATTACATTAGAGCTGGAACGGTTAATTCATTGATTAATTGAACATAGAATTCATTGGTAACTATTTTGATGGTTGATTAATCATTTAAGTCATTTTTATTAAGCAAAATTGCCAAACATTCATCGGAGTCAGCTTCTTAAATATGAATATTTGTAGTTTTTTCTTGTGTTCTATGATAGTAAATTGAATATCTTCTGGGTTCTTGGTTTTAGACTGTTGGTCGGACATAACAAATACATTTTAAGATGCCACCGTGGGCTCTGGGAAATTGTGATTGACATTTTTCGCAATTTGTTAGACCGATGATCAATTGATTCTTAAGGTAAATAATCAGAAAATGTATCAATAATCACAAGAATTGTTTGTTTCAGCCCTACAACAAACTGTACAAGTAAGAAACTCAAATGACATCATTCATGCTTAAGAATGCTGCAACCCCCCCCC
>CM022493.1:19534353-19606268 GCA_011952105.1 Coreoperca whiteheadi
TTCAAAGTCATTTTACTCACAGAAGAAAAAACCTCTACCCTGGAAATCCAAAAAATTCCTCTAGAACATGTAAAAGTTGGTTAATGAAAGCTGCCTCCATATACATTCACCTGCCTCCAGATCAGCAGATAGAAAAATTTAATTGCTACATCAGGGGTTCAACATGTAGAGGGCAGTCGCTATGCATATTTATAACACAATACTTTCCACTAAAATGTCAACATTTGGATCTGAATCCACAAACAACACTACTAAATACCTATATACATTGGTTTTTAGCTGAAAACCAGTATGTTTCTTTTTTCCACCCTAAAAAAAACCTTACAAGTAAAAAACCCAAATGACAGCATTCATCGTTAAGAATGCTTCAACCCCCCCCCCCCCCCCCACCCAAAAATGTAATAGTCTGAGGAAGCAGCAAGAGGACAAACCAAGCACTCATTATCTGGTCTCATTTGCAGGAAACATCATACGCTGGTAATGGCTTCTCAGAGGAGAAGCAAGAGGGCGGGTTTGGAGCCGGATGGTAGTTAGTTGTCTCCTTATGTCAGAGTCTAGGAGATCTGACAGAGAGCTGGTTTCCTGCCAAAGGCCAGTCAGATTTCCAATCATTGAACTGAATAGCTGGTAATGAGCACCATTAAACTGAGCATTGAATTGAATGTACAACTCAACACCGAGTCTGAAGACTGAAATTAATGATAGATAATAGTCTGAAAATAGTTAATGATGACAGAAGAGGGACACACTTTCAAAGTCATTTTACTCACAGAAGAAAAAACCTCTACCCTGGAAATCCAAAAAATTCCTCTAGAACATGTAAAAGTTGGTTAATGAAAGCTGCCTCCATATACATTCACCTGCCTCCAGATCAGCAGATAGAAAAATTTAATTGCTACATCAGGGGTTCAACATGTAGAGGGCAGTCGCTATGCATATTTATAACACAATACTTTCCACTAAAATGTCAACATTTGGATCTGAATCCACAAACAACACTACTAAATACCTATATACATTGGTTTTTAGCTGAAAACCAGTATGTTTCTTTTTTCCACATTAATGGCAAATTAATTGTACCAATTCCATGTTGTTATATTACTTATATTGTGGGGAGGGATAAGAAAATCTCAGCCGGAAAAGGGTGGCTTGTCCCCTTCAGGTTGGTGGAGAGCTCCTGCCTCAAGTGGAGGAGTTTAAGTATGTTGGGGTCTTGTTCACAAGCGAGGGAAGGACGGAGCGAGATATCGACAGGCGGATCGGTGCATCCTCTGCAGTGATGCGGTCGATGTACCGGTCTGTCGTGGTGAAAAAAGAGCTGAGCTGCAAGGCGAAGCTCTCTATTTACCAGTCGATCTACGTTCCTACTCTCACCTATGGTCATGAGCTTTGGGTCATGACCGAAAGGACAAGATCCCGGATACAGGCGGCTGAAATGAGTTTCCTCCGCAGGGTGGCTGGGCGCTCCCTTAGAGATAGGGTGAGGAGCTCGGTCACTCGGGAGGAGCTCAGAGTAGAGCCACTGCTCCTCCACATCGAGAGGAGTCAGCTGAGGTGGCTCGGGCATCTGTTCATGACATCCGGGCTTGTCCAACCGGGAGGAGGCCCCGGGGAAGACTTAGGACAAGCTGGAGGGACTATGTCTCTCGGCTGGCCTGGGAACGCCTCAGTATTCCCCCGGAAGAGCTGGAGGAAGTGTCTGAGGAGAGGGAAGTCTGGGCATCTCTGCTCAGACTGCTGCCCCCGCGACCTGGCCCCGGATAAGCGGTAGAAGATGGATGGATGGATGGATGGATAAGAAAATATTATTAATGCCGAAGAGGGGCTTAAAACGTGAATGTCCAGTCACCGTCCTCATCCCAATAATTTCCGTCCAGTCCCTTTTTAATGCTTTACAGTAACGAGTAGTGCAAGGGATTACAATTTGATATCACAATAATGCTCGTTACTTTGACGAGAGTTTAAAGAGAGTTTGATAGATCGTTGGTATCAGTTTAGTGTCTGTGTTCGTGGACAGGCCGCTCTGGTACATGGTTGCTTGGCTCTATGTTGTGACTTCTTGCTAATGTTATCTACTCACTAATGACCCTACATTCAGGTATGAGCCGTTTCTGTTTTCCCATTTGGAGGGTTGGTAAAGGCTGCAGCTTCGTTGTGATGACGGCACATCTGACATTAAGCTAGCTGTTGATGGTCGGTAAATACTTCTGAACTGTAGACTGGCTGCCATAAAGTCATGTTTTCTGTTGCTAAATAAACCCAGAAGATGTGATGTGTGGTTGCGGAGGCTTTAGAGTTGTTTACAGGCACCTTTGACAGAGCTGTGCTGAGTAATGAAAGTAACAAGTAATAATTAATAACTGATTACTTTTGCTGTTGAATAATTTGTAAAGTAATGACAATTAGTAACATGTAATGGGTAATTGATTACATTTTTCATGTAACTGTCAGTTTTATGGTTCTTGCATTTTAGCACCAATTTGCTCTATAAGAAATTCACCTGCAGCAGTCAGACAGTGTATTTATTCATGCATAGACATTATTATACTCATTATTACAAGATGAGTGTTCCAGTTTTGTTGCAGTTCTCTCTGGTATTGGACCCTAACAAAGATACAATTAAGGTCTTATATTCATTAATGCCCTTATAACACTCCCGTCTGTCCTCACAGTCTCTGACGCACTGTTGCAATTTGAATTTGTGACTCCGTCACAGTGTCTCTGGGTTTGTTTCAGCATACCAAACTTTCTGTCTGTCTCCCTCTTTGCCTCCTCTGCTGTCTTTTTTTCTTTCGCCCCTTTTGTCTTTCAGACAGATGGGCGCAGGCGAACAGCTTGTTGGCACCGTCCTGACTGCCTTAAAGGCAGAGGTCTTTGGCACGGCTGGACAAACTGCTGACAGAAATAAAGCCTTTTTTGCTGAATTCATTTGATGCAGGAGGAAAATGGTGATGGTGGTCTTCATCTGTCTGCTTGTAATTCATGTGTGATTAGATACCGAATGGATTTTGACAGAATGGGAGAATGATGCATCTCACCACTGTCTCAGTGCATTTTCTAAATTACACTGATTGAGGGAGGTAATTAGATGTGAAGGATTTGACTATACCTGTATACATATAGGGTGAATTAAGGGTGATTGGGACCGTTTTTGAATTTCAGCCTTGTGTAAGCTTTCATTAGCCCAATACATGATACATTTCTGTAATACTGAAGATGTTACCGATCCATTTGAGGAGGAAAGAAGGTTATATCATATTTCAAGGAGCGGGCATACCCTTTTGTGTAAACTGACCCAAAATCTTTTTTTGGTTGACATTTGGGTGATTGGGACAGCACAGTTTATCATTGATTTAGGCTAGTGTGAGCATATTTATTGCATTTCACATTTTCACATGAACATTTTCCTTTTCCTGTTCATCATCATGAATTAACACGCCATGTTCATTTTTGTTTAACATTATTACTGAAGGTTAAAAAATCTGTCCACAATTCATTAAGCTGCCTTTCCTCACTGTCACATACAGCCCCCAATATACACAGCACTTCGTCCATGATGAAGTGCCTGGACTAGGGCTTGGAGGAGGACTTGGATGAGGACACTGAGGGGTCTCAGGGGCCTCAGGTGCTTCATCACGTTTCATTGTCAAACTATAAGAAAACAGAGCTTGGTCTCTGCGGGAGGGATCTAGTGTGTGCCACTGCCCCTGAACCCTGCTTGTGGATTCTGTGATGTTGCTGCACTTTTCCAGTCCTTTAAGAGCAGGGGAAGAAAGAGGGGGCTCTGCGGCTTCCATCCAACACTCACTCTGCTATAGACCTGGCCTTCCAGGTTCCAATGGTGCTTCATGATTTGAAGAATGCCCTGTCAGCAGCCTGGAGATTGTGTGTTGTTTGTGGAGGGAAGCACACAACATGCACATCGTTTTCTCTCATGAGAGTAAGGAACTCAGCAGCACATGTGGACGGGGGTCTCTGAGCAGGTGGGCTTTCCCCAGTCCAAAAAGACCTCAGAGTTGATCCATCCATTGTCTGACATACTGAAAAGGGTGTTGTTTGGTGCCCCAAAACACCAGCCAGCCTGGAGCCTTTTGCCTTTCAATATGACAGGTAGCGGCCTGTACGCTCTTGCTGCATTGAGACATGCTAGCAGCGTTGTTGTTTCTCCCCTCTCATTTCCAGTGATTTCGAAACAGGGCGATCCTACGTCCTCCATTGCATTTTCTTCACTTGCAACACCTTTTGCCCTGCCCACCCACTTGATGTCACAACAATGAATGCATGCAATTTTGATTACGTGGTTTCACAGCTAGGGCTCAGCAAAAAAAGAAAAAAAAGAAGCATTTTTACTCATCAGGCAAGAAAATAAACCCTGTATAGTTATACTGTCCCATTTGACCTCATGTCCCAGTCGTCCTTAATTCATCTGTGTTATATCAGACTTCAGTGGTCTACAGTATCTGTGTATCTGTTATTCGTATATCCATCACATCCCTGATGGGATTGTGGCCAACGTCGGCGTGATAATGCATTCCTCTGCTGTGCTCTGGCTTTTATCACACAGATTGTGCCAAATGACTGTAATTAATGGCCAGAACAAGTTGACATATTTATTACCGATCAGCTGTGTGAGGGACTGCATCACTTACAGTGTTTACTGCTGCTGTTTCAACAAGTTTGGACATTTACGGAAAAGGGCATACATTTTATCTTTCTTTTGACTGAAGGAGGCAGAAAATTGACGTAGACAGAAAGGCAGAAAGAACATCCACTGCAGAGTGAGGGCTTGTTGAGAACTTATATCATGGTACAAGGTGTCCTGCAAGTGTCCCTCAGGCAAGCCTGAATTTAAACAGCTTATTTATCTGAGAAGAAAAGTGACCCATTTCAATTGAACCTGAAAATTTACAACGCTGTCTGTTTCTTTGTAGCCATGCAACTGTTACTCCTGTCAGAAGCATGTGGTGTATTTCTAAAAGCCTACATAAAGTGGAAAATTAATGCCTGCCATCATGTTATTTCAAACAACAAATGTTTGCTTTTTGTTGGATGCAAGCTTTCTAGTGAAGCTTGTTTTTGTGGTTTGCCAAAGAGGGGATGAAACAGAGTGGCTTTAGGCCATCTTTGGCTTTTATGTTGTAGAATTAAACACTTGTCTAGAGTTGAAGAGTGCATGGGAGAATACTGATGAAAGCCTGAATTGCGTTGCCTCTTTAATGCTGCTTTTCCAGTTGATTATGTTTGCTAACAGAGAACGATTGGGAATTCATAAAGTGGGCTGATTCTGCCTGATTCACTGTGTTATAATCGCATCCGGGCTTCTTATCTATCACCAACAGCCTGCACTGTGCATCTGTGTGAGAACGCAACTGTTTTATGCTCATATGAATATGAACTTTTTCACAAAAACAAATGCTAAAAAACATTTTTTAATGACACGATTTCGTTTAGATGCTCCACCACAGATAAAATGTTGAGCAGCAGCTCCGGCGATCCCCACAAACAAGCCATGATAGCTCATAGACAGATGGATTCGCTCTATGGGGGCCTATTCCACAGAAGCTTGGCTGTAATTTTCCTCTCCGCATAGTAAATGGGATGCATTTATATAGAGCCGTTATCCCAAAAGCCCTTTACGGAGCCTTACATTCACCCACAACATGCTGTCAAACACCAAGCCTGCAATCACAAGCCGATCTGCCACACCACCTGAGCTGCTGTCGCCCTATACATACAGCGTAGTAGGTTAAAAAAAGAGCATTTCTCTCCAAAAGTCCCCCCTTATAGATTCACTGTTCTCTGCCACTGGCAGTTTATTTGTCTGTCTCCATCATGGTCACCCAGTACTCCACGTCTTCTCCTCCCCCTCTTCCTGCTTTTGTTTGCCAGATACCCAGAGTTCCCCTCTGTCTTGCACATCTGTGTCAGTCTCCTCTTCCTCTCCCTTCTCCTTGATCCCCCCACATGGAAGACTCCACTCTGACAGAAACAGCCTGGACACTTACACTCAGGCCTGAGAGAAGGGAAAGTCCTCCTGGGTACTGCAAGCAAATAAGTGATATTCTTCTTCATTGTGGTTTGATTTTATCTTTGACAGACCAGTTTTGGATTGAAAGAGAATCAGTGGCTACATGTACTAAACTATGAGAATTAAATATTTAGTGCAACATTCACCCTGCAAGTTTTCCTTTCTTTGTACCTTTTCCAACTTGAGAATGGCTTTTTCTTCCAACGTCTCTGTTGTTCAGTTTCCTTCACAGAGTTTCTGAATTCATTTCTGTTGGCCTCACCTGGCACATCAGCTAGTAGGTGAATAATAATCACTCAGCAGTCAATCACTGTGGCCTTTCCTCACTGTGAATCCCAGGCCAGTTTTTATGAGGATTGTGTGAAGAAACTGATCACGTATTTTCCACTCTCAGTTTTCTCATTTATAATGGCAAGTGATTGCTTTTGTCTGTGAGTAAAATAACTCAGGGTGTGTCTGGCAGGTCTGTCTCTCCTCTGGCTGTGGGAATTCTCAGAAATGTGATAAACGTCTGAAGCTTTTCATCAAGGCTGAGGCTTCAGAGCAGCAGCAGCAGACAGCTGGTAGCCATGGTTGACCGAGAAGAAATTAAGATTTAAATGTTTTGCCTTAGCAGCAGTCCTCTCAGTCATTGGCACATATTTCATCTGCCATCAATATCCAGCTTTAAAATGATCTTACTAATCTGTTAACTTGTAATATTTGTTGGATATGAGCTGGCAAAAATGTTTATACAAATGTTTATAAAGACAGATTGCTTTCACATATGAAAAAAAAACCCTCTAAAAAACGTTAGTGTTCCCCTTCATCACATCCACTGGAAAGTTTTTTAATTGGTAGATGAAGATTTGACTCCTGACTATGGAAGCGTATAGGAGACTTTATTAAAATGATAATTTTAAGTTGTAAATGTAAATGTAATTCCACAATAGCATTATAATTATATGGAATTATGTTTTCATTTCCAAGTTTACATTATCATTTGAATATTGTCCCCTGTAGGCTACACTCCCATACACTTCCAGACCTGACTGCTGCGAAATTGACTGAGAAACTACTGGGGTAGTTAGAGGGAGAAAGAGAGTGGGAGACATACTGGATATAGAGGAAACAATGACTGTGCCATCTACTGATTTCCCAAGCTGATCCAAGAGTTTGCACTGGCAACTTTTCAATCACATGGTTGCTGAAAATAAAGCTACTTGGCTCCATTCCAAATTAGGAGAAGGTAGAGAAAATCCAGAAAAACATATAGTCACAATATAGCAGTTTTTTCATATAGGGTATAAAATATATAACCTACAATGGATTATATGACTCATAATAACTTAATGCTGCAATAATCATTATGTTTATATTAAAAGTGACTTAAATGACTGGCTGTAATGTGAAAGGAGGAGAAATGGTCAAACCCAACGAGAATTATCACCCGACTTTACCTTTACCCTGAGCTCTAAGGAGCTTTTAAATGTCTTTTAGCTTATTGTTTTGGTTTTTCAACTTGCAACGTTACTGTTTTGGTTCACTTATACTGCTCTCATCAGCATTATTTCCGGGAGGAGCAGGCAGCTGTTTTTCGAACAATGTTAACGAATAGCAGGTGAACACAGTGGGGCATAAAAGCTAGATATTTTCCTCAAGAGTTTGTGGAGACTAAAATAAGAGCTGAAAGGAGAGTGAATATTGGACTTAAATTTGCCAGGTGGTCAGTAACATATACGCTAATGTTGTTAGCCACATCAACTTAAATGAGTCAACAATATGCCAGTGCTGTGCTGCCTCCAAGTGGCAAAAAGAAAATGCAGCTTTAAGTCTTTGTAAGATATTCTTGTTGCTGATGCTTATCTCTTTCCAAAAACAATGTCTTTGTTACTCAGGATAATGCGAACTCCTCCCTGTCAACTGTTAATTAAGGTGTCCCTTCAATATCTGATATCAGCCAGTCAGGATCAATCTTCATTATGAAGGAGGTTCCTTCGTGACCACAGCTACAGAAAAACTGTATTTCACTCTTATTGTTTTTTATTAGTCTGTGCCAGTTAAGAATTTTGTTACCCATGATATCTTAAATGCTGCCTCAGAGGCTTTTCAACCCTAAGAAGAAAATGTATTTTTTGGAATAACGATGGAACACTGCAGTTTTTGGATAACAATAGAAAAAAATATACGCTATAGGACTTTGACATAAAATTTAATCAGCAGTTTCAGTACAAAGATGTTGGTACCTTTTATTGGTCGGACTCTAATAAGTATAAATGATTTAGTGCAGGGACCATAAATACAATATGTCTACTCTAATAGCTTATTATTAGTTTAAACAATGCCAATTTCTCAGATTGAGCAAAACTTCGTACTCAAGTCAATACAAGATTAAGTTTTATTTGCAGTTTTACACAGAACTACACTTTATCAGAATATGATCAGCAACTGAAATTTCATAAAAATGGTGTTAATATTGTCACCCAACAGTTTCTTATCTCCTCTCTTTTTTAATGTTGGACCAGCAGAGATCCACTTTCATAAACAACAATTTACAGTGCTGCTCTCATGCTCTGTGACCTAACATGAAGGTCAGTGTTTCTATCACGACAACATCCTCTGCTTTTTGTTTGTCAGATGAGGACACCACGGTGGCCTCTTATAGAAAACGTCTACTACAAGGTCATTAATTTTCCTGTCAGAGAGCTCTGCTGATAACAGGGATGACTGAAAGTCTATCACTGTCTGTCTGTCAAAGAGTTATTACTTCTGGAAGGTCAAACTGCTGAGAAGCTTCTGAAATCATTGATGTAGCATCTACTTTCTTTGTAATCTCTGTCCAACTTTCATTTTAAAGCTGCTGCATGTCTAATTTTGACATTAATTAAATACTAAGACATTGATTTTGATACATTAGCATCAGTATCATAAATAACATCAGAGTAGGAAGAGCAGTCTTTGGGGTCATCTATTACTTCAGAGAAAAAAATTGATGGAAAATCCCTGCCTACATGTCGGCATCCTTTTCAGCCAACGAGAAAATAAACTACCTCAAGGCGGAGAAGGGGAGATAAGTAGCAACATCCTCAGTGTGGCAGGAAGAATTTGGGAAACACTTGTGCGAACATGTGTGAGGCTGCCAATCATCTAATTTCAGTTTGTTACTTAATTTGATTAAAGTAATATGAAGGTCTCACAACTAATTCAGCAATGGTAATGTTGGATACATGTGTTACTTGAAGCATTTTTCAAATGTAAAGTTGTGTTATATCTGCTTGCTTCCTGTGTGCCCACATCACACACTTCAGCACCTGACATTCACTTTAACTCGGCTTCTGTTTGCTGTAGGTAAAAGGCTTTCTATTAATCTGTAGGGGAGTAAAAATATTCCTTTAAAGCAAGCTCCCTTTTAGCTATCTGCCTCAGTGACCTCAGACGGATAACCTCAGTCATTGTTTTAAGAGCTGTGAGTTCCCCTGGATCTGAGAGGAGAAAGAATAACAAAGGAGAAGGGGGTAGGTGGCTTGAAAGCCAAGACCTCAATGATCTTCAAAGTATCTCCAAAGAGCAGAGAGGGACGTTAGGGTTTTATTCATGAATGCTGAGGGGTGTTTGCAGATGAAAATGAGTTTCAAATTTATTCAGATATGCAGAGGTTTTGCTTGATTCACCTCATGTACTCAGTTTGTTCAGAAACACAGAAGTGGTCTTCAATGCTGGTGTATGTACACCAGCAATGAAAACAACACAGCACTATAACTGTGGTTCTTATGCTCTATAACTAAGATACTGAATTTCAAAAAATACTATGTGGCTCTTGTTATACATTTTTCCAAAGCTTTTTACATAGTTGACCATGTTACCTTGGTTATTAAACAGCAGTAAACTGTTTTGCCAAAAACTCACTGTGTCCAGTTTGCTGGCTCTTCCTCATCCTTCGTCCTTATATTAAAGGGTGTGCCTCATGGTTCTATAGTAGGACTCTTACAGTTTTAGTATATAATTTAAATTTAGACAATGAATGTCTTTACAAAATTTGGCAACCCATGTGATAGTTTCTCTAAAGCCATGCCACTATCATGGCTAAAAAACAAACAAACTCTTTTGTAGCATTATTGATTGGAGCATTAGATTCTTGCCATTTCTATTTGTTCCTACAAGAAAGCATAAAGCAAGATTATCTGACAGTAATGAATATTAACAAGTCAACCTCAACATCAATTATTGATAGGCTATCCATGTTTTCTGATGTTCAGGAATTCAATGTGCATTAATCGCCCCTCACTCTTCCTCACCCTCTGAATGTCCCTCTCCTTTTTCCCCCTCTTTCTCTCCCTCTGCCTGCAGAAACCTCAGCTGATGTTCAGTGACTCTGGTCTGTCTATCTGTGTAGAAATACAGACTAGCAGACAGATGGTGCAGCAGGAAGGGAAAGAGACAAAGACCTGATTTATTTCCCTTTTTCATTTCTCAGATTCGATTTTAAACAAAGGACACATTATTGCTGTAGGGATAGATACAGAGTCATACAAGACCTTTTTCATATCCTGTCTGGTATGCATTATTTCATCTTTCCATGTGTTTAAACTAACAAATGATTTTGTAGTGTCATAAAATCAAAAGTTCAATTTCAAGTGTAGCCAAATGCAAAAACATTTCCTGTCTAATTAAATCTGAACGTTATTAAGAACCCTCCTCTGCACTGGCCACCAGTAAGTCATTACCTTCCTGTCCTGATGATGATAAGATGGTTGGAGGTGGAGGTTATTTACAAGCCCTGCCACTTGTGCGCGTGCTTTAAATATGTTTGGACAGTGCTGGCAAATCATTTACTTTCTTTCATCTTCTATTTCCTCTCATCCATATTTATCTTGCCAACCTAACAGGCAGTAGATGACAGAGTGAAAGTGTGCCAACTGAGATGATGCTCGAATGGCACGCTGTTAACGTAGTGTGTAACACTAACATACACCTTGATTTAAGTCTCCGAGTTTAAAATAGCTCTGCTGGGCCTGAATAATTCACAAATGTAATGCTGTTTTAATGTAGCGCCAAGTCTACATTTCAGTTGACCTGACAGTTCTAGTTGAGTGCACAAGATTGTTGGTTTAAACTAACCTTGCCCTTATCGACAAGTATTCAAAGATTACTGTTTATAGGTGCAAGCATCCTGCTCGAGTGGAAGTTTTTTTTGTGGATTATTGAGGCTAATAGCAGCCTGTTAGCCTCTTGCTAATTTTAAAACCCCACATGTAGAGAATGTAATGAATATCCTGCAGTATGGGTGATTCCTTGACAGTTTTATTATGTCTGTTTTTTCTGCCTGTCTTTTCAAAAAAATAGCAGTTTTAGTGAATTGTCAAATTAAATGCACACCTTTAACATGACAAGAGTCATGCAAAATTGTATTCAAAGCCAGACAAGAGCTCATTGAACAAGCTATTGAAATGTTAATTTGCCAGCATGATACCCTGCTTGCCCTATGATGCTGACATGCAATCAATTTCGTTTTCATAATCGTTATTGATGTGATCATATCAAAAAGAGCCGAGCTTGATCCATGACTAGCGCTGTCCACAGTGGCCAGGAAAGGCGCCATTAGCATAGCTGTGTGTGACTTGTTGTCTCTGCTCTGTTGCCTGGCCAGTTGTTTCTCAGCAACAGCAGTCACAGCCCCATGAACCTCAGTGTTAGAGGAACCCGAAAATAGGTGAGCGGCTGGATGAATGAACAAACCGCTCATCCATGTGTGACTGATGAGAGATTTAAAGCTGGAGTGCGAAACGTTTGTCTACCCCTTGTGGCAGAGACAGTTATTACACAAACACTATCAACGTGTGTGAATCGCATCATTACCTGTGTGCCAGCACGGGAATGTCGCCACAGACACCAGATTTAAAAACCCTGTATTTTGCGAAATACAGAGAGATTTACCTGGTGGTGATAGGCTTAATCAGCATTGTGTGAACTTGTTTGGCAAGTGCTAGAATGGAACGGACATTAATTTATATGTAAAAGTCCCACACTCTAGCTTTAACAATTCACTTGTCTTATAGTAACCCAATATTAAATGTTTTAATGAGAGGTTGTGAATGAATTAATTAATGCCAAATTGATTCCTTTTTAAATGTTTTCATTTACATTAAGAAGTGAAAATGCTATATGAAGAACACAGACTTACAGTCATCGTCTTTCACAGCTCAGCTCATGCAATTCAGAAAAGGCTTTCACATAGAGTTGTTGCAAATGGACACTCATGGTTTCAGTAAATTGAAAATACTACAAGCCTGTAAGTATTTGTGATAGTAGAGGCAGCTACAGATAAATTGCATTGCTGCAATTGCTCTGCAGAGGCATGGTAAGAGATGCTGCTGGAAGGGATATTTGTTGTGTTTTAAGTGTCAAGCCAGGAAACGGGGTCAGAGGACCCAAAAACAGACCAGTAGGCAGAGCAGGTACTGTTCAAATGATTTATTAACCAAAACACTTATGGAGCTCAGAAGCAGGGAGAGGCCAAAAATTTGAATGAACTCGAAAACAGGTAGACAAATCCTAACAAAAGTGAAGGGAGCAGGCAAAATCCAACAACCACATGCAAGCGCTAGAGAAACAAGGACCAGGATGCTTGGCACAGAGAGGCAGGGGCAACACACAGACCAGATGCAGGTGAAAACACTCAAAGCAATCAAAGGGCAGCAAGCAAAACTACAAGACACATGAGGAGAGGCGAATGTTTCAAAATAAAACAGGAAATAACTAAACATAACCCAAAACCATGACAAGTCCCCAATGTTCTGCTACACTTAAGGTTGAACAGCTCTGTGGTTTTCTATTCTATATTATACAGATATACATGCTGTATGCACATTTTAAAACTGCAGTAATCAATATTTTTGCATAAACAAGGGCTTATATGACTAGCTGTAACGTGAAAGGAGTGATGAACCCAAAGAGAATCATGACCTGACTCTGCTCTACATAGGGTTTTAGCATCTATTAGCTAATTGTTTTGGTTTAAAGACCCACAACTTTACTGTTTCAGTTCACTCTCCCTGCTCTCATCAGCTTTATTTCCAGAAGCAGGCAGCTGTTTTCAGCAAAAAAGCTCTGGAAAACTGACTGTACACTACCTGCCCAGCATCATATGACAAACAGAGTTAGCAAGTAGTTGGTTCTTAGTCGAGCATTTAGCTACTAAAGAGCTAGATGTTTGTCTTAGGATTTGGTGAAGACTTCTGGACTTAAAGCAGTAGATTGACATTTTGGGAAAAAAGCTTATTTGCTTTCTTGCCGAGAGTTAAATGGGAAGTTTGATAACCATATCATATCTGTCAGTTACACATGAAGCTACAGCCAGCAGCAGGTTAGCTTAGCTTAGCTTAGCACAAAAACTGGAAATAAGGAGAAACTGCTAGTCTATATCGCTCCGAAAGGTGACAAATCCACCTACTAGCACCTCTAAAGCTCATTAATTAACAGTACTATTGTTGTTATTATATTCATATTGTTCTATCTCATTTGTTTAATTGTAAAAACAACACATTATGGTTATATGCTGCACTATTTCTTGGCTAAAAGCAGTGACTTCCTGGTTGGTGGTAGGGGGATTTTATTGCCTTTGGACAGAACTAGGCTCGCTGTTTCTCCCTGTTTCTAGGATTTTAGGTTAGGTTAAGCTAACCGGATGCTGGCTGTAGTTTCATATTTAACTGACAGATATGAGAGAAATATCAATCTTCTCATCTAACTCTTGGCAAGAAATAAACGAATAAGCCTATTTCCTCAAAATGCAAATTAGTCATTTAAATTCATCAGGTGGCCAAACAACTCCAAATTAATGCTTATGTTGCAGCAAAGTAATAATGCCAGTGTTGTGTTTACAGCGTGTTCCAATGCTTCCAAGTGGCCGGAAAAACATCAGTTAATACTGCTTTTAAAGGTTGGTTAAATTCACCCCTCTGATATTTTATCTGCTATCTAATTTAAGAGTGCTATTGATTTGGCAAACTGTCACACACCAGGATGAGCGATTCACAAGGCTGCTATAATTCATACTCTGGCATGAATCACTGAATAACTCAACCAAATCTCTCGCATACACACTCACTCGCTACTGATGCCAATTTTGTCTGTGTTCCCTCAGTTCATAAAGCTGGTAGAGTAGATTTAGTTTCAAACTTCCCCCTGCTGTTGTGCAGAGCTCATGCTGAGGGGACCACTGCTGCTAGATTGTTGTTATAGGTTATTTTCATCAGTTCCTCCATCCTGCTTGTGTTTATTAATACCTTAGAAGACAATCAGGTGGTACCAGTGTGTGCCAATGATTAGTTTCCTTTGTACTGATGGGCATTTAGCTCCTGCCATCAGTGTATGAATGTGTGTGTGTGGGGTGAACGTGATATGTAGTGTAAAAGCGCTTTGAGTAGTCGGCAGACTAGAAAGGTGCTATACAAGTACAGTCCATTTACATTTATCAAGTCTCTTTGACGGATGTATTTCTCAACAGCATATGAGATTCAGAGTTAGGAATATACTGTGCATCTCATCCACACTGCATAGTGAAAGCTGCACTCGCCTTGAAAGCACTTTGATGTCATTTTTTTTACATTTGTTCTATGCCGGCATTTCTTGTCAGTGCAAAATTGTGTGGTTGAACTATATGCTTAACAGAACACACAATATATACTATATATGTATTATAGCAACGCCTTATTATTTTAATGGGATTATGGGAATCCTGGGAACAGGCAATATACTCTTATCAGATTATAACTTTTACCTAACATGGCGCATGGAATATATAGAAGATATGTGCAAATGTTCAAATTTCAATGTATAGCATAATGCAGGGTATAATAAGATATTGGCAGCTTCTTTCTTTCTATTTCTCAGTTCTTAAATAAAAAAGTAGCAAACCAGTTGTAATTGTTGCACCCACATGTAATAACATGTAATTTTAACTGTTGTTGGAGGGTTAGGCTCACAGAGCTCATGCTAACGTACGTGATTTGTTATCAAAGAGTCCATGTGGGATATTTGGTTTTGCTGATTCCTGCCGCACATCAGCTTATGTACTCAAGATGTACTTATGTTGGATTTTATACACAAGATGTTATTTTTGGACTCCCTGCATGAGACTTATTGTCGGGGGAAATTAAATGCAAGAGGAGACCTGTGGGAATCACAGGGCTAAAAGCCAAGTTTTGAAGTCAGAGATGGAGAACTTTCAAAGAGTGCAATTTTTTAAAGTGATCTGTAATTTACTATAATATTTGATTTGATGTATTATGTATTAATTAGTAGACACGAAGGACATATCTTCTTTGTACATCTAAGAAATCTTGAGAAATGATTTTCTGTCTGTGTGTATGTCTTTAAAATCCTTGAATGCCTTTTTGAAGAGAGGGCAGGAAGTGGCTTTAATGTTTTGGATTTGACTTAGTGACCTCTCACTAGCTTGGGGATTCTTAGGCTGTGCCCTTAGCTGCCTCTTGATCTAGTATAATAAAGCGGTGGGTGACCCGACTGTCACCTTCGGAGCCCCTTCTGTTCTGAAACAGCTTGTGTGAGAAGTCCCCGTCATCTTTTAAAGTCTCCTAAATCTTTTTCCTTTTCTGTTGAAACCCAACAATGACAGGAATTTCCGTGATTGCTCTTATAATGCCATTGCAAAATCTTTGAATGCAGCAAGTTATGATCAGTTCAGTTTTCCGAAGGTGTTCTAAGGCTTATTGGGAAAATGTAAACCGGAGTAGTAGTAGACGAGGCATGCTGAGTGAAAGTGGAGACCCCAAAGAGTAAAATACTACACTGAACAATCAACATGACAGACTGATGTTTAACAGTATTTGACGGAAGCTTTTTCTATTAAAGTATTAAGCTAACTCAACCATGTTTTTAATTTGGGGATTTTCGTTGAGGCCACTATTCTCTGGTATTTGATCACTGAAAAGAAAAAGTGCTTCTAAAACCTTTTTACGAGAACCCTTTCTAGTAAGAAAGATATTTTTCTTGCCTTTCCCGAAACTCTTTTGACCTGCAGTTTAAATGACCGGGTGTATCATGAATCTCGAACAGAAGCCATAATAATTTCTATTCAGGGGCTCACAGTGCAGCTCATCTCCGGCCTGTCTGAAAGGTTGGGCTTTGCCATGAAACACCTCATCTGTTCTGCACTCTGAAAACGTCTCTGAAACAGACATTTAATTATGATTTTTAACCATTTATATTTTACACCAGAAGCACAAATTTGGTTGATATGGGGTTTTCAATGCCAAGCCTGGTACTTTAGATTTAGAGAAAATACTAGCCAAAGTTTTGTGTTAATATCAAAGCAATAATTGGATGTTTCTGTAAATACACGTATTCACTTTCGTGCCGAGAGTTAGATGAAAATATTTATACCACTTTTGTATCTGTCCGGTAAATATTAAGAAGTCTTTCAGTCTCGTCAGGGTGAAACAACATAAAAACCAAATCATAGTACACCTAAAATAAAACCACACCAGAATCTACTCAAATGCTCATTCTTACTGTATTTAAGACAAACACACTCGGTGAAATAATCTCATCATCACAAATACACCACCTCAATCCTTACATGCGCAAACAGGGAAGTCTCTATATTTAGCATGCTAACTTGATAACAGTCTTTGTCCTGCAGGGCTTCTATCAAACTGATTCTCTGCTTTGTAAATGTGGCACTTCAAAGGGAGATACACCTTCCTGTGCAGCAGCATGTTTAGCTTTGGTCACACGTAACACTCTCCTGCCGTAAATGAGCTGTCTGAGCTGCTGTGTGCAAGAGTTTGGATCAGAGAACAGGGACACTTTTGCATTGTGGAGTTCGATCATTGGGATACAGTATCTCTCTCCCTCTATGTCTCCGTTTTTCTCTTTCCTACAATCTTTACCTTAAAAATGAAAACAGAGAAAATTTAAAACACAGAGCATGTCACAAATGATGGATCTTATTGATTTTTTAATTTTTTTTGTCTCATTCAGTCATTACAATGTTCCCATGGTTTATAAACACGGTGAGTTTTTCTTGCCTACCGCTGTCTCTAATAATCTGCTCCAATCAATCAAAACAACATTCAGTTGCGTGTGAACATGCTCTTCTTGGCTGCTGGCTGTCTGGCAAATGATGGGTTGGCAATGCTGGCCCGATAATGATTTAGAGCAGTCGCCAACCTTGTCCAGGCATACATCACGGTTCATGTGAAAGTCTAAACATGTTCAGAAATATTAGCCCACCGGGTTGTTATATAGTATAGTGCTTTTTTGTACTGTAGTTCATTTGACCATGAGCATGGCAATTATTTTCATGTTTTATTAAAGCCTGTGTGAAACGTGGGTGAAAGTCCTGTGTTTGTTTGATCCAACCATCCACCCCGACTGCCTACGCGCAATTTCTCGCTCTTTATACTGCTCCCTTCATTATGTTTGCCATCTTAGTTTAGCATGTTAGTATGTTAACATTTACGAATTAGCACTAAACACCTAGTACAGCTGAGACTGATGGAAATAGTTTTGCAGGTAGTTTGTCATGAACCAAAGTATTGGACAAATTAAAATTTTATCCTGATGATGGCACTAGATGAAAAGTCAAGGGATTATCAAAGTGATTACAGTTCAACCTGAAGAGGACATAAATGTTTGTACCGGATTTCATGGCAATCTATTCAATAGCTTTCTAAAACAAAAGCAACAGGAAGTTTGAATTAGCAGGGACTTAACACAATAGATGCAGTTCAAATGCTGCTCTAGGAGAGTTTTCTAATTCTTCTTTTTCCTCTGACAAAACAGAGCTATTAGGGTATTAGCATTCATTTGGGACATGGACCACAAGTCCATCATAAACAAACATGACATCTGTCACAACAACCATGGGAGGGAAGATGGAACTGACAGGTCCAAAGGCCACAGAGAGAAGCAGAGCATGTCATTTGTGTATCAGAAAATGTAAAGTAAGAAATAACCGTTTTCTCATTGAATATATTTAACATGTCATTCTATCGAACAATGACTTCTTATTTTGTGTCTTTTCAGTCAATGCCTGGATGATGAGAGGGTTGTCAGGTAAGCATATCCATCCATCCATCTATGACATAAAATAAGATGAAACTGTATCAGTCTGGGGAAACTGAGTCATTGCGGCAGAAAAATAGCAACAACAGGATACAGCTAAGAAAACAGCTGATTGTGGGAGTGAGACATATTGAAATTTCCACTGTTCCAAAAAGTCAGTAAAAATGAAACTCATGATGGACAGTGTGAAAAATATAAGTTACAGCTTTATGACATAACATAATGAGAAAAAGAAGTGTCAAAAAATGCATGCAGTATACAGCTCATAAATAATACAAGAGTCAAGCGACCACGATCATCCATCTTTTTCATGTTTAATATCAGTTACCATATCAGAAGTAACACACACAAAGCAGCGTACATGACCTACGCATGCTCTGCTCTCTTGTTCTTTCTGTCCTGTCAGCCACCGACAGTTTCAACATTGAGCCCACTACCCCCCGGCCGAGGAAAGCCTGCAATGAGTCCCGTCTGCAGTGGGAGGTGGAGGTCTGCGGAGAGGACTTCATGCGTGACATGGGCCACATAGATCCACAGTACTGGTGTAACCTCACACACTTCATCAGGTACGGCCTCATGATTGGTTCATCAATATACACTGTACAGTTTAGCTGCCAGCAAAATATACAAAATAACAGTATGTTAACCATGTGCCGAAATTAATCAAATAATGAAATATAATTTATATTTCAAACCCACCTCTAAACCAGATAAACTGGGTCTAAATAGCAGCTCTGTAAATGTTAATGATCCAGGTGGAAATAGAACAGCAGGTTTTAAAAATGGGAAAATACAAGTCAGAATCGCTTTGGGCCATATTGCATGGTTTTCTTTCAAATCTAGAGGCTGTGTATATAATGGAAGGGGAATATATAGTTGGTATGAAGTGTCTATGATGAAAAATGAGATATCTATTGGCAAAAAATGGGTCATGATAGCTTCAGTTCAATTCAAACCTTATTTCGCACCCACAAGAGGGTTCATAGCAATAAAAGAAAAATAAAGACTACAAGATGAAACCACAACAGTTCATCATTCAATTTAAGAAAGAGCTCATATGTCGGCTATCTTGCCAATGTTTTCTGAGCCTGGCTGAGAGCAGCTCTTCCTAGGGCTGGTTAAAGCCTCTATGATGCTGGTATCTGACTCATCCAAGCGACAAATAAAGTTGTACATCAGATGTCTCCGAGGTGCCTCAAATGAAGGGACACCAGATAACACAAAAGGTAGACTGGCACTATGCCTTCTAGGAACCTGAAGCAGCAACCTCATTGCATCATTGTAAGCCACTGCAAGCCTCCGCATACTACTTTTCCTGTAGCTGCGCCAAAGATGAACTGTATACATAGGTGTGAAGAAAGCTCCAAATAATGAACAGTTTACATTGACAGAACACATACTAAACTTGGGAAGCAACATATTAGCCTGAGCATAAGGTTTACAACACTGCACAGCATGCAATGGAACGGGGTTCACATAAAAATAAAAGTTAGTTGGTGCAGATCTCACTGAGGTAAAATGAACACCTGTGCAACTCCTAGTCATGCTTGATGTTGTACTGCACAACAAATCTGATGAAAACTGATGAAAAGTTATACGGACAAACCACCTGAATATTAAAGTTTAAACTATTTATACGTCTGTGATTGTAGTATATGGCCCATTTGTTTACATTTTGGAACTTTTGCATCATGGAAAGTCATGCTGCTTTGGCTGTCAGCAGCTCCTGTTTGCACTGTACAGACAATAAACACCTGGTTTACTGTTGATACTGAAGAAAAAGTCTGAATCTAATGATAATGAACCAAGCTGGGAAGCCTTTTTTTCTGATTTCTAAAAAGATTTATAGACATTTATCCTCAGGGGGTCTACCCCAAGTGTAAAGACTGAGATTGCAGTGTGCGAATGATGTCTGTGTGACACAAGTGGTGTGGCGTTGGTGGCCAATTGTGTCAGTCGACGACAAATCAATGTGTTGATGGTGGTGGTGGTGGTGGTGGGTTTCTGTTCAGAGCAAATGATCTGTTTGTATCTGGATAATGTCTTCATGTTTGTTAAATCCCTACTGCATCCTGCATAGCTATGCATTTGTCTGCATGCACATACACTGTAGCAGAGGCATTTATTTAGACACACACCCACGTGCACAGAAACAGTTCAGTTGTAATTGCATTTTGAGGCATTTATCACTGCCTAACCTGAAATAGATTCTGGTGTTCTTCGCAATAAATGGCTTCCTAAATATTCAGACTCAAAAATTGGCCTGCAACAGAGAAAAGCATCCCTTCCCCTTAAAAGCCTGTAAATTCTGCCTGCCCAAAATTAAGTGCTGATGTTAAGATTAGTAGAGAATCTCCTCTAAACACAGGATGTGACACATTTTAAGAGTAAAATTGTCTCCTTACATTAGTTGCCTGGTGCAGCTTCACTTTGACAGTGATGGATTAGCAAATTTGCTGTCAGGAAACAACACTGGAAGCAACTTTTACGAGTTACTACAGAGAATATTTGTCATTTTGTATAACAACCAGAAGAAAGCTGTGAAAGACAAAAGACATCTGGACACTGAAAAGCCACCCGTCTTTTTAAGCTCTTATCTTTATCACTCCTCTTTTCTCAAGTACTGTTGTCTTCCTCTCTGAGCGCTCTATATTTGTAGTTTTACTTAAGGGGTTGTCAATCCTACACGGTGGCATTTTCAAAAATACACTTAGAGTGATAGGAAGACTGTAATCCATCACCTCCTCCTGCAGCTGGTTGGATGTCGGTGGGTGGGAGAAGAGTTGGAGGTTTGCTTTCCAAAACGAGCGGTTTTCAAGAAGCATCTGAGCCCCGACCACCCATCTGTATCTATTTTTATCCAGATTTTCACCTCATTCCTTCCTCTCACCTTTGGCCTCCCACGTTTTTTCCTTTAACTGCAGGGCCAGAAGGGGAGGGAGAGAGCCATGGGACTGGTTTCTTGCACAATAGCGTACATATGGGAGATTAAACTAAAGGTCAAAATAATCATCTGAGTCACAGATTTGCGGGAAGAATTCAAAGATTGGGGAAATATGATCCACCAGCGTCATCCAACATGCATTCTTTTTCACCATTATTTCTTTCCAGGAAAATCTGTCAGACCTTCATGCTGTTTTCCAGCAACACAGTATTCTATACGAATACAGTAACACACATTCACACGCTGATTTATTTCCGTAATTACAAATGAAAGGAAAAGCGACATGTGAGATATAATTAACCACATCAAGAGCAACTATGTTAACCAAACATGAAGCATTTGTGGCCAGATGGTTGACTTTAGGCATTATGGTCAGGGTAAACATCTGGGAGGCCAGTTAGACAGTGATCACAAATGTACATTAGAGGTCTTTTCTTAAAGAGTGTCTGTACCAGTTCTCATCCTAATTTCAGCCACCCCTGTCTTGTCTCTTTTTTCTCAGTTCTCTTCTCTTTAAGACAGCTAAAATAAATCATTTCTTCAAAAGTACATCAAAACAAGTGCTACTGATTTTCAAGTAGACATACACTTTGAGCACTGGCCTGAATTTCTGCTCTGTCTCTGAATATGAAGCTGGTCCAACCATTCTTCCACTGTGGGCTTTTATCGGAGTATCAAGTCTTTTACATTGTAGAGCTCAATTCCATATTACATCACAAGCCATTGGTGTTAAAGTCAAAGTCCATCCGGGGGTTTTCTGACTTTTGCCAAAATGGGTCTTAAGTCATTTAATTTATGACAGGATTCTAACTGGAGTCCAAGTCATGTGACTCAAGTCAAAAGTTCTGCTAGCTGCGCTACGTGCCTCAACCCTGTGGGATCTGATGGATTTCACAATAGAAATTCATGAAGGAAAATTGATTCAAACCAGCCAAAACACGGTTCAAGTTGAGAATGATCCTTTACAGATAAAGTGAAGATAAGTGAAACAGCTTTAGAAGGTTAAGGGCAGCTTCATTGTGTGTTCTTGAACAGGGTTACTATTGTTGTTCAGTCTGACTTTGCCTTTTGAGATGTACAGATAGTCGTGTCTTCTTTCTCTTTTCCCTGCTGGTTTCAAAAGGAGCAGCAAAGCACAGGACTGTCCATCACGTCTAAAAATAGCTGAGTGTTTTTTGGATCCTTTCAAGTGCTGTTGTGGTCCACCTGAAGTGCAGGATGGGTGTTGTAATGTCCGGGCTCGGTTTTTCACATTTTGTTTAAACTCTGCTGTAGTGTTAATGCTTGCTCACTTAAAACGGAACGATATAGAGAGGAGTTTGAAAGCGTCAGAAACACCTTTAATCAAAATCTGATGTGTCATTGATGTCTGAAATATCAAATGTGATTGACAGATGAAAGAACATATAAACAAAGCATGTACTTGCCTTTCCAGGAACTCAAGGCTACGTTTTCATGGGAGAAATTATTCATTTGGGCGTTTTGTGTACGATACTTCATTTACATGACTGGGGAGGATACGCTGACTTTTTTCAGCAGCAATTTACTTTGGAGCCTGGAGGAAGGTGATAAGAAGGTGAGATGGAGAGAGAGAGAGAGAGGGAGAGAGAGAGAGAGAGAGAGAGAGCGAGAGAGGGAGCAAAGGGAGAGCGAAGGCACATGAGGAACCAGTGAGGGCTGGGAAGGATTGAGCTTGGAGAGCGAGGGGCCTCATGTTTAAACAAGCAGTGACCCCTGCAAAGCTTCCTCTATTTGACAAATGAGCCGTGCCTCTCTGCAGTGATAGCTGCTGGCCAAAACTCAGCCAACGCGACTGTTATTGTTTGAAATGAGCTTGTCGGAACACACATAAAGGGTCTAAACAGACCGCAAAGAGGCTGTGTGGCTGTACGTGCATTTACGCATTTCAATCATTTACCTCTAATAACATTGATTTTTCTGCCCTGAGCGGTTTAAATCTCCAGGAGCAGCCAGCCTTAATGTTGAGCGCACAGGAACAGGGGAACAGTGGTGTTGGTCTATTTGGACCGTCTAATATTCAATGTTAGGAATTATGGTCAGTCCCTGTATGGACCAGATGCTGCTCTAAATTCATCAGAGCTTTTTCCTGCTGCCACTAATGACTAATTGACCATTTAGACCAGCAATCATCATTTTAAGTGGGTCATGTGGTCTGCACATCTGGAAAGAGACTATTACCAACAACTGTAAACCAGCTAGCCACGGCGAGACAGGACGTTTAATCACTCGAGGACTGTCACTTGATATTGTCATAGAATAACGCACGACTTTGTGCAAAGATCACAGTAACGAAACACAAGTAACAAAATGCAAGTCAAGTGTCCCAAGGTGTGTTCAGACAGAAAGCGAAGCAAATTTGTCTCATTCGCATGAATTTGACCAATGGATAGTTTGTGTTTATTTCCCCCAAAAAGACAGTGTACCAACTGTACATTAGCTGTAGGCTAGCTAGCAACAGATGGACAGACCGTGTCTGTGTGAGGGTTTCTGTGTTTGTGTGTGTTCAGCTCAGCCTCTGACCAATCTCAGAACTTACCAGGAACTCCAGTTCGTTGTGTTATTTCACTCCAGTCTCTCTATTTGTTGTTTATGAAGCAGATTCATAAAGCCCGTGATACACGCACCTTTTTTGTTCACGTTGAAACATTAAGTGTCCAGTTTCCATCCACCTATTTTGATTGCGGATTTTCAACTTGTGCATGAAAAAACTGAGTGGAAATGCCAGAAATTCTGGAATAAAATCAAAATATTGCAAGTAAGTTTTTATGCCTGGCTTAGGTGGAAAAGTCTATTGATAAAAGCAAAATGTAGCAAAGCAGTATTCCACTGCACATGAGTTCTATTCTATTCAATACAGAAGAAGGTAGTATATACAATTACATTTACTTTAAAGAACAACACTTTTTAAAATGAAGCGAACTAACAGAATGGCTCCTTACAGATGTGAAGAAATCCACCTACCAGCACCTCTAAAGCTCACTAATTAAAATGTTGTAGCTGTGATCTTCACATCTGTCTCAGCAGAAAGTGAATAATATTGTTTTTCTGAAAGTGTTGAACTATTCCTATAAGTTCTTGCTGAACTTCCAGAAATAATCTTGCTCATATAAAATGTAAAACAAAATCGGATTTATTAGTTAGCAGAGTCATCAGTCTCAGAAGATAAACAAACAATTTATTCACTTTAGAATAACCACTGAATAGAAGCAGCATTGCATCTTTATACTATGTGTGTCTTAATGTGTGTCTTAGATGGATGCATATATACATTAGATGTCAGCAGTATTCAAATATCAATCAGTCATGGGATCCATCTTCACTAAAATGTATAACTGGAGGTGCATCAAATGCCCACATCTATAGGCAAACAGTTTATAACACCATTAAGAAACATGAATGGGCAGAGTTAAAGAGATATGGAGCCTTTCAGAGCTCCAAACCCCTAAACAGTTACATCAGTGTGTTTTTCAATGGGAGCTTAAATTGCTCACGGGGAGTTATGGAATAACATTCTGAGGGAAACGTTACATTTTGGCATTGAAATGTTCAAATTAGATACTAAACATTGGTAAAAAAAGACAAGCTATCAGCAGCTTTAGTACAAAACATATCTTTCCGTGTGTGTGGATATGTGTATACATGCACAAATATAGTGTATCTTTGCCTATTGTCTAGTATCGTATGCATGTGCTGTATCTGTTTTTGTGTATGTGGTCATGTTCACCGTTATATAATGTCTTCAATACCAAGTTCTTCCATCAGTCTGTAAATCGACTGTGAACCCGGGGAACCTATTTTTTTACTCTCCCAGCTGATTATCTGATGTTGACGACAGTTTGAAAACCTGTTAGCTGATGTGTTTTACATCTGGGAAATAAACTTCAAAACTCTGTTATTCCCAACAGTACTCCATGCTGCATTTTGATCACTTCTGCCTGAAAGCTCTGGTACATATATTTTTTTATTTCTATTCCTTTTATTTTCTTCAGTTCCCAAACATTCTCTCTGTTGCCACTTTCTCCAGATCTTGGCAGTGGCATAAACCACATTTTAGAACAGATATGATCTGTTCATGCACATTAAAATAAATCCTTATTCAGTTGGCAATTTGTTTTATAGAATGTACCATCAACTTAGAGCCATACAAAAGGCAGTTAATAGCCTATATCAAGATGACTTTGTCCTTTTCCCTGCATCTTACATTAATCTCGGTGGTGCTAAACTTTCTAAAGAGTTTTTCAGTTTCCACATGAACATACGAGCTTCCGCAGCTTCCGTAATATAGAACTGCTGAGTTTAGATTTGACAGGAAGCTTTTCTCAGCAAAACACTTTTCTTATCACTGGCTTGTGGTGCATGTTTGCCCTTTATGCACTGCACTATATATCTATATACACACAATATATGTCCCCTACAGACAGCAGGGTTCATCTGATCTGTACAGAGGGCAGCGGGTCAACAGTCAATATACATATAATATATTTGATGTCATAATGTCCTCTTGTTCCTGGAAATGGTTGCTGTTTTCTTCTATAAGTGGTGTGAATAATATTCTATTGTGTGGTGAATATATTTAGCAGTTTTACATAATGTTCTAGATGTTATCTTGTAAATAAATCAGAGATTGATTGTCAACACTACATGTCTGTTTTTTCAGTTATAATACCAGGCGTTACTTTGTGGCTTATTTGCCCTTTGATTCGCACGTCAGGCTAGATACAGGCTTCCCTAACCATTTGATCGGTGGAGCTCGTTGGGACTGTGCAAAGCCTGACAGAAATGTCTTTAAACAGTAGTCTGAAGAAACTACTAAAACCTTCTCTGCTTGTTCTCTGGAAAGAAATATATGGATCTAGATTTTGGTTGTGTGTGTATACTATAAAAACTAAAACAATGTTAAAAATGTTTTTAGTCACGAAGCAAATACACCATTATCTAGTCTCTATTGTGTCTATCATTAGTGAAAAAATATGCTAAAATAAACTGCCATTATTATAATTATTATTTCATTATTATATAACATATGAAATAAGCAATAAACAAATCACTATATTAAAAACTCTGTAAGCTGTAAAACGTCAATTTTATACATTTTTAGGATGATCACTGTCTTCACTCCCCCAAAAAGTAGTTAATGTGTTTTGGCTTTGTAGCGCTGAGATTAAATACATTTTACCAGCTATGACTTCCTTGTAGTTTTAATATCACATAATGTCTATAGCTTTAGGACCAAATGAAGTAAACAAGACATTTCATCTTTAGATTTGGAGCCAGTGTGGGCATACATGGAGACAATGTAACTGCTCTATTTATTGTTCTGCTGGTGAGAATACCAATAGCTCCTGGATGTCATGAGAAAAAAATCTGGACCTGGAAGATTAAGAATTCAGGATGGAGAAAGAGGGATGAGGACTGGCTGAATGGATTCATCAAAGCAGAGCTCTAATCCTGGAAAGCTCAATGAAGGCTCTGAACGGCTCTGATTGCCTGTTGAAATACAGGAGAGTAGTGGGCCAAAAAGGCTGTAAAATGCAGTTTATCCCCAGTCACAATGATGGATTACGCACCGACCCTTCAGTGCTTTGATACTAGCTAAACTGTAGTAGGGTTTTAAATGGTTGTGTGCCCTTCAGAGAGTCTGGGGTATAATAGGTGAGGTCATGTGGAGTCTTAATAGGTTAACTGTCCACCTCCACTATGATATGCATTTCAGAAATGTCATACCTTGAACTGTCTATTTTTTTGTACACGCAAACGGATGTATAAGTAGAACGCACATCAGATCAAAAGTCAGAAATTTAGAAACAGAAGTCAGTGGTGATTTTCTGCTAATCCTTCCCTTCTCTGCCTCCCATTTTTCTCCCCAGTGAGTACCACCTCTTCACACTCTGCACAGAGACAAAGTCCCACTTCGTCCACTGCTACTGGCCCAATCCGTTGGTGGAAGGCTACATCATCCACATACACAAGCACTTTTTCTCCAACTGCAGCACAGACCAGGTGGTATGGGTGGACCCCCCGGACGACACGCTAACCATCCTTATCCTCATCCCTGTTTTCCTCACGTTGGCCATGATCGCCCTGGTGGTTTGGTGCAGCAAGAGGAGTGATATCCTTACTTAAGAGGAGAGGAAGACGGAAGAGGATGGAAGGAAGGGCAGGAGAAGGACTGAGTTCAAGATCCCAACTTCTCCACTAAAACAATACTGTAATAAGGAGAGCACAAAGGTTTTGGGAGATTGCTTCAGTTGGTCAAATTACCCCATAAGTGGTGCCGCAAACCACCTAAACTTCCTGTGAAAATGAGGAAATTTGTGCCTGGTAGTACAAAATGTATTTTCTTCAATATTTTAATATATTATGTGTAATTTTTAACATTTCTGATACTGACTGACACTGACACTCTGTCACTCAACATGTTCAACAGGTCTTTTAAGCGCAGAATTTGACTGTGCTTTTTTTGGGGAAATATGCTTATTTTCTTTCTTGCATTTTAAATATGTAGCTGGAGCCAGGAGTTTGGTAGCTTAACTTAACATAAAAACTGAAAATGGGGGGAACCAGCTAGCTTGGCTCTGTCCAAAGTTTAATCTGTACCAAAACCAAAGTGTAAAAACTATTTGTGGAGCAGACGCCTGGTGCAGTACTTCCTTGAGCTTGTGGATTTTGTCACTTTCGAACAGAGCCAGGCTAGCTGTTTCCCTTTGTTTCCAGTCTTTAAGATAAGCTAAACTATCCAGCTGCTGACTGTAACTTCTTAAGTAGCTTACAGGCATGAGAGTAGTATCAATCTTTGTTTTTAACCCTTGACAAGAAAGCGAATAAACATATTTCCCTAACTGTATAACTATTCCTTTAAGACTTATGTGGTAACTTGACCAGTGGCACAATCGACCAAATCTTGGTGCATTCTTTAAAGCTCATGGATGTGGACCGTTGACCTTGGAGATTCTTGTCAAAGCACTGTATCATTGCTGAAGGCCAAAGTATCCACCAAGTTTCAGAGGCAGTGACTGGACCCTAAACTGCTGGGAAATGAGACTCCCAGAGCACACCATTTGTTAAATATTTTAACATGATACTGTATGATGGCTCGGATACAAAAAAAAGAAGCCAAATGTGGACTAAATATTGATTCTGAAAGTTTGACCTTACCGTTAAGTTACTGTTACAATGGACTGTCACCACTGGAAAGGATACACTGGTGTGAAACCCAAAGACAAGGCAAGATTCAAATATTTTGGACTTGAATTTCTTGTGTGACTGCCTGAGCCTCAATGGACCGTTTTGTAACAGTGTAACTTCCGATACTGTTGAATAAAATACTGTTAATACTCACAAAGGGGGGGTTCTCAATAGAAACAAAATAATATAAACTGACATTGAGACCTCATACTGTACAGTTATGCTTTCTCTCCGTGCTGTCTACTGTATCTGCATTGCCTCTCGAGTCGTCTGCAGTCCTCACCAGCCACGAGGCAAACTAAACCAAGCACAGCTTTTTTATTTTCTTCCAAAGTGTAAGGCATCAATCTCTGTCAGTTCCTGCACACTTTTGTCTATGGAAACTGAAATTCCTCAGCAAAAGTACCTAAATTAAATCTCTCTCTTAAAATAACTGTCTGCTCTCCTTCATTACATTAAAGCAAGAACACAGAAAACAAACACTTTCTAACTAAATGTTTGCAATGTATGTTAGCTTATATTTGTGAATTGATATTTATTTGTGTTTTGCAAAACCAGAGGCATCTTCTGTCTGCCTTCCGCAGGTTCACACCAGTCTTCTTTAGTCCGTTTGAACCAAACCCGAGCGTTTACCCCCTCAGTGCGGTTCGTTTAAGGATCAGCGTGAACTCTGATGCGGACCAAACAACCGCTGTTCCCCCTTGGAAGGGATGGTCTTTCTGGTGTGAACACCATTCGAACCAATCACAGGAAGCTTACCAATGTATGTGTCATTTTATTAGTTAAAAACTTTTTTTTGGTGACTGGTGAACTACTAGTGCATTTGCTACCAAAATGACAAAACTTTGTTATTTTTGCAGTTGAGGCCCACTTACCTCAATTGTCCACTTTGCGTGGCAAATGCAAACAAGTCGTGGTAGGACCTCATCATAACCAGCCTTCTTCTGTGATAAGACTGTCTGATGGCAGAGCGTCTTCCTCGAAATGCCTGCATTATTAAATTATTTAATACCTGCTGTCTTACAACACGTTCATATGCGCATTCCTCTAAAGTCTACTGATATGCCCTCCAGATCAACATCAGCATGAACAGAGCCTGACGGTGCTCCATGCTGTACGATAACCAGGTTGAAAAGGTTGTCTTTTTGCCCGCAGACTACATGACCAATAATCAAACGACACTTCCACCACATGGCTTTTGTTTACAGTTTCTGGACCGTTTGAGTTTTGCCTTTGAAAACGCAAACCGGACCAGTTCAAAAACCGAAACAATGCATCATCCTCGGATTGGTTCGGGGACAGGACTTTTATGTGTGAACCCGCCCTAGGATATCAGCAAAAACCAGTGAAAATATACAAGTCAGATTGCTAGAAACCTCAGCTTCTTAACATTCTTCCTTCAGGTGCTTTGGATAATTTTAAAATCCCACAATGTTGAAGAATGAAATCATTATGTGTCAGCATTGGTGGTGCGGTGCAGTGAGGAGGGGTCAAATGAGGACGGTAACATAGATGGGTTTATTAAACAAAAGGAGACAGGAACAGAACACACGACCAACTTAGAATAACCTGAACTAAGAACGGACAGGGAGTGAAGGGAGGTGACTCAATATAAAGGGAGTGCAGATGCCGAGGACCAGGTGCAGGGAATCAGGGAAGAGCGGGAGTGCTGATTGTGAAGTGACTACAGGTGTGGGACTGGGAGGCGAAAGGGCAAGTGAAGGGCGTGGAAGGACGTGGATTGTAACATTATGACATTAACTTTGAGATATTTCTATAAACAAACAATGCCCCTTGGCTTTACTGGACTCCTTACATTGTGTTTTACCAGGCTGGTTTTGACAATATTGCTTCGTGGCGCAAACATTAAAACGGGACACTGATGAGCTTCTTCAAGAGGAAGATGAACTAAAGAGATTCTACTAGAAGGTAACATGTCTCTCTTCTCATCTGGACTCAGTTAAAGAATCATATAATCCTCAATATTTTCATAAAATAAAACCCCATTTTGACACTATTTATTGTCTGCATTTTTCTCAAATAGCCATTCAATGTATTCAAGTCAAAGTCAAAGTATCGTTATTGTCCCACAATGGCAAATAAATTTTGCAGCCAGCTGCACATAAGCCATACGGAACACAGAGATAACACAAACGTCAGTGATCCAATATTTACATTCTGTAATTCCCTCACTATATAGTAGTTTTCAATATTAGTGGAGGAGTCAGATGCTGAAGGGGCATGTTAATTTTATTATTTGACACACTGCTCACTGAAGTATTTACTGTAGATAATATTTAAGGTCCCAATTAAACACAAAACAAAGCTAAAAGCGTGCCTGCTTACCCAGTTTATTTCTCACTGTGGTTGCGTTGGTTTCTGCAGTGATCTGAAGAACAGACCATATGACACAAAAAACTGGCACAAATTCCCAAAGCTGCTGACACATCCATTCTCTGATCTATCCAATCTGCATTGTGCCACAGAAGCGTGAAATTACGCTTTGCTCATCTTTATTAAGGCATGCATACAGTATTTACTTCCATGCTCGGCAACATTAACATTAGCATAACAAATGTTTACAGCCTCCCAAACTTCTATGACAAATACACATTTGAAATGACAGTATGGCTACAGTATAATGATGTGTCATATTTACAGATTTTTAAACATAGTGACAGGTGTTTTCATTTATGTGTGATTAGAAATATGCGAGGTCATCTAATTTCATGAACCAATAAGAATTATGAAGGTGGAAGTTGTTCGCTCACCAAAGGCTTACCAGAATTTAAAATGACAAAATTTTACAGCCCGAGATTTCATTTCAATGGAATTGCCACTATCTGTGGATTAGCTTGTTAGGTGAAGTAAGTCCATGAAAATGGTTTGTGTTAACTTAAACTTTGACACTCAAATTCATGCTGCTCACTGATAAACCCGTTTGACAGTGCAGACTTTGTGCGAACTGAGAGGCGGTGAGTCGGCGACCCACGATGATCTAGTACGGGATGAGAGAGGACATTAATGAGCGGTGATTGGAAACGGTAAGAGCAGTGTTTCCTGCTTACTCGCCAAACTTCATTCATAAACTCACTTTTTTTTACATGTTTTAGAAATAAAGAGGGTCTTAAGGTATATTCAGCATGGATGCCAACAAAAAAACACTTAACATCGACGAAAAGGAAATTTATTGTAAAGGCACATACAGAGAAAGAGGGAGCGCTGCAAACAGCTGTTTCTATGCGCCTCTCCTGCTTCACTCTTTGGGTGGTGGAACAACATGACAGACAGGCTGAGGAGCAATAGATCAGAAAGGCTATCTCCTAAAAATGTATGTGCTGTCTTAATAGTCTAACCTGTAATATTTATCTCCAATAGACTTGCACTAAATTGCTTCTCAAAAATACAGTTCAGTTTCCAATAACGGGACGGTTCCGTATTTTATGGACGGTTGGTGACCCTACCTACAGCACTTCACTTACTAGCCCTGCGATTAGCCATTACCTCACCAAGCCTTTAACATTGCCATCACCGCAAGGAAGGAAAAGAGTGCAATGTTGCATTCATGTCATATTGGAGTTATAATATTTGCGAGTTTCCAACCTATAACATTCATGTCATCATCCAAGTTGTAAGTAAGACTGGAAAAGCCAGACCTTTCTGAAAGCTGCCATATCCACTGTGACCTTTTACAGAAGTCCCCAAGACCAACAAAACAAGGTTTTCTACGCACCCACACAGTCCAGACAAGAGCCCTAATCAGTATTGTGCCTGTGTAGGTGGACCATAGGTGTGTAGGGCCTTTACAGTATCTATAATGATACAACAAATAGGTTTGGAGCAAAAAAAGGAGGTAACTACAGTACGTGCTGTCTCTTTCTTTTTCCCTGTTCTTAGATAAGGTGGAAAACAGAGAGTGCACAACTTCATTCACACTCCAGAGAAAATGTGTTTTTGGGAACTGCATTGACTTTGATCAGTCACAACACCTGAGAACACTGAGACCCTGAAAGAGTTTAGAGTTTGTGTGTGCGTGCATTCAGACTCAGACCTTATTCTTTTATTAAGACAAAAATATTATCTTAATCTATACAAACAGCTGAATCCTTGACAGATTTGCTATGTGTCTGTGTAAACGTTCGGAACAATACAAACACAACCCAGCCATGCTGTTTCTAGTCTTATCATTGCATCATGTAAATAAACTCAGAGTTAAACAATGCAGTCATCACTGTCACTGGGTGATGGCCAATGATGTTGACATTGCTGTTGACGCTCAGTCGAATCTTCCATAGACTCAACTGGGAGGCACAAAGCCGGAAACGACAAACTCAGTGACCACAAAACACTCACAGTATCATTACTGACTCCACCTAAACAAACAAATGGCAAGACATATGGCAATATTTATTCCATCTGAAACTGTCCAGGAAACAAGACAAGAGTTTTTTGTTTCTTCTGAGAGGCAAAACAACAGTGTTTAGACACAAACAGGGGGGGACAATAGTTCACTCTGCGGTGAAGGGACACACCGCAGTGCAGTTGCCCTCAAGGATGGCTTTTCACAATGCCTCCACGGCCAGTGTCTTGGAGGCAGGAAGGATATTAAAGCTTTTTCCCAGAGTTGACAGAAGAATACAGGGAAGTGGGTTGACCCAACAGTTTTGACCAAAAGCAGTGCAGGAAGTGCGAGAGTGCCATGCTTGCATGCAGAGCTGCACTGCTGTGACGGGTGAACTGCAGGCAAGGCACAGAGCACTGTGGCTCAACTGTGGCTTCTCAAGGTTGATGTCCTTTTCTAGCATTGTATTGTCGTTATTTTTGCTAGCATTGTAATTTGGATCATTCGTAATATCTTTTCAATCACGCATGTGCTTTAATGGCAGAAATGTTGTGCCATGGAGAGCCAGCAGATTTTCCTTCTACCAGTCACCTCAGACGGTGATTTCACCGATGGGTTCCTCCCCTCTACCTGAAAGGGCCCAGTGATCATCCGTGAAAGACATGCACCTTTTAAATGCTTGTCTCATTTTAAACACATCTGTATATCTATCGGATTCATATCCATGGAGATACTGTATGCAACAAGATGTATGATATTAATGAGGATGTAGAGTAGGGAGGGCCAAATCTGGCCCTCCAACAAAAAAATATTTGGCCCCTGATGAAAGCATAGGTTTTCGCTTTAATAGTTTACATCAAAACCTTTATGCGATTTTTCATAAATCGACTGTAAATAACAATATAGACTTTACAACAATATATATGGATAAGGTTAAATAAAAGGATCATGTTAATCCAAATAAATTGTGAGTGGATAACCTATTAGTTACTTCAGCCTCATTGCGTATGACAGGAAATACATCCATGTATATGAGTCATTCTTTGCAAAACGAGTATTTTTATGAGCTGCTGTGACTCTCTTAGCCCAGACGTAGAGGATTAATTGAATAAATTAATTGAAACAAACAAACAATACAATAGATATTTAAGACATAGAGGTCTGTGTTTCCACTGTGCTTGTTCAGCATTGGGTCCCAACGAGCAATGTTAAAAAAACAATTGTACCATGGCTGAACCTGAAAATGAATGATGGCTGAGTTGCATTTAGCTGCTTCAGTTTCAGGGTCCTGGTATCGTTTTTTGCCAAATTCTGCTTCCCATTAAATTATATATGGAACAGGGTCAGAGACATTCGCCTCCAGGTTCAAGTTGGCCAGTCTCCATCACTTTTCGCAGAGTGAAAACTAACTGAACTAACTAACTTTGAAGTCTTGAGGCTCTCCATTTTCCAGCTGGCTTGAGGGAGGTTGTGGCGTCGACCTCGTTGTTTATAACTTTGTTGATGGATTTTCACAGTGAAATAATCCAAGCAGCAGAGAAGAAGGGATGCTGGCTGGCTGCACTGAGTCCAAGGACAGCGACGGAGGTTAACGACAGGGACGTTTTTTAATAAGAAGCTGTATAATTTGCAACTTTGCGGACTGCTATTGTCAGCCATGCCAGCGCCTGCATTATATGTTTACAATCTTCCCATGCTATTTCCTGTCCCGCCTGTTTATGCCACACCATGCAAGTAAGTTTTGACTAGCAAAATCTGATCTGAGCAGACCTTAACTGGGACACTTAAAAAAAACATTGTTGAAAAGTCAAAATGTCTGCTGTGAAAAAGGCCGATAGGAAGTTTATAAAATAAACTATTTGAGTCCTATACACAAAATCTAAATGACAAATTTTTAATTTATATACTTTACTTTATCATTTGTCAATAATATATTCTAGTGAAACATTAAGCGCAGTGTTTGGTCACAGTAACACGGTGTATGGAGAGAACACACGTTCTCATTTATGTTTTAATGGCTCCGATTTTACTGGTTTTACCAGTTTCCTTCATTAACTTCCTCCTCTGTTCTCTTGTGTTGATCCCAGTATGCACACACACAGTCATGTTTTCAAATTCTATTTTTGATGTAATGTAGATAGTGAGACTGATCACTGCAGGGGTCAAGCAGTCTGTTTTGGTTTTATAATTAATGGTAACATTCTTGTGCATGTGTTTGTGTGTGTGTAGAGGCCCAAGAGTGGGGAGAAGAACTCTCACACATACTGTACATACATTAGGCCTGTCATGGTATCAGATTTGTAGTGGGGCCTAAAGGTTAGTGAAGCAAGCTTGCGACTGGAAAGTCGCTGGTACAATCCCCTGACTGGCAGGAAAAATCTGCTTGGGAAAAGTGAAAAAGCAGCGCTTGCCGCTTCCTCATTACCACCACTGTGGTGCCCTTGAGCATGGCCCCTAACCCTCCAAACCCCATCTTCTTTTTAACGTTTTATGGCAAGTGGCTACCAGCATTAAGGTGCATCATCCCACCTACTATGACAAAGCAAGAACAGAAAGAAACTGAAATGATTTTAGAGGCGCTGGATTCCTTACACGGTATTATCCTGTGTATTATTAACGTGATATCAATATTTTTAAATATCGTCAATACTGGTATATCACGACACCCCCAACATACAAAACACAACTAGTGGTCTTATGCATTTGATGGAGCTTAAACACCACTTGCGCAACTCCGACCGCAAACTCAACCACAGACTAAAAATCACCATGACAACCATCCAAAATTCCCTCAAAAGTCAGTTCTCAGAAATAGCTAAAGCAGACCACACACAAACACATACGTTTACAAACACAAATGCACTTTCCCACAGTAAAAAGCTCTGAAGCACATGACCCAAACAGGACATCCTCCCAATCTTTCACTCTCTTAAGTTCCCACTCACCCCCTCCACCCCCATAAACCACTCTTTTCCAGTTTTTAACTAATTTTCCTTTTATACTGAATGTTGAATGAGCCCACTTGTGCTTTCTTAACATCACCTCACGATACGTTACATTGATTATGTTTCTGAACATAACTTTTAGGCAACAGGGTTGCCCAAACACAAATCCAGCCAACGCTTTAGGCTAATGCAGCCTGCTTTCTTGATCCTCCATCTTTATTTCACCATCCCCAGTGCTTGTGCTCATCACCCGGTCCTGACATTTTTTTCTATCCCTCTCTAATCCCCTTTCCTGCTTTCACCTTTCTCATAGTTTTCTTCTTCTCCTCCCCCTCCTTCTCCTCCTCTCTCCTATTCCCCAGTGATCCCTTTGCCCTCCTCTGTCCGACTCCCCCGTCGCTGGCCAGATCACCACACAGCTGCACTCTGTCTCTCACACACACACAGACACACCCCCACACATACTTGGCTGGAGCAGACTGCTCAGTGCCATTACTAAATTAATTTATGCCATGTGATAAGCACAGACATTTTTGCAATAGTGTGTTTTCGTGTGTCCAAATCCATCTTCTGGGGGCCTACTTTTGGAATTTATTCAAACTTTTGCAACATCTTGCATCATTTTTCCAATAATAATATTAACATGGTCTGGGGACTCCTGGCTTTGTTTCACATTTCATGTTTTTTTGCAAAATCTCTCCTTTGAGTATGTTGCTTCAATATTTCTACTGTGTGTGTATTATAGGTTTTAGTGTAAATTTTCCCGCTCTTCACAAGTTATTTTTTCATTATTCTCAATGACAACATGCTGAATACTTATCCCCTCTGCTCTGCACTAATGCATAAAAACATTTTTTATGCACAGTTTGTTGTTCTCTTTCTGAGCACAGAAGTTTTTGTTTTTCTAATTCAGATGACAAAAATCTACATCCGATTAGAAGTGGGGGCTAAGCATGGATGCCGGTAGATGTAGAAGCTAAATAACTAACTCTAAATCTGTAAAACTCCACAAGACAAGATGAAAAATGAGATCAAATTTTAATGATTCCCATTTGAAAACTGGGTCATTGCAGGAAGAATCGGATGCTGTAGGAAAACATCTGAAGAGAACATGCTGAAGATGAAGATACAGGCTTATGCTGACTTCCTGTCAGTTAGAGAGAAATCGTATTAAGTTCTCTTCTGACAGATTTCCAGGCTGTCAAATGTTTGCAGTTTCCACAGGAATGAACAAGTGTCCATCTTGTTACGTCTTCACAATGCTGATGTGACTCAGTAATCATTCAGCTGACAATATTTCCTGTTAGTGGAAGCTTTTATAGATGCAGTTGGGTATGTCTTTAGTAGGAAGAAATCCGGTGCATGGGAATGAGAGCAAACTAGTGCAAATATGCATCAGTGGCTCGTCACATGACTCAGTGATTTTTACATAGCAGAGGCACCACTATGCATCCTTACCAGCTGCTATTAAATCTTCTGCCAGACTTGTAGCTTTCTGTCAGATCTCCATGCTGGGAGGCCAGCTTACTGAAATGTAAGATAAGGATTTTTCACAGAATCTCTTGGCACTGAACCCATTACTTTTTTCAGTATTATATTTATTCTGCTAAATGATCTCGTACATCATCAAAAAATGAACACAGAGGAGACGCTTGAGGCAATAGTTTGAGATTATAGGAAACACTCGTATTTGCTTTCTTGCCGAGAGTTAGAAGAGAAGATCAATACCACTTGCGTGCCTCTATGCTAAATATGAAGCCACGGCCAATTAGCTTAGCTTAGTAACAAAGTCTGCCTACCTCTAAAGCTCACTAGTTAACATGTCTCGTATGTTTAATCCATACAAAAACTAACAGTGACGACAAAATACAAGGAAGTCTCTGTTCCTTTCCAGCCAAGAAATAGTCCAGCAGATAACCCCCCCCCCCCCATAAAATGTGCCACGTTTTGGCTTTAGAGGTTCTTAGAGGTGGATGTTTTACCTTTGGACAGTCAGGCTAGCTGTTTCCTGCTGTTTCCAGTCTTTATGCTAAGCTAAGCTAACAGTCTCCTGGCTGTAGCTTCATATTTACCGCCCAGGCATGAGAGTGATATCAATCTTCTCATGTAACTCTTGCCCAGAAAGAGCATAAATGCATTCCCCAAAATGTTGAACTACTCCCATAATTTATTTTAGACCAGGCATCCAAGTCAATTTCTAAAGATTAAGCTCTTTATTCTCTGTCATGAAGCCAATAACAAGATCACCACAAGAAATGTGTAGATTAGTTCATGGATGACATGAAATTTGTCAGTAGGAAGTGTTTAATGCTTTTTATGGAGAGGCATAAGTGCATCTCTGAGGTATTTGTAACCTCAGAAGTCAGTTTCACTTTTCCGGTGACGTGTTTGCTCCTTGTTGTATTCTGGGCGTTGCATCCTGCTGCTGCCAGTACAAAAGTGGATTCAAAGGAGCCTTTTTCTAAAAGCAGAGTTCCCTCCAGCTCTGTCTTCCTGTTTACACCCATTCTAACACATACACGCTTGCTCTCTCTCTCACACACACACACGTTAATTATCAGTTTGAAACTTATACTTGCTGACATGCATTCACATAATATGCTAGCCCTTGCATGCACACACTCACAGCTGCATGCCAATACAGACACCTGCAGATTTATTATTCTGAAGTCATGTCAATACTTTATACTGCATATTATTTTTATGGTCTTCCTCATGTCTGACCTCCCACAATGCACCAGTAAACAAGCTGAACTGCCTCTAAACAGGATTTCCTGTGACATCATCAGCCCCTGTATCTCCTGTTGTATGAAGCTTTTTTAATTTGCATCCAGCTTCGAGCCAAATGTTAATGTCAGCCTGCTAACACGCTCACAACGACAATGCTAACACGCTTATGTTTAGCAGTGTAATGTTCACCCTCTTAGTTTAGCGTGTTAGCATGCTAATGTGTGCTAATTAGCACTAAACACACAGTACAACTGAGGTTGACGGGAATGTCACAAGTGTTGCAGATATTTGGACATAAAGTATTAGATACAATTCCATTTATACCTGGGGCACGTTCAATCTGAAAAGGGTGCACGCTGTTTCACAATGTTGTGCTTTGAGGTACGTTTTCTCTCGTTTGGTGGGTTCGTCCGAGGTGTTACCCAATCAGCAGCGACATGTATACGTACACAACAAGGTGTTCAAGGCACCACCATTTCCGTTTAAATAAACGTTTTGCCATGTTTTGTCGGGGCTGAATGTTGCCCCTGATGATGTCGTTAGAGGATCACCAAAGTCAGTAGGCCAGGCTTTATTCTCCGGGAACAGTGAATGTCTGCACAAAATTTCATGACAATCCATCCGACAGCTGTGGAGATATTTCGGGCTGGACCAAAGTGGTGGACCGGCCGACAGACATTGTTCGAACCACTCTGCTAGCATGACTTAAAGTAAAGAAAATGTCTTTGTTCGCATTTTTCTTCGTCAATTTCCCTGCAAAACTGCTCAGTTTCTTTGTCCATGGATTTTCTTTTGATGAAGTGTGAGTTTCACTTGTTATAGGTGTTGTCCGACACTGACACTGTCCATGCTTCTACAATCATCCAGGTCTTGTATTTATTCCAACAAACTGCTTCTGCTGCCTGAAATGTAAAATACATCTTTATGGCCGAATTCCTCCCTGTAAAGACTCAATCCGACATTGTGCCCTTCAGAACATTAAATATAAAAGCTTTTATTCAGTGGCTACAAACTGATTCTTCCTCTTTTATGAACCCATGTATATACAATAGCTGTGTTTTACTACTTTATGACTGGAATCGAAAAGAATAAATGTTCGGTGTTGTATAAGTGAATTCGGCCACTCCATGAAAGCTGTGCTAGTCTCCTTGTGATTCACATGAACTGTAAAGTGAATCAGTCAGTAAATGAAGTCTACCGGAGAAGGCAGACATCATCATTGTATCTCAGTGGAGTTAAGGTGAGGAATCAGAGAAACTGTCACTTAAGGGGCTGCCTGTCTTATTTCCCTCTAATAAAAGCATAATTAAATGCCTGCTACCAAGCAACCAGAGCTGTTAAAAAGCGAAATGGTCACTATTCGATGTTTAATACCACTTAGTGTGTGTGTGAGTGTGCCCTTAAAGCTCTTCAGACACACAGTAGCTGGGTTTGTTTGCTACAGTAGCCTGTTAAAATTGCCTGTAAAACTGTTGCAGCTTCAGTATTTATCACTTACTAAGGACTCATTTTCAGTATTTTAGAGCTATTCAAAACATGATGTTTTAGAGAGTTAACCCACATAAATTGTAATGTTAAATTTACACCTCTACTTTGAAGCTCTTTTCATAAAGAAAGGAAGGTTTTCACATACAGTCCAGTAACAATGTGCTATGTTTTCATCCAAAATGACAAACTGCCCCAAAAGAAAAGAAAACAGACTAACTTACTAATATAAAGCTACAAGAATACGAGGGATTTGACAGCTTTTAACCATAAAACGGAACATTTTTACTTTTTTATAGTATACATAGGTCTTACATTGTCTCTTGGCAATGCAACAGTGTTCACACACCCATTTTAAAGGCTTGATATGTGATATGTCTGTGTTTGTGTGCGCGCGCATGTATCAATGTCTGCAGCAGCCTGTGTTTTTCATCTAGTATCCTTATAAAGGCTATAAGGGCTGCTCTGACAGTCAGTTTGCTATGCATACAATGTGCTATACAGACAGAATAGGTTGTGCTGACCTACTACAGCTCACACTAGTACATACAGTACATACACACAAAAACAGAAAGCCTATATGATAATGTGGTGTGAACCCACATTAGAGCAGGTAGGCCATCCGCTGGAAGTGTGGGCTTGTGTATTTGCTTTTGTTTTTGTTTTTAGCATAACACCCACATCAGCTTGGTGAGGATGGAGGAATAACCCCCCCCAGGGGTCCATCTGACCCCCTCACCTGTCAACATCAGGGGGGGAGGAGATACAGTCGAGTGTCACAGAGGGTGAAGGCATGGAAGGTGAATCTGTCCCTTCAGGATATCTCAAATGCCAGTGCAAACATCGAAACTCACTGCATTTCCTGTTGTATTGGGATACATCTTGCACTGTAACCAGCATGTTTTCGCATTGGAAAATCACTGGGATGTTGTGCATTTGTTTATGTATGCATAAAACCATTGCTGATGGGATTTGGGTTTTTTTTTACAGCAATGTCAGTTTTATATTTGGAAGGGGATTTTATTAGAATATGTCTTCAAACACTAGTTGATTGCCTCTGATTAGCTGAGCCAATAATCGATGAGGAAAAATGGATGATGTTATAGATCATAATGGATGATTGTTGCTGGCAGTGCGCCGTGTTGCCATTTCTTATTCAATCCACAGCTGAGCCTCCTCCTCCCTGTCTTCACTGTCTGGATACTTCAGAGAAGCTAATTTTGTCCTTGTCGTCGGCTAGAGAGAAAGACAATAAGACTCAAATGGTTCTTTATCCCTTCAGAAGGTGTATGAAGGTTTGTGTTATGTATTTCACCACTGAACAAGAACTGAAAACTAAAGTGTTCATGGCAAAAAAAAAACCCTACTTTTCCCTCTGACAGTGTGAAAGGAGGCCAACAGTTTGAATTATTGAGCTATTGTAGTTTGACAAGGTGTAACAAGACTACAGATGGGGAAAGGGGGTTTAAAGGATGGAATATCTAAACATGCTACCTGTAACATTTATAACTACTACAACTGTCAATTTAATTGTAAAACCTTTGAACAATTACCATCTATCCATTTGTTTTTCTCAGAAATAAGATACATTTTTCACGGCACCACAACCTTTCTGTTCCTCCATTTGCAGGCTGAATGGTTCATGCTGTACGCTGAGATCTTACAAAAACTAAAATATTACATGTAAACCAAGATAAAACTGTTATGTTAATATGTTTTTCTCTTTCTTGTATCGCTTCATCTGTAGATGTCTGCACATCAACAGCTGCTGTGGTTATATTAATTCAAACTCAACATGTAATGTGTCTTTTTGTGGATGTGATACTGCAATGTACTTCAGGAATATTTATACATTAGAGAGTCAAAATTTAACACACAGTCTTTTTGTTCTATAATGAGTCACATTTTAGCTGGAGTGAGCTGAGAGATGGTTGTGATTTTGCGAACACTAATGTTGTCTCTTCATCATTCCATTGCTTCTAAACAGTCTCAGCTGTGAGTTTGTCAGCCCTGAGCTTCAGGAAGTGCCAAGAAGCCACAGATGCCAACAGAAAGATGTAGCAAGCATTCAGAAGCTCCTTTTAATCTCATTTAGTTTCCCGCTGTGCATTAGTCTTTCAAAATTTAAATTTGAAGATGAGCTGTGACATGGAGCCTGAGAATCTTCACATTGATTCAGCAGGCTGCACTCTTAACCTCATATCATTTAGAGGTGTGTGAATGCACTTACTCTTGATTATAACAGTATACTCAAGTGTTCTTTACACAAGTTGGATTAGTTTATTTGATGCTGCAAAGCTAGCTGAACTGTGCTGAAATGTTTATTTCTGAGAAACTTATGAAATATCTTTACCATAATTGGTACTCACAACAATGGCTGAACACTTATGACAGCAGCCTTGAACAGTTTTAAACAATGACTCAAGATGGAAAGATATTTCCTGCCCTCGCTTTGCCTTTCACATCATAAAAGTCACTGCATACTGTTTTTATGGACACGGTTCAGCATAAAATCATCTTTATCTTTTTGGGAACAGGAAATAAGATTGGGGGGGAAAAAAATGCAGCAGAGCCAGCAATATGCTGATAAACAAAGCTTCTGTTTTCAAGCATGTTGATTGGCTTTCTCCATCCAAGTGAGTAACGACGCCTGAAGGCATGACGCAGATTCTCCGGTCTGAGGGTCAAAACTGCCGCTGACCTTATGACAGTCATATTTATCTTTCATCCTAAACAATGTAACCATCTATCATTTTGAAACTCAACAAGCTCGGAGTGAATGGTAAACACTCTGGGTTAACACTGATGGAGTCTTTTTTTTTTTTCAGTACAACTTCATAGAAATCTAATTAAACAAATCTTTTGTACTTCTCCCGAAAACATCCTGACGCTGTCTTCTAACCGAAGGCATACATTTTTATCTAAAAGATTGGGGTTAGATTCGAAACTACAGTATTTCTTCATCTTTCTGCTATTACCCAACCAAAATTCCTAGCACACAGTATGTCAGTTATCTCAAAATTAATATTTCTTATAAAAAAAAAAGTGACTACTGTACCTGCTATATAGCTTCTAATGATATATAGGATATAGTCCTCTTCCGAGTAAAATTTATTTAAAAGCTTATTTAATTTGTATATTTGATTATTCCACCACACAACGCATTTTTGCATTTCATGTCAGTTGTTACGCTTTGGAAAGCAGGGAGCAGGGAAAGGACCCAAGTGTAGACAGAGAAGGCAAAATGATAGACGTGCAGCAAACAGGTAACAGGCAGCTAAACGTCCAAAATGCAGAGAATCCAGAGCCAACATATTAACTGGGAACAAACTGACAAAGAAAAAAAGGAAGTGAGCCAGTATATGCAGTGAGAGGCTGATGCGAATGAGGTGCAGGTGAGGAGTGGACCAAATCACTGCAGGGCTGATGAGGGAGACTGGAAACCCGTGTGTATAGGTGGTGGAGCAGTTAGTCGATGTGGAAAGGGGTTCTTGCAGGGCAGGAGAAGCAAAAGACAGGAAGCAAAAGCATACACATAAGAAAGAACCCTAACCAAAATAAAACAGGAAATAACTAAACATAAACCCAAAACCATGAGATCAGTTTTGGCTATATCCAAAGAGCTTCCAACTTCGGCAATGAATTCCAATCCAGGATGCTCAGTGGATTGTTCAGGAAGGATTTGGATTTAGGATTTGCTAGTTCCAATTCACATTTAACTGGGACAAAAAGTTAAATCTAAATAATGAATAAAATCAAATGTTTAAATACCTCTGTAATCAACATGCAGAGAAAATTTATTTTAATTATAGATTTGGAACATTTTAAATATTAAACATTTCAAATATGTATGTAGTCCTCAGGGACTGAGTCATGATGATTTTATTTAGATGCTGAAATCTTATCATGACTTTGACATGAAAATCGTTCAAGACTTAAATCAATTTTAGAAGGAACTGTCATGTTGTGGGTCTTATGGGGTGTGTTTTGGGTATGTGTGTTTATTCTGGTCTTATTTTGTATTTTTCCATGTAGTTCATGTTTTTTGCTTCTGTCTAGCATTTCCTGTTTTATTTTTAGTATTTTAGATGTCTGTTTCCCTCGGTCTTGGCCTTCCTTACTTCCTGTCCCTGATTCCCTGATTGTGTTCACCTGTGTTTGTCCTGCACCTGTGCCTCGTTGTCTTCACTTCCCCTGAGAGTATTTAGTTCGTGTGTTTCCCTGCCCTTGTGTGGGATCAATGCCTTGGATCAGTGACTTGTATGTATGACTTGGATCAGCGACAATAAAGACTTCACTCCTCAGCTACTGTCTGCATCTGGGTCCTCCTTACAAACCGTAACAGGAACACTGATTTTTTTTAGTAAGCAGGAAGCTTGGTAAATGTTTAATGAGGCCAATGCATTCCTTCTTCTCTTCCTTTATTTAGGCTTGTTACTTCACCCTTGGCTTTTGTCCTTTCATATATTTCCATGCTTCCCTCCTTTTGAAACTCAAAGGGAACACACTTTTTGTTCCTCTCTAATCAGCAAACTTGTAACTACCATGACTCTGTCCTACATTCTTTGGACACAATGAGCTACACCTTTTACTTGCTGCTTCTATTGCCACAGTCACACCAGAATTAAAAGAGAATATTTTACTTGCATGATGTGGCGAAAGAAGGCGGGACTGGAAGTAGTGCTAGGTTAAGCTTCAGGAACTAATGTGGCTAGCAGGCAAACAGCAGAATATTAAGCAGAAATACGCAATAGCCCTCGAGAGCGAGCTGACCGGGAACCATCACCAACCGGATGTTGCGTTCTTTTGTAGAACAGAAACATAGCTGCCAACAGCAAGAATAGGGCTTTTGTAGCAATCGACAGTAACCTTCGCACAAGCCCAGAGTACAGTAATATTAATATGAAACGGCATCTCCATGGCAGTGGAAGGTCATAGAATGTATAAAAATGACTACATTTCTAATGATCACAAGTTTCACTCTCTCCTCCAGCTGTGTACAAGTAGCAATAACGTTCGCTTGTACCAGTAGCTTGCAATAGCCCTGTTTGAGACTAACAATTCAACTGTATTTCCAACTCACCTCCAGCTTGCGCTTTAAAATGTACAAGCCTTGCTGATTCCGTCTTCTTAGCCATGACTTCATCCACAGTTTTTTTTTTTCTCTTTTTTAGTTGCAAAATATAGCACACAGAGCAAGTGCAACCAGCCGCCGCCGACATCCCGAGTACCTGAACTCATTTAGTATAAATGAAAAATGTGTCATTATGTATGTGGTCTCCCATGTTTATAAAATCAATTAAGATTTGAAAATCCTCTAGTGTGCACCAGGCATTAGGATCTATACTTATCAGATCCTACTGCCACCTGTTTGCTTAGCTTGTTTGGTTAGTCAACTAGCACACTACCTATTCACCTGCAGTAATCCGACACATATATTACTTGTTGTTTCATATAGAGCAAGATTCTACTTCAACAGAGGTAAAAGGATATTACTGAAATTACAGAAAATACTGAAAGGCATTGCTTGTTTAGTAGGGGAGGTTATTGCTGTTGCTAAATCCCCCCTATTTTGTCCTTGTCAGTACTTCCTGAACAGTAGGTCAACCTCACTCTCTCTAAGTTCATTCAGACTGATTTGAGGCAAACAAAGTGAAAGATACTCAACAGGAAGCTATTACATCTTGCCCTCTTCTTCACTTTAAGTGAGGTGTGACTTCTCATGTGACCTCACCTTGATGCCCAGCATACAACAACTTCACCAACTATACAGCCTCCCTGAAAGAATGAAAGAACACTACTACTCCGGTGTCATTAGCCCGGTAATCTACCGCTATGCACCACACACAACACTATTCCTGAATAGTACAGATTTAGATAACATGTACAGGGATTTACAGGACTTACACTGTCCTAAATTTGATCCTAGAATAGATCCTTACTTAACTGCACACATCTATGCCCCCCTCTTTCTCTTTACTGTATTGCATTTCTTGGGAAGGATGTTTGGCTTTATCTTGTGTTTGGGCTAAAGGTCCTGTGGAGATTTGTTGTGTATACACACAGATAATGCAGTTTGATTTGACCACTGGCCTGCATCCTGCCTGTCGCTGACTAAACTAGAGGAAGACAATGGACCCCCATGGGTCATCCTAAGTGGTACCAAACCGTCTGTCTCGTCCTTTTCCTAACATGGATTGAACACAATGTAATGCTGTTGTTTCAAGAATAATGTAAATGTTATGTAATAACAGTTATTAGTTAGAACATTTCACTCATCATTCTGACATACGCGCCTTTGGCTTTTCATCTAGCACCACCATACAGTCAATTTTGAATTTTGTCAAGTATGTTGGTTTATGAGCAAATACCTGCCAAACTAATGACATCCCCATCAGCCTCAGCAGCACTTTGTGTTTATTGCTAATTAGGGGTGGTTAGCATGCTAACACGCTTGACTAAAATGGTAAACATGGTAAACATTATTCCTGCTAAACATCAGCATGTTAGTACTGTCATTGCAGGCATGAGCGAATGCTGATGGTAGCATGTGTCTAGAATCTACGGTCATTTCTACTTGACTGCTACCTGACCTACAGCAATAAAACAAACATGCACTTAAACCCACCATTTCTTCCATACATTTACTCCTACTTGTTTATATTTGTTTCGCGCAGGGATAAACAATAGGGATATGATAAGCAAGGTTTGGGTTTGGCTAGCTGGCTATTTAACTATTTTGGGTGCCTTTTGTTGAAAAAAGTTCAACTTTTCATGAAGTTGATGCGCTTGTCATTGTCACTTTTCGTTAAACGACCAATCACAGCCTGGATGGGCGGGACATTAGAAAAAAAGTTGACGTGCAACAGCATACTTTCAAAATGATGAACTCTTTGTTATGCATGAATGGTTGTGTTTATTGACAAGTTAGTACTTAGCTTTAACAAATTAGAGATTGGCCACCAATGTAGACCATTTTGCAAAGAACTGCTGTAGGCCTATATTAATCTTATATTAGTGATATATAGCATATACTATTATTTGAAATTATATAAATATGCTAACATGATATAAGTAATATATTAATACTAACATAATACTATTATATTAACATTTTGCTAAAGTTATTGTTATAAATATTGTTCAGCAACTTGTTTAAGTGTGGCTTGGGTTGTGTGAATGTGATTGCCACATGATCTCTCTTTACCCCCCTGCATCTAAGAAGCAATGATGAATGAGACCTTTAACTCTGTTGGAATAAGGTTTCAATGAGAGCTCAGTGGTGTGTGCTTGTGATTAATGGCACCTGTGTGTGCAGGCGAGTTCTACACATATCTAAACCTCAGGCGATTACTAGGTGGAGATTGGTTTTGTGCTCAATCACTAATGGGAACTTTACAGAGCAACAAGCCATAATGAAAGTCACTTCAACATAGGAGATCATGCTGAGAACTACTACTGAAAGTTCATTTGGGAATGAGTGGTTGAACAGCCTCCTTAGCCTCCTAGAATGGGATCGTTTTGCCTCCTGAATAAAAAGTGACAGGTCCTAGTTGCGGTGAAATATGTCCTTGGTGATGCTTTGTGCTCTTTGAAGAAATAGTTTTCAATCAATACCCTAAGTCACTGGGAGTCAGAGTCTGTTATCGCGATGGTTTCAATGAGAAGTTGCCCTGGAACTGGGTAAATACAGTAGGTGGGCCTTCTCTGAATGTTGAGGCACTTTTAAATCTGAAGTTCTGACAGACCAAGAATGGTTTTGAGACTCTAAGAGATGTGGAACTTGGAGCTTCTTGCTCTTTACACTTTATTTGCATTGGCATAGATTGAGATGTGTTTGCACTGTTTAGTCCTCCTGTAGTTCAATCAACGCCTTGATCTTTCTTACAACAAGTCAATGAAATGAAACAACAAAATACGTTGTCGGTCCATACTCTCCAGAGGGACACTTTTGTGATGAGACACCACTGTCAACAGGTTGACATCGCCATCGCTGTTTCTAAAACTGTTTTATGATGTTTTAGGATTTTTTTTTAAGTGGGGCTGTGTGAAGCTGTTACGCTCCGGCCTAGGGGAAACATGAAAAAAGAGACTCCCCTCTTCCAAACTCCCAAGAACCCCAAGCTACCCCTTCTGCTCCACCAGAAACTAACAAAAGTATTTAAATATTGAGGAGCCAAAAGCTCAGTGACATTACAATGGAACCAATCAGCTCCCTGGAACAACCTACACTCTCACACACAATCATTCACTCAGTCAATCAGCCAAGCTCACCTGCAGCCCATCACAGCAGAGCGAACGGGAGAGGGATCCAGACACACACTTGCACAGGAGATTAGAGCACATCAATTTACACAAAGAAAATATTCAAATGACCTCAGGGTCGTAACAGAGGCACTTATCCATAGTCAGTGCATTAATGCAGTAGATGGCGGTCGGCACGTCCCCAGTTTGGAGAAGCAGAGAGTTGTACCGGCAATGTACTTCTGTGGACAGGGTCAGCAGCAAAACGTTATACAGTGCGTTATACAAGCTGTGCTTTTGCATAGGAATACGGGAGTCCTACGGCTGAGAAAATGTAGTTCCTAAGGAAATGGCTGTCTGACGGAAAGGTAAAGCACTGAAAATCTATCAAATCTAGCATACACTTGAGCTAATAATGATTTTCTTCAGTGGGCCTTCTACGTGGCAAAGATACATTTTGCTGCTGACCCTGTCCACAGCAATAAATTGCTTCGCTTCCTTTAACCATAGAGATGACAGATCATAAAACACCCATGTGACTCGGCTTTGAAACATTTGGTTCAGTTTGGAAGGCACTAAACTAAACTAAAGTAAACAACCTGTTTAATTTGGTGGTCACATTCAGTGGGCTGCTGGTTTTAATTCACCATGCAACTTCTGCTTCATGTCATTACCTTCACCAACCCCTTCTCCACCTCTCACCATTCAATGCAAAATCGAGGGTGACACGTTCAGGATGAGCAAGAGATTCAGCTTTTAATAATAACCTCCATCTAGAAAAAAAAGAAGGGGAAATATAAAAAGGTTTCTTTTCTGTTGAAGGCGAGAAATATTACTGATTTAGAATCTCCATGGCTTCTCATGTATTTAAATATATAACATGCGAGCCATTGTGTAAAAAAGAAGATAAATAAATAAATGGGATGCATTCTTGTGTGTTTTTTTGATCATGTACTGTATATGCACTTCTCTATCAACAATTACACCATGTTTGTGCGTCTGCGAGGTTCCCAAAGTTTTTAAGGAAGCTTTCTTGGAAATGTTGCCAGAGATGAGGCACTTATGTGGGGGAGGAGGGGGATGGAAGACACCCGTGAGACTCAACAACAAACGGGAGGCTGATGAAATGCACAGAGAAGAGCTCAAATGTATGCAATAAGATCTTCATTTCGCCGGAAATAAACAAACAGAACCAATTGGTGTTTGTCTGCTAAAAGATGTAATTCTGCACAGTATGCTACACAGTCAAATACATACACAGCAAAGCCCCAAATCCTGGATAGTCTCAAGCACCACTTAACCTGATTCCATTTTCAGTCCAGAAATGCCCCAGGCCTTCTTTATTTGATGATAGAGCGTTGTGTGTACGTGTGTGTGTGTGTGTGTGCTTTGTGTATGTGTGCTATAACAACTAGTGCTGTGTTTATGTTGTCTTCGTCTAAGCATCCATTTTCTATATTCACTTATCCTGCTCAGGGTCACGGGAAGCTGGAGTCAATCCCGATTTACAGCATGGACAGGTCAACAGTTTATCCCAGGGGTCTGTCTGTGTGTGTGTGTGTGTGTGTGTGTGTGCTCTTTTCAAGCTGTCAGTGCCTGCCAGAGGCAGACTGGCATCAAAAAGCAGCCTGCGAATTTGCGGTCAAGCGGCTCCAATTTGATACACCAAATTCGAACTGACACAACACGTTTGTCGATCAGCGAATCATTCTTTTAAAAAAACAACAATCTGTTAATTAGTATTGTTTTGTTAGGCTAACATGTGAAACAATAAAACTAATATTCCAAGGTTTTCCTCCCCATGTTTGTGAGTAAGTATTTAACAAATGATTTTTATCGCTGGGCTGGCTATCATATAATATATGCCTTATTGACTATAAAGGGATAAAGAATTGAAGAGTAGTATGTTCATTTTACACATTTACCCACTGAGTCTGACTAGTTAAACCTTGGAAATGATCGAACCTGCAGCGGGTCTCTAGCATTGCAACCCCAAGGTTAACAAAATCATTTTGATCTTTAGTTTGAGTTTATAGGATTTAGTGTAGCTATAAATGCACTGTAGACATTTGTGGAAGGTATTTGACACTGATGATAAGTGATTTATATGTCTATAGACTATTATATGAGAGAAATGAGATTTTGTAAATTCGGCAGAATTGTTGATGCAGCTGACTGTTTGCTGAACCCCTCCCCTGAACAGCACTTGTTAGTCCTCATCCTAAAAGTAATTTCTCTTGTAAGGTTAAACACACTGCTTAAAAAAAATACAAACAATAACGCATAAATCTCTGCTTTGCTTGTCCAAATGTGTAAGCTAAGCAGCTTATGTTAAAATGAAATAACAATCTGACATAACATTTTCCCTTATCTTATTTATAGCTTTACATTGCAATAGAAGAACAATGCTGTTTCTTATTTTCCACGTGTTTAACATGGCTGACTTTTTGCCTTGGACATAAAGCTTAGCTTCAGTCTTTTAGCTCAATATCATGTATGTAGCCATCAAGTGCATATTTTAGTACTCTTTACATGGTTCTAGTTTTAGTGAGTCCACTGGAAACATTAAAAAGTCAGATGGAGACAGTGTCATGAAGCTAACATTAGCGTAATTAGCTAGCTACCGCTGATAAAATCTGCCAGTGGAATATAGAGTGGTAAACCGGACCTCGTTTTAATTGTCAGCTGCATATGTGCCATGAAAGGACAGACAAGTGAAAAGTGAATTCTGGTCCACTGAGTAGTAAAAGCTGAGAATTTGACAAACTAGGGGAAAGGTCTAGGTTCAGGGTAGTGGAAGCGACTCCAGCCATATTTGGCGTAGAGAGCAGCTGTGCTTTCCTTCGAGAAGCTATCGCTCTAGTTAAGTGTTCTTGACGTGTCAAGCAAGCATTAGTGATAGGGGGAGACCACTTGATAACCCCAGAAACCCACTCACGCTGTCAGCTCAGTAGCGCATTTAGATTAGATGGCTGGGGAGCAGTGCTATCTGTCTGAAGCTGCTGTAGATGTATGACAGCCGATGTCCTTTGGGCGTCGTTCATCATTTTGTTGACAATATCGGGATTCTGTGACAATGCTGATTCTGGATGACAAACACTTTAGTTTTAGTAGATACATTAAAACCATACGAATCACCTGTTATAGGTTCGTGTTAGCAGTATAGGCTCACCATTTTAGTTTTTTACTGATTTTCACTGACAAATACTCTTTTTTTTTTAACGACCAGTGTGATTTAAACGGTCTCTCATGCACATTTCATGTCCCCATGCCATTGTGTTTTGTTTGACTGCCGTCATGCAGTTTCACAGATTCTTCTTTTTCCATAGCATGGCTTGTTTACATTATGCAGTATTTAGCCCCGAGTGGGTACAGTGCAATCATATTCTCTCGCAATACGGATTCTGATACCTAAATACCTAAAAAAACATGTGCATGCTGATACTGAGAACTGATCCAATACCAATGCTTTCTTTATCTCAAATATAAAATGTATATAACAGCTGCCTCATTGGGATAAAAAAGACAATATTATGCACCAATGATGTTGTGCCACAAAAGTTGAGTTAATGCAGGTTATCTGGTGTCCTACAGAAGGGGTTTAAAAAACAACACTACAAAGTAACTGCAACATCCTTGATTTGAGTCCAGTTGAGACAGCTTTCCTCGTTACCTATCATCTCTCAACTACTACTATGAAATAAAGGCAAAAATGCAAGGCAAAAAAAACATACTCAAGATGTCCGCAAGGTGAGCTGCTGGAGTTACTCAAGCTTTTAATGCTGCTGCAGTTAGGTGCTGTTTACTCACTGAACTGCTGTCAGCCCAACACAGCTACTGGATGCTGTGTGTGAGAAATAATAACCAGACAGCGCAGACTCCCATATGTTTGGTCAATATCAATAAACAACCATAGTCTGTCCAGTGTGTGTGTGTGTGTGTGTGTGTGTGTGTGTGTGTGTGTGTGTGAGTCAGCCCAATTTGGGCCAACTGGAGAGCTAATTACATGGGCCTCCTTCTTTTAGCATTCAGAAAGTGCCTTTTTTTCTCTTGTTGCTACATAAAATAACAATAACCAAACAGTGCCAGTTGGATTCTAATAAGTTTACTTTATTGTACTTTGTTCTGGGACACATCTCAATCTGTCCCTTAGGCTAGATATTAATCTTTTGTTTCTGATTGCCTTTATCAGTAGAACAGCACATTGTGCTATGGCCTGGCCAACAGAGATCTGATTTTGGAAAACAAAAGACATTTTTTTCTCACTTTTCTCAGGATGTTGCAGTTGCATTTTGGTTTATTTAAACCTTACAAAATCAATAATGCATTGACTCTTCATCGTAGGGTACACGCTCTGGTTTCTAATGTTGGGATGTGAGCCAGGGGTATTGTTGATAGGACCTGGTGTCCCACTGGGTTTGATTCATAGTCAGGATTTTCCTCACACTCACAGGGAAATAACTTGGAGGAACTGAAAGCCACTGAAAGGAGATGATAAGGCATTTCATATGCTGCGTTGAATTAAGGAGAACAAAAGCAAACATTTTATCTTTTAATTTAAAAGCAAAGCATGGGGCAGCACACAGGCTTTGGTTGAAAAGTTCAAATTATAGACTGATTTTGTGATTGCAAATGCTCTACTTTCCTAAAAGGCTAAAAGAAAGATCTGACCTTTAAAGGGCTCAGCAGCTGCATAAATCTAGGACAAAGGCTTTGAGCATGTTTAACATTTGAACCTTTTAAACACAACTCTCTTCCTCTTGATTATATTGTCTACTATATATAGACAGATAGATGCCAGCCTATGGTGCGAAGAACCTTTGTGCTGTTTGTTCAGCTTGATGATCTGAAGATAGTTTATGCACCAAACCAGCAGATGTGTTCCTGCTCCAAACGACACAGCTGGGTCTCCAACCCAGATGGAAAACAGAAAACAAAATATATTGCAGAGTGTGTAGCATGACTGTGAGTATTGGTTCCACTCTGACCTACTGAATGCCTCGTTCAGTCATTTCCAGAGCTGTTTATTGATTTAGATATCAGATTCTAATGTCTGTCAGAGGCCGGCATATGCACATGAACTGGAGTCACAAGAAGTATTTATTTGTAGATGGAGGAAACATAAAGCCCACACACTTGGATGCTGGTGGGTTTCCATTCAGCTTTTGATACAGTATTTCCTCCTTTTACGTTAGTGCAGTGTTGGGCCTCACCTCACCACGTGTGAGCAACAGACACAGGCCAACTTGGAGAAAGTAAAGCCTTTACTAAGAGACTTAAAGGGAAAACAAAGGCCAAACCTTCACCAGCTGTTAATTCACACTCCGACTCAAGATCTCAGTGAAACTAGCGCGAGATTTCAGCTCGAATCCAAACACTGGATTCCTTTTGGATGAGCTGCCAAACACAGCGCAGGAAATCCCGGCGCACAAGCTTTGACATCATCACCTCCATAAAGTCAAGCGCACAATGCTGCTCACGAGAGCATAAAAACTGGTTGATAACTCTTATTAACGAAGATAACTCACAAGAATGCAGGAAACAAAATTAACAATTTTCTGGGGGAAGATCCCCAAACACCCTGATTAAGTTTGGTCTCTCATTTTAGGCTATGATGTCTGGAGGTTTTCCAGTGTGCTGATCAACCATACTCATTCATCATTGACCATGATTATTGACTTGGCTTTTGATCTACAAATGCTTTAAAATTATGAATTTGGCTTGTGACCTTTTTAAACCAAATTCCTGGTGGATGACCGCAACCCCTGAGGTGGGTAATGTCCCAGAAGGCCTCCTCATGAAATGCATCAACTTCACCGATACTGAATCTCACCCCAAACTAAATTGGAAAGTATGCAGCCCTGTCTATTCTGTTCATCTAAGTCTATTGTGTACAATACCAAACTGCGCTAGTAAGCATGTTAAACAGGGTTTGGGGAGATCTTCACTGAAGCAACTTAACACTTGAAGAGTGCTACTACATTAAAGCAGCAAAGCTATTAACTGCACTGACCGCGGCGTAACCCCGAGGAGACAAAAGAAGCGAGGACTCGTGACTCGTGAGGCTCTGGATCTAAACACGCAACATTATAGCACCCCACACAAGAAATGCCTTTGTTCCAGCGAGTGGGTGACTACACTGATCCACTGTGGGATGTGAATGGCAAAGAGAGACAGTGTCATCAGGCTGATTGTGTACCTTGTTGTACTTCATCTTGTGCTGTTAACAAATCCTGTTGACCTTCAGTCGTGTGGGCCTTAAATGAACTAGTATCTAAAAACAATGGCCGTCGTTGTGGATGAAATTAACTGAAGGGTCAAACACAGGCATGTTACACATTTTATCACACTCCAGTAATGTGGGGTCCTCAGTGGCTCATATATATTTTTGAGTTGTTTATCATCATTCTTCAGCTCAGCTCTTCAGTCAATAAAAAAGTCCAATGGTTTTAATTGGAGTTTTCCAATTTTAAAGATGCCCCAAAATCGGAAAACACTTGACTGTCGTAGCACTTGCACAACGCTAGATAGATAGTAGGTCATATATTGCCGGGCCTTTTTGTACATTTATCAAATAGGATAGACTGGAAATAGAGCTGATTTGCTAGTAGCACCAGACCAATGCTGTATTCATAACTCTTCCCTAATAGCTTATGACATTTAAAATTAATTTAGTGTCAGCTTTCCTCTCTGCTGCTTTCTTGTTGACTTATGGCTTGTTTGGAAAGCAAAGATGCATAAAAGGTCAACAATATGTCGACATGTAAACCAAGATAAGTGAACATTGTCACTTGTAAGATTGAAGATTAACTGAAGTCTAAATTGAAGCACGACTACGCTGATGGTTTATCTGGCACTGATATGCATCAGAGGGATTAGATGGTTGCTTATTGTGATAGCGCCATTGTACTCCTTTGTTTTGTACTGTTCCGTTGTGCTAAGAGGTTGACCTAAAGATACAACATTTGCTCAGTTATCTCACTGCCCCATACAGCTTTGTCTTTGTTTTGTGAGAGTGCAAACTTTATTGTATCCACTGTTCTTTTGGTTTTATATTGCATTAATAAACTCAAAACACTTAGCTTTAGTTGTTAACTTTGACAGGCCATTCTTTGTGAGAGGTGGGTTCTAAATAATCGTTCCGCTGCAGTAAAATGAACTACGGTTAATGTTTATGCCACTAATGAAGTAACTTACTTGCAGTTAGCTTGTGAGAGTATAAAAGACACACATGCACACACAAAGATGTCTTGCATGTCGGAAGTGAAACCTCAAAGGTCAACACACACACACACACACACACACACACACACACACACCGTCCCACACACTCTATCATTGAATTCCTCCAGATCACTGAACTCTTCAGACCTAATGTGCTGTGTGTTGCTACTCTAGATTGACTGACTCCTGGCCGAGGAGCTTGTGTGTTATGATTAGGATGAGTGTCTAAAATGTTTTATATTAAACAAATCTCCTGCTCAGATTATTCAAGGCATTCTTGTTTAATGAGACACTACTCAACGGAGAAAGTTTGGAGAGAATAGTAAAATGAGGCTGAGTTGTCATGAAAGCAGATCAGCTTTGAATTCACAGTCTCATCAGTGGTTGGTGTGCGCAGTCGCCTACAGAGCCACCAGGAACACCCCATGGTGCAGAATTTAAATACTGCAGATGTCATGTAAGTGTGGTGTGAAAGTTGCAGGAGTTTTAAAATGCTTCCTGTAGAATTTGATAATACCTTGTTGCTGATGGAAGATGCTCAATCAGAAAAGTCTTATTTTCACATTTCAAACTCATCTGACGTTATTATGCAGTTATTACAGGACTTCTAAAAAACAAGCAATCAATTTTATGGTACCAATTTTTGAGCAAAGATTTCACACGGCTGCATATTTGTTGGCTCTGATGTGAAAACTTTTTTGCTAATTTAATTTTCTCCCTCTGGACAAGCTCGCAGCTCTCTGGTGGGGTGGGGGGGGCAAAACAAATGACAGCAATTTACTGCTCGCTGCTTCTCGCTGAAGGAAGAGACGCCGAGTCAGCCAGTGTGTCTGCGTTTGTCTATTTTCTTAAAAAAAACTTTTTGTGTTATTTGATGACAGCTGCTCCCTGATGGTCTGAAATGTCCCCTGATTACTTCGGCACACTGTAGCGTTACAGGAGGAGACGGATTACAGATGCTGTGTAATGGATGTTGTTAGGTAGACGTACAGATTGGTGGCTGTAATATTTGTCATCAACGTATCTGCTCTTATGAAAGACATCAATCTCAACAGTGTAAATCTCTGGTTGGTTGATTTCAAGACACAGAAGAATAATGGATGCCTTGAGGAAACAGAAAAGCCATTGAGTTAGAAATGCTAATTCTCACATTAATGCAGGGACTCATATATTGCTGTTTTCCATCATACGGCAGTCAATCTGACAGGCAGAGTTTGTTGATAGTGTGTATCTTCCTGTGCTTTTCGATGCCTGGTTAGATATTGTTGACACCAGGGTTTTAGGGCATTCAGAAAACCAAGAGAGAGAGAGAGAAATCTGAAGAATGTAGACAGCAGTGAGGTGTTGTGCTGATAAAAGCCTTTTGTGAACCTCCTGTGAATATGGCCTCTGTGTTTGACTCATCGCCCTATCTCTCATCAGTCTGTGAAAAAAGTCAAACAGGGGTTTACTTCCCATATTCTAAGACAAATCGGGATCCACTACAGCATTTTCTATTAGACACTGACACAATTTGTGATGTGAACGATTACATTGTGAGCACAAAAAAACTGCAGCTCCCATGAAAATCTACAAGCACAACAATGCTTCATAAGTTGGTTTTGTCCATATCCATAACGCTCTCTTCTAAAGCTTTTTTTTTCAAATTTCTAGTTGAACTCTCTGCTGTACTCTACAGCGTTCACCTGTCTCTGCCCTGCTGTTAGAACTAAGAACTAAAGGAATTCATACAGGATTTTATATGTCACTTGTCGTTGCAGCCCCATCATGCCCTAACCTTGCGCCGCCTATGGTTGCTGGATTGTGGGCTGAATGTGTTCACACACAAGGAAACTTTTACAAATAATTTACAATATAAATAATCTTTATATCTTTTGAATCAAAATAGCTACTGACCTGAGCACTGTTTTCATGTTTTAAAATTTTCTTCCTTCAATGAACACTGCTCCGTTGCTGTGTTATGCTGGCCCCACACTAGAGGATAACTTTGCAGATTTTGGGTCCAATTCGTCCCTTCCCAACAATTGGGATGATGCTGCGGCGTGAGGGGTTTACAGACTTAATCTTAACTTTACCAACTGGATCGGAGTCTCCCCGATTTCAAATCCGATTTAGAATTTACGACTGGAAATCCTGTAGCGTGAAAGGAACTGCGATGGAATATTGAGCAGAAACCTGCAATAGTCAAAGAGTACGTGCTGACCAGGAAGCTTCATCTTCCGGATGTTGCGTCCTTTTCTAGAACAGAAACATGGCTTTAAAAAAAGAGACTGTGGCTGTGTCCGAAATCACTCACTATATAGTCCACTACATAGTGAGTTTGCCATTGCTGTGCTGTCTGAAATGTATAATTATTACACCGTATATAGTGGAGTATCCCAGAATTCATCATGAATAGTAGTGTACAACTGATGGTCACTAACCAAGTGGTATATACCATTCTGTATTGCACTGAAAGAAAAACGACATTGATCTGGCATGTTTTAATTGTGCAACAGTAATGACGGAATTAAAGGCGCAGAGATCTGATCTGATCTGATGTTTTTTGTTTTTTGGTGCAAAACGTTGCACACACAAGTGCAACCAGCTGACTGCGACAGTCTCCATGTATGTTTTTTTTTTTCTGAAGTCATGTTTGATCACACGAGTTTCTGTGAATTGCCACTCTCAAATGGTTTAGTATAAACACAAAGTGTGTGGTCCTGCGTTTTGACTGAGTCGTCTGGTGTGTGTGCGTTCTTACGATTTAAGATATAAAAAATTGGTTCAATGTGGAGTTATGCCTGTGGTCTACCACCTTTATCAGTTAAGATTCAAAAATCCATTAGTGTACACCCGGCATTTCTCTCTATTGTCCTGCTTAGGCACATTTCCTGGGAAAGCGTCACACAAACCCAAACACAGAGCTCTTTCAAAAAGCCAAAGTACTGACCTTCTTTAATAGCTTCTTTACCACAGCATCTTGTCCTGTCCCAGTTCCCATGTGCTGGTGCAGATGGAGGGGGTCAGAATCCACTGACATGTATAACTGTAAATGATTTCCTTGCATTGGTCACCCTTTCTTATTCATCTCCGGTCAGATGTGTGCTGATGGGAAGGTACAGTAATGAGTCTTAGTTTACACTGGCAGTGACAGCTACCCTCACCTCCCGCTGTTAAGGCATTGTGTGTTGTGTGTGTGTGTTTGTGTGTGTGTGAGAGGTAAAATAATGAGTCAGAGTTTTCCTTTGCTTATGCACCTGCTGGGTTCAGAGGACCCTGCAATGTGCATGATTGAACACACATACATGTCATGGTAGTGATACACATGGCTGAATGTGAATATGAACACAAGGAGCAGGGAGATGAGTGAGAGAGCTGAAATTCATTTATTCATTAATTTATCATATTCATGTATTTATGCATTCCTACAGTTATATCGCTTCATTTAACAGCCCCACTTACATATTTTCCTCATTACTCTTCAGCCTAATGTGCCCTTAATGAAACATGTTTTACATTTTTCAGTTGAAGAATAAGTGTATTTGGACTTGTTTTGAGGGAGCATCACATATAGCTGTTAGCTACCATCAGAGAACATTAAAACATATCTGCATAGTAACAACTTCTTGGAATATTCCCTCTTCCTCATATGGATGTGTTTTATAACCAACGCTACGTGTGAGCGGCAGGAGAAGAAACTATGTGATTACGTAAAGCCTTCCATCCAACCAGCCATTCTTTTCCAATAACCATTCATCCTCCTGGATACCTCCTAACATTTTTCTCAACACAACTTGCATTATATAGTCATTATCCCCCAGCAGAGTAGGACTTATGAATACCGTTGTGATAAATGACCCAAGATATACCCAAAGGTTTTCAGCCAGATGGTTTATGGGACCCTACAATGGCTTCGGCTAGAAAGAAAAAAGACATAATATGACATTAAGGCACCCAATTTCAGGTTGAAAGAAGCAGATTTTGAGATGCTGCTGGTGAGGCACTCTGCCAAAACAAAAATGGAACTTCTTTCTATAAATAATGCTGTTTTGATTGATTGAACATGAATTGAAATGGCATATCGGTGTCAAACATTTTCAGTGTTGGATCAATATTTGTTCAAGGTAGTGTTAGTTTTCCTTTTCAGAGTTTCTGTCTAAGTGCAAGTTTGTTCCCTTTAATCAGATTGTAACTGTATTCAGCTTTTATCCCTTAGTCTGAAAAGGTGTAAAAAGAAGTCATATTACGAATCTCTTCATCCATACACTCTTAGTGAAGATGAATGTTATCTCCTAATGGGGTAAGTGCTGTAGATTTTCTCTGATACGCATGGAGCAATTTGATGTGTAGAGTTATGAAAAGCCAACAATGCTGCTAGCTGTACAGGGCTCCTCTGCCATTATTCATTCTGGCCCTCTCACATACCTACATTCTCCTTTCACATACATCACTCTTTCATTGATTTGTTTTCATTCTTGCACCCACACATTTTCATTCTCATGTGTTGCTGTAGGCTGCAACATACACAAGCAGAACGGTACGTTGTTATCAGCACTCTATCCGGACTCAGTTTACAGCAATGCACTACCATGTGGCTACTGCTCCTGACTTTACTCATTAAACAGTATCCTCCTTCTTGTGGTCAAAGTGGGGAAATAGCGCCTAGTTGACTTACCTTTAACATGCCCTGCCTGTGTATAGCAACCTGGGTCCCACTACATAATTAAACAATGCTAAAAAAACAAACGTGTTACAGAACCGTACGAGAAGAAACACAAACATAAACCCCACTGCTACGCCCTAAACCATATGTCAGAGTAGTGCCTGTGTTATGAACTTGTGAACCCATCATTCTCACACTGCTCACATATGGATGTATTGTAACTCACACTTTCATACATTTTATGCTCATTTTTAGATTTTCACGCACACATTCATACATTTTTGCTCTCATGCACGTGCGGTCAATGTATACATTTAAAATTGTGATTGGATGCTAGCTGTGAGTGCGGCTGTGACCCGAGGAGTGCGTGAAACTAAAGAGAGAGTGTCACTCTATATGAACCAACCGCCTCCTGGCACCATTGCAAACCTACGGAAATGACTTCCACGAGCTCACCGGGAACTCTCAAACAGCAAGCAAGTCTGTGTCTCTCTGCCGTTGTTTTCTCACATTGAACAGGGCTGGCTTAAAGTTAACCTTTAACTGATGTTATGTTGGTCTTGCAGAAGTCTGCTGGAACTAGCACTAACATTAGCTAATACATGACAGCTAGCTCACGTTAGGCCCTATGTGAACAAACAAAGAAAATATGAGAAGTATACTTATCAAACAGAGGGAATTAGAAACAAAGGCCTGTCTTTAATATAAGCCTGCTTCAGTTAAAGGCCTGGTACCCTCTGCAGTTGAAGTAAATAATGTCCCGGCCAGTATTTTACTAATTACGGGATCCCCAAATAAAAACATTTTATTACACATCAATTTTCTTTGCTGTAAAAGAGATGGCTCAATAACAACAGCACTCACTTATTGTACCTCTTGTTTGAATGATAACAAACACACAGGCTCAAACACTGTCCAATCCTACTATGTGACAGTGGGCAGCTCATTGCAATAATCAGAATAACCTCAACTTTTAGTGTTTGTACAAGATGAACAGATCCACTCTATATTATTAGGCACCACTAGGTTAGGGGTCATAATAGGATGTTAGCCTGAATGCATGCTTGACTGAGAATAGTGACATTTGTAGACATTGATGACATACTGCTGTGCAGTGGCTGTGTTACTATGCTACTCTTCCTTTTTTAGGGTGCCCATTCCATCACCAATTATGTATCAAATTGAGCATTTAGCATTGGAGCTTACGAGGTTGTACTCAATTCTGTTAATGTTGTCTGAGGAGATGTGTGAGTTATCGGTCCTGACTCCACAATTGCAATGCACTTCCTACTGTGTCTCTCCTCACACTCTGGTTTTCTCACACCTGATCCCATTTGGCATGTTGGTGAGTTGACACAAGCTTCACTGTCAAACGTCACTTCATGAAACTCATTTAATCATGACAACCCATTTCCTGATGTTAACAGCAAACACAGAAGCTGTCATGTACTGGAATCACTGCTGTGCTTTGACAATTGATGATAGTCAAAAAAAGGACATGTATTTTTATGACAATATCACAGGAGAGAGATGTTGAAAATGAAATGTTAACGTGAAACTGATTCACCACAGCAAGCCTTGGCTTTGCCTGAGGGACTGTTGGAAGGCTATTACAGCCTCAACAAAGCTAAATCTGCAAACTAGAACAAAACAAAATACTGTTCTACCTCAACTCATTGCTGTGGGAGCTTTTCATGGCATCTTTTTAATACTCATAGGCTTTGCCAGGATAATACATTTAAAACAAACTGCCACTTGGGCTTTATGGAAACTGCCTGAAGGAGCCCATTGTTAAGGCCTGACAAGGAAACAGCTGAGACTATGCAACAGGAAGAAACTTTTCCAATCTATATTTCTTAAAAAACCTTTGATCCAGAACACACTGACCGTGTCCTCTGTGTGAAAACAATTACAGCAATTGTGTTTTCATATAATAGGTCTCATTGATTACTTGTGCGTGATAGATGTTGAGTATGCAACACTGTGCTTGTTTGCGGCTGAAGGTTAAACCAATGTATTAATGCTATATTGTTATTTACATAAAGTCATATTGAAAAATATAACATTTACATTATAAAACATGAAGCTTTCGATGTTGGAGTTTGCAGTACTGTTGTATAATGCATGGATATGTTGTATAATACATAGGGATTGCATAATATTGTCCAGGTGCATATAACAACCTGGTAATTCAGTGTATATATGAACTGCTTTAGAAAATCCATCCAGTGGGCTGTGGGAGGATTTTAATCAGCAGTCTGTAAAACCTGTAATGCCTCACCCTGCCCAAGGGAGCTGCTCACCCACTTTAATTAATTTCATTGGTGTGACTATCAAAGGAGATTTTAAACCTCCCATGGGGACCTGTTTCTGCTGTTTCAGAGGCTTTTCCACCTCACAACAACACTCTGGCAGTAAAAAAATAAAATAAATTAAAACTTGTAAAAATAGGTTTATCAAAAAAATTGATGGAAGCCTTTTTCCAACAGAACAGAAACATGTACTTAAAAGTCAGTTATTAAAATAAAAATGGGCATTGGAAGTCCAAATTATAATTAACAAAATTATTATATACAAATTTAGTCCAACATTTGACTTGATACAATGATATAGTAACATTCTATCAGATAGCTCATGAGCATTTTTAATTTTATTACCACTGACTTTTTATCTGTTTCATTTGTTTTGCTGGCGAAACTGGGCATCCATACAAATCTCAGGCCCAGAGGCCCAGCCTTCAGAGATGTTCTTTTCATCTCCTAATGTTCATCCTTTTGCAGGTGTGCCTGTAACATACACAAGTGTTTTTCAGAAGTCAACTGCATCATTCAGGATGGAGCAAAGCTTAAAATCCTTCACGTTATCTTCACGTTCGGGTGGATAGCGAGCTGGCCACAGGTGCTGGCCGGCTCAGCGTGTCACCCAGGTTTGAAGCCAGGAGTGATTGTAAGAGGTCAGATGAAGCTGTGTGCCTCACATCACCCTGTTTACTGCTGTGGATACATTCATGTCATTATGTTCAACTGGACTTCATAACAAGCGAGGAGAGGTGTGGAGCTGTGGCAATGTTTATTCTGAAGTGTGACAAAGACACAGGTCGTACATGTTTATAAGCAGCAAATGTTCCACAACATGTCTCACTGTCTGGATGCTGCCCTTACACTGACTGAGCCTCCAACGGCTCGATTATCATATTTCATATATATCATATATCATAACACATGTTAATGTTGCTCTAGTTACATGGGTCATTGCAACAGCAATGTTTTTCCCGCTGGCCCCGCCCGCTCAGCCCATAGACTTGGATTAGGCATCCCCAGAGCTCCGACGCTAGCATGGCTAAATATTTCATTATTGAGAGTACTCATTCTTTGTAGTTACACCAAAGATAAGTATAACTGCTAATCAGAGTAGAGCTCCAACAAAAATGTCTAATGAAGACGTACAGTAATAAAACGTAATGCTTCTAGTATATGATAATACTGGAGTAATGCTATTTCTTTGGCGGCCTTTGAGCTGTTGCCATTAGACGTCTCAAACCCACAAAACTCTTGCAACGCCTCACAGTTTTATGGTCAGTGGGTGCTGGGCAATAGAATCTTGCTTTTGAGCTCACAAGACACATCAATGATCTTCTTTTTTAATATAAATATGAGGAGCATGTTTGTGTGTAATAGCACCGTATGGGATCAGAATCCATTCAGGACTGTTGAGATAGAGAGCTACACCTTAACTGGTGTATACTATCTCAATTGTTTACAGTATTGTTTATATGTATTTATTTCACCTGCATCAGTGCTTCACAGCTCATAAACCCACAAGTCAGGGTTTAGGATATTCACTTTCTTTGTGTGACTGAAACACATTTCAGCCTCTAGAGAACAATCACCTGTGGGAGTGTAACATCCACTGAAGCTCAACATAATTATGACAGATGCCTGGCAATCCAAACTCTTAATCCTCTCCTCCACAATGCAAATGTCTTGTGATTAATGTACACGGGTTGCCCAGAGGCAACAGTAACGCACGCATATCGTGATGAGAGCCATTTTTGATACAAACTATTCTCTCTCACACACAAGCCACCACTGTAACAGTTAATTGTAGGTTATCTCAAATGGCCTTCACTGCTGCTGCTATTTATTTTAGATTAGTTTCCACTGATATATCTTGGTTTTGGCCTCGGAGGACATGAGTATTATGAAGAGCAGTAATTGGATTAAAGGGTTTCTTGCTGGATCCATTGAGACGGCAGCTGAGCATAACTCAGTCAACATTTTACATGTTACATTTTTAGTCATTTAGCAGACGCTTTCATCCAAAGCGACTTACATATAAGAACAAGTCAAAAACAAGAAGCATCAGAGGACTGGATTAGGAGAAGTTGTTGCATACAAGCAGTAAGAGAAGAGACGTGGAAGTAGTGTATGTATGTCTATGATCCACGGTTCTACCCTAAAAAGAATATATTAGGATATTCTCATTTTGTGTTGCTTTTCATTTATTGCTAAAAATTGAGCGCCAGACAGAATTCTGTGTGGTGCTCAAAAGTGTCAATTATTTTTGCATTCAAGTGAAATTGCACAGGACAGGATGATAGGAAACTGAAGATAACCATTTTAACACAATAGCTCCCAGCATGCATCATCCAACATAGCCCTGTTTGCATCTTAAAAAAAGAGCTAGATCAGCGGTTTGGGGGAAACATATGTAAATTTCCATACTGCGCTGCCTGTTTAGCTCCAATAGAAAGATTCCAAAAGTATGAATTTTAAGGTTGACATGTAGATATATTATGAAGCTTAGTCAGAATAAGAATGCATGAACTCATATTAAGCTGTCCAGAAGCAGCCATACATTTGTAATAAAACTTCCCATCATGACATAATCCTGCATCAATCCTCCATTTTTATACCAGTGACCATTGTTTGTTGTTGTTCCTATTTCTTTACAAACCAGATACTGTGCACTGACTACATAAGCACTTTGTATTCAATCCTGTGTTGGACAGTGTGTCAACACATAAAAGCCACCCGCACATGTTGTAACACATGATAATTCCAAACCCCAAGCAGCAACTGCCAGTCTCAGCATTGCATGGTTGCGTATAAATTACAACTCTTCAAGATATTGTTTAAAGTCAAACAACTACAAGACATGATGATGGCAGAGCAGCATCTGGAATTGTCTGCTTATGTATGTTATTGTACATACAGAAATGATGTTTGTATGTGTGGGGAACAGGAAAGTCCTGTCAATACTTGTTTTTCATCCCATCCTTCTAGCTATAATTATTTTCTATTAAATCAGTATGTCAATAGCTTCCTCTCCTAGTGTTTATAAGTGATGACAGCCATCTCCCCGTTGTCTGGACTGCAGTCACACAGGAGTGCTCCCTTGTCATTTCCAATTTTCAAAGATTTTAGAAAATCAAAATAAAGCCTGTTGGATGCTGTAGCTCCAATCCAAATCCAGTGTGTTCACTGAGAGCAAGATGTCAAAAAGGAGAAGTTTATCCACCAACACATCTCTTCTTAGAACAGGGCCCTTATAACTCCAGGGGTATATTTTTGTTAAGTTATTGCTAAGGGCAACTTAATGACTCTTAAACCTCCATTAAACTTGTTGTGTTGTATAACAAGCTCCCGGTGTTCAGCAGTTTCAGTGTTGTTCCTCCGGGATGGGGTCCACTCAAATGGCTTTGGATTTAATTGCAGTGATTATCGATCAGCTCTCTGGATAAGTCAATTTCTTCATCCTCTGTGGCAAATACTCAATAATTTAAGTGTTTACTGAGGTGACATTCTGGAGAGATTGTACACAGTTTGCCAAATTAGTTTTGGGGAAAGATAGTCAATTTATAGCCCAAATGCATACACACGAACAACGATCTGTCGCCTTCCCTTGCCAGAAAGGGAAGATTTCGAGAGGCCTGACCACATAACCCTCATGTCCCCTGAAACAATAATTTGATTTAAAGATGAATGTGTTCAATATGTGATTATAGCATGCATATGACATATGTTTTGGAAAGAAATTCAGACAGTCATGGTGGAAATCGATGCAGTCTGTTTGTTTTCAGCTCATTCAGCTGTGTCCCCGAGTTGAATAAATTGTCTGTTTCGGGGTGGTTTTATATGCACCTCACGTACATAAACGAGAATCAAAAGAACTAATTAGAACACTATAACTTCAAAAGACATTGATGCTCGTTTCTCAATCTCGCTTATTCTAATTACTTGGCATTAATTCTCAACTCACAATTGCACACACAACCATACTCGACATATTCATATTTGACACCTGAGCATCCAACTTTGCACATTAATGAACATGTTCCGACTTACATCAAAGCAGCAGACAATGCAACTTTGAAGTCAACACAAAAGGAGGAAGACGGGCAACCTGTGTTTGATTTCTAGCAAGTAGCTGAGAGCTATTAGAAATGTAAGCCGTAGAAATTGATATTGATCCTCTCATCTGACTCCGACAAGACGGCGAGCAAATGCATTACCCCAAATGTTAAGAAATACATTGACTTGAGCATGGCAATGAATTGGAGAGACTTAGTAAGATTTATTGTCTTCCTGTCCAGATAATTTGAAACAACATCCTGTAATATCCACATCAGCCTGTATTGAACAGCCCTTCAATTAGATTTGTGACTGTAACTTAAGCCATGATTGCAACTGAATACTACTGAGATCATACACACTATGCAACATAGTACCACATATAGTATGAATAAGTAGCAAACATACAAAAGCATGCAAAATTTTACAATGGTTCTTTGTAACATTCAGGAAATAAAGCTTATCAAAAACTTTATATTTCTGACAGGTCAGTCTTCCTTGTGAAAAATCAAGTGGCCTAAATGATTAAAGACACTGTATACTAGAAAGAAATGGATGAACTCTGCAGCCAATGATCCAGCAGGGATGCTTAGATGATTCTGGCACCTGGTTTGAACATGTATCTAGATTATTACATCCAATCCACGGGACTTTGCATTTACACATAAGAGAGCTCATTATCTTGATTCTGCCTGTATTGTGATCAGACATCAATATGCACATTTTGTCAAGAAACCTGGAACACTGATTGGATTGCATTCACACCTGACGGACATCCCACTGTGTTCTGCGTGCATTTAAACATTGCATTAACATGGTTTTCCTTATGCAGATAGTATATCAGATACAGATAACATGTTAATGCAAGGTGTGAATGCGGTGTCTTTGTTCTCATCTCTTAAACTAATGAGCCAGTCTTCCCAAAATCACATTCTGTTGTTACATAATAGTTTGTATAAACAGTACACTCTATTATTACTGATTGCTGTGTCATTAAAACGTCAACTAAGTCAGCTCCACAGCAAATGGTGGAAACACCAGGTCTACTAACAGCACCACTGCTGCCTGCACCTTCTCCTTCTGATTCGACTGCAGCTCATATTGCAAGGGCAGACATTAATAATCTCACTGCCCTCTGCTTCTATATCTCCAAAACCTTCTTTCAAGGTGAGCAGAAAAGATGGATTTACCACAGGCCGAAACCTCAGCAGCATATTGTACATCTTTTTTGTATTTTTTCCAAAGCACCAGGCTGAGAGAGGGTTTGCTGTGGAAAGGTCAGGAGGAGAGATGGTGGGCTGATTTTAACTTTTACTCCAGAGCTGAGAAGCCAGCTTCAGTTTTATATAGTTTGCAGACAAACCTGAGTTTGTAATGATATCTTAACAGACATACACTGAATTCTGTCAGAAAATGAGCAAAATGCATCCAACAGAGGAATATAAAACAAACACAATAGATTAGGATCAGAAGGTCAAATTCAATATAAGAACTTGAGAGAAAGTTGTAATTATTCTAACAAGGTGATTGACAGAGCATCCTGCATCTATTTCCATCTCTGCAGAACTTCTGCTGCCACACTCTAATGAAAGGTCTGCAGTCTATCAACCTTACATATATTTGCTGTGGGTTTCTATAGAGATGGAGAACTACAGAGTGGAAAAGAAGCGCTTCCTTCAAGATTGCCCTTTTAATTTTTAACCGAAATTGACATATAAAGATATTGGACCATGGCCAGGGGCCGAGACCTTCCCTTGCTGATTCTCTATTTCTCTACTAGTTTCAACATGTTGACTGATATTCAGAAAAGAGCACTTAGATTTTCTATCACAGGGCAAACAGATGTAGCCACACAAAGATCTGAAACATGACAAATCAATACTAACGTTGCTCTGTGTCTGCTGGCTGTGTAATGAGCCAATTGTTTGCGAACACTTTCACCATATCAACTTTATAAGGTAATAACATGTCAAAGTTGTGTTTCCAAAAAATCAATGAATGCAGCTTTACAATGAAATTGAACTGTAACAGGAATAAATGATTCCTGTTGCCTTGATGCAAAGTAGATTCTGAGCACTGCTAATGAAAGAAAATCAAGGGTGAGCATGTTGGCATATTTTTTGTTCTTTAAAGCCCCTTAAAATGTGGCTACAAATCTTACGTATGTCTCTATCACATTAAATATTCATGTTGAGCGAAGTTTGAAAAACATCTTTAGGTGTTATTTATTACAATTCTTAACCTTGATTTATAGTTATGCATTAAAGTGACAGTTCACACCAAAATCCAAAATACATATAACCTGTAGTGCCATTTATCTATCTGCCATTGAGGATGTCTGCATCTGCGACTTGTGGTGCTCAAAGACCCAACAAATACATTTGATTGTATTTCAAATCTCTGTATTTTTGATTTTGGGGTGAATTGTCCCTTTACGGGTTAGGGTCTATACACAGCCTGTGCATGTAGCCATAGGCTGCGCTGTAGATGACGTGCAAGTCCTCAAAATGTAAGTGCACATCGAGGGCCATCCCCTCCCTCTGGCTCCTGCCCATTTCAAACCAATGAGAAGTGCTCAGAGAAAAAATGATCTCTCATGCGAAAAAACCACAACTGTTCTAACTTTGGCAGAAAACTGAGTGTTCATGTATGATCCTAAAATGTATAGTGAGAAACTGATTGAGAAAATGTGTTTTCAGGGGCTTTAAGACTGTAATTTTCTCATTTGGTTAAATGCATTTCCAGAAGACAAAAGATATTAACATAGCCTGCATAACCTCTGACACACAGCAAAAGCATTTATCATTTCATTTATTTGCATGAATTATCAAGCTATTTATATTAAGTTGTTTGTACATCCTACTGGGCCTATAGAGGTCATAAATTACTTACAACCACTTAAAAAGTTTCCTCTTCCTTCATATAGAGGATATGGTTCAGTCTGTGAACTTTGTTAAGAGTAAAACTGTATACAGACTGTATAATCATTATCGTGTCAGCAGCACCTGGAGCTTTACACAGATGTTTTCCTGTTTCCTTTTAATATTAGCGTCCTGCAGCTCAGTCTAGTCTTCCTGGCTTCACCTACAGCCAGAGCAAAAGTCTCTGAGCTGGCTGGAGGAGCTCTTTGGGAAGTTCTGGACAGACTAGAAAGGCATTAACAGGCTTTCCAAACAGGGCTGTCCTGCACGTGCCTGCACTGAGTCACCCATCCTGTGGAAACTCCTACTGTATCTGTGTCAAGAGTGATGGCTGAGGGAGGAGAGCTGAATGTTGATCTTGTCCCACACTGTAGCAATTTTCATACGCAAGTCTAGCTTCAGATTCTTCACTTTATAAAGCAATAATAAATGCATATTCTGTGCAACATTATTATAATTCTCATGGGATAGGTTGGTCCAAAACGAATACAGAAGATGGTTCCGAGGTGTTATACTTCGTTATCATTATGCAAGTTCTAATTTACCAGTATTGTATACGAGATCCAATTTACTCTCTACTCATTCTATTCGACTGGAATTAAGGATCTTTGGTTGTGCTGATTGCATTTGATGAACAATCATTTCTGTTTGTGCTGAACACCCTGAGATGCCTGCTAATGTTTCCGTTTGCACTGATTCACCAATTAGCACAGTGGGAAAATGCGATACAATCAGAGTCTCTATTCAAACTTATACAATGGTCACAGAAGGGAAGAAAACATTGTTTATTGTCCCAGTTAAGGCCATGTTAAAATAGTACAAAATATGCGACCCAGGAATAACAACACCGACGGAGGCTAATTCTGCTTTTTCAGGCTTTATCAAACCGCTCATGAACAGCTTTGAATAACTGTGGTAATCTTGAACAATGGGGGAAGCCATGACTCAATCAGCTAAAAATAATAAGAAAAAAAATATCTGGACTGTGTGTGTGTATGTGTGTGCGTGTTGTGTGTGTCTGTGTGGGTGCTATTGATATCAGTACAAGTGAAGTCATTTTCTTGAGGGTAAAAGGTCAGTGGAGAAAAGCTGCAAAAGGAGGAAGCACCTGTTCTCTCTTTCGACACATACACACACACACACACACACACACACACACACAATGTGCACCATGTTCTATAGTTCAAAAGACTAGGAGTCTTCAGCAGTGCTAGCAGATCTGTGAAGCTGTACATTGGAACAGCTGTACTTTGAGCGGCATGCTAACATGCTGATGTTAAGCAGGTATAATGTTTGAACATGTTCACCATCTTCTCAGTTAAAATTTTGACCTGATGGTGAGATGAAGGGATCACTGCGTTGATTAAAATGCATCCTCAGGGGAACATTATGTCTGAACCAAATTTAATGGCAATCCATCCAGTAGTTGTTGAGAAATTTCACTCACAACCACAGATGTCATCTTCATCGTGGCGCTAGAGGAAAAGGCTTCCATGCAAGGTGCCAACCAGCTCCTAATGAGCAGGTTGGCACCTTGCATGGCAGCCTCTGCCATCTGTGTATGAATGTGTGTGTGAATGGGTAAATGTTGGCATGTGTTGTATAGCACTTTGAGCGGTCGGTAGATTAAAAGCGCTTTATAAATGCAGTCCATTTACCATTTACCAATCTCACGTTTTACCCCGACCTGTCACAGAAAACAAAATTGAATTCATAAGCATAAAAAAAACAGCAAACCACAAAAAATGCTGCTTACGAATTAATTTGCAAAAATGTCACACTCTTTGAAAAGTGAGCCAAGCTTTTCTGTTCCATTTGTTGCTGCCACAAGCACAGCTCTGTTTAGGAGGTACTCACTTACACATTTTGGGAGAAATGTGTTAATTTGTGGTACACTCCTGCTGTTATACATTGAGGAAGCTGAGAAGCTGTTTTGACAAAAGCCTTTCAGCAGCAGTGGGGTGGACCTAGGGAAATCAAGGAACCCGATTACCCAGACAATCCAGGTTTAGGTCAAATATTTACAAAGCTCGAGTGCTCTAGAGCAACTCAATCCCCCCTTCCAGCCATGGAAGGGTTGTTCTACAGCTGATGATGCTCTGATCTCCCTATTGAGAGAGGCAAAGGAAAGAAATGTTCCTTTCAGGGAGCAACAAAGAAGGACGCTGTTATTACTTCCCAATCTGGAGATCGGCTTCTGTTGTGCAAGCCCTGAAGGAAACACTTTCCACCCTTCTTAAAGAAAAAACATTTCCTCACGGTAAATGAGACGCCCAGGCTCAATAAATAAACACACAGCTTGCCACTTCCATTGAAAGTGTCTGAAACTTACTAATCTTAGTCAGTTTTTTTATTGCTTGTTTTCTAGGCGCCAGCGTGGTGGGAAGGATGGAGGCTGCCTAGATTTGGTGCAAACAATACTGAACACTGTACACACCAAGTCAATAATATATATAACAGGGTTTACCCCCTTCCAGATTTCTTTTTTATTTTTATTTTGCATGTTTGTCACACTTAAATGTTTCAGATCATCAAACAAATTTAAATATTAGTCAAAGATAACACAAGTAAACACAAAATGCAGTTTTTTAAATGAAGGTTATTATTAAGGAAAAACAAAATCCAAACCTACATGGCCCTGTGTGGAAAAGTGTTTGCCCCCTAAACCTAAGAACTGGTTGGGTCACCCTTAGCAGCAACAACTGCATTCAGGTTTTTGCGATAACTTGCAATGAGTCTTTTACAGCGCTGTGGAGGCATTTTGGCCCACTCATATATA
>CM022493.1:19606293-19776700 GCA_011952105.1 Coreoperca whiteheadi
TATATATATATATATATATATATATATATATATATATATAAAACCTATTGTCATTTACCAGTAAATCTATATAAATGTATTCAGATTTAGCTGCTATTTTAAATGAATATTAAATTCCTACAAGATTTAATATTCACAATGTTACACCTCTCTGGCCACATTTATTCACCAACCGAAAACCCATAACATCATTCAGTCATTCTAAAAACATAATTAATTGCCAGTAACTGTTAAAGGAAGTCGTAACGGAGACACCTCAGAGGCTACTTTGTTTACTGCCGGATATTTGTTTACATTCAATTACATTCTGGTGGAAAACAGGAAGGCTTTGCCTAATGAAGCCTCGAATCCTGTTGGGCTTCTGCTTAAATGAATTATAATAACGAGACAAAAAGGCAGCAGACTCAGACAGGCTTCTTGTGACTTTTAATGATGTTTGTGTGTAAGTATGAGTGCGAGTGTTTGACTACGAGGTTGTGCAATCACCCTCTAGTCGGTATTCATGTGTACAATTCAAAACAAACTCTTGTCTTGATTGCATATACCTCTCTACCTGATGTGAATATGGAGACACACACACACACACACACACACACACACATTCCAGCAAGGTCTATATACATATTTAATATATGTTTAAAGAGACAGCAATGAAAGTGTTGTTCCCTATACCTTCCCACAGCAGGAAGAGAGATCCAAAGTCATGCCTCACTTTCAGATTAGCTTCTGTTCCTCAGTATAGGCTATGCTGCAGAAGATAGCAACTATCATCAGTCTCCCTGAAAAGCTGAGTTTAATTTTGATAGGTTTATTTACCACTAAATAATGTAGATAATCCATCTTAACTGTTGGTTTAGTTAGGGCTGTCAAAATTAACCCATTAAATTAATTTTAACAGCACTGATTAATGCGCAATTAGCGCGCATTTTCTGTTTGGGCCATAATCACAAACATACACAGGGTAGGATAGAAAACAGAACGTGGGTCAACATATTGGATGAAGGGGGCTTTTTGTTGCATGCTTGTAAAGGGAGTCTGAGGAGATTGCAGAATACACCGCATTCTCGCTCTCGCTCATATCCGAGGTAAATCATTAACACCATCACCACCTATGTGTGTTATTGAACTATACATTATAATCAGTAATGCACAGTTTGAGTGCAACCGAACTCAGAGCACCTCCTCCAGGTAGACTGGGGTTTCACATGACCAGTTTTTAATGCGAACTGTGCTCTGAACTAAACTTCCAGTGTAAAAACTGCCTTTATTTATTTATTCTAAATTTTTAGGCTTAGGCTTAAGAGATATGAATAAGTTCTCTGAAAAACATCTATGACCTTTGATACATGTCCAGTCTTCATTCTGTGATGGTTTCACTAATAATAAAAGGAAAATTGCATAAAGCATGCATATTTGTTCATACCCATGTTGATAAGAGTATTAAAAACTTCAAATATATTAATTTACGGTACATTTAGAACTGATAGAAATGTGCGATTAATCGCGAGTTAACTCATGACAATCATCCGATTAATCGCGATTAAATCATTTAATCGATTGGCAGCCCTATTTTTTACAACCTATTTTTTTACAAAATATTTTTACAACTATTTTAGTTACAACCTGTCTAATTGTGTGACCAATCATATTTCTTCCGCCATTTGACTTTGTTTTAGGGATATCGCTGTATTCAAAGATCTCTGAAAATAACTTTGCGAGGTCAATGTACAACAGGCTTAACCGATGGAAGACAAGTCCAAGTTGTAATAAAGTGGAGTGATCTCTTAAAGGTGTCCTCTGGGGTTTTTTGCCCACTAGCAGCACTACGGAGCAAGTGGGTCCCCAATTTGTTTGGATTGTGCACACGTACAAGGATGCAAGTGCGCACGTACCAATATGTAAGTACATATTGGCTGTTTAGGGTGAATAAACAGACTGCAAAAACACCCCACAGAACACATTCGTGCAAATCCCATGAGAAAATGTTTTTACTTTGCATTCAGTCTGCGCACCGTCAGCCATAGTAATACTATCAAAACTCAATAAGAGCCTTTGGTAGTACATGATCTTAAGTATCACAAGTAAATTGTTCTGGTAGTCTTGTTCTTGTAGAGCAGCACATTCTCTTATTCAACCAATGGAAACACAGCTGAGCTAGAAAGACTGGGTCAGCAGGCGAGTCTGAGTGAAGGGGAAACAGGCATACAGACAGTGAGCTGGATAACAGGCACAGAAGACAGATAACAGCGAGGCAGAAAGCAAACAGACAGATTGAGAAGTGTAGATACAGTAGGTAACGATTGACAGGCTCTTAGAGGAGCTTTTGGTCTCATATCCTTTGAAAATGAATAAGAGAAAAGAAAAGGCAATTAGTTCAATAATGAAAAAAGGTTAATTATTATTTAATCAGTTAGTCTATTTAACCCAAGATGAAGTAACATGCAGAAATAAAATGAGCGGAGAGGAGGAAGAAGGAAACACAGTGTCATTAATGGAATCTCTCCATCAGGATGAAAGAGAGCCACGTGTTGCCTCAAACCATAGAATGCCACATGGCGCTGTCACTTTCAGGTGGCGAGGAAGTCGGGAGGTGAGAGAGAAAATGAGCAGACTGTGCTGGAGACTCAGAGATATCCGAAAAGCTGCAGAAAAGAAAGAGGAAGAGAAAACGCAAGATAAAAAGAGCAAACAATAGAGTCGGTGAGGAAGAAAGAGAATGAAAGGACAAACTATAAGGGCACTGATACTACTGTATGTCCTCTGCCTCCACCCCTCCTGAGTCTATTATTAGTTTTATTGGAAGGCGCTTTTCCTATTGTCCCACTTATTGATTTAAGTGTGTACGTGCTGAAGTGCTCTGGTAAAGTACATGGCTTTATTCTCTGTAGCTCTGCTACATCCTAAAGGTCTTTCTTGTCAATTTGATGTACAGTCTGCCCCTGGAGGAGTTCCCAGCACAGTCAAACCTTTTGCCTTTTTGGTTAATTTAATGATGACATCAAATAGAAACACTGTATTGTTGGGGGGGGTGTCAATTAAATAAAAAAAATATATCTAAGTATAAGATGAAAACAAATGTCTGACACGAGCCGAGCTTATTCATTGCTGGTTGGAAATGATGAAGTGTGCTCAACACACACAGTAAAAGTCTCAACATGGGTCACTGGAGCAATAAAAATCGATCTACTTCAGATCTCCTCCATGACTTCTTCCAGCACCTGCATCTGTCTTTGTGTGTGATCGAGCCTTTGTGAGCACATATACTTCTGTGTAGGTTTTTGTTCAGTCTATGAACTCAAACATAATGAATAAATATTTGAAAATCATTCTATAACTTGTAAAAGTTATAGAAAATAAGTAAACGTTGACGCTGGCTGTGATCTGGAGCTTTGGCCGGGAGCTGGGCCAGTTTAATCATCACGTACAAACAGGGCAAGATGATTGGCACACGAGTTGGCATCTGTTCTGCTCATGTACAGTATGAGCCTACATACAGAGCAGGACAGGTAAGGCGACTTTTAGGGGCGTCGTTAAACACACACTCAGATACACACATAATGTCTACTGTAAATGTGTAATCTAAACATACCTACACACATGTAATCCCACAGAGCCCTGTGTACTATTTTAAAGTAGTTACAAAAGACTAAAAGGAAGAATTGAACACCCCAGAGCTTCAGTCTGTTGGAAATCAGCAAACAAACTTTACCAGCGTCAGTATAGCGGCAGAGGACCCAAAGTATTTAGAAAATATTTATAGTACAGCTGTCAATGTCATATTATCAGAGATAAAGAGGAAATGGTTTAGGTTACATGAAGTGAGATGCTAAATAATGTATTTTCAGATTAAGGCATTATGATTTCAGGTCAAATTTGTGTTAAGTTGTTTTTTTTCCTGCTACGGAGAAAGGCAGACTTTCTGGACATGACTCGAACGACAGGTCTGGACCACTCAGGAATTTCGTGCGTACCTAAGAGAAAACTCTATGTACGAGAAAATGGCCACAAATCTTTGAAATCACGTGCCACGTAAGAACGAATGCGTTCATGCAAGTGGGTCTTGCATGAGGCCCAGTGTGAGTAATGAAGCATTTAATGTGAGAAGCTGTAATTAAAGAAGGATTTTGGAATCTGCGTTCGTCTGTGGCATTAAGCAGGAGAGGAACTGCTCCTACTGGCTGTCAGAGTTGACTCCAGGCTTTGCTCAGGACACTTATAATAAATGAACATGCCAGCCTCCATGATCTTGTTCGGAATTGTAATGGGTGTTGGGGGCAATGAGCTGAAGGTACCTTGTGTCTGTATGTGTCGGTGTACATGCATGCTTGTGTGTGGGCACATGTGTACTGCTGTTGTCCTGCCCTATAAAGTGTCATGATTCAATACCAACTAGAATTACTCACGAGCTATGCTACAGCTCCAGCACCACGCTGCATGGAGCACTGAGTCGTCGGCCTCCACTGTATTTACATTTACATTTAGTCATTTAGCAGACACTTTTATCCAAAGCGACTTACAATATGAGGAAGACAATGCAAGCAATTATAACAGCACAAGGTAACAAAATCTATAAGTGTACCAAAAACTAGTCTGTTAAAGCCCAGCACAGTGTACAAAGCTAAGGATAGGAAGGTTGTTTTTTTTTTTTGGAGAAAAGAGGTCGAAAGGAAGTTTAAAGCTGTTTATTTAACAGCTTTGGGGTCTGGTCTTGGTCTGTGAGGACAGGGTCACAGGGAATGAAATGAGAACCATGCCTTCTGAGTTGTCAAAAAAAAAAGAAGCTCCTGCCTTTTGTGCTTGGCACAACACACCTGAGAAGAATGTAGACTAAAGAGGGCTGCCTCTGGGAGGTCAGTTTTTGACTGCCAGCATGCCTTAACAATCTCTTACAGTAATGTTATGATAACCTTAATTGGCTTATATGACGATATGTCAATCACAATTTGTAGGAAAAGATAGGTGTTAACCAATCAGAAACTTTGGTTAACTGCAGTTCCTCGAATGGCCACTTGAGGCTGGCTAGCCTGGTACAAAATGGCAATTTTGGTCTATATAGCTAACTTTCCCCTTCATGGCAACTGTGATTGTGGTGAATGTTTTTTATAACTCAGCTGTTTTCAATTATATTATGGTTTAAAGTTATGTATAATTAAGGACGTGGCCGCTTTGAGTGACAGTTGGGTGCCCTGTTAGGTGGCTAGATGCTAGGTGGTCAGGCTTCATTCGGCCCGCCTCAGCGCCACCTCTTTGCCCATTTTTGGATTAGCCAGGGTCGTGGTTGTATCCCTGTTTTTTTAAACTCTGTCGAGATTTGTACGCGTTCTTCATTGTGCCCAGGTATGAGAGTATGTGTAGCATCAGAGCATGTAGCCATGGTCGAGAGGTAGAGTGGCTGGGTTTACTACGGGCCTGTGACTACTACAGCCACTTGATTTACATTCTGTTTTTCAGAGAAATTCATTTTTTGATTTGTAAAGAAAGACCGTTTCAACAAATATGACAAAACATGTTTAAGAAAGACATTACCTACCCTACGTTGAAAAGCACTAATGTGATCTTGTAATACAGTACCTCTATCTTTCTGCTTTTTTTCTTTTTACTTGAATTGTCGTCAAAGATCATCAGTAACATAAAAATGCCATGTGCCACTTGACAGAATCCGCCTACAGAAACCAAAATAATTCATAGAGATTTTGGAAATATCAGTTTGAATTTTATACATGTTATGGTGAGCTAAAAATGCATGATCATATCCTGAAAGAATCTGGTTTATGGCACATGTTAATGCCACACCCCGGACCTGGATAAAAAATAGGTGCCTTGCGAAAACAGATGAGTGGACCGATAGATGGATACTGCCAGAGTGAATGGGTGCACCATGGGCTTTATTATCCAACAAACCGTACCAACATGAACCAATTTTTTAATAATATAAATGATTTAAAATGGCCCTGTAGCACTGTTGTGTTTTCCCATGTCTTTACACCTTCGGAATGTGTGCATTAGTGTTGTACTGCCCCCTACTGTTTCAAGACATAAACCCCGCTTTGTGTTTGGAACAAGTTGCCCTGCAGCAGCAACGAGCAGCCCTGAGGAATGCTCTGGGGCTTGGACTGTTTAAACTAAGGTTATGACCTTAAATGCACTAATCTGTGAAAGACTTCCGTTCTCCCTTGACTGTGTGAACTCGGTAAAGTGACTGATGGTGTATTCGTGTTGTTCCCATATTGATGAGGGTCTGGAAAGCATTTCCATTTGACACAGAACATCAAGGTGGCTGTCGTCTCTCCTGGGCCCTGAGGTAAAAGCCATTCACACGGCACAGAAATACTCATAAAAATCAGAAACCAAAGGAGGCAATAACACAGCTTCAGTATGCGCCTGATGAGCATTCAGTGGCACACAGACTATCTAAATTTGGCACACCTAGTTAAATGGCAGGGCTGAAATGAAAGTGGGAGCACCCATGGTAATGATATTAATATATAATTTGTCCTTGTGTGTTATTACACAAGGGCAGAGCACATTGTCCTGTCTACTCATCAGCCGGCGTGAAAATGACAGACAATTACATCTGTAAATCAACCACACATACAAAGATCATTTTCATTCTGCTACAAACCGTTCAATTACAAACAGTGAGGCTTTGAGGTGAATTTGTATTCAGTGTGTGCTGACCACAAAATTCTTATCACCTCCCCCTCCATCTGCTCGGATATAATCTTAGGTGAAGTTAAAAAACCTCTCTCTTTTTGTTTTCATCAGGGCCCTCCGACACGCACCGTTGCACTCTTTCAGTACTAGATGTTTGTAATCTGGCTTGCTGTTGCTCTTGGCAGCCAAACTCCAAACTAATTAAAATACTAAGCCATTAACAAATTAGGGGACCTGTGTTTTGTCATGATCACGCAGGCCAGAAATGGCAGCTGTATCAACAGGAAACCTAATATGCCAAACCAATCTAATTTCACACTCATTCCACACTCAATTTTATGAAACTAATTTGTAACACAAACTCAAATGTATTGAATCGTGGGTAATTGGGTCTGATAAACGCTCTTTCCCCTGTTCTGACTTTACAAAACAAATTGTCAGTCACACCCCGTAAAGCCAAAGGTCTACAAAATATTCATGAATCAAAATTTTATTAAAATTATGTCCAAAAGTTATGTTTCAGGAGGATGAACTAATAAAATATTTTTCTCTGTGTTGGACACATGGAAACCAGGCTGATATAATGTCTATCCTTGTTTGGAGCCAAGATGACAGAGCATTCCCCCTCTGAGAAAATATAAACAGACTGAAATAAGACGAAGACTTCTCCTTTGGACTGGAATTGAGTTTTGTTACATTCTGTGGATATTTGCATAATGGACATCTGCACTGTTTTGGTTCTGAATTATGAGCGCAGTTTGTTCGGTGAGCAAACAGGACTATCGCCCGGATCACCTGTGAGCCACAAAAATGTACATTTGAAAATCCAGCAGCTAATAAATACAGAGAGGGTTTCTGCATTTGCTGAAATCTCATTTCTGAAATCACTTTCCCTTGATTTAAATGTTTGAAACTGTCACAGCTAAAGGGGCAGAAATTGAAACCGAAATGTTTTGTGTGTGACTGGATTCAGTTGGGTTTGTTGCACATGGTTGGTGACGAGTTAGTGACTGGCCATAATGCACCAGAACTGATCTGGCATAAGGAGGCCTTTGAGGGGCTGGTGACAATTATCTAGTGTGTTCTTTTATTTCCTTCACTCTTTTTCCGATTTTGTATTTCAACCTCACTGCCATAAAAACTGTTTCTAATTGTCCATGCGTTTGGGTCTTAAGGCTGCTGTGTATTAACGTGTGCTTTTGAGTGTTTCCTTACTCTCTGTAAGACTCTGTAAGGCTTCCAGTATATGTTTTACCACAGACACGTAAAGTCACTTTAATCACAATAACAGGTCTGATTTGTCGCCTTTGCTTGAGACCAGAGAGAGATCACACACACAGCCTGGGGATGAAACATAACATAACACTGTCTGACAGACTAATCGAGAAAGTGGATTGGGGGGCAGAGGGCTTGGCTGTTCAAGTCAGGAGGTTTGGAGGAAAGAACATTACTCACTTCAGATTTGCAAAGATCCTTAGTGATTTGGGGTGTGTGGTGCATGCATTCATAAGCTTAATGTATAATGTGTGAGTGGTGAGAGGCCAAAGAAAAGCTATAGTTACCTGTTAAAGAGCTCCATCTAAGGGGCAGGAGGTAAAAATGTCATGGTTATTCTCAGAGCTGATAAATCTATTGTTTTTTCATTAAATAGTTGTTCAATACAATTATTCAGTCTGCTGAAGTCAGTGAGGTTGTCTTTGAGAACAAGCTTTCACATAAATATCACAGAGTGAGTAACCTATTTTTATTTTTTTGTTTTCACTCGCTAATGTACACTTGACCACCATTGTCAGTAATCCCTTTTGTTTTGAAAGTATGTTCCGGAAAAGGGTATGCTTTATTGTAGCGACTTTGACACACTGCGTTGCCAGGTAACCTAATGAAACGCAGGCAGCTTAAATTAGACTTTTCATTACCGAGGACGTAATGAGGTAACGTTAATACATTGCTTTACTGTTGTATGACTGTTTGAGTGGGTATAGCCTAACGTTAGATCATAAGAACGTTTTTTTAGTCAGGATAAGCTGTTAGTTCTAACCATATCAAATCCCATAGCTAGGTTATCAACGTTAAATACGTGTGTAGCCTGTGTTTCATTTAGTTAACCTAGTTTTCAATGGTCTTAGCGTTAGCTAACTCACAAAAGCTAGCGTTAGCTTCTATTGTTGTAAGTTGTTGGTCTTTGTTGTTTTTTATGTAACGTTAGGCCTTTTTATATATTCACCTATGTTTTCACTAACTTTACTTGTGTGTGCAAAGTAATTTGTTTTACCTACCTTTGTTCAGCTTTGTTGTCCTTGTTTTTAGCTATTGTCCATGTATTTTTCGATCTCTCTTCATGAAAATTTGTTTTTGGAACTGCGTGTAAGTGAATTTAACTTAGAGCAACTTAAAACCGGAGTCAAATTCCTCTTATGTGTAATACTGGCCAATAAGTCCGATTCTGATTCTAGTTGAACTATTAAGTTACTCCAGTTATTCTTCCACTTAGAATTCTGTTCCCTGAAAAACGACAATGTTATGATTTTAAGGATTAGTCCAGGGTTTCTCATTTTTGGACCTCATTATAATGTTCCCCTAGGGAGTTGTCAAATTGAGTTGACTTTGAGCATGGTGTACTAAAGATAACTGAGGGACCTCAATGACATAATGAACAATATATCAGCCTTAGACATCTCTTTTGACCCTAACTGCATATCATATGACCCCATGTTGTGTCCAGACCCTAAGGTTATCCAGCCTTGGTCTAACATATTCAATCTTAAACAGCATTTATTTCCTGCAGTAAGAGGTGCACATCGTATTCACTGCTTATCTTTAAAGTTAAGATTCAGATGCCATACTTAATTACAAATAGTGATACCGGAGTTTAAAAATACCCCATTACAAGGACATTTCTGGTTTCAAAATCTTACCTAAGTAAAATATATAACGTATCAGCAAAATGTACCAAAGTACTTAATATTATTATTATTATTATCAGAGTTATATTATGTATGGTATTACTGGACTATTGTTATTGATACTAATTTTAACTACTTTATGTATTATTGGTTAGACTGATCTATAAAAATGCATCATATTTTATAAAATGGTCACATGTTTTGTATGTAAAATTATAATCTGTAAAATAACTACTAAATATAGCTGTTTAATAAATCTAGTGGAATAAAAAGTATAATGTTTCCCTCTCGAATGTAGAGTAGTGGAGTAGAAGTATGAATAGCAGAAAATCTAAATGCATAATTACTTAAATACAGTACTTATAGTCAACTATAGTTACAATCCACCACCAGCTGTCATAAAAACATGGCTCCTTACAATAAAATTATACATACTATTAACACAAGATTGCATCTTAACAAAATGACCTCAAACATGTCGTAAATGACAAAAGAAACTCTTACTGCACCCGCCTTCTCTTCCCACTTCTCTATACGCCTCCAGCTCACAGGACGAGGGTCCCCAGGAACCCCAACAGGATGCACTGCAGCAGATAGCAGTCAGAATAATTCAGAAGGCCTGGAGAAGATATGTGGTGGGTACTGCTGCTGGGGACGCACCCACTCTTGTACATGCACAAATTAAAGTAAACAGGCATAGGCATAAACTAAAATTGTTTTTCCTACCCAAACTGTAGTACAGAGAGGTCTTCAAGTATTTCAAAGAGCTTATCAGCCATTGCAACCAGCAGGAGCCACAGACGATCCTCAAAACCGTCAATCCTCGAGAGGTAACAGAGGCGATTCTCTCTATAAACTCAAAACAGCAAATAAAACAAATGGTAGCACTTGATTTTCCTTGGGCAGGCAGGGTTGCTGGATGCTGCTGCTGGGGTGTTCATCAGATTTCGACTCGGAGGGGTGAGAGCTATATAGGGAAATAGTGGTGAATCACTCAACAACTATGTGAATATGATAATGCAGACATACCTGCTGACATCTTGCTTTTACCTTTGCCTTCAGATTACCTTTCCTCCCAACATCTATTACAAGATCTTCACCCATCGACCCATCGCGGACGTGTGTGCCAGCAGCCCAAAGGACTACACCCAGCCAGGCCTTAAGAAGCCTGTGGCCCAGCAAACCAACAATGGCTGGCCTCTTATGCAGGTGGAACGATCCGGATGGTACCAGCGTATGGAGAACAACAGCTGGAGGCTCTTCTGTAGCAAGGTGAAGAACTTGTCTGAGATCACTGTTAGCCACTGAAAGCAGATGTTATTACGTCTGTGTTTGTGTGCTTCCTCGTCTTTCTGATAGGTGGTTCCCACGGGTGAGCCCGTGGAGATCGGTGCCAACAAAAAAATGGACTTCCACCATTCGAGATTGCAGCGGCAACAGGATATGGACAAGTGGAGGAAAAGGAGGAAAATTGAATGGCTGAAGCAGATGTGAGTTTTAGAAGGTGTGGGTGGCCTAAAATAACACTCAGCCTTCGAGCGTATATTTGTCTGTCTCCTAAAACTAGTCTTTTGCCTGTACAACGGCCACTGTGGCCTTAAGTGGTGATTACAGGACAACGGTAACTTCAAGCCTCAGTTTGTGTCTATTGTGTATTATTATTATTATTATTATCAAATTCCAGTCACAGAGCTAAGCATCAGTTTTTCTGGAAGATAAATTCCTGTTTACCTTTTAATCCATGTAGCCAGAAAGGACATATTTCCTTCTATGTTGAATGACACAAGAAAACTAAAAATGGCTGATTTTGAATGAAAATATCAAGTTATGGCCTATGATTAATAGACAAATACAACTGTACAAATGACTGTACAAATTAACCAAGGGCATATGTCATTTCTGGGCTCTATCTCTATCTAGATAAAAAAAAAATGGAGTTACAACTTGGGGAATGGGTTAAAAACACTTCTTATCCCGCAGTGAACGGCATTTTATCTGGAGGGACAGTAGGGTCTTTGAGAATTCTGTAAATATACTGAAGACAGTGAAAAGTGTTGAAAAAAACCCCGCGATAAACGCAAAAGGACAAATCTAGTGACAGTAATTGGTTTGTCTGGGCTGGGCTACTGTAGAAACATGGCAGTGCAACATGGCGGCCTCTGTGGAAGGGGACCCACTTCCTCTGTAGATAAAAACGGCTTACGCACCAATGAAAAAATACTTAAATATTATATTCCATTTCAACCAATAGCTCCTCCTAAATGTTACATACTGCTGACATTAGCGCCGTGTAACTCAAAGCCTAACTGAGGCTAGGTCAATGCTAAAACATAGTGTAACAATAGTAGTGAAGAGTCACACATCATTGAACTGACTCAGTAATATCAATTAGCCACCATCATACAAGACCAGCAGCCAAGTAAGGCTGTAGCAGCAAAACCCTTGAGTGTTTTAAATTGAGCAAGAATGTGTTTTATTACTTATGAAATCAATTCAGATGGGGCGGAAGCATCCATTAACACTATAAACCTTATAAGAACAGTGAATTCAAGGATTAGTATTGTTTTTTTGTTAATACACTGCAAGTCTGCCACTTGAAACATAAATATTCAAAAGCAGTAACCATTACTGTCCATCTTTAAAATTTCCATATATTTGAATCTTCTTTTGTTTCCTTTGTTCTATTAGCCTTATGTACAGTCCTGTGTATGAGGCTTGTGTGTGTGTGTGTCCTCTCTCTCCGTTACATACAGGTATGGCCAGGGTCGTCTGCAGACTCATTCACTGTACCGACCCATGGCGAGGCTGGTGCTGAATTCAGCCCAGGAAGTGCTGGACGCCATTGAAGAGAAAGGAGATGATGAGATACTGGAATGGGAGCTGGATGAGCTCCTGGCCTGCACCAACACTGTCAGCTTTGAAGAGTAAGATCCTCAGCTCACTGCCAACTAGTAGACAGCGAACTTTCTGGTGAATAGACTAGATGCAATTTAAACTGGGCCAAAATGATTTCATGGTTACCATTTTGTAACCTTTTTGTAACACTTTGCTCCTTTGCCTGTGCAGGTATATGGAGGAGTGGAGACGTTTGGCCTGCAGTCACTCCTCTGAGCCGAGCAAAGGTGAAAATATTGCCTTTTTTCACAGAAGTCTCTTCTTTTCCCATGCTTTGTAGTGATGGCTGCATGTCGTAGTTGCTACAGGAATGACTTGTTATTGTTACTTATTTAATGCTTTACTTGTTTTATGCTGTACTGCCATCTGCTGTTTAGGTTTAGGAATTACAAATCATCTACTGTAATACAAAACCTACTGATGTCCGTTCTGCTTTCCTTTCTCTAACCGTCGTCCTTTTCCACAAGAGTGTGCTGGTGTGGCTGAGGAAGACAGTTAGGTAACACAGAATAAAATAATTTACGTTAAAACCACCCCAGTGCCGATGTGCTAATTGTGCAGCTATATACATTTTAGCATTTTCTAAAGTCACACTTCTTCGTCATTATCAGGTCTGAACAGAGGAGCTCTACTGTATCTGAAAGATGGGCAACCAGTGTAATTATATTTATAATTAAACATTTATTTTCTATGCAATCGAGTCATTATTGATGCAGTAATTATTTTAAAATGATACAAATATGATCGATGTGATTGTCTTATGGCGATGTTTGTTTTTACAGCAGTTAAAGAGACATAATTCAAACAATCCTTTTTTAGTGTTTAAGAAATCCTTACTCTATAATCAAATTATTGAATCTCTGTTTCTTTTGTTGCCTCTGAATATCAGAAGACACACGGGTGTCATTTAAATGTTTTGCCAAATCTAGAAATTCGAGTAAAAGGCACCAAGATGTGTCCTGGGTTTTTCATACAATCGTGTAAAAATGAATCTTCAGAAAGGCTTGTGTCCTCAAATGCTGTAGGCACTGTTGAGGTGATCTTGTGTGAAGTGGTTGGTCATTTGGAAACCACAATGTTTCAGACATCCAACGGAATCAGAATCAGCTTTAATGCCAAGTAGGTTTACACATATGAGGAACTTGCTTTCGTATTTTTGGTGCAAAACAATAAACGTAGTAGAAATATAAATAAGTATAACACAACATGTGCTGCGTGTTTGCAGACTAAATTACAGCTATGCAATTTTCACACGTCAAATCTACTGTCAAACAGTAAATGTTTCGAGTTAACCCAAGCATCAAAGCAGATCGCTCTGAATGTGACCTCAAACAGCTGGCTACACCCAGAGAATTGGCTTCGGTTGAAATTTGAATCTTTTGGCTGTTACCAAAACATATCAGGCATGTATCAGGCAAATGTATGGTCATTTTGAGGAAAGGAGCTACTTGATGAAGCAGGATCTCAACACAAAGCTCAGAGAAGTCCAACTGCAATTGACGTCACTCCTCTCACATCTACACAGGTCAGTGTTCGTTAAATTAGGTTAGAACACCTGTCTATCTCGCTACAGTGCAGTTGTATCGTTGCTATACAGGAAGTGTGTGTATGTTTATAGAGGCTAATATCTCTTAACACGTACAACCTGAAGAGCATCAGACTGGCTAGTCCAAATAATCTCCACTAACTCATCTCCTTTCTACCTCCCTCTCTGTTCCTTCCTATAACACCAATGGAAACCCAGCAGCGCTGAACCAAAGCAGCTGAAATGGCCACCCTGAAGACTGGTGATGCAGACGACTGGATCGAATCTCTTATTCAAGAGTCCCACAAGGCCAACGAGTCCCGCTACTGTCCTTACAGCCAACTCAGAGTGGGATCAGCCCTGTTAACAGAAGGTGGAAAGATGTTCACGGGTAAAGCATGATCCTTGGTCATTTTGAAATAGTCGTGTGAGCGACAGCGACATTTGCAGTAGGTGTGCAGTTTAAACTGTTTAAACAAAAGAAACGTCACTTCTGTTTTTGTTGTTGATTCTGTGGAAACCAGTAAAAAAACAGAATGGCTTTTAAAATAAGTAAAGAACTGCAGGTCACTGAATCAGGCAGGGTAAGACACCTTGACCAATACAAATAGAAGTATCTCTTTGTTTTTTGACAGGTTGCAATGTTGAAAATGCATGTTTATACCTGTCTGTGTGCAGGAAGTACTGCTATAAACAAGGCTGTTTCTGACGAATACAGGACTTTTAAGGCTATTAGCTGTTTCTAGGTAATATTATGTTTTTGTTTTGGGATAAATGTTTTATAGGTGGATTTGTTGACGCTGAGAAAATAAATTTTTTACATTTCAGATTTACACTTCTCAGATTTGAAATTGAAACTTCACAAGGACAGCTTCAGTAAAGTGACATGTGTGTCGCATTTGTTGCTAAGAGAGAGACCAGACTTTCATTAAAAAGTCTCTTTTTCTGCAGTGACCTGGAGGACAGGGTGATCTCTCCTTGTGGCAGGCGCCACAAGGTCATAAGAGAGGTAACGTGGGTCTAAAGATTATTCAGCATCAAAACATTTCTATTTACTGGTGAACTCATTTGGATGGGGTTTTTTTGTATAACCAATTTTTTTATTTAAAATCAGAGATAATTAAAGAAGCCCACATAATAGACATGCATTTTCTTGTCGCATCTTTCAAACCTCATCTCTCCCCTCTCAGTTTGGTAATACGCCCGTCTTCATGACCAAGTTGGATGGATCCTCCACCATGATGACAGTGGAGGACCTGCGTCCACTGTCATGGGGTGCCGAGTACCTGAAGGAATAAGGGACGGACTTTCCAAAGAGAAACTGATCAAGTGGCTATAGCTATCAGATGAGTCCTGGAGTAGAGATTTCACTCGCAAAACTGCTATCCCTCCACTTAAGGAATTGACATTTCTCCAGTTCATGTTCTGTTATAAAATTACATGAAATCAAAGACAACTAGAGATCTTTTGCCATTTTAGTCATCTACAATTCATGCTTTTAATTTTTATAAAAGGGCATGATAGTATATTAGAAAGTATATTCTACCCCTAAAAATCAGAAATGTGATTTCTAGCTTGTAATATCAGAGATGTTGCCATTAACTATAACATTTAGTAGATGTCATCATGTTTGAAGTGATGAGTGCTGCTCGATTTTGTGACACCCAGCTTTGAAAGTTGGAGCAGAACACTGACATTTCACTGGAGACGTTAGTTTGTGTTTCCATGACTTTTCTCTGAGTCAGGCATTTTAAATATAGGCTTGTATCTTGAAAAGGCTTGTGTCTTCAATAGTATATCTAGATGTGGTGTTGTACCAGAGATTCTGCTGGCTCGTCTGACATGATCTTGGATTATTCTGCTCATAGTGTAAACTGAATGTATTTCCACCTCTAAGTGGAACATTTCATTATTTTTTGCATAAGAAAGTTATAACAACTTTTACCAGCTTCACCTCCCGTGAGTGTGACATACGTTGATTACCTGCTGTCATATATGAGGGAATGACAGACTAATTCACTCTAGTAAAACAGCAGCGAATTGCCTGTTAACAACTATACTTTTTTTAATCAATGTTACTTTTTTATCATATACATGCAGTTAATTTATGCATTATAAATAGTTTCTCGCAATTCTACATACAAACCTGTTAAAACGATGTAATTGTTCCTGTATGTGACAATCTACAGTAAGTATTAAAATTCCTTCTTTCAGCGTTTACAGCTTTGTACGTTGACCACGGGGGTAGAAAAGAGGGGGCACCCGGATTTGAACCGGGGACCTCTTGATCTGCAGTCAAATGCTCTACCACTGAGCTATACCCCCGCTGATGATATTGGGGAAATGCACAATTATTATCTATGACTTACACTGTGTTGTGTGAAATTATGCTGGACCTGTGATGTACATTACAGTGTAAATAAAAACAAATCAACTGCGTATACAGTGCCCAGTTCATGGAGGCACGGATGTGTGATACAACTTTTTATAGTAAATTACCGGTGGTTTACACCGGATGTGTCGTCATGAAAACGCGACCCAAGCGGATATTCAAGTGTAGCGAATTGAAAGTGGAAGAAACGGAATCACAATGGTATGGCTGTTGTCTTATGTCATAAATTATAACTTATGCTATCGTAACCATATTAATTACCATCCCACTGTTTTAGTGTGGTTAATAAATGCATATTTATTTTACTTTCTCGCAACATCGTATTACCGTCGTTGTATACTGTGAAGTCCGGTCGCCGTGAATTTGATTAGTCACTCGAGCTAATGCTAGTTAGCGCTTGTCAATGAGCTGGCTAGATAACATTAGCTGTTTATGTTTGTAACTGAGATATGCTAGCTAAATATTAGCAGTTGTTAACGGTGAATGTGTATTGTTTTTGTTTGTTACAGAATACTCGAGGACTCCGCTCTCAGCTGAAAGACAGTGTACCTGTGGCAGGCTTATGTCCGCAGGGAGCCTATGGAGTGCAGGACTCTCTGCGTAGCGGGTGAGACACTGCCAGAAATAAAACTGTCTGGTGTAATATACACATATAACTAATACCTTCTCCTGCCATGCTCGTACAGACAGACAGCTATGTCTGGTTTCAAAAAAATCCGGTTTTAGTTGAGTTTCTGGCACTAAATTTGACATGGATGCTTGTCAAAACATGACGTACACATAACGTATTTTGTGAATATGTACTTTAAAGGTTACTTTTCAACATTTATGCGCTCGCTGAATGATCTATGAAACTGTTATGCATTAGCCATTGCTTCTCGTAGTCCATTCTGTTGTAGAGCTGATATTTCTGCATCAGCATACCGTTACTGTACATATTGGCTGTGCAGAAACAAGACATTGCAGGAGAAAAAGCCCATAGATCATGTTTGAGGTCATTTAGAAACAGCATTACTATAACAAGACTGACAAGTTAATTTTTCAACTGTAAAATATCCTGCTCAGCACATATCTTGATATATTAGTATCTGTGTCTATGTTATCAGCCTCAAAAATGATTTGGTGGTCCAGGCTATGTATATTACATATACATATACACCGTTGTGCTACTTCACAAGTTCCTAATGGCCTGTGCAACAATAAACTGCTAGATATTTGACTGGAGAGTGCCCTTCTCTGCAGGAAAGAGTGTGTGCAGAACGTATTGTTACAAATACTATCAATGAGCGAACGTTTTTATGTGTAATGACGCAATGATGTAGTTTGTGTGACTGCTTTCTCTGCCAAGTGGAGCTGCTGTAACAGTCGGATGTTTTTGGTCATAACAAGTCCCACGTTTTGAAATCAAATTACATGTACATGACCCTGATTTTCATCTGCTTGTTGCATTTTTTTTTTTTCTTCCTTCACACAGCTTTAGCAGTGTAAAGAATGAGCTCCTTCCAAGCCACTCGCTGGAGCTGTCAGAAAAAAATGTGAGTAATCTGATTTGAAAGAGAAAAATAAATGAACCACTAGTTAGAGCAGTTCACTTAGATGAGACCTATTCTCAGGATGGTGTGGGTGTGTATAGATTGTGCTTGATTGGCTTCTCCCCGACTCTCCTGATAGCTTCGATGCACCTGTTAGGGACCACAACTCAGACGTTTATCATGTCTGTTAGTGCCATGAGTTTGGTGACCTCACATGATTCCCAGTAGACATTCGCCCACAATCAACCTGTGCAGAGGTCTAACCAGCCAGAGCATCTGCAAACACCTCTTGATGGTTCATCACCAACTAATGATAAGCTGCGTTTTGACCAAAAGTACCAGGAACTTCTTTTCAAGAACTAAAACGTTCCTTCAGCCCACGGTTGTCTGTGTTTCCACCGAGGTCTAAAGACCTGGGAGGATCAGGCAAATTACACTCATTAGGTTGCACCCATCACACAGATGCAAAACTATTCTTTTAACTTATTAAACACATCACCTGCAATTCAGCATAAAGACTTTATTTTATCCTATGAAATCTCACTTGTTTTAAATACGGAGCTTACCGGTGTATAATGGTGAAACTGAGAGCCACTCCTTCCTCAGAGCGTTGTAAATGTTCAAATATGGTTATACAAGCATAAGCATTACGTGTCTCTACATATATAGCAGTATATACTTCAGTAGCAAGAACAGCCACTATACACACATCTAGTTTCTCAACAACATTTTTTATCTGCAGAAATATAAATGTGCAAAATACAGCTCTCGTGTGCTTCAGCAGGAGGGCTGCTGTTAGGCGCAGCAGCAAACACAGTGGTCTCTGCAGCCTGCAGTTCAGTGTACCTGTCCGTTTCATCTGAAAAACACATTGAAGAAGAAAAATTGAACGTCTCACTGCGACGACATTAATAAGATATCATTTTGTACCGTCGTTTTAGCCGACCCTTGTCTCAAGGAACACCACCGTTCTACACCATTACTGTCAGCATGTAGCTAACGTTATCTTTTGGCTAGTGTAGCAATAGCATGACAGCAGTTAGCTGTTATAACATTTAACAAGCAGCATGTGGGCTGTAAGTGATTTCCCTTCAACCGACTGGTCATTCGTTTCCGTGTCTTCCACCACGACTTCCAGCAGCGCAGTAGCTGAGCTGCTGGCCAGAGAAGGCCGGCCTGTGACGCAGCAACGCATCAATCAATACGGTCAAACCACCTCAGAGCAGGGGCCTTTTGGGGATAAAAAATGTCCCCAGTACTTTATTTAGACCCTGGTTCCTGCAGTGGAAACTGAGTTCCACCAAAGGTTCCTAGTACCTGTGGAAAGTTCTTGCTTTCAAAACGCAGCTATAGACTAATGTTTGCCATATTGGCGACAATGGTTTGTGTCCCTACTTATTACCTAATTATGCAGCCATAATTGATGTTATTAATCACAAACGTGCCTTTTCTACTCTGATATGTCAAAATGTCTGACAAACACATCTTCATAACATTGCAGTGTATGTAAACTGATATTGGTATTTGTAAGGATTCATTACTCATGTACATTTCCACAAAAATGACGCTTATGTTAAGGAAAATAAAATATTCCCTATTTTGTGTTTTAACAATAAAACAGAATTACCCCTACATTCATGTTGACTTAGTGTCTTTACTCCTAACTAAACAACAGGTAACCCTGTTGTTTTTGTCAGAAGCAGATTAGCCTGGCCCCTCACTGATCCCACTTTAAACAGAGTGGACGACAAAGGAACTAGTGAAGGTTTAATGGTGGGAATGATACTTTTTGTCCCTGGGGGTACTGACCATTTTTGTGTGTTTCTGTGGTGTGCAGTTCCAGCTGAACCAGGACAAGATGAATTTATCTACCCTCAGAAACATCCAGGGTCTTCATGCTCCACTCAAACTGCAGATGGAGTACAGGGCAGCTAGACAGGTAACTACATGTCCCTCGAATCCAAATCCCCGGCCTGAATAACCGTTTTCCCCGCACCCTTATCGGTTGTTTTAATGTTAGCGCTTCATTCTTCTCTTTCATAACGCTTGATTTCTGTCCCTCATCTTTCTAGATCCAGCGCCTGCCGTTCTTACAGAGTTCAAACCTGGCTCTGGATACTCTGCGAGGCAGTGACGAGGCCATCGGCTTTGAGGACATCCTCAACGGTGAGAACCTCGTCGCTTCACCTTCACACAATCATTGACACAAGTGTCTGACCATGATGTCTAACCACCACACCCTGTTTGTGTCCTGTTACCTTGCAGATCCAGCCCAGAGTGAAATGATGGGCGAGCCACACATGATGGTCGAATACAAACTGGGGCTGTTGTGAAAGAAGATGGACACACACAATACACAGCTACACACATAGATTTAGGCTTACTATTTGTCCGCATACGTTTGTGTTACTGGCTCAAAAACAAAAATCACCAACTCAGGTTCTGGAAAATTGAGTCGTAATCTTTTGGGAAAGGAAGGGGCTTGATGGGCGGGGGCGGGGGGGTGTTTACCCTGTAAATGAAGTAGATCTGGAGTGTCGAACAGTCATTCAGACAAGCATTCTGTGCTGCTTTTGTATGATTCCAATCCGTTTGGCATTTCTAATAAACTTCATAACCTTCCTCATGATGTGGGATCATTTGTCATCGCATCTCTTCCGTCAACACCTAACTGACAATCACTAACTTCTTCTTCCATTCTATCTCTTTATAAACTGTGCTGGGCTATAATCCGACTAGTTTTTGATGCACTCATGCTCTTTGTTGCCTTGTGTTGTTATAGTTGCTTCCATTGGCTTCCTCATATTTAACTCGCTTTGGATAAAAGCGTCTGCTAAATGACTAAATGTAAATTTGAGAAATGATTTAGCTGCACTCAAAACTCATGCTCATATTATCATGTTGTACTTTTCAATACTGCAGCTCATGATCAGCATCTACATGGGTCCACTGCAGTCCGCGATCTGTGGCAAAAACTCAATGGGGGTCTCAAGGTTCATTTATTTGTCATTCTACAAAAGGGGTTGCACAATGAAATGTAAGCTGTTGCCCAGTCATGCTACGCACAGAATGTACACTATATACACATATTTAAAATCAAATAGAATGAAGTGAAAATAGTTACATTACTAAATAATATAATTACTGCTGATTGGTAATTGATTTTCAATGAGCTGGTACTGAAATTGTAATCTGACAAACAGTCGGAGTAGATTTATCTTAAAATATGAACACATAAGCCCCAATGTCATTTTTCAGAAACACTGGTGACAGGAGCTCAGAATGGATCAAAATATAACGATGAAGACGAGGCTGAGTTGATATAGTTACTTTGGACAGGACATTTTCAGTGCACGTACATTTGACTGTTTTGACAAAGTTTGAGTAAAACCCAAAGGCGCTTTCTTGTGTTGTTTTATAACACCTTGGTATACTCATATAGGCCTTGGGGTTAAAACAATATTGACGTTCCACTTTGTATATATAAATTATGTTTCTTAATAACAGGCTATTGGTGATAACGTTAATTGTGTCAATAATGTAGGCTACTTGTTTTTAATGGCTTAAAATGCGCATAATTAACTACAAAATAATAATTTGGATATTTTCTGAAAAATGCCATTTAGTGTCTAGTGTCTGGTGTGTCTTGTGAAAAATCGCTCCGATGTTTACTTGGATGAGTAATTAGTATGAGGCGGAAGAATCGGTCCTATTCTGTTCTCACGTTCACCTCTCCCATTGGAGCGGGCAGTGGCGCACATACAGGAAATGGCTCTCAAGTTAGCCGTCTCCATGATCCATTTACATTTAGTCATTTAGCAGACGCTTTTATCCAAAGCGACCTACATATGAGAACATTCACAAACCGAAGGCGCAGCTTCGGGAGCATTTTGGGTTTCAGTATCTCGCTCAAGGACACTTCGACGCATGGCTGGGGGATCGAACCGCCGACCTTCCGATTGGCAGGCGACCAAGCCTCAGCCGCCCTCACATCCATCTCCGCCTCCTTTCTAAACCGTCTCTGACTGAAGTTAACATAACTACCCCTCACACAACGCCTGCCTTTCGCAATAAACGCGCTGGACTGGCCACACACACAAGGCGTTTCTCAATGTCAATGATGTTTCCTTGGAAGGACTGATCCTTCCAAGTCGCTTCCTTCAGAGGCTAGGCGAGGCTCCTCTTTAGCATTCGGAGAACAGGCTAGCAAGTGCACGTCATTACGTCAGTAAAAAGGTCCGCTTTTGGCGCTTAAAACACGAGAATGCTATGAATAATGCTGCGAATGGTATAATATTAACGTTCAATTACTTTGTACAACTTAACTAGTTATTTATAAAAGAAATGCCGGTGACGGCAACCAAGCTAATTGTTAAATGACAGGTCCGTTGGCCATCAATAACGTAACGTTAATTTGTATGTATTTGTATAATTTATAATATCAATACGGTAGTAATTTGTACTGGCTTTTAAACGTTAAACCTTACTTATATTTACTACGGTTATAACAAATGTTTGGTAACGTAAATATACTTTGAAACCATGTTGCCCCGCTCCGATTCCGCCAAGATAGCAAAGCTGCGTGCATAGGATTGTGGGTGATTTGAGAGCGCGAAGGCTTCACATATGCATCCTTTCCTGTATATGGCTTGTTTTTCGAACGGAGGACTCAGTCCTTGGTTGAAATTCCGAGGATCCTCGACATTGGAACAGTCCTTCGTGACGTAGCATCCTCGAAATTCTGGCTTCCGAGGATCCTTCCTTGACTTTGAGAAACGCCTACAGGTTACCCACAAGGCTACATTTCTTAAAGCGGCCATGTGTAGATTTCAGCGTCCTCTAGCGGCCAGGTGTCAGACTGCAGAACCACTAACCGTTACCTTCCCAAGCGTGGGCTCGCGCGCGTGCTCGAATCCACGAGCGCGCACTCTGGATAGCGACCAAAACACCGACGGAAACACAGTAGATGGCATCACACAACCTGCTAGAAACTCAGGTAAACTCCCGCTGCGACCAGCTTGACTTGAACTAATCCACGCTCGTTGCATTCAGACGAGATGCGTTGGCGTTAGCTGGCATGCCGGTGTTCCAACAACTATTTGTGTATCTTTCATCAGAGAGGCTCAGCCATGTCAACATAACAATTTATTTTTTGATAACGAAAAGGGTTAGTGAGCAAGCCTAAATATTATAAATGACATTGTTGCCACTTTAGTACAACAGTTAGACCTTAGTAAGTAATTTTACTGTAACTTCCTGAATGGGTCTTCCACTGTGTTGTCGTCCTGCACCGTTATCTTTCATAATGCTCAAGTTGGATAGCGTTAGCCTGCCTGTACCATTTCGTCATTTCTTGCAGACTAAACTCAACCCTTAGCCGGTGAAGTGATGTGGCAAGCCACCATAGTCATTTGCAACTGATAAAGTTAGCGAGCAAGAGTTAGCTGACCTTTTCCACTCAATACAATTTTGTTATGTCGGGTATCAGACGTTAGCCGACAAGCTAACGTTATCTAAACTCGAGCCAACTGAGCCCGGAATGTCAATCTATTTCACAGTCACGTCACCTGACTCACAGTCCAATTTGGAAGCGACGTCACGGTTATGTCACTGCGCGCCATTGTGGGGGCAGATAAACAGCGGAAACAATACAAGTGAAACGCCCAAAACTCCTCCTCAGCAAAGATGGGAAATACTGTGAAATTGTTTCTTTAAACCAGTATGAATATTAGGCTATGGAATAACACATGCATTACGAATCATTCATTTGATCTAGCCCTGAGAGACAGCTCATCTACTGGGCCAACATCATGCCCAGAGAGAGAGAGAGAGAGACCCAACTCACATGACAATATTCACAGCTTGTGTAAATTTTAATGAAAATCAGTGGACTCCTACAGACTAAAGAAATATAAATAATGGAGGAATAGACACATAGTCGGACACATATGAGCGCTTCTAGGTAGGGAGTCAACTTTGTTTGCCCGTCTCACTTGTTCGGAATGATTATACTTTGGTGCTCATGGTTTCCATAAAATGAACGATTGTATTGTGGAGAATCTAACCGATCTAACGATGTAGCATGTCCTAATGACAAAAGTTTAAGCGTTTGTATTTGTATGTGCGATCTAAGCAGCCCCGGTGGGCTTTGAGAGGTTTTATAAATCCTAAGAACTTCTTTAAAACCCAGCCACGCAAGTGCAGTTCGCTGTCAGTATGTAGTGGTTTGACTTGTTTACAGCAGCACTATTTGACAATTTCCGGTATGTTATTTTAAAGAAAATGTGTATATGAAGATATATATTGTATAGCCTAAAATATCCAGATATTGTTTATAAGCCATGACGCCCAGCCCTAGTATCATATTATTCTACATACTATACTAATGTACTTGTGCTTGTGTTGGAAATAAAGCATGGAATGGCAAAAAAAACGAAGAAAGGAAGCGACAAGAAGAAACTAGGCAGACTTGAGATGAGAAGAGAAAAAAGGAAACCAAACAAGAGAAGCAACATGAAGAGGCATAAAAAGAACAAACAGAGGAGAAAGCAAAAGGTAAATATTAATTTATTTCTATCCACATCAGAAGATCACGTTCATAAATCCCCTGGTTACCCTAAACGTTTGAATATATATATCTCTCCTTCCTTTTATGTTTTAGAAGAGGCAATATGACGTTTGAACTCTCCCATGTGATGTAAAAGGTAAATATCAACTTATGAAATGTTATTACTGTACCACAACTTATGTAGCGATGAATACGCCATGTGTCCAAACTTTGCTAATTCATTACAATAGAAACTGAATCCTCTAAAAAGCAGCCTGAAGGCGGCTTCACCTTATCTAAGCACACGCAGTGCGTGAGAACTGGAAAACAACTTCTTTCACTTGTTTGTTACTTTTCTCTGCAAAGTTTCAAACAGTGTGCCAGTGCAAGCCATTTCTTGTGCCTATACTTCCAAACGTCAGCTGCAGTGAAATTGCCACACGTTATATTAACATAAAGTCTCCACACCTGACTCAATGGGTTACATTAACGCACACCAGCTGGATTCTGTCTTGCACACTGCAGATATTCTTATACTTCACACTGTGAACTTTTGCACAAACTCTACAGCTCTGTTCAGCTCATATTGTACATATTTGTGTAATATTTACTTCAGATTTTGTCAATTTTCTATTTTGTATGTATTCTTCTTGACTTGCAGTACTTGCTTTTTTCTTCCTTCTATATTTTGTACTTACTTATTGTAACCGCTAAGCCCTGTGCTTTAGCAGCGGAGGGCTACGCAGAATAATTGAGGCGCTAGTCGTTTTCGTTGGACCTAGAAACAAATTTAACGAGAGTCCAACTTCTGCTTTCTTCTCGTAATGGACACGATTTATTGTTCCTGACATAGGGTCTTCAACAAAAGAATCAAGAATCCATGATCGGTACAATGTCCTGTCTCCAGACACAACTTTCCAAGACATGTTAAAAACAACACAGCCCCGGCGGCGGCAGCGTCATTGCGAGCGCTCTAAAACTAGTTGGCTTTCCCTCTGGCAACACCTGTATCTAATTACACCTGGCCTAGATAAGTAGGTGAATAACGTGACATACCAGCACCCTGGTTCCACCCACTGGCCAAACCTTTACATTAACATTGAAATGGCTCCTACACTTATTGATATGCACCAATATACCAAGGCATATTCCTTGTACTGTATGTGAAAACCTACTTGGCAATAAACCTGGTTCTGATCATACAATAAGGAAATATTGTACCTACCGTAGACTATAGGAGTCCACCACAATAAATAGAGAGGATCAAATGCAGTGACAAAAAAACACTAGAATAAAAGCAGATCACATTTTAATGAAAGACACATGATCACATGCATTATAAAAATTGTTTCAGCTTGAGACACACACACACACACACATATATTATTATTCTAGTAGGGGGTGGTTGAGGTGCACAAGGTGGATAGTAAGATGTGATAGACAAATGTGATAATACTTGGTGTGAATGTACATTTGTGTCCTGTATGTGAATGCATGCGGCACTGAAGAAAAGACAAGAGGCAGAGCTGGAGGTGGCAGAGCTTAAGATGTTGAGGTTCTCTTTGGGAGTGACGAGCATGGACAGGATCAGGAACGAGTACATCAGAGGGACAGCTCATGTTAGATGTTTCGGAGATAAAGCCAGAGAGGCCAGATTGAGGTGGTTTGACATGTTCAGAGGAGAGACTGTGACTATATTGGTAGAAGGATGCTGAGGTTGGAGCTGCCAGGCAGGAGGTCTAGAGGAAGACCAAAGAGGAGATTTATGGATGTGGTGAGAGAGGACATGAAGTTAATTGGTGTGAGTGAAGAGGATGCAGAGGACAGGGTTAGATGGAGGCACATGATTCGCTGTGGCGACCCCTGAAAGGGAACAGCCGAAAGGAAAAGAAGAAAATGTGAATGCATATGTTTTGTATTAGGCAGGCATCAACCTAGGATATGTTTTTTTTATTATCTAATATAAAGGTATTTTAAAATAGCTTCCTTTAGTAAAACCCCTTGGTGGAAGGCATGGAATTTAATGAAAAAAAAACTATACAAAATAGAAACAGTTTCGACCTACACTACACTATATCAACTGAAGTTATACTGTTAAATTGGCTCCTCGGTGCTGGTTAGTCAGCCTACGATGCTTTTCAAACGGCATTTAGTTTGAAAGCTTGCATTTGTGTTTTATTTTTTGTTACAGTGTTTTTACAATTAATACATTTGTGCCTTAATTATGACTTTAAAAACACTGCAGCTAAAAGGATGAAAAGGCTAGTCAAGGTCGGCGGTGAGGGAGGGGAGAGAAGAAACGTAGAGGTTCTGTAACTCACTGTAGCAATCAATTGAAATCTCACCGCCATCGGACCAACCGACTGCAGATATTCTATTTTCATGGCTTTATAGTCCTGCCCTGAGATCTGTGTCTAAGACACGGTGCCACAGTATTCCCAATGACTGTCCATAACCGAATGTGGATATTTTAAACATCTTAAAATAATAATCTTGGAAATACAAGATCTATTGCTGTTTATAAGCCTGAATTTGTCAAATTGAAAACATATCCTGGGCTGCAGAGCATGCTGGGAAATACGTCACGCGGGAGGTGTTAGTTTAAGTAAAGCACATCTACTAACGAGCAGCAAGTATTAATATTTATAGCAACTTTGAATGACTACACTGTAGTCTAAACTATGGTCTTAACGCAAAAAATACGACGATGCGTGACGTTAAAAAAGGAATTGTGACGCTCGCATGGCTGACTGGATATCGAAGCTGATTTAACTGTCAAGAGAGAAATCCACCGGTCACAAAGAGCTTACACTAACGCAAATATAACAGTCGTTACGCTACAAAAGCTAATCATAATAAACAGCAAGTTGATTGTGGCTTTGCCCAGTAAGCTGGGCGTCTGTTAGTTTTATTTAGTCAGCCACAAAGCTGTGGCAGGCAGCTGCCATACGCATGCGCATGGGGACGATTTGACCGGAACTTGTTATGCCCGAATCAAAGATGCAGTAAACAATAATACAGTTAACAGTTATACAAGAAACAGTCATATTGTGTTAAATAAACAAAGTAGGACGTCTAAAGCTTAATGTTTGAGGAGATGTTTTATGATTTCCTGCACTTTTAGCCGTTACATTAGCTGTCTTATCTACTGTTCCCGATTTCACTCACTCGTTCTTTCTCTCTGAACGTGGATATCTTTTAAAGGACGATGTTTTCATCGTTTAAAGACAAAATGATTCGTGTTTATGACGTCTTGTGTCTTGACAGTTAAATCAGCTACGATATCCAGTCAGTCTTATGTTTTGGCAAGACGAATATAACCTATATAATCGGTGAAGGAATTCAAAGACATTATTAATCTAAACCAAAACCATTTTGATTATTTATTTATTTATTTATTTATAAAAATTCTAACGAACTATCACTAGAACGGATTTTGAAGCGTTTCTTTTTCAAGAGTTAATTATCTCGTATTTCCTTTCATTTAATAAAGCTGGCAACCCCACAGATCATGATAATGTTCGTACTGCTACAACAAGGATAAATGTGATTTGCCTACTGCAAAGAAATTACAGTTTAAAATCATCTTGCAAGCACGGAGACCACTCAAACTGCCTAAAATGAGGTAAAAAAAGTGTTTAAATAACATTTAAACACAATATGAAGAGACAATTAAATAGAATAAAATAACAGAAAACACATAAAGTTTATTTATAGTATATGAGTTGCCCCGAATTCATAAAGGGAATTACGCTAAAGTCAGAAGCCTGCATACACTGTACATACATACAGTAACTGCAATTTTTCTTCATTATTCACACTGAGGTGACGAAGCCTTGTAAGCCCTGTCCTATCCATCTGTGTTGTTTTCTCAAACCCACTGACTGAATATTCCATAACCTGGTGTACTGCTTTATGATTTTAATGATGAACGAGTAACAGATCCATTTCAAGCCAAACTCGTTGCTGATGCAACTCTGCCACATCTGATGAAATGGTGTTGTGATTTTGGTGAACTAGGCAGAAATTTTGTATTTTATTTCCATAAAGTAAAAAATAATAATCAAAATCAAAGCAGCAGAGGTCGAGATATCGCGACTTTGCCTTTGTGTGTTTCAAACACCATCCCTCCAGTTTGTAACATAGGCTTTCTGTTAAACTTTTGTAGGATCCTAGTCAAAGATAACCCCAGTGACATCGCTATGACATCATCAGGGTTCATTTCTCGGACTTCACAAATCTCTTCTAGAGCCACGGAAGACATTATACATTTGTTTTCACAGGACTAATTATGAAGAGTAAACTGGTCTTCATTTGTAAAATCAGTGGATTGTCCCTTTAACATAACAATAAGTGACCGCCGACAGTAACAGGTGTCACCAGACTATTTCCTTGACTTTCAAGAGTCAAGTTTAAAATGGAAACAAAACACTTATCTTGTCTGGATACAAATGGTATAAATGACTATGATTAATGTCCTGAATTTCAGTCTTACCAGCTCTTTTCACATCTACTCTTCAACCACAAGGTGGCAGTATTATTCCACGCTGAGCTGCTCAATTTCGCATTGTCCTCCAGTTCATTTCTAACCACCTTTCTGATCCAGCACACTGGTTAGACTGGTCCTGTGTTGGTAAAGGCTCCACGATGGACATTTTGTCTTAGTGCCTAAGGAGTCTCAGCTGATGTCACTTTTCATACATGGCTGGAAAGCAGCTTAGTCCGAGGCTGTTAGAGGCTCATGATGCTGTGTTACCAGGGCAGCTGGTAACTCATAATACATACTGTAATACACTAGATCTGTTTGCACCCGCATGTCCGATCCCCAGTGACATGTCCAGTAATATTGCGTGTACTGTAATGGAGCAAATCCAGATCACATGGCACGTGAATGTAATGTCTGAAAGCACACAACATGTTTAATGCTTGTGCAATGTGCATAGTGCATTGGTCCAGTGACATATACTGAAGGAAATAAATATGTACAAGTCCTGAAGCTGAGAAGTCATTAACACTAGGATGTTTAACAAACTGTCAGTGCTGTATGTTAATGAATACAGTTTACAGACTTCCAATGAGTAATTAGAAATAATTCAGAGCTTGTGGGCGAGGTTTGAAAAAGAGAGAAGTCAACTGAGGTGATTCCTCTGAATGATTCATATGTTGATGTTTTTTACTAAATGTATGAAGACTAAAGATTAAAGTAAATATGTATTTGATTTATTGTTATCAGGAGACAGTTTATGCAAAGATCTTTACCACCTATTCATTTTTCTCTACAGCTACAGGATGTGTATAATAGACCGTGCACAGTAAATATCCTCACAGGTACCATTAGAGAGCCGCTTACCTTAATTTCTGTGGGTATTATGTGAATGCTGAATATGATCTGTATTCATAAAACAAAAAAACTTTCAATCACACTCTATTTGCTGAGATGGTGATATCTGTTTTGCAGCCATGCAGCCCCTTAGCTGCATGGCTCGAGGAGGATGGTCATGTTGGTCGGTCAGTCGATTCATTACGTTGGTTTGTTCCAGACATTCACGGTCGCCATATGATGAATTCTAAAGACTTTCTATTAATCCATTTTGTTTTCCAATGAAATATCTCGACAACTGTTAGTATGGATTTCCATAAAATTTTCTGCGCACATTCATGCCCCAGACAGGATGAATTGTAATAACTTTGATGATCCCTTAATGTTTCATCTAGCTCCATCATCAGGTCAACATTTCAATTTGTCCAGTCTTTGACCAAATACCTGCAAAACGAATGACATTCCCATTAACCTTATAGTTTCTGTTTAGTAGGCTACTAATTGTTAGCATTCTACCAAACCACACTATATTAATAGCTGCTTTACATGCTAAACATCAACAACTTAGCAACCCTGGAGACACCCACTAACTTGTGGCACTGATCATGAGTGTGAGATCCTGAACCCACAGTGTCAGTATATTTATATTGGTATGAGTCGCGCTAATCTACCTCATCCAATCACACAACAGCCCCCTGCTGTGATAGACCATGGAAATACAGAAGAGCAGCTAAGACATAGTTATGATGATGTTAGGGAGATAAATGTATTAGGAGTGGTTTTGATTCAAACCGAGTTTGTTCTGAGGGCAAAAATAAACCTTGTTTTGGTGTTAGGAGGATGTCTTTTGTTGAGAGATTTCCCACACACTGCCACTCAGATTTTGCTATTGTTCCAGGGCACTGTTCACTGAGCTACAATGCTATTTTTAAATCCCAGAAGTAAACCAGCACACTCTCAGCTTGACTTTCATTTCATATCTCAGCGTCTCGTCTTTTCACGACACTCATGAAACAATATCTTCTAACCCAAAGTAAACTCTTTTCAGCTTCAACTGACACAACATGTGGTTTAATTTCCACTCTAGACTCAGGTCCTTGCCATCACAAGTGGGTGCGCATGCCAGCAGACACCGTGAGGATGTCACGCATTAGGCGGGACACCGACTTGTCTCGCTGAAGTGCTCCTTCTCCTCTAGCTGTGTGGTAATTGCTCCACAAATCACAATGACTGCCGGAGGAAGTGGAGAGACAGCAGGCCTCACCGCCGCTCACCATTTGGGAGTGGGTTGCCATGGCCACAGATGCACTTCAACTTGCTGAGAATGTGATTAGTCTTAATTAATGCTAATGATCAGCCAAGACGCATGCATTTCAAATGAATGCGCACTTACTCAAACGTTTTTCCCTTCTTAACAGTTTATCAATACCCCTCCTGTACAATTATAAGAAAATATAGCTTTAAGGCAGAAAAACAAAGATCTTCATTTATATCTGAGGCCAATAATCACACGTTACCCTCCTTGTTATTTACCATGACACGCCTGTTCAGTCCTTTAGCAAACAACAATCAAATGTTTTTTTTAACTGTCTAGTTTCACAAGTTTCCATGGACTTGAACCCACACTCTGTGCGCTACGGTCTTTAAATAGCTGCTGATTGGAGCTGTTGCACTCAAATAGCTGTGTTCCTGCAGAGCCTCAGTAGGTGGTAGATGCTATTCTCCACACTGGCTCTGTCAGCCTCTTTATTGGCGGTCGGCGCCCCAGCAGCACCCACTAACAGGGAAACTGGAGGCTTTTTTCCTCCTCCTTTAAGCAATTTGATGATATAAAAGCTGCTTGAGTTTTTGACTACTTCGAAACTCTTAAATCAAAGTGTTAATAAGCAGAAAGAGTGCAAATGCTTAATGAGAATGTTGTGTCAAGGCATGATGTGTGCAGTCAAAATAGAAAACTTCCTGTCTTCTGTTCATGGGATTTTGACCGATGATGCGCAGCCTAACATCAATTTGTTGTAGGCGGTAAACTCTCCCTCCTTCTCTCTCTTCATCTCTCCCTCTTAGTGGGTGGTGGATGTCTCTCCATCAATCGCAGCGCAGTAACGCAATTTAAACCTGCATCTTACACCTTTTAAAGGACAGGTCCCCCTTCCACTCTATCATCAAATGCCAGACACCCTCGCAGCCTCCTTGCTTTGGCTTCCATGCTGCTTCCGCCTGCTGCTGAAATCACCTCGGCCAGATCTCGCAGATGGACAAAATGTCATGCTATTTGTCTCTCACCTGCCCCTTCTTTTCTTTGTTTCTTTCTTGATTTACCTTCACAAATCAAAGTCAGGTCAAGTCAGATAGGTCCAACAGAAGAAGTGGAGTTGCATTATTGACTACAATACTGCTCTACAAAGTAAATACATATTTGGTCAAAACTGAGTCAAGAGGGTTAGCTCACTTTTTGGTGTGTTTTATCACATACAAAGTATCACAACCAGAAAAATTACTAATGCTACACAGCTAAAGCAAAAGAGCTTTATCAAGGTAAAGCTAACATTAGCTGGTGAGCTATCCACCACAGCTAGCCTTAGCTAAAGATGAAACTAAACATACTCACTGATTTTCCTGTTATCTGTAAATAACAAATATCCATTTTGATTAACTATCGTCCTGGTATTTCAGTTAGTTATTGCACATAACTGAATGAGGCAGTAGCTAAAACCAATCATGACGAAGAAGGAATAAAACAGCTAAACTCCTAGCTTAGCAGAACAGTAACTGCAGTCACTGCTTTTGACTAGTTGATTTCATGCAATTGGGTGAGCTTAAGCCACCTTCATTTACAATGAATTAGCATTACAATGTAAATTAATTTATTGTATATATTTTAATATGAATATTAATAGCAGCGCAAAACAGAGAGGTTATGAGTTAAAACAGACAAGAAGAATTTTGTTTGTTGATACTGCATTTTCTGCTTCCATCTAGGACGAACATGAATAGGTAGAGCAGTATCTGCATTTTGTAGGTATTATGTGGTATTACCCTTTTCCGGCTGAGAACCATGGCCTCGGACTTGGAGGTGCTGATTCTCATCCCCGCCGCTTCACACTCGGCTGCAAACCGTCCCAGCGCACGCTGAAGGTCCTGATTTGATGAAGCCAACAGGACCGCATCATCTGCAAAAAGCAGAGACGAAATCCTGTGGTCCCCAAACCGGACTCCCTCCGGCCCCCGACTGCGCCTAGAAATCCTGTCCATATAAATAATGAACAGGACCGGTGACAAAGGGCAGCCCTGCTGGAGTCCAACATGTTCCCGGGAACAGATCTGACATACTGCCGGTGATGCAAACAAAACTCCTGCTTCAGTCATATAGGGACTGGACAGCCCTCGCAGAGGGCCCCGGACCCCATACTCCCAGAGCCCCCCCCACAGGTCACCGCGAGGGACACAGTCGAATGCCTTCTCCAGATCCACAAAGCACATGTGGACTGGTTGGGCAAACTCCCATGAGTTAGAGAGAGTATAGAGATGATCCAGTGTTCCACGACCAGGACCAAAACCGCAATGTTCCTCCTGAATCCGAGGTTCGACTATCGGCCGAATTCTCCCCTCCAGTACCCTGGCATAGACTTTTCCGGGGAGGCAGAGGCTGGTCTGGGTAAAATTATAAGTCTAAAATCTTTAGACCCTTTCTTTTCAACTTCGCTGCTTCTGTGGTATTGCTCTGCCTTTGTGGGGCAGAATAATCACAAACAGCTAATTCTTTATTTTAAAATGTAAAATATAGCTAATCTGTTGTGAGCCTCCAAGGCCAAAATCAAACACTGCAGCCCTGCATCTCACATCTTTTAATATAAGTCTAGAATATTTCTTAAGTATCACAGTATGCCATGCAAGCCATTTTCACCAGCGCTGTAAAGGCTTGTTCATCATGACAGATGTTGCTCTGCTGCACTTCCTGGCTCTGTTAACACTAGAAAAGGAGACACGTGGATTTGGGCCACATGCAAAAGTGTCCTTTTAATAAAATATATGCACAGAAATGCATTTGGGGCAGCAGTAGTGCCGTGGCTTCTGTGCTTTTTAAAAGCACGTCGCCTGACTCTACAAGCCTTCGTATAAAACGCAGTTTGAAAATGAATGACCCAACATGAATCTCTCTGACACTGGAGGATGTTCCTATTCTCATCCAATGTTGTCTTTTTAATGAGATGGAAAAGAGAACTGCTTTGCCTAATTTTATGTGCTGATCCATCTTTATCAAGCACGACATCGAGAGCTACGCCGGCATCCTCCACAACTGAACTACTGCCAATAAAACCAATCAGAGCATGGAGAGACCCCCCTCCGGCAACCAAGCGATGGTGGGAGGAGGAGAGAAGACATGAGGGAGAAAGAGACATACACAGAGAGAGCAGACTCACATAGAGATGCATAGAGGGGAGGAGGAGGAATAAAAAGGCTTTAAGTCACACTCCATGATGCCTCTCAAGGACACAAGGAGAATTCCTCTGAGGCACATCCCTTGTTTGGAGAAACTTCTTACTTGAACATTTTTCACTTTACTACCCACCTCACATAAATGCAGCTCAGCAAATCACAACGAACCACGATAAGTCAAACACAAAAAAGGCCTGTTGAATATGTTAAAAATCACCAGTCCATGATAGCTTGTGTTTTGTTGGGTTCCAAGATTCCAATTTATTTACATTTTATATTTCAAGGTAACTTTATTCTGATCTGTATGGATTTTCGAGGGTCGATAAAGTCTTTGAACTTGAACATTTTAATACCAAAGCCTTTTTTCGCATTATTGACAAGAATTTCACATTAAAAAAAAAGTAGTATATGTTATATAACTATAAGAAAAAAACAGCACATTATTCAATAAACAAACTGCATCTTATCAATTATACAATATAGATCAAAGGCTGTCAAAGTGTGACACTGGGGGGCCTCCCTGTCAAAACCGAGACAACTGCGCCCCCCTCCAACACCCTCCATTTTGAACAAAATTGGTGCCCCAAAAAGTAGGCTGAATAAGCTGTTAATGAGCTCAGAAATCGTAAGTAACACTGAATCTAAATTATGTGTATCATGTCTACTCTGTATGTTCAGATTTGACTGAGTTATGACTCCAATAAGAGTGCGATTTTTGACGCAAATCGCGGCAATCGGGCCCTCTGTGTTTTCCCTCCATGACCTGTGTGTCACTGCCACTGCCGCTTATATTATTTTAATGGCTTTACTATTAACATTAAATGCCTTCCAATAACATACACAGACTGTAATATAAATGTTATAGATTTCAGGCTAAAATAATAGGTAAAATCTGGTTTATTGTATATTGTTTACCAGAGGTTTACCATGAACATTGAACTGTGTTTCTGAAATTGTGGATTCCTGAGAGAAGAACTTGTGACTTGAGTAGGACTGATGTTTTTTAGATCGCAGCAGGAGATGCGTACCGGGCCCCCCTACCCTGGGCTCCCCTCTGTTTTCTGTCCTTCAGATAGAGCTGGCATCCACACCACGAAGTCTGTTTCCAACTAAGAACTTTTATCACACTCAGAGTACACAGTCCCACAACCTCCCTGCAGGACATCACATTTAGTAAATAACATGTTTCAGTGTATATGAATTGTGCAGCTGCAGAACTTTTCAAATTCTGTTACGAGTCACCTCCTAACACATAGTTCAAGAAAAATAAGTTCAGTAAAGTGTTATGTTCTCTACTCAAACAACATGATTCTATGACCTGTGTCAAGGATAAACCAAAAAGAAATAAACTATCTATATTTAATGGGTATTTTAGCTCTTTTTTTATCTTAGCTCTCTCTTCTCCAGTTGCAAGCCGAGATGATACCTGATTTCAACACTATGCCATTCTGTCTTTGAAAATATACATATTTATGAAAATATACTCATCCTATAAGAAGAGACGATTCAAACCACAGAGCAATATACAAACAGTATTTGACTGACTGATTGATTTCTTCTGGATCTCTTACTCTCTTACCCTCAACTATCCTAAAACATCACTAGCTGGTTTTTTTAATACATGATTTTTGGGTAATGAAGTTGTTCAATTTTATGCAAATACTGTATAAAACTGCTGAATGTGCATTCAATTGCTGTGCACGTGGGTACGTCTAGTTCCAGTTTCCAACTGAGATTTAATGGCCCTCCATGTACAGGTCTACTTCGGTCCGGTCTGGTTGTAGAAGTAGCTTTCTTTTTGACTATTCCAACATGGAAGTTATTTTGTCATAGTTGTGAAGGATTGATGACGTAAAACCAGGGACTGGTTTTTTTTTGTGCATAAAGAAGGGAACGCCTTTCGCTTTATTCTAAACAACTGACAAATGCACACACCAAACCTTTGCACATTTACACACTCCATGTCACTGTCACTTTGCCTGTGTTAGGAACCAAGAGAGAAATATAGTGCCTATTTTGTTTGCTATATTTCAAAATGTTCACATTTTTTTAGGAACAAATTCATTTTCTGTACTGAATAAAGCTGATATCACAACGTGATTTCCCATTCAGAACTGTCAATGTTTTAGCCCTTATTGCAATACTGCACCCGGTTCAACTCAACTCAACCTGACAACACACTGTTAAAGCATAAAAGTAGCATCTCACGCATTCAAACATGTTTTTCTTTCTTTCTCTGGATTGTACTCTGCAGTTTTCTTTCTAGTTAAGTTTATTCAAGGTCACTCCCACATTCTTGAAGTTGTCAGCTGCAGCTTTTTCCGCAGCTGACTGATATCTTTTTCACATTTCTAAAATCTAAGACTTCTTCATAGTCGCTTTATGGTGAAAATACATTTCTTCCACCATTTTACCAAGGATCCAGTTATTACTCTATTGTTAGTTAATTCCTCACAGTTGCTGTGTCATCAGAACATTTCCGATGTGGCTCTCCTCACTGTTATGGGTGAAGCTATTAGTATTAAGAAGAGGAGACCAACCTGTTCCCTGAAGAGACTCTGTGTGGCTCTAAGTCTGGCCTGAGTTTAACTGTGTTCTGTCGGTGAGACTGACCAACATCTATTTGATCATGTCAGGGTTAAATTGTAACTCCCTCAAGTTCTTGGCCAGTAGATTGAATTAAGCAGTCCTCTGTTCCAGTATCTAAATTCTCATTGGCTGTTCCTAGTATCTCAGCCTTGCTCCATGTTCAGAACTGAGTATTAACTCACTCTACATACTAATCAGTATGTACTGCATGCTGTGAACTCAGGTGATGATTCATCAGTATATGATTACCAGAAGATTGCAGTATACTCATAAAATGAGTCACCTTTAACTACAATAATTCCTGCTTACATACCGTAGATAGTTTATTTTAATAAGATTAATGAATTCCATTCCTCAGCTTTTGATACATTAGAGTACAAGTACCAGTGGAGTAATACATCTCAAATATATTCCTTGTCAGTTCACATAAATGTGCAAGTAAAAAATCAAGAAGATGAAATTACTCTTGTTAATATCTTTCTATGAACATTTATAATGTAAATGTAATCAGTAGATTTTGCCGTGGAAATTAGAAAGACTGTTGAACATTCTGTACTTTGTAATTTAATGTACTTTGAGTTGTTTTGGCTGAATAACATTTTTGGAAGACAAACTCTAGTACTGTGTGATCTTCTACATGTGTGACATCTAACCTTTGTGTGAACAGCATCACATCCAGACAACAAAGTTTTAAGGCTGGTAAGCTCTCAACAAAGTAGTTTGTACGGGCTCATCCCTATGTTCCCAGGGTGCTATGTTCCCAGGTCCTGCTTTGTGTTGAGTTTTTAGCATGCGTGTCTCTTGATATAAACTAACATTGTAAGTGATTGGTAAGGGCTATCTTTGCAGTTTGAATTGCAAAAGAATGAAAGGAGGTGTACGTTTCAGATGCAGTTTGAATAGTAAAAATATGTTCAGACACTGTGGAGATATCAATAAAGTCCAGAAAACTGTCTTGCCCTTCAAATTTGAGGGCGTAGGTTTGAGTAGAGTAGAACATCAGTAAGATGTAGATGGGTGATTTCAACATGTTGACCCAGGGAAACATATATTGAACATTTGACCTAGGGAAAAAACATGTCTGAGAACCTAAAACCCTTTGAAAGGTCTCCTTAATGTGGAAACGCTCCCATTCCTACGACATTGCAGGTACTTCCCAGATGAATTCATTCATTTGTTTGATTTTGAACTCAACTTTCATCAGGAGTCTGCATGCTCTTTTGTATTGCAAAATCCCGAGAGCATTTGAACTCAGCATCCCAGCCACTATTGGCCAGTCTGACCTGTAACCCGGATGTCACCAGGTCAATAAAAGGGGTCAACGATCACTGTTCTGTATTTTTCTCTCCGCCCCTTGATCTACACCCAGACCTGATGGTTCGCTGAACCTCGGCGTGGTCTGCTCGGCGCAGATGTACCGATGAAACCTCATCCCAGTGGCGTCCCGGGGGAATTCTCTGTTCGTGCCAAAAACATTGTCTACCCCAAGAAGGTGTGACAATTAGTCTTGAGCCCTGCCGCCTGGCCCGTACACAACAGTCGGACCGCTGCTAACAGAGCAGCACACCAAAGCAACCTCTTTTTCCCTCCCACGGATGGGAACCGTAACAACTGAGCATAGCGTAGACGTTGTGACGTTGCGGATGTGTTTTCATTGAGGTTTTATTGTTGTGATCTTCTCCAGGTTTAACATGAGGTTATTATTGTAACCATAGTTCTCAGCCAAGTTGATGTTAATTTATGTAATGCTCCACACAGACCGAGTCCTTACATGCTAACTAACTCCTTTTAACTTGGTGCCATAATCCTCCATAAGTGCTCATCGCAGTGGCCATTTGAGTTAGATTTCTTTTGTTTGTTGCCATCATAGATCCAAGCAAACATCTTGGACACACACACACACACACACACCCTTTGTTCTGTTGTTTAGTGTACTTAGAGTTAGACACAGTTACAGTTGTGTTTGACAGGACTTCTTGTTGGACTTAAGGACATAAACACATAATTCACAACACACTGATGGTCAAATTCACATGAATAATACAAGGTAAAACTTTGCGTTCAGTGCGCATGCACCTTTTTCTGCCTATTAGCTTGTCCATTTGTTTGGGTTCATCTCTCCAGCCTCATTTCCACTGAGTGCTGAATCAACCCACTGTATCTGTCTCTCAGCCAGACCGAACACACACACTCTTTCTAAATGGCTTTATCCTCCTTGTCATGGTCAAATTCATGAACATGAACTGAGCAGGGTGAAATGTGTCCCTTGTAATATACTTAAGAGAGGTCATAATAAACAGCAAGACATGCTTTCCTTAAGTCTCCAAATAAGTTGTAAGAACTGGTGTCTGTCGACAGGCTTGTTGACATCGACTGCTGTTTTCCCTAGTCCCTCGGCTCTGTAGGAAATTAATGAACTTCCTGTGAATTGTTGATTGTGTTTCTCAAAGTGCAAATGCACAGCTAGGGTTTAATGATTTGTCACTCCTGGTTGAATCAATGCTGCTTCTGCATCCTTGCCCCATAGATTTGTTGCGTTGCCCTCTGTGTCTCCAGCATGCAGTGAGCTCTCTTCCTCTGTTCTTTTTTTTACTTTCCTCCTCACAGGTATGGTTTCTGTGTCTGTCTCCCTTTGGCTAGCTGTGGGTGGTGTGCTGTTTCTTATCACATTCTTGCTCTGAAGTCTCCCCAAAACCCACCATCTCCCGAGGCCCTGTAGATCGTCCTAATCAAATTTTACAGTGGCCCACACTGTGACGAGCTGAGCTGGGTCAATCTTTTTATTTAGTCTGTTTCTGGCTTTCTGTCTATAACTCCTTCTGTAAAAAGTCATCATAATTATTCTTAAAGCTTCATTAACCTTTACTTTGATCAAAAAACTTGAGAACACATTGAAGCCAGCTGCCCCCCTCACTATGCCTCTCAAGCTTTCTGTTCCCACACTGCATAAAAGTTAGCATTTTCACCAGCTGATGATTCACGTAGTGGACATAGAAATAATGAAACATCGTTTTTCTTTTACTGCAGTGTAGAGCTTGCCGTAGTTTTATAGTACAGCATTATAAATAAAAAAGTAATTAAAATGTAATTTCTAAATACAATATAACCGTTGGATGGTTTGGATGCTTACTTTAGACGAACACACTTGGACAAGCAAGTGGTCAGATTTTTGCATTGTTGTACATATTATCAAACTTGTACAAGAGAAAAGGATTTGAGGTGGAAGAATAACTGACAAGCTGTAGTGTAAACTTCCCAAATCAAGTAAAGAGCAGGACAGATCACTTTTGTTAAACTCTGATATAGTAGCATCTATAAGGGTGGATGTTCCGGTCCTCAACAGGTATTTGTCTAACTTAATCAGTAACACCACTAAATAATGTAACATCTAATGACACGCCCCTTGCCTTTGGAAATAAACAAATATAGGCTCACTGTTTGTAGCTAGAAATGCTAACATTTGCAGCATACGTATGTAAATAATTGAATCCATCCTTTACACTTTAGCTCATGTGTTTTTTGTTTTGGTAAGGCTAAACCCCCTCAAATCACCCTCCATACTCTTCAGATAGTGAGTATGGGTCTCGCTACAGGCCCAGCCACACTCCATCAACATGTGGAGACATACAAAGCTTGACAGACCTGCCATGGCTAGTTACGATTACTAGTCTATGATTGAAAAAATGTTGTTTGATGGTGGGGTTTAACAGTCAACACAGTACTGTTACTAATCTTTTTTTAGGGTCATTGACATAGGCTACTGTATATCAATATGACAAAGAACTTATCCGTTATGTTACATCAACAATCCTGTTTGTTCATAGCTGATTTTCTTATCAACAAGAGCCTTTTTCTTTAGTGTCACTCATCCTTGTGTGTGACACTTTTAATAACCACAAGAACAATCTGCCATTTCTAATGACGTTATGTGAAAAATAAACTCCAGCATGCAGGCCGAGGGAGAGATGTGCATAGGGAAAGGGAGGGGCTATAGACCCCCTACTGTACACTTTAGTGATTCATGTCTGCTGTTGCCCTGGCCTTTATGCAAATGTGTAATTAACTGATCAAAGACGTCAATAACAACATTTTGAGTCAGTACGTCTAATCTGGCTAAGCTGAAAAAATATGTCTAAATGAAAAGGGGAAAGGGATGAGCCAGCATGCTGGAAATGCCAGCATGTTCCTGTATCTGCGGAGGCGAAAAGTATAACTACAGGGCTGATTTGATTATTGCAATTCCTTGAGCACAAGTCTTAGTCACAAATCAATCACCTTCACCACAGTCAGGCTTTACACCGGCTGCGTATTATATTAGTAGATTTAAAACCATGGTTATAATTGTAGCTAATAATCCTGCTTTAATTAGTTTCCGATATCATTTACAATTTAAATGACAACCTGTAGTACTTGCAGCATTAGCCACAGTAGCAGAAGCAGTAGTAGAAGTAGCAGCAGCTGCAGTATTGTTGTAATAATAACAACAATAATATTAGAGGTAGCAATAATAGTAGTTTTAGTATCAGTGGTAGCAGTATAGTAGTAGTACCAGCATCAATAGTAGTAGTTTTAATAGCAGTGGTAGGTTTAGTATGAACAGTAGTTGTAGTTTTAGTAGAAGTAGTCAGGGCTGGAATTAACCCTCTAGCAGGGCCCAGGGTAGTACTTAGTAAATAGTTTATAACTTGACTGAGATGAGGAAACTAGATTTTAACTCTACAAGAAAAAGCCTCAAGATTAAGGAATGCAGGTGTCACCTTAAAGTTACTATCATTTTGTTTTATAGGCTTTAGTAGTGTACACAGTAACACTAAACTAATTTGCAGTCAATCAAATGACCTCAGACTAATTGCCAAATGTTGAACTTGAAGCCTCCCGAGGGTCTGGGGCTCAAGGGTAAAAGTGCTCAATGCAGAAAAATGGTTGCTATTGGGTACTATTTTCTATTATATCATTGGATTTTTATTACTAATACATTCATGGGTAAGTATTTGATATACTTTTTGATAGTTTAATCTATAATAATGCATAGTATTTCAGCTCATGTGTTGTTTTAGGTAAAATCTTAATATTTAAAATAACTAACAACTAACTAAAATAACTATAGCTGTCAATGTAGTGGAGTAAAAAGTACAATAGGTCTTTCTGAAATGTAACAGATTATTAAATGGCATAAAATAGAAATATTCAAGTAAAGTACAAGCACCGCAATCTTGAACTTAAAGGTACTCTGTGAGGTGTTTGACCACTAGTAGCACTATGGAGCAATGTTCTACAAGCAGGGACCCACTCGAGTAACAGGGTGACACTATACGCATTCCTAGCAATGATTTTATGCTATTCTGCTGATCGACAGTTGGTGGCAGGAAATACACCAAGAAACGCAGCAAAGTGCCAACAAACACAGGGCAGAGACGGGGCAAACACAAGAAGACGACTGCAAGGTAGCAAACATGCATGTAAATAATCCCAGGACAATCCAGAAAAAAATCAGCTCCGCAAATGTTTTATGAGAAAAGAAATGCGTTCAACACATTTGTTAGACCTCGAAGATCACGCACAATTTGTTTGGATGAGAAACACTGAATGTAAACCTAACTTTTGTTGGTTTACAAGAACACTTACCTTTATATACAGTACTTGAGTAAATGTATGTAGATACCTTCCACCACTGAGCACAGTTGTAACAGTAGTAGTATCCGCAGCAGTCGTAGCAATAGTAGGTTAGTAGAAGTAGGTAGGTCAGGCTTAGTATCTGAGAGAGACAAAAAGTACATTAGATCCAAATGCAGCACCTACTCATCCTCACACTGACCTCCAAGGTGATTAATTTCCATTTATCTGCTGCTGCATGCATCCATTCCCATTGTAAGTCCTCAAAATTAGTTGAACCTTCATAAAGTTGCTGCCAGCACTTGTGACAGTATGTGCTGAAAACATGCTTGCCTCCCACATTCTTGGCTTAGTTCTCAAAGAGGAGAAGACTAAACGTCAGTCAAGCAATTTATTTGTTAATAAGGTGCCAGTATAAGAGTGAATATGAGAGTGTCGGTTTTCTGATCGCATCAACGTATTCAGTAAAAGACCTCAAGGTTCAGTGGTATTCAGCCGTGGAGGTCACCTTCCCATGGGCAGACATGAGGCGCGTAACTCAAGCACTGTGAAAGAAGCCCATGTCACTGTGAGTTCCACACACTCGTTTATCTGCAATTAACAACATTAAAACTTGAATTTTACAAAAGCAGAGTGTACATGAGCTGTAAATCTGAGCTTGCCACATGGCACCTGCATAGTCTTCACCTGAAAATAATATATTTCATTTTCTATTAATTATAGTAATTATTTAACCCTTGTGGCACTGCTTTGACTCAGTTTGCAAATGGTGGCAGTGTAACTTTTCAGTTAGAGAGTTAGAAGAGAAGATTGCTACCACTCTCGTGTCCATACGCTAAATATGAAGCTGGAGATAGGAGACTTAGCTTTGCAAAAATTCTGGAAACTGCGTGATTTAATCAAATGGACTATTAGTATACATGAATATATTTGCTTTAGCCACTTGCTTTTAATGAAAGGAGCTCCATAGTGCTGAAATAGATGAATAGATTAGACAACCAGGAGGGACTTATTTATATACAGTGCATAAGCATCTAATCTACCAGTTTGTCACCTCATGCCTTAAGTGTCACATTGTTTCCTATTTTAGAGAAACAGTTGCTATGGTGGTGTGAAAAGTCACTAAATCTACTGGCTTTGAGTTGTCAGCAGCGGCTGAGGTTAACTGAGGTGCTTCTCAAACTCAGAGTAAAGATGAGACAGCGGTGTCACAGTAAACTGTATCTAGAAACAAAACTACTTTATTTACTCAGTCCATCTGTATCTAAACCACTATGCCTCTAAACTATGCCTTTTTCGAACGTGGCTCTTAAATCAGCACTAAAGCATACGCAGTCGTGCCCCTTTCGACTGTGGTCACGTCTGTCCTGGGATCGCCCGGCAAAATAGACTCTATCCCCTGCCAAGCTTCCGCGCCGGGCCAAATCAACCATTTGTTTCTGTTTAACCTTTCACATAAATGTGACATACAGGAGCTGGGATTGATGCTGGCAGGTAATTTGTGTTTGCGGGATCCATTTCCACTGGTGTGTGTGTGTGTGTGTGTGTGTGTGTGTGTGTGTGTGTGTGTGTGTGTGTGTGGGGACTATTTCACTGTGTAGTGCTCTACTCCTCCATCCCTCTCCCTAATGCAATGAGTTCCCCGGCCCATCAGTCTATGGCCAGAGAGACTGCAATGCTGCATCAGGCCTCTCATTATTCTCTTTGCTTTCTGTCCATGCCCGGCTTGCTAACAACGTGAGTGTGTGATCACATTTGGAGCTATTGTGTGTCTCGACAAAAGAGCTCTCATAAAGTTCCATATTTTTCTCCTGACACCTGAAGTGGCATACAGCATTGTTGATTTATACATGCTATTAATTCATGTGCCAGTACCCCTGGCAGGGGTGAAAGCAGGCTCTTGGAAGAGAGATAAAACACAAATGAACACTATGGCAGCCCTATTTAACAAAATCACAGCACACATGAAAGAAAGATGATCAAATTCCTTTCTCCATCCCTGATATATCAACTAGTGTGGCTTTTTGATCTTTTCTTTACGGATCCCCCCTTTAATCTGCCTGTGTTTCCTGCTTGATACACCAAAGTGCCTGCAGATTCAAACTGCGCTCAGTCCATTCTTGCCTTGGCACCGGTGTTACTGGCAGAATGGCAGCATACAAAATAAAACCTGTTGCCTTTTTCCCCCTCACCACCTCTGAAGAGCCTTTCTTCTGCCTTATAAGGCATGGTGGTATGGAGTTTGCAAATTGTGAAGGCATCAAAAAAGGCAAAGCCGGCCAGGGCTGCTATGTGGCCCTGGAGTGAATCACCACAAAGTTGGATGACACCCTAACTAGCATACGTCAAACATGGCTTTGAATAAAGTCCACCGTAGAAGAAGACGGATGGTTAGGGTTGGAACTGTAGCTGAAAGAAAAAGACAGGATTTTAAATGGTTTGTGGGTGTGCATATGTATGTGTGCACAACTGTGTCTTCCATGTGGGCACAATTGTGTGGGCACAGAAACAGGCATAATGAAAGTTTTGGAGGATGTGCGGATGACGATGTCTTGACAAGCTGACAGAAAGCACATTAAGCAAATCTGACAGGAATTCAATTACAAGACACATCACTTGTCCCCATGTTGCAAACGGATGTCAGTCTTTCCAAGCGGCACAAGCAAAGCCCTATTTTGGGCTGTTAGCTTTCCTTTTAAAATTTTTTCCTTTTTCATCTGCGGAAGTTTTTAAATCAGTTGGCGTCTGAGGAAAAAGCTGAAGGTTAGTCTCTGAGAAAATTGAAATTAGTCTTCTCCTCACTTAGCATGGCACATTTAGACTCCTGCTTTGATTTATGCCTCCCTAGGCCGGCCAAACACTTGTGTGAGTGGTTGTCTGTGTGTGTGTGTGTGTGTGTGTGTGTGTGTGTATTGACAAGAGCTGAGAGGGCAAAAGAGAAACAAAACCCTTCCCGCTGTGTGTAAGAGTCATCTGTGGGTTTAAAGTTCTTTTCAACCTCACTGCGCCTCTAAAACGTACAGTTAGCCTGCGTTTGTTGACATGGTCCTTGTTCATATGATGTGTAAACCCACCATCACATCGGCCGATTGGAGGATTAATCTGAGATATCAGAGATGCTTGACATGCCCAAAGCAAACAACAACACATGGTCATCCTAATGCTAATCTGCACACCAGATCAGGGGTTTTTAATCCTGGGTGGTCAGTGATGGAGAGTGAGCCAGAGTTGTGTTTTCTTACACCACAGCACATCCTTCTGTTATGTGTTCACCAGAATATCAGAAATCAAACTCCTAATACCTTAAAAGCAAAAAGAATCACACTAAATATATGGAAGTGATGAAGATACATTTTTTATTTCTTCCTTACTATAATGCCAAATAAGATCAAGGAAAATCCAAGGTTTTGTCAGGCAAAGGGTGATAGAAGGGTCATGTTTTCATCGTTTGGATCAGATGCTGAGGTGAACTCAGGCCAGACGCTTGATTGTGTTTGTCCTAATGACATAGATTACAGATGTGCTGGCATCCGCACCGCAGGCTGTTCAGGGATCAGCCGTCAGCCCCAAAGTGTTACTCTTAATCCCCCCCCAGACGTCTTGATGAGATTTGAGTTCTCCACTCATCAAAATACCATCAACAGCAGCTCTGGGAGAAGATACAAAAACCTTTGCCTGACTTTGGACATTAGGGCATAATCCATCGGCGGCAGAATTTTTGTATTCTTCACTCTTCTTGTTTGGAGAGTTCATTTGTGTCCGCCTCTAAAGCTCTGCTTTGCTGTTTGCTAATGGAGGAGCGTTTTTTAGGGGCACACGGGATGGTTTTGAAAGCTTACATAAAAGTAGAGTGACATATTCAGCATATTCACATCACTTGCTGTATGCATTATCAAGAACCAAAGTATAAACTGTTTCTTCCTGTTAGAGGGACGTTGCCTAGAAACAACTGTCATACAGATGTTTGCAGTTTAGTACAAAATTGCTGTTATACTTCAGATCTCTGAAAAGTGGTTGTTGTAAACTCAGCACTGAAAGAACAGTCTGCAATACGAGTGCAAATGTACATGCACAAAGTTTCAAAATAAGGATTTGCCCTTTCGAAAGTCAAATTTCAATGTTTCAGAACTTTACTTTCCCGACATACGTGCACCAGTTCACAGATCACCATTTCCAAGGTTCTAAACCTGGAAAACAAACTAATATAGTGGGAGAACAGGGACAAATTGTAAACTTTGAAAAAAATGTGCTGGAGAGACACTGTAAAAAGAGTGCTGCAGTTGTGAAAAAGGAAGACTCAAATACAAAATAATATTTGCAGGGATTAGAATGTTTTTCCCAGCCTATCAAAACATTATGCAAGGCTTCAAACTTCAAACTTAGTTTCAAACTTGAAAAACCTTTTTTTACAAGATTTTAAGCTTTCAAACACTGAGTTTCAACCGTTCAAAGCTTTTTTCAGTTTTGAAATATAAATATAGATTTAAATCGACATCATATTCATCCCATAGTGCTCCAGTGTTGATATGATAATTAGAGGTGTTAGTTGGTTAAATAGCAGAAAGCCCACACACAACAGGACCACGATAGCTCACCGATGCAATATCCTCAAGAGGAACAATGAACCGGAAAACCATAGAAACAACACGTCAGATCTTTCTGTGATACCACACTTTTATGCTCGTAGGAATATCATTTCTTCATTTCTGTGACTTCATAAACTCATGGAAAGCAGCAAAATGGTTATTTTATAAAGGTTTTTAAGAAAAACCTGCGTCTATCATCAGTATAATCTTATGTCTTGAACATCAGTGGATTTCTTGGCTCGTATTACATCATTCAATAGGCAAACCTGATTGGTCATCTATTTCCAGTAATACTACACACAGTTTCTGAGATGTGACCATTAGTGGATGTGTCTTGAGAGAAGACGGTGGAGAGCATGGACACTGTGTCAGCAGCTGATGGTAAAAGGAATAAAGGTGAATTTAATTATAACGGCACTTGAGGGTAGCAACCGACTGCTGCCCATATCAATACACCGCATTTCTCTGACCGAGTGGGTCTAATGAGAGGTTTCATTTACAGAGAATCATTTGATTAAATTGATCTCACTCCGGCAGAGCTCATGTCAGTGGGGGATAGGACAGGAGAAGCTTTATTTTGTTAAGATTTGACTGGCCAAGGCTCATCAAAAATTCTGATTTCAACTGCGAGCAATTCCTTTCCTTGAATATGTTGCTGATATTCAGAATTCATAAAAGCTTGAATTGGATAATGATCACGATCTTAAAGTAAGATCTGTTTCTGAGGATTAAATTGCCTATTGAGCTGCAACCTCACTAACCTGAACTCCAACTCTCTGAGGATGTACAGTGTGAAGTTCCTCCAGCTAATGCAAACTGAAAAACGGTCGCTTCGTCAGAGTAAATGATATAACACTGAAACAAACAGTATGGAGCCCCAAAGTGTTAATAACTAATCATATTAAAAAAAGTGTGTAAATTATATAAATGAACCAATAAATTGTGAAATTATTTATGAAATCATTAAGGATAACCTCTTTATTTATTATGAAATGTTGTTTCATCATTCTTATTTTCATATTAAGAGACATTTATTCATGTTCTGTTTCACTATAATATTCTTTATTTCAAAATGCTTCTTTTCAAAAGTCTGTTGTATAATGTTAGTTTTGACCATAGACCGTGTATAAAGATGGACTCCACTTCCATGAAGCCAAAATATCCAGGATACAGGAGCTGCCATCTTGCGCTTTTGACGTAATTTAGAGCCAGAGTCTGCGCTGTAGTGATCGGGTTTGAGCCACGGTATTGAGGTCCCGCCCACACACAACTGGACTCGCTCGCGAGGCGGCCTCAGCTGTCAGTCATTTCTTGAAACCCCCTGTTTATAGCATCAAATAGCTAATTAGAACCAAACTTATCAGAAAAATACTTGAACACATATCAGTGTGATAAGAACTACCTCAAATGACAGAAAACCATCTTTGGGAAAAATGTATTTCACATGTACTTTGATTTTTTTTGTTTGGCTCATGTCCGTTAATATGAAGGGGGCGGGGTTTATGACCTATACTGCAGCCAGCCACCAGGGGGCGATCGAGATGTTTTGACTTCACTTCTCTGTCATGTCGTTCCATCTTTATATACAGTCAATGATTCTGACAGAGAGTCTTTGACGGGGAGAGCTTGGTAGTGGAGGACGTCTGCCCTGAGCAGCGGCAGAAGAAATCCCCCCATGGACTCCAGACACTGGTGGTGGTGGTGGCTGATGACTCTGCTGAGGCTGAGGGCTGAGGAGGTTGTGGGCGGTGATGGGGAGGTGGAGGGGCTCACAATAGTCGCATGAACGGAGAGAAGGCATAGAGAGAATCATATTTAAACTGACGGCAGTAGGATGAGAGGTTAACAATGAAGGTGTGTCGCTGTGCTATTGGATAGATGTGACCAGCTGATGGAACAGCTGATATCAGGATGGACAGCCCCAGATAATGACGGCAGGAAATATGATAAATAATTGCAGCTTAAGCATGCAGCTTAAGTATTCTTCCTGACTGAACTTTTGCTCGAGCTTGATTTATGTGCATAATAACCACCAACACTCTCTTGTAATGTTATATTACCAACTTATTAGCTGTTATCGTGCTGTCTAAAATCTGCCTTTCCTGCTGTTAATACAGACATGTCTGAACTAGCTGTCTTCCCTCGATGTGCCAAGGTAAGAGGCAGCTAAAAACTGAAATATTAAATTAACAATAGCAGATTGTTTTTTGTGTTTTTTTTTAAATGTAAGCAGGTCCTGTTTTACTTGGGCTCTCTAATTATTTATTTCATTTTGAACACTGCGGGGCTCCATATAACAGATGCCCGATGTCAATCACTCAGGCATGCGGCTGCGTGACAACTCCGCTGGACTCGTGTTAACGTGTCACTCTTTTTCTAATTCTCCTCACATTTCTCTGTCCGGCTGCTACGCGCTGATAACAAATGGAAACAATAACCATAAACACATCATACAAATAAAAGATCGCCTTCCCAAACACTTCGCACTCCCCTTCATCATTTTAAAAGTGTGGCGCCCAGTCGGGCATAAGCAGATCCTAAGGAGAGACAAAGACTATAAAAGCCAAAGAGATGTGCTGCCGCAGATAAACATAACAGGCAGACGGTGAGGAAGCAAAGCAGCTTTGAGGGCCCTTGGGGATTTATTTAAAAAAAAAAAAAGAGCGAGGGAGAGAGAAAGAGAAAGAATGGTTTTCCCATAAGGACTGAAGTGGGGTTTGTTGTGAGCTGTTGGACGTCCACTTAACTGAAGTAAACAGCATCGTAAAATAAACATGCCCACAAAACAAACAACACCATAAAACAAATGAACAATGCAGATAACTAACCTAATTGCTGTGGGATATATCATAAAAGCAAGCAATGTTTTTAAAGTTTCAATTCTGCTCCACAGGAAGGTGAATGGCGGCATATTAGTCCCCTCTATTAATTTATTAAAAATATTGTTGTTTTAATTTGGCCCTGGAGTTGTTTATGCATACTGCAGCCCACGTTATCATCTTCAGATAAGTGTGGATTATTGCCAGCTAATCTAATCAATATTAATTACAACAGAATTAACGTTTCAGTATGCTGCTTATCATCTGTCATTCCCAGCGTGTCGCTTTATATCTCTTTTCAAGCCGTACAGTCATTTCATCATCAGAGTGAATCATCATGCCGGAGCTGTAAGCCATTTTTATAGAGGCCCAGCCGAGGTTTCAAGCTGAAGACCCTGCAGTGCAAAATTAATTCTTCTTCTCTTCCCTTCTCTTCTCTTCTGTCGAATGTCATGTTATAGCTAAATGTCCAGTTGAGCTGACCTTTTTCTGCCGATGACTCATGGGCCTCTTTCTGAGCTCCTGGTGTGGTGAGTCAGCAGACAATCACCACTGATCGCTCCAAATATCACATCCTGTCAACTGAGACAACAACAGAAGCTTCACTTTAGGGGAAAATGGGCGAAATCGGCTTTAATCAGGGAGAACGGTTGTTTTTTCTCAGCTGTGAGCTCACACACTGGATGCTGTGTTGTGGTGTGAATTAAGGAACACTTTTGGCTATTTTCTACCACCAACAATATGACTAAGTTCAACACTGGCAGTTCAAGAAAGCTTTGTGAACACCTGCTTGCAGGGTAATTATCTGGTCTGCGTGCAGACTGACATGAATAAAAAGGAAATTCAGATGGAGTGACATATTTGTTATGGACAAACTGTGAAGAGGATTCTACAATTCACGGAGGATAATATGTTAACTGATGTCTTGTTGTGGACAAGAGCACGAGCTATGTAACTGATTTGTTTGGTCACTTGGTGGCAGCGCAACGAGCTGCAAACGCAACATTTACATATTATCACCCTATAAAGTTGATATGACGTTAGCATGTTAGCAAACTTATTTAGCATATTTTCATATCCGGCAGATGTGTAAATGGAGATGCAGGTGACATTAGCATTCATTTGGAGTCGTGTGCGTGTCTATCTGACGAAGTATTTCCTCAGGGAAATATCTGGCTCTTTAGCTGCTAAATGCTCCAGTATGTTTTCTAGCTAGGGGCCGACTTTGTCCGTCTGCAGTTTGGCGCTGGGCAAGTAATAGTACAGTGGGTTAATCAGTGCTTGCCTTGCTGAAAACAGCTGCCTTTTACAGCTGAAAACAGCACTGATGAGGATGGTGGGACTAAACCAAACAAGTAAAGCTAAAACAATGCGCTGAAAGATGCTAAAACACTCTGTAGAGCTGAGGTGAACTGCAGAGTCGAGGGATAATTCTCTCAGGGTTCATCCCTACAAGCGACCCCTTTTTAGTCATTTCATCCATTGTTATTATAAAAATATTGATTAGAGCAACTTTAAAGGAACATACCCGTGATCTTGCATGTCTCATAGCCTAACAATCAGACTGAATTGCTATTTCTATTCACTTCATTCATTGCTCACACCTGCAGTACTACAAAATTAACATAAAATACCCAAAATGAATAAATGAAGGTTAAAATGTTAATCAAGATTCCAATTCTCCGAAAGCAGATTTTCTCGCTGTGTTGGCATGAATTGATACCAATGGCCGCCTCGAAGGTAGGAAAGTTATCTATAAATGTATTAAGAAATAGTCAGCGCTACTGCATCAGAATACACAACACTGCAGTTAATGCAGTAAAACACGCTCAATATAGGGGGCATATATATAGTTGGGTTTATTTGTACGCACATGTCTGCATGTGAGTTTGTGTATGCAGTGGATGTACTGTGTGCGCTGACATGTGAGGTCAGTGGGATTGCATGTTCAGCAGCTTTAATGCATTTTATTATGGTAAATGAAAGGCAGCGGGGTCCCGGTGGCACCGTGGTTAACATAAGTGTTTTGGTATTTGGTTGAAGTGCTGAAAGGTCAAACTCATCGTAGCGCTGCTTTAATATGCGGCAGAAAGATGGCCGCCGCCTCTCCACATTTCTCCATCTCTCACTGACTCCCAAAGGGACCCGCGGCTCATTCAAGAAGAGGGTGTGTTTGTCAGTATCCAAAGAGTAATTCCTATCCGTCTCTGGAGGAAACAAAAAAGTTGTTGAGTTTGTTGAACACCTAGCCGTGGAATTACCGGCTTGTGTACAGTAAAACGAGTGTTTTTTTTATTGATCGTCTGATGGAAATATTTCAACGTCCTCGCTGGCGTCTTTGAAAATATATCTGCCAGATTCTTCGAATTGTGTTGCTCTTCATCTTGGTGCATTTTTGTCGGTCCTTACATTTCTCAGTTTGTCACACCTCTTCCTGGAATATGGACACTCTTCTCCTGCAGTTTCTGTTTTCATGTATTCTGCTATTCTTTCCTTGATTTATTTGATTTCACACCTGTCTACATGCAGCTCACACTCACGTCATTGTAGGTTATATTCAGTTGAAGTCCTTCGGGGCCATTAAATGCTACAATGACTTTTACATGTTTCCCTCCATTGTCATTCTTTTGTTCTTTGACTTGCTCGTTTCTCTTTTTTCTTGCTTTCTCTTTGTTAATTGGTTAATAATTTAGTGGCCCACAAGTACATCTAACACATAATTTATCACAATAATCATATCATGCCAGTCATCAGTTGTTGCTCCAGTGTGCTCCAAGAAAGAAGAAACAATATGGCAATAACAAGAGGGCTTGTAGACGGCGCGACTCACTTGACACCAAGTGCAACACATGTATTCGACTGTAACGGCTCTCCTGACTGTGATATCATGTTACTGTGAGTATGTCCTGTATGGATCATGCTGTCCTCAGAGAGGTGTACTGGTGGAGTGATATCATCCAATCAGATTCTATTGGATGATCACATCTCTGATGTGCCTGTTTGGCCCGGGAGCTTATAACCTGATACGCCATCTGAATATTATTGTAACCTGAGGAGTCAAAGGTGCATCACAGCAGCATGACATCACAGCCCCGGTATTCACTGTAGGGAGTTTCAACTTTTATGCCGAAGTATGTATTTTGGCCAGTAGAAATATTCACACCAGATTGTACAAGTGATCAAGGCCCCATTGCTCGAGTAGAGGGATTCACAATACAGTTACATATTTTTCTGTTTCTGTTGTCAGACAATTGAACAAGCATGAAGTTATTTGATCACAGCCCACAAAACACCGAATGTTAACCAGCATTCCAAAGCTGCTACACTGTAATAAAATCCATATTTTGTAATTGCGTCATCTGACAAAATCAACTAACGGCCATCGACTAAAGGTTGGTCATAAACCAAAGTATTGGCCAAATGAAAACTTTTACCTGATGATTGCGCTGTATTAAAAGTTAATGGATAGTGATTGTTAGTGATGATTATGATACATCAAGGGATTGGAGTTTATAGTGCGTTTGTTCCGATCCAGTCAGGTGCTAAACATATTGATACACAGAGCCAAGACCTGCAGCAATACGCTAGGGACGCTACCTGGACCCAGTTAGGTTGAATATAATTTGAACTCGGCCCGACGAGAGTCTCGGTCACTGGAATCCAAAAGCACCTGTGAAGACCTCTTCTTCTGAGTAACAATGTATATCACCTTATCCTCGCCCTGAGCCATACAGTTTTTAAAACGTGTGTCTGAGACACAGGATGCACAGGATGCTCAAACAAGTGAAGAGAAATCTGTAGAACCTTCTCAGCCACTTCACACCTACTGGATAAACACTTGAAGTTTAAACATGAGGAAATCATTTGTTGCTTTGCTGATGGCAATATCCACTTTTATTCCTGCACTTACACATCTCAACCATGTCTTGACTTTTTCCACCATGTGTTTCCCACTCAAATCTTTCCTTTAACATGGAGGAATTTATTTAACTCTTTATGAAAGGGCAGAAAAAAGAAACAGGATATCCACCTTCAAGGAAATCGATAATAGACTCGGTAAATAATGGACTAACAGCTATTATTGTTGTTAAACCACTTAATTTGTAATAAAAATGTAACACTTGATTTTTTTGAGCAAAAGTATAAAAATAAAAATAAATATGTTTTCCACTGGCAAAGATCACTGGCAAAATAAGTCTAAATATGTGAAGCTGTTGATCAACTTTACATTAAACCATATGGGAGCACGAGTCTTCACCACTCTGACTCCTTTAGGACGTTGGACCATATTGAATTTTACTTCGCGTTCTTTCCACAGCCATGCATATTTAATATAGGAGCATATGGTTGTCATTGTAACAAGTCTGTGCTAGAGGCAAAGCTGTGACTGTGTCCTGTTGGCGTTTACATCTGCCCTCCCCTCCTTGGACAGGGTGAAGTGGGGAGGAAGGCAAGTACTGTAGAAAGCGAGAAAAGAGGAGAGACACTTGAGCCACTCATAAGACAGTAAACTGAATTCATTTTATACAAAATAAAACAAGTTACTGTATTATTATCTTAAAGGAGCACTCCACCCATTTTACAGACGTATAAAGCTCAGTTTGGTAGTCAGAAGGAGAACTACTTTACAACAGATAGTTTAGATTACAAGTTGGAGGTGTGGAATTTGAAAGCCATGAAGAAATTAGTGCACCGGCCATGTGCACCAAGCCTCTCACCAAACTCACCAGAAACCCCAGTTATTTCCCATTGTTGCTGAAAGTGAATTGATTTAAGCCGCAGATTCGGTTTCCAGTGTAATCTTTAGCTCTTAGCGCTGTTAGCTCAGTGATTGGATGTCTCGTACCGAAATGCACCCTGAATTGTAGTTAAAGGTAGGCTAGGCAATGTCTTTCTGAAACATTTTTTGTCATATTTGTTGAAACTTTCTTTATATACAAATACAAATCAAAAAATGAAATGCTCTGAAAAACAGAGGGGCGTGGCTTTGGAAGGGGCGCCGAAGACAAGGGGTGGGACTATTTTGGTTGGACACTTTCAAAATCTAGACGTTTCTTGCTAGTTTCTCAAACTTACCAACCGTAGCTTTAACTTCTCACTTTACGTTTTCATGTATACATATATCAGATATTTCCTAACATAAATGTAAATATTTTGTACTGATTCAACCAGGAGAGTTTCATGTCCATCCAAGCCGTACACGTGCTCCAACTAAAAAAGTCTTTTGATAAAACGAATCAAGGGACTTTTACTTCTGGAACAGCCCAAAATAGGTCCTCCTAGTGGTTGTGTTACAGGAAATGTAGGATACAGGGTTTTCATTCATTGATTCGTACATCAATCCATCAATTTTTAAAAGAAATCTGTCTCTTGTGAGTCTCCCAGCTTTGTGGGAGTGCAATACCAAATTGTTGGAATAACCCTTTAATTGACAAAAAGGAACAATTAACATAGTAGCATTTGAAATAACAATTATAACTTTGTTTTATCGTCACAAGGACAATGTCATACTAGTCTTTTGTTTATAAGCTGAAAAGCTGACAATCATCCTTCTGTGCTCATGCCAATAATGACCGTCGCCTTCAGAAAAATGGCAGCAAGAAGCCGCTTATTGAAATAACAAATTGTTACATTCAGATGCTAAAGCGCACATGCGATAACATTGTTTTATCGCACAGTAAGTCAACAAGGAGGTAAGGGTGAATATGGATGGATGTACAAATCAACACGCATGACTGAAATAGAACTACAGTTTACACCTTGCCCTATGTTATCTGAGTGATTAGAAGACAACTACCTGTTTCAAGCTGTTCTAAAAACTGCTCTAACTGGCTCAATTTTCATTATAATCTTTCTCTTTTTGATGGCAGCACTGTTGCGTGGAAAGTCTGCAAAATAAAAAAATGAATGCATACAGTTGTAAGGACACTTGGACAGCGGCTCCTCAGATTGGAATGCTGCTAAAGCTATGCAAATTGAATATGCTTCCGCTTTAATTGAATGCATGTGCTCACACACACATTCGTGCATGTTTGCTGGTGTGGTTTTCTGCCTTCTCCCGGCCAGTTGTTGCAGCGTGGCAGAGGTTGACGTGGCTGATCTTCCTAATGCACCCTCCTCTGCAGAGGTCATAAATTAGTCTGAAATACGGAGCAGGCCGCTGCTGCCAACCTCATCTGCAAAGTGAGTGAAGTGAAGCAGAAAGAGGCAGCCTGAGATGCAGAGTCAGGCTGTTCTCAATACAGAAGTCTGGCATGTCTGCAGCGCCGGGCCCGCTTTTCTGACTCAGAAATGAGATATTACATTCTGTCATCTCAGAGTCCCCGTTTTATTCCACAGCTAAGGCGGCATCCAGCTCCAACTGTAGATAATATTGACTGATTGGCCTCATTTTATAAACCCGACATTAATTAGAATTTCTATGAGTAATAAAATGTATTGGATTTCCATTATTATGGAGAGAGAAAGATAAGGAGCTCTTTTTGTCTGAGAGGATTTTCTTGGGTTTGCGCTGCTTAAAGCGTGAGCGACTCTTAAAAGTGGAGAACGAAAAGGAGATACGACATGAAGCAGACATTGCTTTTTCTAATTTTCAGTTGTAATTTCATTTCCGTAACCTTCTGAACCATTATGGAAATTAAAAATCAGGCATTCCAGAGAAAATTCTAATTTCATTTCGACCCAAAAAGCTGCCTTTCATCTACGTCTTTCTGTTGTGTTCCCAAATAGCCTCTTTGTTTGGTTTGATTGAAAGGTAATTGTGTACTGATTGATATAAACTCAACAATAGTGGCTTTTATTGCACTTGTTGTCCAAGATGTCTGTTCAAGTCATTTTTCACCATCAACTATGATAATTAACAGGCAACTAAACTGAATTGATTCTATATCTGCCCACTGCCAGCAAATATCACCGTTTTAAAACCAATTTTAATAAGCTGTGGTGGGTCGTGTTCTATCATTTGAATGATTGGTGCATATTTACCAACATTTTCTACATAAAAATGAAGATCTCTGTATATCAGCACTTAAGTGAGTTTCATGTAAGTTTTTTTGTGTGTGGGGGGGGGGATTTCCGCTTTATTTGATAGAGATAGTGAAGAGAGACAGGGGAGATAGAGGAGGTGACATGCTGCAAAGGGCCCCGGCTGGATTCGAACCCAGGCCACTGCAGTAAGGACGCAGCCTTGATTCTTGATACGTGGTACGCACTCTACCAGGTTCCCCAGCACTTCAGTGAGTTTAAGCAGGAGTATTTACTCAGCATCCAGCAGTCTAGACTGTTTGTTCATCCAGATTTGTTTCAAATTATACGCCTCTCTGAAAAACAAAAGAGACTTTCCACGAAAATGTATCTTGGCTGGGGTAACAATTTTTTTCCTAGAGTTGTACAAACAAAATTGATTAGCTTCCCTTTTATGTGCCTCAATAACAACTCATTTTGATGATGCGTATTAATCAAAAATGGCTGGTAGGCTGCGTTGCTGCTACGAAGGTGTTGGCTTTGAGGGAACGGCCTCCTCTCATACACACACTTACGCCAATAAACAGTGAAATATTTCAGGCAATAAAACATGTTCACCTCACTTGACTTTTGCTGATTCTCTTGTGTTACAAAAGTTGAGAATAGTTTTGTTTGACAACTATTGTTCTGAAACAATTATTATTATTATAATTAATTTGCCATACAATGCAATGTCCAACAAAACACTCAAACAAGACAAAAAGACACTCAAACTATTTTGTCATTGTATAATATAATATATAATATATGCAGCCTCCTTGCGTTTACAGTGACAAAATTGTTTGAGTTTTTTTGTCTGTACGTCCACAGGTTTTCAACACAGGGCAAATATCTGTATATGAATGGAACAAGGCCTGAGTGTGTGTTCCAGGAATATAAGAACTATGTCCATGGGGCATTGGTCTCATTAGTCTACTGTCAAAGAATTTTGTCACTCCTATTATTGTTCTTTGCCTTACTTAGATTTGGAGGATAATCACGCTCTAAGTTTTGGAACTACATTTGCCATAATTGGGGGGTATGATGTTGCCATGGAGTCAGTTAGTTAACACAGCTGTGGGCTACAACTTGAGCCCCAGATTTTGCCGCAAATTGCGGCAATCATGCGCTATAAGGGTTTTAAGGTATCTTAATTGCCTCCAAGAGCTGTGTGTCACAGCCACTACTGCTGCTGCCACTGCTGACCATGTTGGTGATGGGTCCAAATCAGCGCGCCAAACTACAACAACCAACATCCCCTTTGTTGCATGCAGCTCTGCCTTTCACCTCACACAGAATCTTTGCCTGACGTCTCTCCTCATAGTTTGAAAACCTCTGGTTTAGATTATACTGTACATCTATATTTATATCTGTGTTTGTCAGGAACGTTCAATGTAGACGACCAGACAGCCATGCTGGCAGCCATGTGAGGCTATAACGTTACATTACACACCAGGAAATAACTGTTGGATGAAAAATAAAGACTCACTTTTGTAATTCTCTTACCACTAATGAGGCAAACGTATGGCCTGAAGGAGGCAGTGGATGAAAGGGATACACCAAATCGTAGACAGGCAAAGTGAAGTCAGGGGTATGCTCGAAAACAACTAGTGATAATCGTTTAATGGCGCACATTTTCAGACAGTCTCTGCTGGAAGGCATTCGTAGTGTTGCACTCGCACGGATGAGTAGGTACCCCTCCCTACACACATGGACAGAGCAGAGTTTCTCTTCCTGTCTCACTTAAGTAGCAGCAACGATTAAGCCTTTACAGTGTTTAATCAGTAGAAAATGAAGGAAGTCAGTCACAAGATTGGTTTAATCAGCCCCTTCCTGCTCCTCTTTCCTGGCTCATTACAGTGAAGACACTAATGGTTTGAATGCGTCAATGTGCACATCAACAGGTGAGGCTGATCAACCTCAGAAACATGACAGCACTGAATTGTGGTTTGGAGGAGTTGATAAAGAGCTTTCTGACTTTTATTTCTCTTAACATATTTTATTCTGTATATTTATATTAGAAGACTTCTCGATCCTTCTTGCTAAATGTACGTAGATTGTCAGCATGCTGTGCATCCTACTGCTACAGCATCCTTTCTCAGACATCATACAAAACTGCAGCAGACATTAGAGCAAAAGGCTTCTTAGACAAAGAAGAGTCAAGTCTGAAGTGTCAGACATAAAGTGAGACCAGACAATATCAGAGAAAGCGGTTTCGGCTGCTTCCAGGTGAAGTGGCTTAGTCCCTTTATGTTTTTTGTTATTTTGCTACAGTCCAGCATTACTTCTCTCACAAGTAGTGAAAGACATGTGTAATGATAATACAGTCCTAACCAACCCCATGTATACATCTGATTGAAGTTAAATTTGCCGAAATAACGTGATATTTGAATATGATAAGTCATTATTTAACACTAAGTTAGGGAGTGGCACAACATAATCTTGTGTAAGTATACTCACAATTTTGATATTAAAGGACAACAAGAACACCAGAAATCTACTTTTTTTGTTTTCCTTACAATTCCCATGAGAGGAAACTGAATTATTTTGAATTTTAAGAACAGGATTCCAAAACTCCTGGGGCCAAATTTGTGAAGCATTAATCAGACTTTAAAATGAGGACCAAGTAATACGTGACATTTTTAGAACAGCAAAACTAACGTTGCTAAAGCAACAAGCCAACAGGACGGGCACGTCAGCCATCTTAATCAGACGCATCGCGTCCTCTCATTAATTAACAGTGTCCTGTGAGATCTTCCCTTTTGAAAAGCTTGTTTCAGCAGTCTTTCCCATCGTGCATCTGAACGCTCCCCGCTCACTGTCTGCTGCAGACACACTTAAGATAATGAATAGCTGGAGGAGGCTGGCGTTCTTTACTGCAGCCCTGTAAAAGGCCACTCTGTCTGGATCCACCGGGTAAAAAAGAAAAATCTTTCCCGGCAGCATCTGGTTGGACACTTTGGATTTCAATGAATTCAGATGGTTGTAATGTATTCATGACAACATTTTATTTTGCTATGTAAGATGAAAGTCTATCTAAATAAAATGTCTTTATTCAAATTCTTTACCTCTTTTCCATAGTCCCCTTCCTGTAACTGTCCATGTCAGGAAGGTCACTGGCTTACAGAACCAAACTGGAACTGTTCATTGCCAATAACTAAAATAGGTAAAGGTCAACCTGAGACAGACTGTGAATTTTGGATGAGCTTTATAAGGGGGTTATGAAACCATTGGCTTTTTGATTGTCATCACATTCATCTGCCAAGGTTTTGTTGGCAACATCTTTGAAACCTATTTCAGTGTTTACTAATGAATTCATCTCGAATGAGCCAAATTGTGTGAAACTGCACTTTTAATGACCCTTTTTTGAGCTACAAGAAAAAAATAGCTGCTTCACACTGCTGGGTAAAAATGTGTGTATTAAGACTTGTTGGCATCTTTAGTGTCATATTTGATCACAGGTTCTTACAGACTCATGTTAAATAGCGATGGATGGGACTACATCAAACAGGATTAATTCAGCTCTGACCATCTGATAATCCCTAAAATCCTGAACAAGTTTGATTGAGCCCTCAGTTTTATTTATTAAATCATTATCATCATAATTTAATGCCAGCACTGTGTTACATGTTGTGTATGAAAAGTGCTGTATAAATAAGGTTTGGCACAGTAGAGGCTCCATATTGCGTGACTGCTATGGGTGACTAGTGGTGAATCATCCATTTGTTCCTTGAAAATAACACTGTCATTCTTAAATCAGTCTAAAATCACATTACACATGGAAAATAACAAGTTCTTTTATCATTGGTCTATAAGGTATTCATAAAACACAACAGACAGTCAACACAAAAATCCTACACTGTAGCAGATCAATTAAGTGTAAGGTTAACATAGATATAAAGTGTAATACATTGTTATATGCATGCATTTATTGTTTCATAAGCAAATGAAAGCATATGTTGAGTCAGTGTTTACTGTTAGGTAATGCAAGCTAGATAAGACAAATTAGCTTAACTTTCAACACTTACCGAGAATGTTGCAAAGACGATCCATCTAACTCTCTGTTTGTACATCGTCCAGCAACACAATCCATCACTTAAAACTTCAGACAGTCTATCACAAGTGATGATCACAAGAAAACATTAAAGGGTAAGACCACGCGCCAACAGCCTCCTCCACCCAAGTCAAACTCACAGCATTTTGTAAAGGAAAAAAAAAAAAAAACCCGGAAGAAATGAACGTCAACTAGTTCATTTTTTGGTACTGTGAATTTAGATCAAAATTCCAAATTGTGAGCTATGAACGTGAACTAGATCATTTTAATCTGCGTGAACTGAACTTTGCTCTTGTGACGTGTGAACTTGCACAACACTGGCGGCAGCGATGTACAGGTGGACTCCGCGGTTTGGTCAGTACACTGTGACATCACTGTTGGGTACAGGTGCAACGGAGCACACTGTTGACCACACCCATTAGTGATGTTGGCTGTGGTCAGAGGTGAAACAGACTTGAAACTTTCAACCAGAGAGGGCAGTGAAACACTGCTTTTCTGCCTTAACTTACTCGGTAAATGCAATGTCGTGAAAAGTGCTATATAAATAAAGTAGTTCCTAAATAAAGACTGGCACAGCAGTGGCGCCATATTGCCTGACTCCCATGGGTGACTGGTGGTAAATCGTTCCTTTGCTCCTAGACATTAACACTGATTTCTGTCTTAAATCAGTCAAAATGCAATACTGTGTACTATTTTAGGATAACAGACTAGAAACCCACAATTAAATCATTAATAAACCTGCAGTAATTGCTCCTATTTTGCTTATTTAAGTGACAGAATCCTCTGCATACTGTCAGTAGATAAACTTCACTTTTGTTGACACTATCACAGCGACTACCCCAGACTGCCTTTTATGCAAGACTGTGTAATAAACCATCTCCAACGAAAGCCTGAAATGGGTCAGGGGATATTTAGGGATAAGAGTGCTCGAGGAGTGAAGAACGGAGGATTCAGAGGGATTTGAAAAGCTGCTGTTTGTTTCATAACCATTTGTTATTGAAGCAGAGGAGATTATTTTTTTTATCACTGTTTTCTGAATTATAGAGTATGGATGTTTAGTATTGCAAGCTGAATTAGGCCAAAAGGGCAAAGCGCAGCAAAATGCAAGAGATTCTTTTAAGGTCGCCGACTTACTGTAAGCTATTTTCATAATGAGCTCCCTGGATAGTTAGTGTTCCCAGGCTTGTTCAGGGTATCTGGGACTACGCTGTATAGACTGGACACATGGCAAAAATGTCCTGTGCTAGCATAAACACACTGTACCAATGTTTATACAGTACAAATCTGCGTGCCACGTTCCTTTTTTATCTTTTTGTTTGTTGTTTGTCATCTACTTTGAAATGTAGAAATGTAGCCAGCCAGTGTCACCTGTGCCTCCAGAAAGCCACACAGCTTTTGGTTTTCTTCAAGAACACAGTGCATTTCAATTTGAGAGGATGACGGGGTGCGAAATACATGAGGAGCTATTGTTCATCACTGAGCTGAATGATGAAAACAACCCTGAAAAGTGGGGACCCTTTTTGGGCATTTTGCCTTTATTAGATAGTGGCAGCTGCAGAGAGAGACAGGAAAGGCAGAAGACAGAGAGAGAGAGAGAGAGAGGGGATGACATGTAGCAAAGGCCCTACTCAGCCTTAATGGTAGACGCTCTACCGGGTGAGCTACCGGGGCGCCCCCTTTTGATTACATTTTGTCAACAAAACAACGTTTTGTGTTGTTTGTCTAAAGGGAAGAGAGACCTGTTTTGTTGACTCGGTCACTTCCGGGTCACACGTCAGACAGGCGTCAATGGCTGTGTTCACTGTCCCACAGATTGTGGGACAAGAGGGAATGCAGTCCTTAAATCAAAGTTCAGTTAAAGTCACCCACATGAATGAACTCATGCGTTGAGGCTCAACAATATATAGCAGGACACTACAAACCGATCACAAGCTTTTTAGCAGAGGACATGTATCCAACACTAATTTTGAACATCGCTGTCAGCAGTGCTATCAGGTTCTTATCACAAAGTAAGTTCAACTCGCTCCCTGACATTTCACTTAACATAGGTGATCCAGGATAACCGATTGATTAAAAGTCTGATTTGTGTTATTTCATGCCCAGTTTTTGCATTTGTAGCGCTCCCCTAGTGGTTGATTTGAATGTAACCCTAATAATATCCAAATATTATAAGTAAGACTAATAAAAAGTGCCTGTGGATTGTAATGGCAATGAATCCATTGCTATGTCATGCTGTACTAACAAAACAAGCAAGCCCTCTTCACTTAATTATTTGTTTTATTTCTGGATTACAAAAGCAAGTGTAAAAAAAAAAGTGATATTGCCTGTTCTTTTACAAATAAAGTTTAACGGTACCGAAAGTAAGTAGCTGTTGACAAATCGGTACAAGCCTTTGGTCTTCAAAAACCCCATATCAGCTGTGAAATACAACTTTACAAGCAACAAAGCTCAAATATTCAAGTTGAAGTTTTTCACCCACTCACTAAGTACCTCCGGGGTCTTTTTAGCAGCCTCATGTACCGCCAGTGGCACAGATGTGTCCCCATTGACTTATTTCAGTCCCTGTATACAGGTCAGGCAATGACACACACTGTAGCACCGAGCTGGGCTATGAACGCTTTCATCCGCACACCGCACATGCTCGCGCGCACACACACACACACACACACACACACACACACACACACACATGCACAGAGACTAGGCATGCATGCATGAACTTGCGAGCAAACACAGACAAGCAAGCATGTACTCACACACACACACGCAAAAAACACACATATGCAGCCTTGTGCTTACACACACAAACACATATATGGGGTCATTTCTCGCTTTGGCGCTCCTCCACTCGCTCAAACACACACACATGCTGAGCTAGGAGGCCAGATGGAATCACAGCGTGGGCTGCTGGCCTTTCACACTCTGGAGACTTGATTTCTCACTGTTTCTTCTCCTTCACCGACCCGTTTTCCTCTCGTTCCTCTTCCCACTTAGCCCCCTTTCTTCTGCACTCTCATCTTTGTCAACGCATCCTCGCCTCGGTTTCGCCGTTTCTGTTCTTTCTATCTGACCTTTTTATTTGTTCTATGATTGCCGGCCTTTTCATTTTGCAAACAATACATGACAAAGGTTGATTGTGTTGAGCAGATTGTTTTCACAATTAACAGCGAGGCGAGCGTTTTCTCAAGACTCTTTGACTCCAGAGGTATAGTGAAAGGTCAAGAGTTATCCCATTGTGATTCTGGAGGGAAAAATTCCCCCAGTTGTCAGGGGCTATAACCAGGAAGCACACTTTCACTCTGGCTGCACACTTCCTTAATCAAATCAGAGGCAAGAGAAAAGAGGGAGAAATGCTTAGTCCTTCAACCCTTTGGGTTGTCTGTGCCATAAATATTGATTACAGGTTAAAGGCAATTAGAATAATGGAGCAAAAACCTTGCAGCCTCTGCCAAAACGTTCTTGGCTTTGGAGTGCAGTTTATAGAATAAAGATGGTGGAGAAAGCTTGCAAGCAGGCCGGGTTCTGATTTAAAGAGCTCGAGTGTCTTACCAAAATAAGCCCTTAATACGTCTTACAGAGGATAATGCACATTATACACCACCCATCAGCATCCTGAGCAAGGGAAATCTCTTGCCAATGCCCAAGAACTGAACTTAAAAGGTAACTCAAAGTTAGACATGGAAGTGTTTAAGTAAATCGACTGCGCGAAAACACTGAAGATTTAATTAGCAAAAACAAGCGAAGGTGTTTAAAGTCGCGATAGTCTCTATTCAGACGAATAGGAAGCTAGATAAAGGCAGCCACAGTATATCCCGTAGACCAGTGAGGCCCAGCCTTTTTTGTATGATTTTGTGGGTCCCCCCACAGCCCTGTCAGATGAACTAAACGCAAACCCCATCTTCAACACCGTCTTTAAATTTGATGTTTTTTTAACACTATTGAGAACATAAAAGTGGATATAGTTACAATATTTTTTCATACAATTAAACAGTCAGTGTTTAGGTCAGTTTGGTCAAGTTTGCATTCCACTTGGAGTGAAGTTTTAACCATTTATCTATTACTTTTAGCTTTTTCACCATTTATTCATTACCTTTAAGCTAGCTGAATATTTAGCTTTGAGCTACTCCACTGTGTTTTCATATACCCCCCTGGCGACTGCAGGAGTACCCTCTGGGGGACAGGTACCCCTGTTGGTAATCACTTCTGTAGACAGCTGGTGTTGTTGAATTGAGTCTCAGGTTTGTAGTGAGCGACACTGAAGAAGGCAGGGAAAAAAAGATATGGTTTGGTTTCAAAAGGAGATCAGTAAAACTTTAAATGTGAAGATGGGGAATGCCTTCAGTGTGACAATGATCATGTGCCTGATGGCATATCATGACATAATCCGTATGCGGCCACTTGATGTCAGGCTGCAGATGGCAGACGCCCCAGGGTCCTGATTCAAAGCAAAGCATGGGGAGCAGTCCAGTTCTGTCCTATAGTGTGCCATAAAGCTCAGGGCAATTAAAGTCTGTATCACCCACACACACGCACGCACGCACACATACACTAACCATCTCTCTCTCGACACAGGCTCTGTATCAAAATGTCATATAAATATTTCAAGTCTGACCAGGGGACAGTCAGGCAGCCAAAGGGCAGGGGCAGACAGAGGTTCCTGGAGGGTCCAAACTCCCATTTCTAGCCCTCAATGCAATCAATTTTCTGCTCAGACTCGATCAACACATTCCCACAGGTCGGAGCGATCGACTCCAACACACACACACACAGTCCCTTTCTTTATCAATACAACCATTCATTCAGCAGCACAGTGGGAGTGCTCTGTGGAATATGCTTCAAAACCCACATTGAACTGAAAAAGGTCTACACTAGATAAAGCTCAGCTCTATACCGAAAACATTTTTTCTCTTTAAAATGGAAACCTCTCCAAGAGCTGCACCTATTCCTTGTCCTTGCAACTGGCTCAAATATGACCAGACCTAAATCACAGACTCTCGATTTTCTAGGTCGCAGCAACCTTAGGGGTTAAATAAACAACTGCTTGTAAGTAACTAATGCACATCCATCTCCAGTAAGAATCGTCCCACTGTTAGTGACTGCAATGTTATTTTTTCCAACCGAGACCAATAAAGCCTACTATATGATGATCCACTCTCTACATCCATAAAGGCCCTACAGCCCAACTCAGCTCTGGTTTTACAAATAAATCAGTCCTGCTTGTCCATTCAGTCCCAACGTAAGCAGGAATGTAAACTGAGTGACGATTTCACCTTGAATAAATATGGAGACCCCTGTGGCCCCTCGAGTTTCTCCCATAAACCCCATCCCTGTGAGGAGGTTTTTAAGGATGGGCTATCATATGGCTACTCTCATACTGACAAGGGAGTGTTCAACACACAGGCATGTGGGGTTGTACATATTTGCTAACATTAGTAAATATACCTGGGTCAACAGATATGTCCTCCATGGGATTGATATGCCAGCGTTTGTGTCCATGAGAGGGGGGATGTTGTGCTACATTTATGAAGGCTAATGTTTCATGCTTCAGCGGGGGTGCACCAGTAAAGACATACACTTAATGGAAACGAACACAGGACATTCACCCAGGAGACCGGGGTTTGTGTCCCGCGTGAAACCAAAAGTGAACCTTTGGTTCAAAAGTAATGTTATGTTACAAGTCACGTCACGTGTCTTACGCCACTTATGTCCCGTGACTTGCTACTACCTAACCAAGTAGTATTTGAAGGCGTCTTCTACAGACGCTAAAGGATACCATGAGGGGCTTGACGCACGTAACACGCTGGGAATGAAAACGGATTGAATTTGGCCCATTGTGTCAAAACTCTACACACAAGCCAAATAAGGCACAACAGTGGAGATAAACAGCTCACTTCTATGTCAAAATGAAACACTGCAATCAAAATCTAACATTCCTTTTTCAAAACGGTGTTTTTGCAACCAAATTCTACACACATGTACTTTATACGAAACACTGCCATCTTTAGTACGTTGTATACCTTTTGAAGTTTTTCATACAGGCTTCTGTGAAAGATTGTGTCAGGACAGTACATCTAATCCCATTTCAATGAACACAAAAATAGAGAGGCTTCAGAACAAAATATACAGCTCATTTTTTGCCATTGTAGGTTTTTACAACAAAAATAGAATTATAGTACAGTAATCAATACAATATGTTACGGTAAACTCACTAAAACAAACGTAAGCTTTTCCATTTTCCATTTTGAGTTTCATATTTGATGTTTCCCCTTTCTTATTTCCATTGCCATTTTCCATTTCATCTTTACAATTTAAGCTTTCAGTTTGAGCATCTCCATTTAAGCTTTTGAATTTTAAATGTCACTTTTTTCATTGTCATTTTCCATTATCAAATTATCATTTTACTTTGCTCATTTTACTTTGCCCAGCTTACCTCATCGTCGGGCTATGATTTATGACATGGTCCACCAAAGTGGCCCTAAAGTCTCCATTTTTTGCCTGGTCCCCTTCTTTGTTCTCGTCCTCCTTTTTCCTTTTTCTCTTTCTCTCACTATCCAATTTCAGGTATGTTTTGCATTTTGAATATAACTGTTCTCCCAATGATTACAAGAGATTTCATTCTTGAACGAAGTGTCTAATGTAAGAAACAGTGTGTAGTGTGTTGCAGAATTGCAAAGTGCACAGCAGAATATGGGTTTATACATTTAGTGCCATTTGTTTAAGGCCTGGTTACAAAAGTTAAGGTTTTGATGCTTTTGTCTAAGCATTCACTTTCGGTGTGTAAGCAATCGGCAAAAACTGTAAAGTCATAATTATAGATGTAGCAATAGTCTTTGTTTCCATAAACATACTGATGATGTATATAAAGATGGCTTGTTACTCACAAGCCGTCTTAATAGTGATGTTTCCACAGCAACAGTTTCATAGTGGGTGTCAATGGGTAGCTAATTCCCTACACAATAGTAACCATATGAATAAAAACACTTACATCTTGCAGCCTCACTACAGCGCACAGCCTCTGGGGTTATGGTGTTCATTACACCTGACAATATTAAAAGTGTGGAAGGAAACCAGCAACATAATGATGATTTTGCTGTTCTTAGACCTTTATCAGTACTAGGGCTAAATAATTTGGTTGGTGCTAGGAGCATGACTATGTTAAGCAAATTTCATGGCAGCCTATGATAGGCTGATTATGATATGTTTTGTGGGTGAATTTGGAAATTTTGACTTACAGGGGGCACAAGAGCAAGCCTTATGTCCAAAAGAGGAGTATGAATCAGAATCAGAATTGGCTTTATTGGCCAGGTATGTGTACACATACAAGGAATGTGACTCAGGTTTTCCCGGCGTTGCTCTCAGTCTCATGTAATCTCACCATTCTGTTTCGATACTGCTGATGGTAGGATTAAACGAAAGGTTAGAAGGAATCCAAGACTTTGAGTCTACAGCCATTAGCACTTGAGCTAAATGCTAAAAGCCAGCATGACAAAAAACATGCTCATGATGACAAGGTTAACATGCTAATGTTTAGCAGATATAATTTACATTTAGTCATTTAGCAGACGCTTTTATCCAAAGCCACTTACATATGAGGAAGATAATGTTGACCATGTTCAGTATCTTAGTTTGACGTTTTAGCACACAAACATTTGCTAATTAGCACTAAATACAAAGTACAAATGAGGCTGATGGGAATGTCATTAGTTTTGCAGGTATTTATTTTTTACTGAATTATTGGACAGGGTAACATTTTCACCTGATGGTGGAGCTAGATGAAAAGTGATGAGATCACCGTAGTTATTACAATTCATCCTGTGGGGATGACCATGAATGTCTGTAACAAATTTCATGGCAATCCATCCAATAGTTGTTGAGATATAAGTGGTGGACCAAAAGACCAACATGGCCATCCCTAGAGCAATGTCGCCAGCATGGCTAAAAACATAAGAATTCATCCTCTGGGGAACATCTACAGCTAATTTCACAGTAATTTGGCCAGCAGTTGTCGAGATATGTTGTCTGGACCAACGTGTCTGACACACAGAACAAATTGACCAACTGATATTGTTACACAGACTTCATGTACACTATTTAAAGCACCAGCCTTTTCACGTAGGGGTGGTATCGTTTGACTTTACATAATCTAATCTATAAGCGACGGGAGATCATCCCAGATCCTTGAACTGGTCTCTAAACCACTGAATTCATTCACTTTGATCCTTGATCCTCCTCTATCCTCCCTGCATCTCTTTCCAAAAGCCCCTGAGGAGTTTGTGAAACAGAAACACATCAAGCAGTTCAAACAGGGACCCTTCATTACTGAGAGCTATGGAGACCTTAAACAGACTGAGAGTAGAGACTGTGTGTGTGGACTATATTTTTGTATGTACGCATATTCATGTGACATGCTTTTGTATATGCAAGTGTATGTTTGCGTCCACTTTGTGTGTGTGTTTTTAAAAGAGAAAGTTTCTATACTGTATGTATTCTTAGCGTATGTGTGTTTGCACAGGACAAAGGTTCTGTGATATAGGATATGACCAGAGTGTGGGGAGAGAGATTTGGCAAACCCACTTGACTAAAATTGCTTCCAGCTTTAAAAGAAAAGAGGAAATACCATTCTGGGAGAGAGATCCTCTGCGTCTGTGTTAAACATCATTGCCATTGTTCATGTCTGCTGAGTTTTAGCGGAAACACCTGCTCAAAGAGGCCCTGTCAAGTTGAAAAGTCCGTTTTTCTGTGTTCATTATTGAAGTTTGTCTTTCATACAAAAAGATTTAGACTGGAGAGAGTAGTCATATAATGGCCTTGGTTAACCTGCTGCGGCTATTAGCATTTAGTTCGGCTCAGGAAGGAAGAAATGTTCCACAGACTAAAGCACACTGGCAGTTTAAGGAGAAAATCACGAGGATCTGGTTGTATTGAACATGTGCTGCAGTCAGAGTCTTGAACATTTAGCTACTTTTTCAAGGCTACTGTAAGAACTGTTCTGTTTGTCTGTACAACTCGCTGTAGAGAGATGGGCATGCAACAAGCTTACATAATCCACAAGCGCTAAACCAGGTCCTTACTAGTACTACACAGGAAAGGCTTTAAATTCCAATCGTAACTGGTTAGGGGGATTTAGTCGATTGCATTAATATGCAATCGCAGCAATCACCTGGTTTCAAGTAATGTGTTTCTTGAGTAGAATATGTAAATAAATCCATCACAGCAAACACAGAATAAAAATATATACCTTGAATGAATTTACTGACAACTTGTGAGGCACACTTGTAGGATATACACACATATATGCAGGGCGGTAAGTACGATAGGTACGTACACTGAGGTCATGTCCTTAGTATTTCAGTGGTTGTGGAAGTTTTTGCAACCTGTTACTATGTTTAGGATTCAATTTTGGTAGAAATCGGATGATAATGTTTAGTGACTACATCAACTTTTATTTAGAACTTTAGGTGTCACGTCTAGTGACTCATTTGCTGTGATATATATGGCCATATAACCATGTTTTGTTGTCTTTTTTGTTGTGGTAAAAGGAATATGGGTCATAGGTGTAATACCATTAGTGAATTAAGACATCCGTGCCTTTACCTAATAGCAAGACTTGGGTCTAGCACACGTTGTCTCTCTTTCATGGCTCCAGTTGTGGTGGTGGCAAATTACCAGACTAGGGCTGGGTACTGAATTTCGATACTTTTATGGCCATCGAGTATCAAAAATGCCTTGTCATTCGGTACAACATTTTGATACCTAAGCATGCAGCATGCTTGTACCAAGATCTAATACAGTGATGCTGGTAATTACACGTCGTATAGTCATGCAGAAAAAAACAACGTTACAGACCCAAGGTAAACAGAGAGAAATAGTCCTGAAGTTGACATGGTGGATGGTTGTCAGCTAGCTGCTCTTTAGCACAGAGATCTCACTCTGCCACCATTTCCCAGTACCACAAACCCACACAGTCATTTCCTTCTTCTTCATCTTTGGATTAGGCAGACTAGACGCTGGCTTATTGCTGCCATACTGTTTGTTATTAATGTTCCTTCTGACAGTTTTTTATATTATATAGTCCAATCATTTAAAGAAATTCTATCATTTTCTTAATTTTAGTCCAGTTATCCAGGTTGAGTAAAGTGTGCAGAGAAATAACAGGGTTTTGAACAGCTTCCTCCTTTTGAAGTGAGTAATCGTACCATAATGTGTATTGAATTTTCTTTTTGTTAAAATGTTTTTCATAAAATTGGTATCGAAGTCATCGTATCTGTGCTGCCTTTAAAGTTAAGATAATAATTTCAATACATTATTTGTTAAATAAGTGAAAAAAGGTGAACTAATACTGTAAGTTAAAGTTAAAACATTTAATTAATTTGCATTGGTTCATGTTGTGTGCTGCCATCTACTGGTCAGGGCTAATTCTTCAGTCCTGCACATGCTTCAGTTGAGTACAGACCGACAAGACAGACAAAAGCAAAACAAAACAAGGGGAAGATTTCAGGAAAATATAAGAAAAGTCAAGCCGTGTGTGTTTATTGGAAGACTTTTGGGTTTTAAGTGGCTGTCTAGCTTTGCACACATAATAACACAAGTCAAAACAATCACCAAGAATATACTGTATATATTGATTTTTTACATGTAGAAAAGAATAACTTTAAGACATGTGTCTGGAGATGAAATATTAGAACTATAATAGTTAGTATTCTTTAAAGAAACAAAAGAAAAGAAACAAATACCCTTTATACAAAAAAGCTGCATGTAGGACTCATGACATCTGCATATATGGAATTTGAAAACCTTGAACATATTGTGTTAATATAATCAGCAAAGCAAACATTGATTGAAAGGATCCATGGAAGCTCAGTGTTCAGTGTGTGCTGGCTGAGCCAGAGCACAAATGCCTTTTTGTGGTAAAGCATATATAAAGCAGCTGAAAGGCAAATCCCATTAAATAGCACTATACTGTTTATGCCAAGGAGAAGAAAAAGTCAGAAATATTTCCAGAAAAGAGGCTTGTTGCTGAAAAAATCAAACACACGTGGTTTATAACATGCCATGATCAAGTACAGATGAATAGATATCAAACTGATCTGAAACCATTTGGGGAAGAAATTTCTGTTTTTGATGTCTTCTGATGATGATCAACGGACAGGTTGTGATGGCTTATGATGATCACTCCGTAGAGGACATAGTTCAACCCACCCACCTCGTCTTATGCGTGATTCTTTGGCTCTTCATTTCTTTCCTTCTCTCCATCGAGTGTACAGTGTGCACAGTATCTCGTCATCAGCCATTTGGGCCCAGACTGCAACACCAGATGGATAAAACAAGAACCTTTTAAGACTGCGAAGGAAAAAGAACATTTTCTGACTGGTGAGATAAGAGGCAGGATGTTTTGACACATCCAACTACTTTTTACCAAATGGCCAATTATACAACCAGCCTCATTGATCATAAAATTAGTCAAAGATTTACTTCATGATGCAAGGTCAGTTTGTGACTCTTCGCAAGGGAAGGAGGGTAATTATAATTTGCTGAGTTAATGATTGAATAATATGATGAATTAATCACAATGAATGTTTCGGCAGGAATGAGTCCAAAATGAATGTAGGCTGTCAACTATCTAAATTTTCCCCCAGATGTTCGCTGAAGGAATATTACTGTATGCTAGGACAATAAGCAAGTTAAATCCAACATTGGGCTAGGTCAATTTTCATGCCAGAACACCTTGTCAGAAAAGCATAAATCTGGTAAAAGATTACTCAAAACTCCCTTTTTTTTGTTTCATGCATTTGCAGACACATCATCATTTTTTGGTAGAGGCGTTGATTCTCCTTTGCCACCTCTTGCAGCCTGAAAAATACCCGTGACTACTGCAGAGTCATTTGACCCAGGAATGAATGCAGATTGTACCCTTTTCCACTGGAGACAAACGCCTGCTGTTAGTGGGTGTTAGTGGGTTTTTTCTCCAGTGTGAAAGGGGCTGAAGTTGCAATCTGCTGCTGGATAATCAGTTAAAATAATGTTTAAACTTTTCCCCTAAGGTTTCCACAGGGAACTCTGTAACCGAACCACAGAGTAACATATGTTGCTGAGGTCACAACTGCAGCTAGTCTTGAGCTCAACCCAGAAGAGTATTTTGATGAAATCAACACAAATTTGACAAAAATGTTGCTGACAAACACTAGACTGAAACAATGATCAAATTACTATATGATCAATTAAGTGACTGAAACAAATGTTTTCAAATCAAAATCAGGTGACAAAACACCATCATATAACCTTGGTGCACCTGGCTAACATGGGGTTCTAGATTTGAAATTGCTCCAAGTTTGCTTCTACAAAGAGCTATAGCCATGTTTCTGCAAATACAGCTCTTTTGTGTGACTTTTAAATGGATCTATAGCCTAATATCCTCAGCGTGTCCTCCTGGTCACCCCAAAGGGCCTCTAAAACGATCTTCAGTGTCTGATTGAGCCAATCAGTCATATGAAGAATAAGCAATTTGAAGGCAGTGATACCCTTGGAGGCACAATTAACCCAGTGAGCCAGTAGTTATAAGCAAGGATATAATCAAGGATAAATATGGACGCACCAACTCTTTGGTTGGCCTAATGCGACCGTTGATTGGTGAAGTCGTCATTGATCACTGGAGACTGTCATGATGATGGACATGTGGAGATGCCTTACTCAGATGTAGGTAGATGAGCGAGGCATTCGCATTGTGTTTACAATGACAACACGAGGGTTAGAGTTAGATGTTATGCGCTGACTGGACATTTGAAATGCTGCTTTCAACCACGTTAATGTGAAAGGAAGGCAGACAGAAGAAGAGAAAAGAGAGAGCCCAGGAGAGTGAGATGAGATGGTGACAACAGGTCAATGGAAACCTCATCAGGGGTATGTCAGATATAAGTCAAAGGCAGGTTGTGGCTGTAGACAGCACTGAGTGCCATTCACTGCTATCCAAACCTCCTACTTAGATTTATAGCTTACTTGCCCTTGAAAAACTTTCCTTGAGACACAAAAAGGATTGCTAGGACCAGAGTTTGAGTTTGTACTGTAACATTGACTCGGCTACACCGAACAAGACCTCTCAAGAAAAGGCTTTGTGAAACTTGTACTTTCAGCTGAGGTACAGTTAACTGCACATATTAAGCTAAATTGTAAACTGTCTCAGTTGACCTCCCTCTGAGACACAGAGTAGCATTTCCTACCCAGTGAGTGCCATGCTTGTTGAATCAAATTCTACTCAATTACTTTCTCCTGCACCATGACATGACGTGAAAATATACAGTACTGCAGGGCTCGCAGGAGTGAAGGAGATGGGACTCATTCTGACAATCTCCAGCAGAGTGTCTGGGGTTGATAACACCCATAACCCCCCAGTGTGTCCAATTTTTCAAGGTTTCACAGGGTTTGGACATAAAAACACTCCCCCAAGGCAATCATACCAGCTTGATTTTTATGCCACAGTATACTCTGACTCCATAAAATCATGTCCTCTCATAACTGGCATTGCTACACAAGCAGCAGTGTATTAGGTTTTTATTGATGATGATGATGATTAGGTGTTTTTCTTTTCCTCCAGCCACTTTCATGGCTCCTACCTGCTGCAAATGACATAAACAATATGGGGTTAATGTCTTTTTTTTATTGGTGGCTTCCGAACTCCTTTCTGCGTATTAAGATTAGGTTTATTATTATTGCTCCCATAGGTGCACTGTCATCTTTAAAGTTTCCCCAATTCATTGATGCACAAGCAGCAATGATGGCTACAATGTAGGGTTTCAGCAAGTTCTGAGTGTACTTTAAACAGTTTGCCTGAAGGGGAGATAAAAAAAATAATTGTTTATAATGTTTTATGATCCTTTTCATATTTGTCAGAAAATAAACTTCAAGACTTCAAGCTCTTGCTAATACAATATTTTCCACTGAACCCTACATAACTACTATTGCTGGCTACTGGCAAGCACTTTGCTGGGTCATTCCATGTAATGTCTAAATCGTGATTTAGTTGGAAGAGCACTTCTGATGTCTTGAAAATATAAAGCTAATTGGCAATCGTCACTTTGAAATGTTTGGTTGTGGTCCTAAAAAATAAAAATAAAAGGACCACCTACAAAAAAAAATTGTCTCAAATCCTGATTTTTCAAAAGTCACCACAATGTCTCACTCAGGTACAGTATTGTTGCACTTATTTTTAGAGAGAGCTGACAAAGGTCATTCCTTTGTCACTTGTCTACAAGGTACTTTAGAAAATACACCTCTCAGCATGAAGAACATATAAATCTTCCAAAAGGTTGACTTGAATTAGAATGAAGCTGGACAGGAAGAGCTATATGGGGCCAGTACTGCAGCCTGAGGCATATTGATAAGGATTTCTCCACTACTAATTTCTCAAGTAATTTTTTAGACACTAATCCTGCAACTAAAATTATTTTCATTACCGATTTATCTCCTGATCAGGTTCTCAACTAATCTAACAATTAATTGTTTGGTCCACAAAGTGTCAGAAATTTGTGAAAAATGCAGATCACAATTTCCCAGAGCCACGGTTGACATTAAAATTGTTGTGGGTTTTTTTTTGTTGTGAGTAATGAATAGTCCAAAACCCAAAGATATTAAGTATATTACCACAAAGGTCTTAGAAGACCTGCGATGCCAACATTTGAGACGCTGGAACAAGTACGTTTTTGTTGGCATTTTGTTTTAAAACAATGTAAGTGAATAGTGCCTGATTTAAAGAAAATTCCACCTTTGGATATCTCTAAAGGAGTAGTTCAACATTTTGAGAAACACACTTATTTGCTTTTTTACTGAGAGTGAGATGAGAAGATCGATACCATCTCATATCTGTGTAGTAAATATGAAGCTACAGCTAGCAGCCATTTAGCTTATCTTTAGGTCAAATACAAAGAGAAGAAACTAACCTGGCTTCTGGGGGTTTTTTTACATGTAAAACAAACAAGATATGGACATAATGTATTAATTTGTGAGCTTAATGGTGATGGTAGTTGAATGTATTTGACGATTAGACAGAGTCAGGTTAGCTGTTTGCCCCGGGTCTTGGCTGTAGCTTCTTCTGTACTGTAGAGACATGAAAGTGGTATTGTTTCTCTCCTCTCACTTTCAGAAAGAAAGTGAATAACTGTATATCCCAAAATGTCCACGTCTTTTAAAACCTGCATGTTTAATTGAGCACCCAATTTCACTCAACCTGGCTTCAACTTGAGTTTTTTCTTTCACTTCCGCTAGACTTACTTGGAAGTGATTTACCTGTAAAGTTCTAGAGATAGTGAAGCTGGAGATCGGCTGTTCGGCTCTTGCCCCGTCCATGCTGGATTCCTCCTTGTTGTTGAATGTTGATCCCGTGTCCCATGGCAGCTGTAGAGAGAAGCCTTCAGGTTCAGAGAAACTTGCAAAAGACCACTGTTGATAGTTTACGTGTCAGAAATATTTTCTTTTTTTTTTAATTATAGCTGTTCTTGAAAGTTAACCTTCTTTGCAAGTAATATCTGCAGCAATAAAAACTAAAAGGGCTAATCTTCAGATTAGGTTATCCATACCATATACTATTTGGCCAGTAAAATCAATCTTGTGGAGGATTGTTGTATAGAGGACATTTTGCGCAATTCCGGCATTGTGTTATTCTGCGTTTTTCTTCCTCCAGAAGACTGTTGATTACATTAAAACAGGGCATTATTCAGGCCAAGAGTTTTTATAAAATTTTAATGGGAACCTGTCTAAACCTGGTGCTTTGCCAGAGGGCATTAACTGAATGGCCTCCTAAATTTCTTCCTTGCTAAAATGAACATTTGGAAGAGCCGATGTCCAAGAATGTCATTAAATCTTCTCTTGAGCCTTTACTTCATTTGGAGGTGAAGAGGGATTTATAAAAATCATGAATTGTGCTATTAATAACCAGCGGAGCAATATCTACGTAATAGGTCCAAGACTTTTTATTCTTTTCAATTTCCAGATGATTTGTAGATAACTGGGCCTGCCTCCAAAATGGTAGTATTTTTGTTTATTTACAGCTGAATGAAAATTGGATTATTGCATTTTCATTTTTACACAAATAACACAGACATATGTGGAAAATTACAATACTGTTGTGGAATTACATTTTCATTTTGAAGTTTACATTATCATTTGGATTATGTCCCTATGTTCCATAACATATTCAGGAAGTCTCAAAGCAACTTTTTTAGCCACAGTTGAGAGAGCGCTATTCCTCCATGGCCAGATGTTTGTACAGAATGTGAGGGAGGATATGTTTTGAAAATGACCTGTAATCCAATCCAAGCTCCCCAGTTCCTCTCTGATGGAGTTCCCTCGCAGGCCTCTGTTGTTTTCATTTTTGACAACATGCTGAAGCACATTTCATCTCCACAGTGAGCGACCTCAACAGGATGGCTCCTACATGTTACGCTGATGTTGCTGAGGCAGGTGCCCTCGTTCAAAGGAGAACATGCATTTTCAGCATGGTTGTCTCCTGTGGTGTGCAAGCCACACGCTTTTACAATAACAAGCTTTACCAACTGAGCTGCACAGGACAAGACTATTCAGAGCTAGGTATTCCGATTATAAGCTATCATTGTGATTAGACTTTTAAACCAAATCCCAAATAAATGGAAGTACAAAGGGGGCCCTTAACTTGTATTCTTTAGTTATGTTTTAAATACAAAAACATTGGTAGCTCAACACTGGCAGCCTACACAATGTCTTACTACAGAAAGTATTTAATAACTAAAAGTCTACAGCCATGCTAGTGGCTCTGGGAGAGCTAAATGCTAATGCATGCTAACATGCTCACAGTGACAATGCTAACATGATTTTGTGCTAATGGGGTACAATGTCACCTTTTTTTACCATCTTAGTTTAGCGTGTTAGCATGCTAACATTTGCCAATTAGCACTAAATGAAGTACAGCAGGGGCTGATGGAAATATCATTAGTATCTAAAGTATTTAGTTATAAAGAAAACATTGGACAAATTAAAGTTTGTTCTGATGGTGGAGGAAACTTTAAGGGATCACCACTGTTATTGCAATTCATTCTGAGGGGAACATAAATGTCTATAAAGACAATGTAATCCATCCAATAGTTATCCAGACATATTCACCAGTCAATGTCAGTAGGATTTGTCCTCTGGGGGTCAAGTCTGTATGAAATTTCATGACAATCTGTCCAGTAGTGTTTAGATATTGCTGAACCAATGTGTTGGACCAACTGACCAAAACTGCCAACTCTTGAGCCATAGTTTCGACATGTATGGAGGCCCATATAAACACATACATGTATTTACAGCACATATTGCTGCAAGAAAGCATGGTTTTCATGTTTTACTTTCAATACACGTTGGTTTTCTTTGGTTTGATTTTGTGGTTAAAGCAACTTTTTATGGTTCTGTTCCTATATCTGCTTACTCTACTGGACACAGATTACACGCGAATGGGTTCATTGATATTTTTTTCTCTCTTTGCCCTGCAGCAAATCTTTCTGCAAAAGGTGGGGTGCACAGCTAAAGCTTCCTTCGCCTGCAACGGCTCCATCTGGGCACCAAATGACGAGTGGGTAGAGAGAGGGGGAGAACGAGAGAGTGGAAAAGAAGTGTGCAGAGTGACCAGAGTCCCTCCCCAATGTCAGCTCCGTAACAGAGACAGATTGCGGTGGGAGGGACATGTCCCATTTCTGAGTGTGAGTAACACTGAAAGCAGATGACAGCGTGATCTCAATCAAAGAAGCTGTCAGGGATGGAGGGATGCACTGAGAGAGAAAGAGACAAAGCCAAAGAGTCCAATGTAACACCAAAAACAAAGAGTTTTCTGGGGGGAAACCAAACCTGAAACTACTTTTTGGGATTTGGTTTATCAGACAGCTGCTTTGCAAATTCTGTTCTGTCCATTAATACCTTAAAGTCGAACTGAAATTTTAATTCGTCTCACTTTTTGTGTAAGAAAATACATTATAGTGATATTGCAGCTATTGTGCACATATGTTTCCATTTTTCAAAAGAGGATAAAATAGTTTTTGGACCTATTTGTTGAAACAACATCTACTCTTCAAGCCTCTAGGAGTGTGTTTCCCACGGCAGCTGTTGACTGACATCTGAGATCTGGCGTTGCTAGGAGACGTGCTGTCAACTGCAAGTAAGTCAGACTTTTTAGCCTACGAACACTGATAGCCCTTTTCAAAAAATCCACCGTCTGTCCCCATATAACAACCCATCATGCTATTAAGTTTGTATAATGCTCAGAACGTGGATGCTGGTTTGCCAATGTTTTGAACCTTTCTAGCCTCCGAGTGTGCCACTTGTAGCCAGCAGCAGGGCAGATGTTCCAACGCTCAATACCCAGTCAGACAAATTGTAAACGACCCCATCAGATAATCCAATTCCACCTGGTTGTCCAAATGACCGGCTGAGCTGCCCGGATGGTTATTAGCAATTGATTACAGCACTCACTGGTTGCCTATCATAGCATTAAATAAAGCTCTAAGCACCCATGTGCTTCACGCTTATACTGGGTCAAATCGATAACAATGCAGATAGCCATGCTGTTAGGCTCGCCAGCAGGCCGCCAGTGGAGGACAACATTCACTGGATTCATTACAAAACAGAATGGAAGCAATTGAGCATTATTACTGTCAAATATTACTGTTTGCGTTTATAATGGGGATTAATGATGATGGGGAATGCAGCCTTGTAAGTCCATCAAGCGAACACACACACACACACACACACACACACACACACTCACACTCACTCACACCCCCCAAACAAATTGATAGAGGTCCCTGCACTCAGAATATGTTGTCATCGCTCATCTCTCCCTGATGCTTTCTGTAAGGAAATAAAGAAACAAATAACGTAACAGTGCAAACTTTGAGCCTCCATCTGCATGCAGATGAGTATTTGTTGACTGGTTGAACTTATGTATGTTTGTTCACCTTCTGAACACCCTCTAGCTTCAAAATATTCAATACATAGAAAATGTAATATTTGCAAATATCTTCAGCTGTCTGTTTCAGACATGCCTGACCTTTCAAAAAGAATATATCTTCTTATCATGAATGCGGTTTTGATAGATTTGTTTGAACCTGTGCTGCTGCCACGCTGCATACAAACAGCAGCACTCCCTTTGGCTGTATTTATTTGCTGTGGCACTTTGATGCGCCCCGCTTCACGCCATGAGCTGTTCATCAGGGCCAGCTCATCATCCTTCGGGAGGAGTTTGCTGACCTGCACCGCACACTCGATATGACCCAAACAGAGGATAAAAGTCTGCTCTCCCACCTGTGGCCAACAATCCTCACCTAATCCACATACTTGTCTGGAGTTACATCATTAAAAATGTACTGTCTGTAGGTGTGTAAACCCATGGTTCAGTGTGACACAATCAGCTGCTGTCTTCTATATACATCTTTATACTGTATATCTATTGAGACCTGTACATGGACAGGGTGAATGTCTTGGTTGGAGTGAGGACCTCCACACCCAAACTGACCCATTTATTAAAGGCGGGGCTCATTACAAGCTCTAGTGAGAGAAAAACAGGCCTTACAGTACTTGAGATGGAGAATCATCTTGATATGCATGGTAATCCATTGGGTTATATGCCCAGATAGACCAGACATAAGTAACATGTCATGAACTCTCACCTGGTTCAAGTGATTGGGGTAACAAATTATAGCAATACTGACAGAGAAGGGATGAGCGAAAGGATTAATTATCTTAATTAAGTTTCTTCTAGGCACTGACAGAAGTCTTTGTTGAGTAACCATGTTGTTTAGTAATGTTAGTCATGCCCTTAAGTAATTTTACCGTATATGGAATATTGTTTGGACCTAATGTTTTTAATTGATCGTGGAAAGTAATTTTATATGTTTTTATTGTGATATTTAAGTCAAGAAACAAACTAACTTGCTAACTATCCATGGATGCATGTGATCAAATTGTCACCATAGAGACAATTCCTCTTAAACGTTTCCTACGAGTGTCATACTTTACGTACCAGAGGAGGATCACACTAACTGCATCTGACTTATAATGTAGTAAAAGGCCAACATACTGTAAATATCAGAGGATGATGACCTATTACATCCTCTGTGCAGGGATCCAACACTGATGCAACACGCACATAAACACATTGTACATCATCCTCTCCCCAGCTGGCATTTTGGTTTATGAGTCAGGGTCATAAGCAGCAGGTGAACTTCCTGTGATGCCGTCACATGTGTGTGTAGAGGGGCTGCCAGGAAATGACACGTAGTCTAGGGGGGTGATGCTGCCAGGTTGCTCTCTGACAACAAGCACACACTCATACACTTTGTTTGTCTGTTTATCTGTGAAGCTCCCATATGTTTCTTAATGCAATCTCTATCCCTTAGGACATGGTGCTTGATGTAATTTTATCCATGTCCTCTCCATATGGACCACACGATCTCAAGTTGCTGTAAGCAGGACAGTGTTGTGGATGCCAATGGAGCTGCAAACATCCTTAAAATTAATACAGAGCTTTATGTTCTTTATTTTCTGGGCTTTGACACTTAAACAAGACTAATTCTACAGCCATCCTAGCAACTCTGCCTGCACAACTGTGCTTTGAGCTAACAATGCTCACAATGACAATGCTAACATGCTGATGTTCAGCAAGTATAATTGCCATGTTCAGCTGAGGCTGATGGGATTGTCATTTGCAGGTATTTGGTCATAAACCAAAGTATTGGACAAATTAAGACTTTGAAACGTTGGTGGTGCTTGAGGAAAAATCAAGGGATCACCAAAGTCATAAGGATTCATCATCTGGGAACCATGAATGTATAGATGTTGAGAGATTATACTGGATACTGGAATGTTTTTACATACATCCGGGGTCCACGAATGAGCTATTTCAGAAAGGATCAAAGTTAAAAACACATGGCATACACTCAAAATGTTGTTGCAGTGGTGAGGAGTGTGTGTAGTGGATTGTCTGACCTCACACTCTGCTGCTTTGGCAGTCTTATGTCAGTTTAATGTCTGAGCTGCAGGTGCACTCTTTAAAAGAAATATCTTCAGGGTTGCATTATTTGGTGTTAACAAGCCCCCACTCCTGTCCTTGTTTTCACTTCCACCATGCGAAAAATGGCAATGATTTCAGTCAGGAGTATGTTCTGAACACTAAACCCTCTGTACTCCCTCGGACTCCTCACCAATGTTCCCAATTCAGCCATCTTATTAGCAAGGCACGTTTCCCTGAATGATCATAGCCTAAAAGTATTTCTCTTCATATCAGATGTACATCTGTAGCACAGCCTCCTCATAACGTGTTTCTTAACTGTTGGAGCAATTTTGTCTTTGAAAGCCCACGGCTTTTTGCTTACAATTAACATTTTTAAAGGCCTCTAATGTCATAACACCTTTGTTTTAATGTGATCATTCATTTGAGAAGCATCTGCAGGGTAATGGTTTTCCCATGGCATATTTTCAGCTCTAGATTATTCTAGGCTCAAGGCTAATTCAGGCCATTACATTTTCTAAATTTACATTTTAGATGCGTAGCTAACACTTGTATCTGGAGCTGCTTACAGTGAGATCATCAACATTACCAGCAACAAACACATTGTTTGAAAATTATGCAAACATAAAGAAAACAATGAATGTGTAGGAATACTTCTTATAAGAAGTGTGATTTAACCCACATTATTCATGAGTCCTGCTGCCTCAGCCCAGTACTGAGCTTAACAACCGTTGCTTCTGACAACAAAAGGAGCAAATTCGAAGAACCACTTGGAAAAAATTAAATCACCTTTGATCCAGATTTGATGTCATTTAAAATTGTATTCAGTTTCATTTGGGGGATTTTAACATTTGGCCAAAGCAGCTTATCAAGAGTGGAGCAGCTGGAGTTGGGAATATGAACTGGTGCAAACTGTCAGTGTAAGTGGGCACTGTTGTTGAAAGTGACTGTAGTTCTTGTACACTCTATTTTCCCTCCCTTGAGCTAAACTGACAAAAACTTTTCCTAAAGTCTTGCACTGCTTCACACTACATGAACCAGGCCAGTCTGGGCCAACAATTCCGACACATTTTAAAAATCATATGTGGCCCCGACTGGCCTGGAGCCTGTTCTGCAGTCAGGTGGGTCCAGGTATTCACTCTTCAGCGTCGGCTAATCTGTGCCGACAGCTGGGTTACTGCAGTCACACTCGGAATAAGAATAAAACTCATCTAGCGTAACGTGGCATTAATTCATATGCTAACTGGGACAGGTCTAGGCTAACCCACATCTGCAGGCTACAGTCTGCTTTAAAATGGTCCTGTTTGAAATGGGGTTTTGCCCAGAGCCGAGAACCAATTTAGTGCTCGGAGAAGGCCGGTGTAAGAAACGCTTCAGGGAGCTATAATCAATCATAATTGCTCAAAATAGGGTGGTAAGTGCATTGCTCATCTCTCTGCTGTGGCAATTCCCTCAATGCTGAACTTGCACCATTCAGCTTTTATTCAGCAGTATGTTGGGGTGGACGACAGGCAGCAAACGGCAGCCACAGTGCTGGAGGTGGTTGATCCATCACTGAGAGTATTCCCACCTTAACATGAGCTGTATTAAAACACATTGGTCAAAGTCTTATGTCATATTACTCACACAAAGCCTGTATGTTCCCTCTGAGTCTTAGGTCACAGCCAACTCCTTATTTCTTCATCACACACACACACACAAACACACGCTCAGACATTTGAAGAAGATGGTGCAGATATCATTAGACCTTGACTGGTAAATTATAGATCAGTTGGCAAACACAGCACTCTCTCACTGTGCTAGAGCATTTTGTGTTTCTTCACCACATCATTTCGATAAAAATGAACACTAATTATGAATAATGTATTGATGGCACTAATTTATACTCTTCATATTTCTGTTTCTCTATACAAAACACATGTATTGATGCTGCCTCCAATATTACTTGTTCATTTGGAGTTGAATAAACAGTAATTATCAATATGTTAGAATCGAGAAAAGCAATTAAAAGACATTTTGTAACTCGTTTTCCCCATTTCTTTCCTGACTTTTAATTACACCGAAAGTTAATTCGAAATTTTGTGAAAAAATACTTAAATGTACAGTAAATATGAAACTGCCACAAGCAGCCAGTTAGCTTACAGAGTGGAAACATGGGGACACAGCTAGCCTGGCTCTGTCTAAAGGTAACAAAACCTGCCAACACTTCTAAAGCTCTCTAGCAAAAACATTATATCTTGTTTGTTTCCATCCATTTTCTGCCACTTATCTGGGGCCGGATCGCGTGGCAGCAGGCTAACCAAGGTAGTCCAGATGTCCCTCATTGAGAGCTTGGCCTTCAGGCTCAGCCACCTCTACACCTCAATGGTCCGGCATTACGGCTGACGCCGCATCAGTCCACCTGTCGACCTCCCGCTCCATTTTACCCTCATTCGTGAATAAGATCCCAAAATACTTGAACTTCTTCACTTGGGGCACAACTCAGTCCTAACACGGAGCGGCAATCCACCATTTTCTGGCAGAGAACCATGGCCTCTGACTTGGAGGTGCTGAATTTCATCCCTCCACACTTGGTGCATGAAAGTGCACAAGGTGCATGAATTCCTGCCGAGAATACAGACAGTTTTCTCTGTGTTTGTTTAATCCATACAAAAACCAGGGCGGGGGGGTTATATGCCAGACTGTTTCTTGGCAAGGCACAGTTACGCCCCATTTCCAGTCTTTATGGTAAGCTAACTTACAAACTGCTGGCTGTGGCTTCATATTTACCTTACAGAAATGGGAGTCACATCAATCTTCTCATCTTACTCTCGGCAAGAAAGCAAATATTTCCCATTATTCAACGATTCCTTGAAGCTTACAGTATATTTACGATTTCAGAACACTCACTGCAAAACTACATATTTTTTATATCTTGTCGTTAAGTACAGGAGATGAGGAGTGACCATTGCCTTCTTTAGTGTTGTACTTCACCTCCAAGTTTCTCCCCACTGAAGTCATTAACAGCTCTGTTATGGCATCAGTCTGCCTTATTCCTACAAGTTTGAAAAAGGAACTGTTGGCCAGACTGAGCCAGAGAGAGAGAGAGAGAGAGAGAGAGAGAGTGAGAGGGAGTGAGAGAGAGACAGACAAAGTTTGCCAACAGCGCCAATCGACCTACTTCCGATTTTGCGGTGCGGATCAGTTTCAGGTTTTTGGCCAGTGGGTGGCTGCATGTTACGAATGTTTACCCCGCACAGGAAGGGTGGAAACATTTTTTGTGCAGAGCAGAGAGTCTGGGTTTCAGAGCTGCTGTAACCACAACCAATCACTGGGAAAAGAATTTTCCCTAAGCCATTTGTGTGTGTGCGTTGCCCTGACTTTGAAGCTTACAGTTTCTAGTCTTATCAGATCTATGGGGAGGTACCGCTCAACTAATTTTGACATTGCAGTGGCCATCTAGAAGGCAAAGTCAGTATACTCTTGGCTGATCAATATTTACTTTATGTATTAGCCCTGTATACCCCATAGGAATTATGTTCAAATTTCCAATGCCAGTGTTCAGTGCCAGTGCAGGAAGTAGTGTCCCCGACAGTGTATATATATTCTCTCGCTGCAAAATACAAGTGTTTCCTAACCTTAACCGTACCTCAATTATTTGCTACTGTACCTTCCCCAGATGATAATACCATATGATAATAAGTGAAGTTCAGGAGGAAGAACTACAGTATACTTGATCACATCAAGCTAACTCCCAGCCTCCACTGATGCACCCCACACACAGCATACTTACAGTGCCTACTCCATGCTGTGCTTTTCACAGAACTCCTCCACACCTTCTCTTTCTGCCTCTCCATGCAGGTTCCTCTTGTTGGGGTTTTTTGTTTCCATCAGCAAAGAGATTGCCAGGACTCTAAAGCCAAAAAATCCACTGTCTTCCCTATGGGTCTTCAACTATACTGCCAAATCAACTGACCACTCTTGTGTCTGAACAACTTCATCTTATTCATATATCTTTTTTCTGCTCTCAATATACTGAAGTTGTAGTTCTTGAGTCCATACAAGTGTGTGAAGCAGGCCACACACATCTGTTAACTACATATTTCTCTCTCAATGCAGAAAACAGAGACCCTATTGCTCCTGCAAAGTGAATCTGGTTTCTTGCTGGTGTGAAACTGACTGCACGACTAAGCTTATTGTGTCCAAACTGTTCTCAGCGATGGCAACGTGTGGGCTGTAATCAGGTTGTTATTACACCAAGCCAACCCATTTCTGCTGTTTGTCTGTAGCTCTGTGTGTCCAAAGTTTCAGTGCCTGGCTCACATGGAGCCGCATGGCAGGGAATCTGGCGTCACGGCTGGGTTAATAGAGATCAGCTCTCTGCCTTATGTCAAAACTTCCATGAAGGAGGTGAAATCACATCATTGATGGGCTGTGATCAGAGCCAGAGACCCAGGTCTGTTCATTTCTTGTGTCATTTGGTCCTGAGAGCGCAGCCAAACTATCGTTGCACATGCATTGCCATTTGCTGATTGGTTTAATGACTTCATTTGTAAGAATGCATGCATGTGGAAACTGTAGTGGGACCTTTTTATTTTATTTTTTTTAAAGCTACCTTGCACAAGCTTTCCCTTTGAAATGTGGAAGGATGCGATACAAGTTAAGAAAGAATGAGGCAAAACTTTCCATCTTTTATTGAAATGAATGTCTAAATGTGCACTGGCAGACTTGAAATCCAAACTTATATAAATCCACTAATTATGGAAAAGGTGGAGAGTTAATGAAACACGTGAAATACAACACGAGAACCAAGATACCTTTTTAAACAGTTTTTTAAATATGCAATGCTGTGAGATACATTAAGTATTAAGTATTTTTTTTAGATGAAATTGAAAATAGTGGCATGAAATAAACACAAATGAATGCTGACAACCGCAAACTATTCATGGTTTGGAAGAATTTCCATGTTGAAAGAAAGCAGCCAAGTGAGCGTGAAAAGCACCCCGAAATGATTTTGGGTTCAGACCCAAGTGAAAAAAAGGCTCTTGTTGGAGTAGAGCACTCATTTCTTACTTACTGTGTCTTACTGTCTTACTGTTTTCTGACAGTTTTTTTTCTTTTAGTTGGCTTCAGCTGGCCATACGATAACAAGGCAATCAATCCGAGACCTTGTTGAAAGGGCGGCTTCTCACTGTGCTTCCAAACCGACTCCGGCGCTTCAGCTGGAGAGAAAACTTGATCTGATCGTGATCCCGCCCAACCTCAGGAAGCACATTAGGAGTTAAACATGCTGTGAAGTCTGGGTTGAAGACAAGTTTCACTGTTAGGTAAATGAAAGAAACGACTGCTCCCAATAGTCTTTTGTTAATAAATTGTGGTAAATTTGAAATTGTATTGCATGAACCAAAGCAGAAGTGCACAGGAATTATTCAGCCCCAGAACAAATGTACTATAGGTTTTAAAATACCTTCAATGGTAAAATCATTTTGGGAAAACTCAGTGCTCCGTTGCAGATCGCTGGCCTCTCTTCATCTTCCTCTCCTACTCTTTTCTTTATTCCTCTGCTCGGGGAAAAAGGGAGACAGACGGGAGGCTTTGGATTCATGCTGCCAGGAGATCCAGGAGGTCTGACTGGGAGCAGATGCAGCAGTTATGAGACAGAGTCATGTTTGGAAAGAGAGCCTTTGAGGATCCTGGCAAAGCTCTGCGCTTGTGGGAGGACCAGTTGGAAAGGGCCAGAACCTTTCAAAAAGGGTATTCAGGATTATTGAGCGAGAGAGGAAATCATTAAGAAGAGGAGAGGAAGAGAGACAGTGAGAGCGAGAGAATTAGGAAAGGAGAGAGGAAGTTGGGATGGGAAAATGATTCAACCAGCCAACAAATTTCTAAATGAGCACAATGAGTACAAAGAAAGGAAGTCAAACTTCCACACTGTCAAAATTATTGTTCACTGTTATCACAGCAAAGTGGAGTGAAATTAATTGAATCCAAAGGATAAAGAGAAGGGACACATCTTCTGTGTCACTACTTAGCTGCCATCGATTCCTATCAGCTACAGTATGTTCGTGCAGTTTATTCTGCAACAATTAGCGGTGAAGCTACAGCCAGCAGTAAACCGGAAGAGAATTTTTTCTGCTGACTCACCAAACTTCATTCATAAATCCTACTGTTTCGTTTACTGTTGAAGTACAAAAGCACCCACGTGGTGAACTCGCTTCTTTTAGATGTTTTATAAATGAAGAGTGAGTAAATTCAGCATTCAGCAAAACAACGCTTAACAACGACAAAAAGGAAATCTATTGTAAAGGTACAGACAGACGGGAGAGAGAGAGAGCCCGCAAACAGCTGTTCCTACGCGCCTCCTCCTTCTCTGAGTAGTGGAACAACATGACGGACATGCTGAGGAACAACAGAGCAGGAGGGTTTTCGTTATTTCTTACAAATCGCCCTGTCTTAATAGCCTAACCTGTTATATTTCTCTCCCATAGACTTGCACTGAATTGATTACAAAATACGGAACAAAAGTACATCCAGTATCAGTTCAATACGGAACACCTCTTAGTTTCCAATTACGGGATAATTCTGTATTTTACAGGACAGCTGGCGACCCAGAGTGTGTCTTGCATTCAGAGTTCCATGGTATGACTCAGTACAGTTATTGGCATCACCGAGTAAACTATCTGCCAGAACATGGCGCACTTGAGACAACCTTTTCCCACAACTCTTAATAAGACCAACCTAGCTACTTGATGTGACAGTTTGTCCTGTAAACTAATGGTAAAAGCATTTTCATTCCTTAGTTATTACTATAATATCAAGAAGGAGAGGGGCTCTGTGCAGTTTACTTGTGCAGCAGGCAAACAGCAGGAATATCATGTAGCCTATGCTACTGTACCTTTTTTTCAGTGCTAACGTTATGTGTGTGGGTGCGTCTTCAGTGCTTATAATTTGTACTTGACATTGATGGTGTGGGACAATCAAAGGTCATTTCTCACTACCTGTAGTACTAACTTTTTGTAGTCTGGGTAGGGATTTCCTGCATAGAGGAATTTTTGGCACCCCCCCCCCCAAAAGAGGGTTTAGTCAGCGCCAAAGGAAAATCACCAGTGCCAAAGTTATAAGAATTGAGAATAAAAGTAGCAATTCAAATCCTCTCCGAATGTGTTTAGTAGCAATTTATCAAACAACTTTTGAACAAGCAGAACATTAACTTAAATAGTACGTCTTTGACTTCCAGCAGTCAACTCCGCTACAATAAGGTTTTATTTCTCTGATTAACTGCTTTGTTGTCACTAACGCTGCTCCCTCTCTTCATTCCCTATCTAGCTCGCTCGACCACCTCTGCTCTCAACCTCTCTGCATGGGGCCAACTTTGAATCGTGCGACCAACAACATCCTGCTCATTCTGCTTTTAAGGAATAACTCATTTAATCCGATTAATCACTTTTTTCAAATTGAGGATTTTGTTGGAGAATTTGTATTTTTTTATATGACCACAGACCTACGAAGCTTCAATCGCAAACCTCAATGGAAGCTTCCGATGTAAAAAAAAAAAAAAGATAATTGGTACAACCCTACATTTTTGTTGATCAAATGGTCATAAATAACAGGAAAGTGCATAGATTTCTGTCAAATAAGGTAACATAGAACTCATTGACTTTCCCGTAAGCTGACAATCATGCTTACTGAACATACTCAACCCCCAAAGGCTCATTGTGAGCCAGGAAAAACCCTGGGGGGGTTAGCATTATTACTGCTACTAGCTGCCGTTTCTCATCGGGATTCCACGTGTCGTGTTAGCTAGCTCAAGTAGGCAGATGTTTATTGTGCCGCATGTGGAAAAAAATGTTTTGGAAAAGCGACGATGAGTGCCGCAATTAATTTGAACGCTAAACAGAAATACTGTATCACTGTTTACAGCAATCCATCTATACTTTCACACACACTATTTTGAGTGAGAGGAGGACATTAGTATGATCTCACCAGTGAGAAGCAATGAGAACTTGTCTCATTAACGTCAGTCGTGATCTATTGGGGAGGCCCAGGAAGTTTTAGTGTCTATATTCTCATCACTTATGAGGTAAATCAACTATCCCTGTGTCTTCCATAAATCTCTACAATTCCAAATGGGGAGCTCAGCTGTGCAAAAGGTAAATCAACAATTCATAAGTCTGCAATCTGCCTTGTAACACACACTGTGAGCTAATGGCCGTGTGAGTCAGCTGACCTCAGAGCACAACACATCCTTTATCTTTTGCGACCTTTGATGAACTGTGGTGTCACATGTCAACCCTGGAGAATCAGGCAGTGTTTCTCACTTACTGTATCTAAATCTACATTGAATTCACGTGTGTAAACCATATTATTGATAGTCCTGTTATGACTTACAGTGAGCATGGTAATATTGGTTTTTAACATTGTAGAGTGACAGTGTGTCCCATAGACAGGGGCCTAGTAGTGGGGGGGAGAGTGGGACTGACTACCCAGGGCCCCAATACAGGCAGCGCCCCTGAAAAGCCTGGAATGAAAAGGTAGTTTATGTTTGCCTTCTTTTTATTACGAAGTAATTAGTGTCATAACTAAATTAAAATTGGCTGAATAAATCGTTTGAGAGCCTGAACTTTTAAATCCCCAAAAATAGTGGAGCCTCTACATTTTCCTTGACAAAAGGAGGAAAATGTTTTACTCCGCCCCTGCACTAGGATTCTTCTCTAGAAGCAGCTGGTCGAGTGACTGCTGATGCTGAAGCACCAACATACGCTGCAAGTCATGGCTTTCCCAAAGACAGGGAAATCGGGGGGAACCAAAAAAAGGAAAAGACAGAGAGAGAAAGAAAGCTAACTGAATGAAAAAAGCTTTTGACAAATTTCTTTCAAAAGAAAGCTGAGCTCAACTAACACAGTTTAAGAAAGGTTTAAGCTAATATCAGCAGTTGTTAAACGCTAGATTGAAGGCAGTCAGCCAGGAATCTAGCTTGGAGCTTATTCACATTGTAAAACATAAATGAATCAGTATCAGAAATGAATCAGCATGTCATATGCTGTTATATTTATCAACATTACCTAGCAAAGCGTAACAACATAAAATGCACGGCCCTCAGTTTCAGAAACAGCCACCAAGTGGAGCAGGTTACCGAGGACGTGAGACAATGCGAGCTCAGGACCTGGCGACTAAAAGTTATTACAAGCAATCATTTGACACTGAGGTGCCCCGGACCTCGTGGTAAAGACAGTTCAACTTCAGAGCGATATCTAGCCCCTTTCCCAGTAGGTTAGCATGACATGTTTGGTATCAACAGATTTTTTGTAATGCATATGATACCACTGGCTCTGCTGCAAGCATAAAAACTGAGCCCACAACAGCCTTCAAAAGACTGTAATGTTACAGATGAGCCACCATCATCTTCGGAGGGTTAAAAGTATAGGCCAAGTAAACCAAGAACTGAGGAGGAGAATAATTCCAGTTTTAAGACCATGGCGATCAATGAGGCAGAGTCTAATTGAAATATAACCTATGGATCTATTTTTCACATTTAGATGGTTACATTATGTTAGTAATGGGCTTACCAGTAGGCTGCAGTTTAAATTTTGGCCTATTCAGACAAGACAATTTCACTTAAAAGATAAATATCAGCTTACTTTGTGTTTTTTCAATGTGTTACTGTTACTGGTGTATTCTGGTAAAATCAAATTATTTTCTTTATTAAAAAAAAGCATTTAATCTTCAAAAATGAAGAAAACAATGTTCTCTTAAGCATGATACTCCAAGCAAACCTCATTTAACCATAGTAAAAAGTATCACACAGTAATTGTAGGCCCCAGTATGTTGAGAAAAGAGGGTTGAAATGGGGTGAGGTTTGGAACTGTGCAGACTCAAGCACATATCGCAGAATATTATTACTTGTTTAAATGTGTTATGAACAGTTCATTAGTGACTACCCTAATGACCTCTACAGATTCATGTGTACAGTTGATGGCTCAATTATTTGTCAAAACAATTCTAAAGCTGTGTGAAAGACATGGATCAAGAGAGGAAGTGGGCCCAGAATTTGATGCTACACCCCTGCCCTTTAAGACTTATGGGTCACACAGGGGTCAAACAGATCATTGTTATGCTGCTGATGTTGTTCAAAACTTTAAACTGAGTTTTCCATTCAGTGTGATCGATGAGAATTCCTCAGAGGAGGGTGGTGGGGTGTGTGTGTGTGTGTGTGTATGTGTGTGTGCGCGTGCAAATTGAAACCTCATCGATGGACTAATGCTGCGCTCACCTAACTTGTCTGTGGCACACACGCACTGACACAAACATGCACTTGTTCCTCATCCCTTGGTGTTAGTCTAAGTGGAAAACCATTGATCTGGTTCATTAGATCTGACCCTTCTCTATTATCCAAGGAGATTAGAGAAAGGCTTTTTCATTAGCTACAGTTTTGTTTGTGTGTTATGGAAGAGACACAGTTCAATGTATAGTTCTTCTAGCAGGCAACAGCACGTACATAGCATATTTTAATGTCGATATATGAGACAAAAAATCATGACAGTATGTTTTATAAATGTAAAGATGGTTAGACCTTGATAAAAGGTTTGCCTGTAGGGCCTAAAAAGCAGGACCTTGAAACCTTGAACACATCACTTACTCTACAGTAACTGCATTGACAGCATCACCATCGCCTACCGGAACCAATGCTGAGACACCAAAGAGACCTCTGGGTACCAGGCAAGACTCACTTACACTGAGGGTTGTGGTCATTTGAAATAAGCACTGAGCCTATCATCGCCCTCTAGTGGCCTAGAAGGATTAATTAAATAAATACAGCAAAGAAAACCCCCGCACACACAGACTGTGTGTATACAATGATACAACCAAACATGCAGTTTCGTATTGGTAGATAAAAAGTATAAAAAATAAAAATAAATCCTTATACATCATATAATGAGTGGAGACAAAACCCCACCAAAGAGACAATGTAAACATAAAGCACTTTTTTTTCTTAGAATACCCTATATTCTTATATAATGGACAGTGTTTTTTATGCAACTCACTGAAGCATGTTGGGGGGGGAAATAATTGAGGCTATATTAGAGCAATGCTTACATCACATTTTGTCCTGATATAGTACATGGTTGTAACATTGTTATGAAATACAAACTAAGCCTATGACTTTTCTTACTGCAGTTTTACCCCAAATAAGCCAGGCTCAGCACTTTCCTGAAACCTGTAGCCTAATGTTATAAAAATGTGCTTTTATTTCAAAAGTTGTCTTTGTATTCTGGTGAACTGGTCCTGGGTTACAAAGGTAAAATACAAATGATCTCCACATTTGGATAGTTATTGTAGCATATGTTTACATGAACAAGTAGGCTATAATGTACTGACTTTAAAAGAAACCAGCGAGCCTCTAGCCTATGGAAAACATTTCAAACGAAAACTGTCCGCGCTGTGGACTGTTTTTATAGGAGCATCTGGATCAGGAGTGGGATGGGGGCGCTCGTGCCAGTGCGCGCATGCGCATTCGGTGGGAAACACGATTGAAAACGGGCAGCTATGCCGCGCGGTGCAGAAAACGAGCTGGACGCGTACGGTAGGAACCACTGCCGGTGTACCGGAGGACTCACCCGGGGACTGCAGGACCGGGAGGCTGCTGACAGGCGTTAACTTTCCCCCGGGGATAACCTCCCCCTGATACCGCGGCGAAAGTAGCGGCGCGAGCGGTCGACGAATCCACTCCTTCTCCCCTGCCCGTCTCCTCTCCCCTGCTTTCTGCACCGCAAGAGAGACACCAGCAATGTTGCTGCTAAACGTCTAGGATTTATCCCCGTCGTCCGTTTGTACCGACTGTAAATAAAACTGCTCCGAGACAATAAGCGACATTCAGCGGGGTTCACTATGGTTTTATTGGCGGTCCGCAATAGGAGATGTCTTAATAGCTGCTGTATGGGGACGTTATGCTTGCAGTTGTTGCTGTGGATTTTATGTGCCGTGAACGGAGAGGAGCAGCCGTTCAGTGTAGAGGTAAGACCGCGACCGTTATTTACTGACATGACAGGCATGTCAATAAAGACATGTGCTTTCCCTCCTCTTAGTCTGCATTACTTTTTGTCGTATTTCAAAACGATAATGTATTTGAGTCACATTGTTTAGCCTGTGTTGATTTTTCAATAACAACAGGGTCTTTGTGAGATGCCCAGCTGGGTTTTATAGTTCCATCCTCTCCTTTTCCCCACTTAAATTCTTTGAAGCAAAATGATCGATATCTTTTAGATGGAATATGCGTCCCAGCATCATACCCTTACTAATCTTATGTCTTTGTTTATGTTCTCAAACTGGGCTAACAGCTGAGAAGCTGAGCATCACCAAGCAAAACAATGGAGCAGCTTAATATAATACCATTTAATATATAAACTATCCCCAATAGACGGTGTAGGACACAAGAGTAGTTTAATATCATTTAAGATCTTCAATAATTAGTCAACTCCAGTACTGTTACCTCCCCATATAAACTCTACATGCCCATGTAATGCAATACTAAGTCAACAACGATGAAAATATTCCCAAAGAAGTCAGTGGGGCAAATATTCAGAGTGGGTCCATGGCCGGATCTTTGACGTTTTTTAAGACAGGACATGAGAACCTCCACTTAAGAGCATTCAGATAGTATCACTTGTGCCATTATAACAAACGCAGCACATGCTCTGAGGCTTAATTCCGCTGCGAGAGATCTTATGGGTTCACAGGCAACAATGTGGGCAGCTACTGACTGAGAAAAAGGCTTCTTTTCAAAGGGAGCTTTTTTTCTGATCTGATATACCGACTTAATGGGTTGTTAAAAGCCTTCAGGCTACAAGTGTTACGCCACTAAACTTTAACACTCAATCAGTCTTTAAAAAGAATCAATGTTTATTCTTTTTGTCTTTTTTTTTTCTATTTTCTTTGAAGATTCTGCAGAGCTAACGCAAGCTTTCCTCCCCTGGGTAAGGGGAGTAATGTGGGTTTTTGTCAAGGGCACATCAGTCTATTTTACATCCTCTTTTATATCCAGAGCAAATCACCTCTGTTTAAGCCGAAATTGAATGCATAAGGCCATTATAAAGTATTACACCGCAACCCCTCGCTGCCTGCCACACTTGGCTTCACGCACGCACACACACACAAACACTCACACACACAAAGGCGGAGACACAACACAGGGACATCCTGGCATGTCTACTGGCATGTCATTCAGGTCCTACATCCACGTATCCACATGATTTGCGAGCTTGGCATGCCACGCTACTCCCCTTGGAAAGGCAGGGCGGCAGATTTGGTCCAGATGCTGCAGGATATTCAGTTAAAATGTCCAGGCTCACATAACAGAAAGAGGAAGAAAGTTAGAGGGGTGTAAAAAGGATTGTTCTTTGTACTCAGTTGATATATCTTTTACATTTTTCTCCTAAATTAACTTTAACCCCCCCCCCCCCCCCTCATGCTTTTCAGTAAGATCCAGCCTTGTCCTCTGTTCCAAGACATAATCACCAATGCAATATGAGCAACTCCTGATCATGGCTGGCATCGGTGTCATATTTTAGAATTTAATTAATTTCCTAACATGGCTTCACATTCCCTTCTCCCCCATCTTCAGCCTTCACTTGCATGCTGTTATCCTCCACCAGCCCTTCTTTTCCAAGCTTTTCTTTGTCATACTTGCATGTGAATGTACTGTAGTCAAGGCACTCTGTCCCTTCCTATTTTATACTTGTCTACTTCTAAAGAATTCTTTAGAATTGTTGTAAGTTCGTCTGTTGCCGCCAAGTAGGCTTGTAGGCAAAAATGTCAACTGTAAGTCATTTGGCTTTTTAAATGTGTGAGATGTTGTCGGTTAAAAGCATAGGAAAAGTGAAGCCCTTGCTGTTAAAATACATTTTCATCGGAAAAAAATGTACCAGTCAACATACATTTCTGCATGTATAAGAGTAAAAGCCTCATAAAATCAGATGTTTCTGAATGTATGTTGGTGGCAGCCTCCTGCTATGCCTGTCATGTACAGATGCTGCTGTGCTCACGCTTGTCATCGCATTTTCCCGCCACGAGAATGTACTATTGAATAAATGCGGTGGCAGGAGTTTCATATCTGTGCTCGCTGTCTTTTCAGCCCCCTGGCATGATAGTATGTGTTGCCGGATTCCACGCGTCAACATTCTTTTGTTAGCATAAAGCGAGCTTTTCACTGTAATGCGAGCCATTTACGGCCCCTAATTTGACCGTCGTTATTGTCTTGGATATCCGAGAGGGGAAAGGGCTGCTGCTGGAGAGCGCATGGCGAACATTTTGCCACAGCGTTCGTGGTGCCCTTGACCAAACGTTAAAGGTTAGAGAATCAAGTTGTCAAAAGTATCTGAGTGAGACTGTACTTGGCAGCCGTCTGGTGTAAATGTGTGTTACTGTGGATGTCCATTAGGACCTCTGTGGAGATCAGAATGTACGCTCAGTCGGCTGAGTAATGCAAAAATCCAACTTTACTTGACCCTAAGAGGTAACAGAAGCAGGGCATAGCCTGTGGCCTAAAATGTGTCTTACTGTAAGTGCTTTGTAAACAGTGTTGCCATTGCCTGCTTCCAAAGCTCGACCCAGCAGTATTATGCAGCAGTTAGACGGCATTATACAGCCAGTAGCAGGGTGACTGATGTCCCTCTGAATTTCTGGGATGTTATAAACGGTTTCTGTTTTGGAAAGACTGTGGACTGTGTTGAACTGGTCTCACTGGAGCCACTTACTGGACTTGTTATGACTGTGAGTGTGTGTGTGTGTGTGTGTGTGTGTGTGTGTGTACCACAGGTTATAGAGGGTAATAATGAAGAGAGAGATGAGTATTGCCTCTAAATAACAGGTGTGGTTTGAGGTGGGAGGTCACCCAAACCTGCCCTGTAATTGCTGGGCAGACTATGGCCTTTTAGAAAATGTACCCTTTGTGATGGCAGCTTTAGTGCCGACTTCCTGGATTTGACCTCATGGCTGAGTTTTCTGTATTGCCAATTTTCTCCTTTCTTACAATTTTCTTTGCTCTGGATGACATTTCACCGAAAGTACAGCCCGTCGCTGGGTGATAAAATGGTAATTAATACTAACTTGTAACACCTCCCTTCAGTCTAACACTATAACGCTCCTCAGCTTATGTTGATCCGATTGTCATCCCTGAAGAAGTAATTTTCTCTGCAAACTAGACAATGTCTGTAACAGTGACGCAGCCACGAGTTCATTTCACTTATCTCTTTGAGTTTTATTTCCCGTTTCAATCCATGTTGATTTTATGTGAAAAGTAATGATTTTGTGTGATAGCCAGTGAAGTCATTTTTAATGCTTTCTTTCCAAGGCCACATACTGTAGGTGGGCTGTGCAAGCAGTCTGAGTTATTTGGATCATTAGTTTTTACATAACACAGAGTAATTAAAAGAGAGATAATGGATTTCTAATCTTTTTTCTTTTTTTTCCTGCCTTGTGTTTGACACTGCCTGAGAGGATGAAATTTCACTTAATATTGCATTAGAGTTTTCTCCGCTCAGTGCCACAAACACACAGCCATCCGGAACTGTGTTCAACTATCCTCCCCTTTCTGGTACGTTAAGGATTTCAGTTCAAGATTCAACATCATATTTAGGCAAAGGCCAAGTGGAGTGCTGAAACCCTTACCCCTGTGCTGGCTTTGCATTGGATTGGTGCTAGCCCAAGGTGTGTGGTTTGAGCTTTGAATGCAGGCACTATGGGACCGATATGAACATTTTAAGAATATGCAAACATTGCAGTTAAACAGGAATATATTCATCTCAAATGCTTTTCTTTCCATCTGTGTCATAAAAAAAAAAAAAGATCTGGTTACATAAAATCCTCATTGTATCACTCGCAGCTGTTTCTGTGCTCTGCAGTCTACCGTCTTTTCATTCTGTTGGGATCTGTGATATTTTGACTCATGGGATATTTTCCTCACCACAGTAGCTTTCTCCCGGAACACAACAACAACAACAACAACAACAACAACAACACCAACGTGGATGCGCCAAAGCCTCGGGAGCATCGCATTGCCTTGGTTACACTCAGTATTTCACAGCGAGGCATCAGGTGCAGCGCTTGGCTCTGAGTCACATTAAGTGTTTGAATCATGCCACTGTGCTCACCAGAGACAACGCAAAGTTGCGTTGTCAGAGGTAATCTGCTGTACAACAAAGAGAGCGCAAAGTTGCTCTGGTGTGTTCCCATCTGTTAACACAGCCTGTCTCAGATGGATGAATGAATTAATAAAAGCTGGTTTGGCTAGACTCCGCTGACTGCCGGTTGTAATTATTAACTCCACCAAGGATTTTATTTTCCCTCTGTCTGTCAGTGAGGTATCTCAAAGATCTATGATCAGGTTTCCATGACATGTGATGGACAGCCCTTGTGTCAAAAAAACTACTGATGCGATTTTGGTCGTGATCCAGATATGGAAATTCTAACATTAGTCAGTTATAGACTTTTAGCCATAACTGTGAAACAGCTATGGATAGAGACTTACGATCACAAAATACGAATGATGCCCAAATCTATGTGACATTAAATATAAGTCGGCAATTTTGGTATTGCCCTCAAAATGATTGAATTGTTGACAGATTTTTCAAATGATGACATTTATTTTGGTAGTAAATAGGGCTAAATTCAACATTAATGTACAGTAGACTCGTGCCGATTGGTGATCGGATTGTAAATCATCGATTTGAAGGATTGATCAACTGATATTAACTAACTTACTATCAGAACTGTCCATTTGAGATGTTTCTGGTTTGGGCGTGTTTATTTATGCTTTAAAATGTAACCGCTGTAAAAAAATCAGAAAATAAAGTTTTATTTTTCTAATTCGCCGGCTTTCTCTCTAACGGCGCTCCCTCTCCTCATTCACTCTTGAGGTCGCTTGACCCCCCCCCACCCAGTTCAAAGACATATGAAATTGGAAACTATTGCCCAAATGTAGTGTATCTACTTAAGGTGGAATCTTATTGTGATATGATTGCATTGATTGTATTGTGTTTAACAACATTTTGTTGTCCAAATGAATGATTTGAGAAAAGAAATTGCTTGGGAAGTAGGCCTATGCTATTTTGCAGAGTTAGGTGAGCAGATATACACCAGTCATGTCTGTACAGTAAATATGAAGCCCACTGGGCCATTAGCTTAGCTTAACATAAAGACTGGAAATGGGGGAAACAGCTAGCCTTGGTCAGTCCAAAGCGCGAAAATACAGTTACCATTACCTCTAACTCTCTAATTAGCACGTTTTGTTGTAGATGTGTGAAGAGTTTTGTCTGATGTAGTGTATAACAGAGGAACAGAGTTCATTGGATTGAACATCAATTTCATTATTTAATCTTATATTATTTTATATTATCTCCCATATCATGATATACTGTATATCGACATTAAATAATCTATTCTTATTAATATCTGGATGTTGATTTAAGCCATATTGCCGAGGCCAACTGAAAAATTATGAGTCACGGTAACTACTGCGGCTGTTTTCAGCACTATGTTAATGCCAAGCACAGTCCTGTCCAATACAAACTACTTAGTGCTGTAGTCACTATGTGGCGAATGGTGGAGCTCCACTCCTGTCACAGTTCACGTTACCAGTTGGTATGCGCAGCCTCTGAGTGGCATCTGAATAATGGAAAGCAATTGGTGTGAATGTGTGTAAGAGTGTGTGAGTGTCTGTGTGTAAACAGTTCCGTTCATTTTTAGCCATTTGTATGTGTGTGTGTGTGTGTGTGTGTGTGTGTGTGTGTGTGTGAGCGTGTGTGTCTTCCCAGTCACATTTACACAGGGCCGTGGCTTCATTGCCCTCGCTGCCCTCAGCTCTGCCACTGGTAAACACAGTCCTGTAGATGACCTGACCAAAGAAAAGAGATTTCTCTGGCAAGGCGTTTTATGAATGTACCTTTACTTTCCCGTGCCATGGTGGTTATCAGTACTTATATTAAAACTACTTAACTACTCTTGTAGCAAATGTAAAAGCTACTGTTTTTGCCTTCGTGTTACATCTATCAGTGATAGTTGTTGGACTTTGATTTACTTGAAAATATAGTCAGTTATTCTTTTATTTTCTTAACAAGGTCCATCCTTATCTCTTGCTGTGGTTTCTATGCAGTCATATTTACCTCCTACATACACTACACTTTGTATGTATGAGCTTACCTTCTGTGTCTGAGTGCATTCAGGCGTATTTATGAGTGTATTTATACTTGTGTGCTTTGCCCTCGTTCCTCACTGAGCAATCATATGGATTGCAAGTACACACAGTCACACACACAACAGTCTTGACGTCACTTGGCTTTGGTAAGAGAGCAGATTTCTGAGCCACTGGGGTGTCTGTGTCAGTCTGTTCACCCAAACTTAGAAAAATACACAACACCTGGACTGACCTAAATGATTCATAATCACACACACACACACACCTGATTTTTCTTATCAGCCACTTGTTATTGTTATTTAGTGTTCCAAATCTTTCCCATCACACAGTCTTTCCCTCTCCGAGGTGTACGTTTGGTCGCAGCTTACTGAGCTGGTAAATCTTTAATGGGACTGACAACTGCAATATTAGATGATGCCAATGAGGCATCACATGTAAAGCTGCCAATTAAGCTGTTGACAGAAACGCTCAGGGACTCGTATGTGTGTGTGTGTGTGTGCACAGGTGTTTCTGTGTGTGTGTGTATTTTTACACTACACACTTTTGCGAGTCATAGCAACTGTTGCAATCTGTTTTTGTGCGCAGCAATGTAATCGTATAGCCGCACGCTTGAATATGTGTTTATTGTTCATCCCAAATTTAAGTGGAAACCTGAATATCAATCAGCCGTATGGAGGTTTGGTCTTTTAGGACTGAGATCTTTCTGCAGAGTGCGTTTATAAGACATCAGCTGATGTCTGATGTCATAATCCAGACGTGTCTGTCTGTCATTTTCCAACATCTTGGGAAAACCCCAAAAGTGATCCACTAGAAAAGGCCCTGTTGTGATCAGTATGTATGATCAGACTGTGACATTTTTGGGTGACATTTTTGTGACATTTTGTCCTAATGGGGCCACTGAGCTGGTGTACATGGTGTGCATTAAGTATTTCTGGAGTGTGTGTCGGTGTATGTGTGTAGGCGCTAGTGGCTGAATATGTAGCAATGCCCTGTTCAACCTCTGCAATAATCACATTGCACTGGGGTCATGAGGTGCAGATGATGGTTTCAGTATCATTAAAAGTCATGTTGAGTCTTATGCAAATTTCAATTTTACAGTGTGAATTCAAGTACAGCAGTAGTGTGTATGTGTGTGGGTTTGTGGTTACTGGTGTGGGCAGGAAGGCTGTGGTTGCCTTGACGACCCTGGCACACTCGCCAGTAAGTAAATAAGCGAAGTTTATTTAGTATAGCACCTTTTACAGAGCAAGGTCACAACGTGCTTCACAAGAGTAAAATTCTTAAAAAATAAGACAATAATAACAGTGAAACAATAGGAAAACATAAGCATTAGGACCATAAGAAACAAAAAAAAGATTCAAACAATAAAATATAAGCATCAACAGACCTTAAAAACACACAAGATTACAAACACTAGACAGCACGAGGCGAGACAAAGAGCCGTTTGAAAAGTGGTTCTGCATGTAACCGATGAATAATTGAGGGTGGTCAGAGGCGGCAGGCTTTCCCAGGAGGCCGGGCTCATGTTCCCACTATGGTCACCCCTAGCTGCTGTGTCCCAACGCTGTTACTCGACAGGCAGATCCACTTTTTACCCCCTCCAGCTGCCATCACCTGTCATCTCCTTTGTCATACAATCAGAATCGGTGCCCGAGTTGCACGGCATACTCACTGGATGCTGTAATATCGTATCTCTGCGTTGCTGAATGCTTAGAAATGTAGCAAGTGCCACTTTAATTTTGAGAAATAAAAATGTTGGGAAAGTGACATTTGTGACACGTGTTGGTTGTGACATGGTTCCACGTCATTGTCTGATATTTTTTTATCACTGTAACCCCTGAAAATTAGATGTGCTTATCATAAATATATAATAATATAATATAATTCTTCTTAATTATCAGCATAAATATCAGGGCTGCAATGATTCCAATATGTTTCTTCTTCAACTGCTCTCTTAAATTGGTAGACATGATATTTAAAAAGGACTTAAAGGTCTTCTGCTCATTTTCTATCCTAGCAGGGAGCTAATTGTATTCACTCAGCATCCCTGGGTGTAAATCATTCACTGATTGGATGAGTAGAATGAAAACACGGAGGGCTCTGAGGCAAGTACTGACAGGAACTCGCCCGTAGCAGAGGAACTTGTTGGCATTTTGGAGCCTACAGGCAGTTTTAAGGCAGCATCTCTGTCCTGCCAACACTACCCATCACATTAAAAAAGTCACCTGTGTCACTAGATTTTTTTGAAATTGTACCGAGTGGCATATGGCTCATACTTTGACTGCCATATCTGCTAAATTATTGTGAAAAGCTATCCTGGAGTTTAAGTTTGCATTCTCAGTTTTGACAGATGGATCTTCTGAATTATGAAAGAATAGAGACAAGATCCGAAATAGCCTGCACTAATTGGTTGTCTGATTGTACCATATCAGTAAAAAGATGTGCTTTATTGTGAAGATAATGAAACTATAATTACAAAAAATATAGGAATAGATTACCTTTGTGTTTGACAGATTCAGAGACAAATGGGGTTGAAACAGCTAAACTCTAAGCCAGGTGCATGATGGCGGTACTAATGTTGCTGATGCATACAGTGTGCATATACAGTACGTATATATACTGTAAACTCTACTGTACTTAAGGTGAGTATAATGCTGTTAATATACGAGGTGCAGTTTATTCCTTCTGTCTCATTCTGCCTGTAAACCTTCTCTGAGTAGCTCAGGCTTGTAAACACCCTCTACTCTCCGAGCAGTTGACGCCCTCTGACAAACCTGCTCTGATCACAAGTACAATTCCGAGCCTAATTATCTCTCATATTGCAGTGAGTAACACGGGACCCGGGGTGAGTGGCAGAAACAGTTGCGAAAAACTTGGTAAATAATGTGTGATTCCAGGTACAGTCACAGAAGTTGATGCATAAATGTAAGATTTCACTGAATCCAAGCACATGCACGGGTGTCAGTTCCCAAAGTTTTTTTATGACACCCTATTTATGATAGCATTTAACAAAAAAGGCCTTAAAGTTTGTGGCCAAAGAAAAGCCTGATAATAACTTATCAAAGCCGTGGTCATTTTTAAAATGTAAGTCACCTGATCTCCTCCTTGACCGCACGCTGTCAGCGCGTCGCCATGCCGACCGGGCTTCCTGAGGCACATCTCATCCATAATAGAGTGATTCCATCACCTTACAGGTTGGCCTTTTGATGGCACCCATCGGCTAATTGGCCAGCCTTCTGCTCGCCAGGTAGCGGGCCGAGCCGGCTGTTGGAGAGGTGGTCTGGGGACATGAATGCTACGGGTTCACCTCAATTAACTGCTTGTGTGAGGTGTCTGGATGAGGACGAGGCCTCTGAGTCACACCAGTACTCCGCCCTCTCCTTCACTGGGTAAACCGCATGTTAGTTTCCTGATGTGTAGGCTGAGTTTACCTGAGATGACGTTGCGAAGTCTGATTCGGGTTTTAGTCTCTCTGTTAGAGACTGAACCTCAAAGGTCTTATGTAGCTGGATAAAAGCCTCGGAGAACCAGGATATTGCATATTCTATAGATATGGTTGTGTTAATGTGAAGTGTCCTTTTAGGGTGGCTGTGACGGCCAGGATTTTAAACCACAAGCTGTTTGCTTTTTTTCATGGTTTAACAAAGGTGAAAATAAAACGCACTTTGTGTGAAGTGTGTCGAGATGTGAGGTGAGGCTGGGCTCTTCTTGCATCAGAAGCATGAGAGAAATCTACTTCAAAGTGGAGTGAAATCAAGTGTGGAGAACCCCAAAATAGGCACTGATGCATTTCTGACATTTTAGCCTTCATGAGGGCATGCTGGTGGACTCCTTATCTTTCCACTTCAAGAGTGCCTTGATTTCTGGAGAAGTTTAACCTCATTATAGCACTCCACTCTTTCCGGAAGACTCAGCTTTTCACTTGAAAGACTTGTGTTTGTTTTATGACGTATTCACACTTGGCTAGTTTGATTCAGTTGCATGACGATATGGATTAGAGTTGGGGAGAATGCATGAATGGATCAAACAAACACGCCCAAATTAATTCAGGTTCGTTAAACTTCAAACATTTTAATCTGATATCAAGACAGCTACATGTATTTTCCCCTCATCATGTTGCAGTACGCCATGTCATCTATATCCTTTGTTTATAGCGGCCCTTTTTTGTTCTTTATAAAAGATTAAGTCCAATTGCATTTTTAAACCTTTGGTCATTGCCCGGCTAGATGTCTCCCCCTGTTTCCAGTCTTTAGGCTAAGCTAAGATAACTTTATCTTCATATTTGAGGGACAGACATGAGAGGGGTATCAATTTTGTAATCTAACATTTGGCAAGAAAGTGAATACGCATGTTTCCTAAAATGTAGATCTATTCCTTTAATGCTCCAATCCGGTTAATACTTTCTTAGCTTAGATGCCAAAAAAGAGATCCCACTGGGTGAGAGGTCCCAATCAGCCAATGTGTAGTATTTACATTTTGTTATTTGGTTTAAGACAGTGTGTTAACTCTAAATGGGCAAGAAAGAAAATGCACCGATGTATCATCTTCAGCTTTGATCCAGAGAACTGCGCTACAGATGTGAACATGCTCTTAACATCTCCTCATTAACAATTCATGAAGCTGTTATGATCTGTTGCTCTGGTCAAAATAATGATTGTGCCTTGATAAGGTTTTTAGTCTCTATTTGCAGTACTGTTACTATGAGCTCTGGTAGCCCAGTGAATGCCCCTTGTAATGCAGCACTGGATAAAGTATGTTCCCCATTCTATTTCATTATTATTACAGCAACAAGGAGCCCAAATTGCAGCTTTTTTGAACAGCACCTTCTATGCTTACAAGCTGCCTCGTTATCCATTTGCGGAGAGAGGACGGGGAAGAATTTCTGTCTTATTGAATAAGGAGGCTGACGAGCCGGAGCCTCCTGCTCTCAGGAATCCTTACATTGGCAGAACACCAGGAGCCGTAGATCACGTAGAGAACAAGTAAATCAATGAGAAAGAGAAGAAGGCAGCAGAGAGGGAGGATAAAGAAAGAAAACACAAAGCGATAAGGACAGATAGGAGTGTAGAAACAAGCCAAGAGCTCGGTACTGATTCAGCAAAACACATTTTTAAGATCTCCTCTCCTCTCTCTCTAGGATTATAAGAAGATGGGTGACTGTCCTGGAAGTAGTCGAACACTGGGAAACACGCCTTAGCAGTCAGCTGTGTGCTGCATTGTTGTTTTAGCTATTCCTCTGTTTTCTACAAGACATGTTTGAGGACATCAGCGGTCTAGTAGCATGTCTTCCACTACTTTTGAAAACTCGTCCGACATCACTGACCCTTTCCCCACTTATAACTCTGATAATTCAAGCAGTAGCAAAGTTTTAGCTTTGGACTGTGTCTTGAAGCGATCTGAGCTGTGTATATAACTGCAGTACCTAGACAAATCCCACTTATGCAAAGTTTCTGCTTTGCAAAAGAGGTAGGCGCTTTGTCAAGTCTGAGAAACAAACCCTGGTGATGTCATAGGGATGTCATTAGGGTAATCTCAGTTTGGGCTTGGAGATTACAGATTTATAACAGAAAGCCTGCCTTACAAACTGGAGGTCTAGAGTTTGAAAGATGTCGACAGGAGAGGTTTAGCAAAAAATATGCTATTTGTATAAATGTAGCATATAGCATGTTTGGTCAGGTCAGGTCAAAAGGACCCCCAAGTTTATTGAAGTGCAGTACTAAGACGTTGGAATACTCCATTTTAAGCGTATAATCTCATTCAATCAGTGGTATGGCATGTATCTGTAATTATATACCCATCTCTGCGTGAGCAAAAGGCAGAAGTCAAATTCCTTATCACTCGCTACATTTTGTTTAGTCTGCAGAATGTTGCTAAAGAAGAGACACAGTGACCAGAATGAATCGCTTGACTGTGCTTGCTGTCAGTGTACAAAGTTTCATTTAAATTACTGGCTGCCCTTTTCTGCTGTATTCATTTATTGTGCAGTCTTGCCGTTTCCCCGCAGTGCTGTATATAAAGAGCCGGTGTGACAGCTACACCCTCCATGTCCAGCCTATGTCTGTCCATCTCATTCTCTTATGGGGCACTGAGCAACCCCCTTCACCTCCTGCATGCAGACACATACACCATCCAATATCCTGTCAGTGTCTGAGTTGCAGACATATCTAACAGCAGCCTCAGCTTTCTCTTTCTCTGCCCCCTTTTTTTTTTCCTAATACATCTCTGTATCTGATAAAAGCTGCATTGTCTGGAAGCCCAAACCCATCACACCGCCTCACTTAATACTTACTGCCAAACCCACTTGTGTTCTTTGCAGCTTCTCATTTACATGATAGTCGTGTATGTACTGCATTCATGTATATGTAATAATGTTAAAATGTTGAATGCAAATTCATTTTAAATGAATAGACAGTTTCCAAATGTTTCCGCCCACAGAGTCTCCTTCATCTTAGGAAAAAGTGGTCCAACTTTTTCAAAACCTGTCTGTTGCTGAAGCTTGTGTTGAATTCAATTGTTTCTCTGCCGGCTCGATCAGGCTGTACAGTATTCTAAGGCTACAGGGGAAAAACAACCTCATGGACCTTGATTAGTTTTTGTTTGACTAAATATGCAGTGCCACGTCTAAACTGTATACTTTTTCATCAATATCTTCCCCCCCGTTTCACCACAAAAGCGACCGGGAATTCACCGGGGCAGTTGTTATAGGACAGAGCCAGACGTGGTTACAATAAAAAAAAATAAAAAATACCCTCCAATGTCAGAGAGGAGACGTGAGGGAGGGACAGAGATGATTACAGGACAAGAAAAGGGAAAGTAGACATTAGGAGGACAAGGAACGGCAGTAGAGAGTGACATGACAGAGAGAGGATGTGGGAACAGGACAGAGCGAGAGAGAACAAGATCTTACAGTGTGTGCGATACTTGTGATACCTGTTAATGGGATTTTAATGAATTAAGCTTTGTGATGGGGCTGTGATGACTGTTAAGCATGCCTGTATTTGAGTGTGACTATATAATGTAAAGGTTGCTTGAGGAATAATCAAATGCACAATCATATAACTGAAGATTTGAAGGATTAAAACTAAGATTTGAATGTCTGTATAAACTGCTCTGTACTTGTAATGTTTGTTGTGTTGCAAAGATTTAATTTAAGTTTGTGTGCACGCCTTTCTGAGCTTTTTCAGCGATTGAAACGTGCCCTTTCAGGTTTGCATGCTGGCATTTATGGCACTAATTTAAGAAGGGAAAGAGCTGAAACTCTGGGGTGGGAAAAAAGTAGCTCAAAAACAACTCAGACCAGACGTGGCAGGGTCTAACAGAGGGTCAATAAATCATTTGTGCTTTTCAAACCTAAATCATAGTTTATGAAGCGTGAATTTTACCTCATGCATTGTGGCGCCACCAAACCAGATTACTACACCATGCAGAATAAAACTGAACATATGAGTGTGTTTAGGAGAGTGCTTCATTGATTTGTGTGTATATGTATGTGCAGCATGTGTGGCTGTTGTATCGTCTTGTGATTTCTTCACCGAGCGGTCTGACCCACTGTGTGCTGTGTGTTTCTTCATGGCGAAGCCCTCTGTCTGTGTCATCAGGCTGTTCGTGTGCGTGTACAGATTTGCAAGTGTTTTTCACCAATGTGTATCTGTGTCTTTGTCTGAGCTTGTGTGTGTGTGTGTGTGTGTGTGTGTGTGTGTGTGTGTGTGTGTGTGTGTGTGTGTGTCAGACTACGGCGCGGCAGTTTCAGTACCTGAGCAGCCGAATGGAAATCTAACCCATGTTCCTCTCTCCCCAGAGGTCTATGCAGTGTGTAAAAACCTGACACCGTACATCATAATGTCATCACCCACTCACTGAGTGCGGGGGGGCAGTAGGAAATCCATGAAATAGACCAGGGCACCCAGCAGAGAAAGATGGACAATTAAAAAAGATAAAGGAGTAGAAAAGGTGGAAGACAGAATGACATATGAGGAGGAAGCTGGAGTGTGCAGGAAGGTGCGAAGAAATGTGAATCATGACACATGCATAACATTTTGGCATTGACGAGAGTTGGGCATGATAAGTAATTGCTGCGGAGTGTGAATCTGTGCATGTGTCTACCTATAGTCCTCGGGGGGCGGGAAGTAGGTGGGCAGAGCATCAGGGATTTGTCAGTGCGCCAGTCACAGCACAGATAACCTACAAAGAGGAAGTCTGGCTTAGATACTGTAGGTTCCTCTCTGTTTATCCCTTTTAATGGAAGCCTAAAAGACTTTTCATTCATGTATTTGTGCATTTTGGGTTCTTTCTATTGTATATGTTTAAGATTCAATGTGGTGTCAAATTTGGTTATTCTTGTGTCACTCAATTCCTCGAAAAAAGCGAAGTAAGGGATACGCAGAGACAAAGTTCTCAGACATGAATTTAGTTATTTTTGTTGAGTTTCCTTGAAAGAGTTGCTTCAATTATTTTACTACTTGAAACTTCTGCATGTCTTTTGAATTGTATGCTGGCCTCTGGACAAATTTTACATTTTTGCATGTTCAGCTGACCTGCTATGGGTGTACTTACTGAAAGACTCGAGGTTACACTGGCACTTAATTGGAATTAATTAATTGAACGTTGAACACTGCCTCCATTTTCTCCATAATTACCATTATGTAGTCCTTTCCAGGAACCTTTTATTGTTTTCAAAGATACATATAACTTCTAGGATATTATAGGAAACTATGGGACTTAATAAAAGCGCCTCCTGGCTCTAGCTACATATTCAACAACAGATATGAGAGTGGTGTCAAACATCTCATCGAACTCTTCCCAAGAAGCGGACCCTGCTTAATTTTTCCAAAAATGCAAAAGTATTCCAATACCAATTACCAATAGTAATCCCCACATTATATCATTACATATTGATATCAAGGCATTTGTTATATTGCAATATTGGAGTTTGGATTCAACATCTTTTAGTGCAGGGTTCTCATTTATTTATTTTTTCAATAAAAGGTTTCCCAATTGAATTTCCCCAAAAAAAACCTGCGTATCAAGCTCTCAGGATGTAAAATTACATTGCCAGCCTCTATTCATGTGCTGCTTCTCAGCACTGAGCTTCTAAAATTGACAGTTGCATTTAAAACTAGGATCTGCTTTGTGCAATAATTTGGCACTGCACATATATACACAGGTATGAGGCGCCTAGTATATGTAGACACTGCCAGAAATTAAATGTTACTCATTAACTTTCCCCATTTGCATTTTAATTGAGTACCGTCACAGTAACAGGCGTCTTTTTTTTTTGGTCCCAGTTCGTAGCATTTTTTAAATATCTACAAACAGGCTGTCCAATGAGGTTCTAAAGAGCTCATGTTTCTGCTTGGAGCCTGACACGAGGCTCGCTCACTGTAACAGCAGCCGTAGACTTTGTTCCATTGTTAAATAATGGTTTGCCTTTCATTGGATTCTGCTCGCTCGCTCTCACACCGTGCTTGGCTCCCTGTTTAGTGAATTTCGTTCTCAGTGTGTATGCTATCCAGAGCAGCAGGCCTCCATAACGACTGAAGCAGCTTGACAACATTGTGTACGAGAATAGCGCTCAGGTTTCACAGCACAGCGCTGCTCAATGAAGAATAAAAAGGTTTGAGGCAAATATGCAGCCTGACAGTTCTGAGTTCATTGGGTCTTTGAGAATCTAGGCCCGTGTGTTGACGTTATTTCTCTACACTTTCTCTACACAGACAATGCAATTTATTTTTTATTGGTTTAATTTTCTTTTTACTGGTTGTTTGGCTTTGTGTTGCTAAATGCAGCAGTTGGCAAATCTGTTTACCATCGTGAAGACTGAGAGAATACAGAGAGGCTGGGACTATCCAAATCCCTAAAGCCTCTTCAGTGGGAAAGCCCAGACGATCCCTCCTCTTCTCCCTGGTCAAAAGATCTGAGTTGTGATTCCCTCTGGCAGGATTTTATAGGGCCAGTGAAAGCTCTATCACGCCAAAGCCTTTCCCCGACAAGCCAAATGACATGATAACAGGTGACATTGTGCAGTATAGATTTCTCTCTTTCTACTTATCCCCTTTCCCTTTCCGAAATGTCTTGAAAAAAGTGCCTTTAGAGCTGTTATTTGCAGATCTTTTGTATGCCTAGCTGTCATATAAAGTTGACATTTAAATGGTGATCTAGGTCATGTAGAACAGGGAATATGTTTTAACTTAATATATTCTGGGAAATTCAGCTGAGCATATGGTCCGTTTAAAGTGCTTCTCATGCACAAATGCAATACTATAAATTCCCAGCTGGCAGCATGGGAACTCGCACCTTGGTACTGCTAGCGCTGAGCTGCTCCACTGGACCAGGTGAGGGTGAAGTGCCTCACTCCAGCGAACTTTAGTGGCAGGTACTAAAAGAATAGTTTAACATTTTGGGAAATATGCTTATTTGCTTTCTTGCCGGGATTTAGATAAGAAGATTGATACTACTTTCATGTCCGTATGCTAAATATAAAGTTTAGCGAGCTAGGAAAAACTTAGAAACAGGGGGAAACACCTGGCCTGGCTCTGTCAAATGGTAAAACATCTGTCTATGAGCACCTCTAAAGGTAACTAATTAACTTTTTGTTGGATTCATTCATACAAAAAACAAAGTGTAAAAATGTTTACGGGGGGTTATGCGCCGGGCTATTTCCTATCATCACCAGGAGGTTGCCAGGCAACCAGCAGAGACTGTAAATTAGTGAGCTTTAGAGGTGGATTGAGTTTCCTCTGGAAAGACCTGGGCTAGCTGTTTCCCCTGGCTTCCAGTCTAGCTTATCCCAAGCTAAGCTAATCGTCTGCTGGCTCCAGCTTCATATTTAGCATAGAGACATGAGAGTGGTATCGATCTTCTCATGAACTCTCCGAAAGAAAGCAAATAAGCATAATTCCCAATATGTCTAACAATTCCTCTAACCATCAGTCTACAGTAACCCCTCATGTTTTTAACCTTTTTTCAAAGACATTAGCCTGTCAACTGGAAACCCTTTACTGTAACGGCTCACCTCTCCCTCTCTCTCCGCATGTTTTTTTCCATAGGCATGGCTCCAGAGGTATGGTTACCTCCCTTCTGCAGACCCCAGAATGTCAGTGCTGCGTTCTGCTCGAGTCATGCAGTCCGCTATCGCTGCCATGCAGCGCCGCTATGGCCTCAATGTCACAGGGACTCTGGACGGCAACACCATAGAGTGAGTCAAAAATACCTTTTTAAAGATGCCACAATGTGGGACTTTGAGTTCTGAGCTTTGTTCATGATGTGTTTCTTCAAAAAATATAATATGGGTGCGAGTTACAAAGATCAGAAGGGAAGATGGATAAATACTTATTATGACTAATAAAATTCTACTATTTGATACGTATGATTGATTATTGAAATACCAAAACATCAGCCAAAAGACAGACATGCTCCTCTGATATTTTTTCCCTAATAGATTGGTGTTATTAATGCTTGATTTTCATGATCTGATAAATACTATATACTGAAATTTGAATTTGCTCAGGCATGGATAGATCTTTTACAAGAATAGTGAACAACAGCCAGGATTTAAAATATGCAGTAAAGTAACAAGGAGTGGTAAAAACTAAAATGTTGTTAGAGTCATTTATTGTTTTGGATTGTATTCCGACTCACGAAGTGGTCTAGACGTCTTCAAAATGGGGACAAATGGTAGATGAGTCTCTCCTTCATCTCCTGTTTTGCATTCTGAAGGCAAGCAGTCATTTTGCCAGACAAAAAGTTACCCTGACGGGGATTAAGTGGGGCGTTTTAATTTGATCAAAGGGGCCTTTTACAGAGAGTACACCTCCGTTGTCAGATCAAAGGCTGTCAAAGTATTAATACTCAGTAGAAGAAAGGGACGAGCAGGGACAGTGTGCGGTTGCTCCTCTTACAATCAGTCAAACCTGAACGCAGCAGCCCCAAGCAGACAAGGATGACATGTGCTTTTTTGTGCAATGACAAGAAGGGTCTTCCTGATGTTGCCTGTTGTGCATACACATGGGTGTAGCGAAGTGTCGTAAACCCACCCGAGGCTTGCATAGGTCTTTTAAGAGTATTTTCAAATTATATTTTGCGTTAAGAATCAAAGTGATATTAGGTGTGTGAGAATATTAGAAATCAAACACAATAGGTAATATGTGTAGTTACAGTTATACAGTATGTTTGTGTTTTTAAACACAGTGTAGCTCAGATTGTACCCAGTTTTAACCAGACATCCTTTCATCTGCAAATTATTAGAAACAGTGTTCACTGACATTTATCCCCACCACCACTGAAATACCATCCGTGCTACACTTAGCAATGAGCTCAAATTGCCCACTGAACTGTAACATGGCAGTGTGGTGGCCAGTTGTGTGAGTGCAGACTAACAGCTGTCCAACCTCTGGGCTGAAACAGAGTGCGATGTGATAAGCTAACAGTATGCTTGTGTTTTTTCTCTCCTCCACGGCTTCTCTTTGTTGATGTAGCGATAACACGATAAGGTGAGGCGTCTTTTGTGTGTAATACCTGACTGAATTTGAGCAATAGCATGTGCTGTGTTTGGATTTTGAAATAACTTGGAAGTGTAGCGCATTCATGCATTATCATGTGTGTGTTTTGACCGTTTCTCATCCATCTCCCGCCAACACTTTGTCCTGTTAGAATTGCTTATACATTCAAATGCACAGAGGGGCATCAGTAAAGTCTGCCTCTGTTCACAAATGTAAAGAGCTACGTTGGATCAGAATTGGTTTCTAGTCATTATTTCGTCATTGTACCTAACGTTATAAAACGTATGCTCCTGATGATACCTACAGTATAGCAGAATGATCAATGTAGCTTCAGTGTTGATTCTCTCGTCTTTCCTGTAGGTGGATGAAGAGGCCCAGGTGTGGGGTTCCTGACCAGGTAGGAGGCGCATCCAAATTCAGTGTCAGGAAACGGCGGTACGCCCTTACAGGACAGAAGTGGCAACACAAACATATAACATACAGGTGGGTGCTTTTAAATCCATCAAGACTATGTTGAATAAGTTTATCAAGTCATTGTAGAGGCTGTGTCGTCACAGCTTTTTGGAATAATCCAACTTCCCTCCAATGCCTTTAACACGCACTGAGCCACACACACTCTCCCCAACCCGAGGGCTTTTGTCAAGTTGTGAAGACATCCGGTCAAGAAGATTAACCCAGTATGTGCCTCCAGCCACAAAGAAATAACGGATATCTGCACAAAAGCACACACACACAGAGGCATGTGCACACAAACAGGGCTTCAGGACTTAACCAGTGTCATTGACCTTTTCATTAACACACACATTCCTTTCAGAGAGACAGAAAAAGCAACAGCCTGCTGTAATTTTTTTCATGCCGTTCTCTCTCTTTTTTTATCCTCCATATGTGCCTTTTTTATAAACCAGTTTCTTCGTCATCCCTTGATGTGGCTGCCTGTTTGAAACTGTAAACATTTTGGCAGAACGTTTGACTGTATAGGTCCCTGTGTGTAGACTTGTAGCAAAGGAGCATCTACTGAACACAGTCGACAACCTTTGGACTTATATAATGGACAGAAAGCTACAAAACCAAAGGTTAAGTTCAGTATTGCTTTAAGCCAATGGACAACCACAATACACAACACAGACCATGTTCTTCGAACCTCCGACTGAAAAAGAACCAGCTTTATCCTCAACAGAACATGTATAGCACAAATGGGAAAAGAGTGTACATGTAAGAGCCATACATGCACCAGAGATCCCTTCACCAATTTCATAATTCACAAGCATATTTTCATTTCTGACATTCAGCTGCAGGAGTAATAATGTAAAGGACAACATTATATCATGTTTCTCTGTTGATTTAGTGAGGTCATTAGCCCAGATTCTGTAATATTTTATACATTCTATATTGTCACTTGCCCTCAGCTCCATGTTTCATGGGATGAGCCTTAAGAACTGGGCTTGGTTTTTATTTTTGCTCTCCCTGAGGATAAATGTATAAGCAGTGTTACATGCTGAATGTAATCTAGTGGCTCAGTAACCTACAGCTGGAGTAGGACTCTATATCACTGATGGCGGAACTGTCCAGATTCATGCCTTGAGTATTTTTCTTCTTTTTTTTTTTTTAAAAATGACACCGGGGTTGGAGTCAGTTTCGCGAGTGCTTGGTTCATCTGTGACGGCGCAGATTTAAAAAGAAGAAAATGAGCAGGCTTGATGGGGAGTGGAGGAGTAGATAGGTGGAAGTGAGGAGTGGAGGGAGGGTGTTGGAGGAGAAGCAGCTGCAGAGAGAAAGGAAGGAGCGGAGCAGGGAGGAGAGGAGCGGAGGAAACCCCAGTGGAAAGCAGAGGGTGCTCTCTGACAGATTAGGCTTATGTAATAGGATGGGAGCATTTTGAGAGGGTGTGTGCATATATGTGTGTGTGTGTTGTACATGGATGTGTGCCTAGCCTCCAGTCAGTAGTCAGATGGGCCTGCAGCTGCTCCTTTTAAGTCGAATTGAGGCAATGGAGGTAGTTAGAGAATGTAGCACATTGTAAATCATCTCCTCAAAGGTTCTATGTGTCGCATTTCTATATTGATAAATCATTACCATTTTGAGATATAACTGTCAAAATGTTATGGTACAAAAAATAATGCAGCAAACAACAGGTACCCTTTAATTTCACAGGTAATACACAATCATATGCTAGTCCTACTCTTACTCCTATGTATAATGTGAACTTTTTATTTTTTCAGAATGTAAGTATTAAATCAAAGTATTAAAGGCTTTAATCATTTCTCCTCTTGGGTTCTTTCAAACAAATGCATGCATATGAAATCAAGGAACAGAAACATGCATATTAAATCAGGGATCAGCAGTATTTTAACTGCTTATGGGAAACTTTCGTCTCAATTAACATAAAATGCAGATTTAAAAAAAAAAAGATAACTCAGGTTAACATTGGTCTTGTTTTTTTAGATTTGGCCATCAGTTATCCTAACGCAAAAATGCTAATAATCCCTCTTTGCACCAGAAAACTGTGCACATACTCCATGGATGTATAATAAGACCTGGATATGGCACCGCTGCTCAGACTTTCCTTCGGTTTGGCCCAGGTGGCCACTGGCAGCCCATAAGGCATTTCCCCCATACACCACTATTATAAAAACTGTTGCCAGGACACCTCGAACAGCAAACAAGGTCAATTATGACTGAGCAGGAACTCGCGGGCAGGGCCAGCAGTAGAAGCACTACAACTGGAAGCTAGAAACGTTTTTAGCATCGTCTTATTGTCTGGTCGGTATCCTGGACAGTTTGGATAATAATTCTACTATCCAACTTTGTTTTCTCTTTTCAATATATTTTGCTAACTTGTGGCTCAATGGAGGCTCTAATTACCACAATACCCATGAGCCTTGGTTGCAGTTGGTGTAGAGACGAGGCCAGTCAGAGGCGCGAAACAGAGCAGCAGCGATTTCAAAATGCTTTGTCGATACAATTGAGAATAAAACACGGCACCATAGTTGCAGAATTCACCCACAATTGAACCAGAATTGAAAAGAAAACGGATTTAAGCTGCAGGTTGTGGTTCCACCCAGCGTTGGCGGTGCACGTAACTGAATTTTAGGCCCAGTGATTGGATGTTTCTCACAGTTCTTCTTCTTTCATACTGATGATTTAACTGGTCGAGTTGCATGCTGATCCGGGCTGTAGAACTGTGAGTCACGTAACATTATCTATGGGGAAAATGAATGGGACTTTTACTTCTGGAACCAGGAGCGCCCCAAAATAGCCCCTCCCACTTCACAGCTCTATTTACTGCAGCTCTGTTTCTTGCCAACTTCTTTTTACCGTGTTCCCAGATGTCAACAATTAACTGATAGAAATGTCAAAACTTCTAAAATTAGATCAAACTTAACTTGGTTTAACCAACAAACCTTAGTTTGTTAATATCAGTCTAACACATAAAGATAAACGACTGCATTTTCATATTTGAATCCGTAATCGTTCTCCTGGTGGCTAGGTTAGATAATGTGCAAGTGTAGAACTGCAATGTTGTGGGCTTTAAACCAAGTTCAGGCTGTGACTGAAGTCATCTCACTCTTTCTCCCCATTCTTTAGCCTCCAAACTATAAGCTGAACATTCCAAAGATAATCATTAAAAAATAACGCTGGCATTTGGAAAGTATAACAAATGCATGGCCGCCCCAGGTGTGTGCTAGTTTCCATGTAGACACATACAGTACTTGCTGTGGGGAGGCACTAATTAGCTTTGGCATCCCTACTGGTCTCCCTGCATGCAGGTACTATTATAGCACATGAGTTGCATCCAGAATCATTATCACCCCACAAAATGGAGTTTAATATTTAATATGGCTTCAGAGCAGGTTGGGATTATTCATTTGTCTTTTTGCAGCTTCTCACTGCATGTGTTCCTCTCTTTATCCATCTTGCCCTTAAAATAGGACACACATTCAGTGAGATGGGTAATAGAACCAAATGGAACCAATGGTTGGTAAGGCCTTGTATCGTAACCCTGGACAGAGCAGGACAAGGACATGTATTCATGGAGAACCCTGGAGGTGCTACAAATAGTTTTCTTCATTTTAATCTCATTGTAAACATTTGTATCTTTGCACACTCTATATGGGTTAGCTGATATTGACGTGAAAGCGGGATTGTGTCTGTGTGTTTGTCACGCTTGCGTATCTCTATTTCCTCTACATAAGCACTTCAAAAGACAAGGCCATTTTGTGTTGTCTCCATAAGTGACCTCAATCAGGCAGAGACTGTTTACTCAACAGCAAACCATCGCACAGCACTTCAATTGATGTTCAAGAGTGTTTCTCTAATTCCAGAGTACCGCGAATCTTGAAACGCGAGCATTTATTACTAACACTAAGGACAATAAGGAGACACAATTTTCAAGCTGTTATTCATCACAATTTATACCACTTATGACAAATCTGATCACAATCAACAAAAAGCTATCAAAACGGGGGGGGGGGGGGGGGGTCTTTTAGCTTGCGGCCCTGTCACGTATGGCAGGGCTCCAGCTGATCAAATCTTTGGTCAAAACATTTTCAGTACAAGCACTAAAATGCAATTTTAGTATATGGATGATATTTTCTCATCGGCCATCAATTTATGTAGCATTAACAATTACTTGTCGTGGGAGATTAGCTACCAGTTAAAGCTGCCATTATCAAAGTTTTTACATTAGCATTGGATCAAATCACTGTGTGTGTGTATACGTAAAAAAGTCAATTATTGCAGGCTTAACTTTAGTCTAGTAAAACTCTTAACGATTAGCTATTAAAACTCCATAATTTCCGCCACCAAAAGCTCTGCCTCCTTTTTCAACAAATACATTTCGGATGGGGGGTTTTTGTACACTTTAAAATTACATTTATTCTATTACTTCATGATACCTGTGTGTGTGTGTGTGTGTGTGTGTGTGTGTGTGCGTGCAGGGCTCAGGTCTGTCAAAACAGAAAATCATTAGCTGAAAATAAAGGTTTTGCAAAAACTTGTGAGAGTCATTAAAGCAAAGACATCTTCGCTAAAGTGGTAGTCAGCCGTCAGCAAGTCAGTCTTGAAAGAGCAGATAGAGAAATAGAAGCAGTGTGTGGTTTAGTATAAGCAATTAAAACATTTTAAATGAACATTGCAGGTTATTCAGTGACACTCTATTTATATTTCATAACCAGCCTTTATGCTTCCCTTTTCACTGAGTTTGAGTCAATAATTAATCTGAGCTCACAAACAATATTAATATGCAGTATATAAATGTGCCTTGCAGCAGTCTACCCAGGCAGACGAAGATGAGCAATAGTCAAAGACAAAAGACGCTCTGATAATATTTATTTTTATTATGGAAAATGACAGCCAAACAGAGACGCTGTGAAGGTCTAAAATGAAAAGGGATTAAAGTAGAGGTGGTGACAGAGAGTACACCAAGGAAACAGTGTGGATGGGAGGAGATAAAAGTGAATTCCTGAAACAACTTTTAACACCTGAGCGCGGAGTCTTGTGAAAGAAAAGACATTGGCACAGTGCTGTTTTGCTGTGCACTTTATTTACACACTGCATTTATCAACTGAACATCAGCCAACCAACTTTCCACCCAACTCAGGCACTGCGCTACCGGCATAGGAAGAGCATTGTGTGCTTACGAGTTGGAGGATGTAAACTATATCTATCCGTCTATCCTGAGAGAGAAGCCAAATTTAAATAGAGCGTGACACTGAGATATTTTCGGAGCGAATGATGTGGAGAGAGGTTTTCCTGATTGCCCAAACCAGACTGGGGCTCTCAGCAGGCAGTGGGCTGTTGATAATCCTTAATTAGAAAATAAATTCCAGTGGCAGGAAATTGTCCCATCCTTTCCACACCTGCAGCAACTCAAAGCCAGCAGGGGAGGACTCAGCTGTTTTCTCTCACAAATCGCACCATTTAGCTCTCTGTTGGCGAACAGGATGAGCGTGAAATGGCAGCATGCAGGGAAAACAGTGATAGTGACAGTGATTTTTGATTTTATTTTTTTGCATAATGTGATCATGTAGATTGACATGCGGTAGTATCCTCCTTTTTCAGTCCTTGTGTTGGTAACAGTTATATTAAACTGACTGCGTTGGAGGCTATTTACTTTGCCTGATTAGATTCTAATCTGTAATTTTTCTTCTGAGTGGACATCGAGCAGAATAAGCTACTTTTAGGTGAGTTTGTTTTACCAGTCGCTTGGAGAACCCAAGAGTCTTATCAGACCAATTTACAATAGAGTTGCTCATCCTGACAGTTGAAGAAATCCCGATTTGAGGCTTACTGGGGCATGATGATAAGAGACAATTATCTGCTTGTGTGAAATTATTTACAAAGACTTGTAGTGTTTCCCCATTCTAACTTTTCCTTCCGATATCTTATGTCTATGCAGCATAAAGAACGTGACACCCAAAGTGGGTGCAGAGGAGACCCACGATGCCATTCGGCGAGCCTTTGACGTCTGGCAAAACGTGACGCCGCTGCGCTTTGAGGCTGTGCCCTACAGCGAGCTGGAGAGGACCAAGAAAGACGTGGACATCACCATCATCTTCGCTTCAGGTTTCCATGGCGATAGCTCGCCCTTTGACGGCGAGGGTGGCTTCCTGGCCCACGCCTACTTTCCAGGGCCGGGAATAGGAGGCGACACGCACTTTGACTCAGATGAACCATGGACGCTTGGAAATCCCAACCATGACGGTAAGCATTGATTAGTATTCTTGGGAAATTCTATGATGACTTTACATAGGATGGTGCCATGATTATGCAAAGAGGTCAGTCAGCTAACTCACCTGGAATGGATTAATATGTGAATGTAGAATATGTACAAGATTGATATTTTGTGTCTAGTCTCTAACCTGTCACTCCCCATAAAGAAACTCAGCGCAGCAGGGAGTGACTATAATCCTGTTACTTACCCCCTAAGGGAAGATAGACTCAGTTTACAGGTTGATGCTCGGGTGGAGGTGGGGCTTATGAAATGCTATATAAACAGCAGTAGCAGCAGGGAGTGGGGTGTGACGAGAATAACTTACCCCTAGGGGATCAGAGACTCAGAGTTTACAGGTGGACGCTGAGGTGGAGGTGAGGCTTTTGAAGTGCTCTACTGTATGTACAAGAGGAGCAGTAGCAGCAAGTGTCAGCGTAGCTTTCAGGTGAGCTGCGTGGCAGTAGGCATGGCAGCAAAAGAGTGAGGCGAACACTGATGGTGGTACACCACCATGATCATAAGGGTGCGTTGCATATATGTTGTAGTGAGATGTTTAATATTATTACTGAAATTGGAATAGTAATTTGTTGCACCGCTCGCCATTGGAAAAAGTAATAATGTTATCAATGCATAGTCCAGCATTCCCACTGGTCATGGAGTTTCTGCAGTATTTTGAATTTGTGTTCCAAACTGGAATTTTGTCAGGTTTGTGGTGGAAGTCAGAGAATGTTATTTTTTTCCAAATTCATTACTGCATTTGAATGTAGCATATTGGATTTCATAGCTTGTTCCAATTGGTTTTCAGACCGACTGCATATGAAACTAGACTGTTAATCCATTTAGATGAGTGGCTATGTTATAGAATCACTCATACTAAAATCATGAGAAAATGTCAGATTGTATAACACAAAAACTATGGAAAATATGGAAATAGAAGATATTTTAAGTTTTCCACACTTACAGTGTATCTACTCTCACTGAACTACAGATTTTGATGCTCAGAGAGCAAGTCTGATGGAGATGGTTTTGATGGTCAGTGGGATATAGATTTCCGGTGTGTTCTGGTGTGATTTAAGTGTGATCTGTTGAGGCTTGCTCGGTCCTCTCTCTTTGAAAACATCCAAGCCTGCTAGCAGATATTTCTCTTGGTGAACTATGGTAATAACGTCACCTCTCACTCCACTGCGACCCTGAGCTCGTGCCCTAGCTGAGTACTTGCCCTCAGAGCTTCGCAGCTTGTCAGGCTGTCTGTAAGCCTTTAGCGGGGTCTGTATGTCATGCTATTGTGCGGGTTGCATTGAGCAGCTGTGTTGCTGTTTAGCGTTGTGGTGGGGTCCAACTGTCTCTATTTGTGTGTGTGTGTGTGTGTGTGTGTGTGTGTGTGTGTGTGTGTGTGTGTGTGTGTGTGTGTGTGATATCAGTGGCAGCCGGCAGCCTGTCGACTAAGCTCCCAGGTCGACCTCTATACCCTGCGCAGCCTTCTGTGTTGGTGATAACAGGGCCTTGTAAGAGAATAGATGGAGAAATAGATGGAGGAAAGAACAAAAGAATGAAGGAAAATACTGTGAAAGAGACATATACAAATAAAGTTAAATAAAGCAAATAAAATCCAATCAAGTAGTGAAAGTCAAATGGATTCTAGGTGAATATTTTTGATAGAGCAGGGCAACATGTTTCAAGTTGGTCTCTGAAATTCTAAAAGATGGAGGCTCTCTTTTTTGAATTCCTCATTACATCTAAGGGGCCAAGCATGCCCCGTGGTCCACTGAGACAGCTCAAGACAAGTCACGACTATTAGTAAGCCATGAGTCAAACCAATGACTAAGATGACTGAGCGAGAGACAAGAAGTAAGGACACAAAAGAGCGGGGGGAAAGACGAGTTACTAGAAGGAAGGCAGCCGAGATAACAGAGAGAGAGAAAGAGAAGATAAGAGAGAATGGCAGAGTATCTCTAGACAAATATTGGAGGTTCAAGAGCTCACAAGAGAGACAGACGTAGAGGGAAAGACTGTGAAAGCAGCATAGCGAGAAGTAAAGAAAACATTTGAAGAGGAAAGGGGAGAGAGGAGAGCAGAGGAGATATGTGGGGGCTGTTGAGCACTACGCGTCGGAAATAGAAGTGAGGAACTTTCTGTCGAAGACTGCATTTTAAGTAGGAGAGTAGGGGCTTTTGTAGACTTAGATAATATGTTGTGAACAGCTATATTTAAGGCTTTTTAGAATGCGTAGTGTGATTGTATCCCTCCTGCAGGTTGAATAACACAATGGAAGTGATTACGATAACCTCAAGTAAACTATTGGCACGTCTGCGCTTTCGTTGACCACATGATCCGCCCATAAAGACTTATACTAAACATATTTAAACGCACATACGTGCACGTGTGCAGGTGAAGATCCAGTCTGAGCACGTGCGCGCACAGACACACACACACACAGTGTTGTCCTCCCCACTGTCGTGCCTTGGAGGAAGGAGAAGCAGCTGTCATTGAAGGCTATGATTCACTCCCTTCAACACTCACAGACAATCACTGTCTCTCTACCCCCCAATGCAATATTAATACAGCCCTGCTGCGGCCCACACTTCTGTGAAAACATCCCATAATGCATGCAGTTCTTTTACGCACTCTCCAGCTAGCTTTCTTGCCAAATATGAACATGCACCCGCTGAATCCTGACTGCTCGCCGTGGCGGGGGGTGCTCTTATTCCTGCATGATGACTAGTGTTACACTGAGATGAATTTCTAAAGGCTCATACAGCTTGAAGCTGCCCACAGCCAGTATTTTGTTCTGAGATATTGAATGTCTTCAAATTTCACATTACTATGCCAAAAAATACTACAAATATCAGGTACTCTGTATTCTAGCCAGATTGTCTTGGCACGATAGCAAAACCTCTGAGGCAGTATGTAGATTTTGGCAGGCTAACACTAAAAACCTGTAAGATAATAGTGCTGCAAGTACTATTACTAATGTTACTACCATTAATTAAACAGTCATGTGTCAGTGTGTGCCGTTGTACCAGTGTAGCATTTATCAGTGACACGGTCTCTCGTGATACCATATCAATACTCTGGCCGCAGTATTCCAGAGTCAGCGATGCTTTCTTTTCTTTTAGTGAACACATTTAACCATTGAAATGCCTTTAGCCAGTTTATAGCTCTGTGACATTGAGAACAGGCGTGTGTGTGTGTGTGTCTGCGTATGTGTGTGTATGCATTTTGGTACACACAGTACAAAATGCATTATAGGTGGGAGTTTTGTGTAAAAACAAAAGCCCCACTGTTATTACAGGTAGCTTTACTTGTTGCTAAAAAAGTATCCGCTGAATGCCGTTACCGTTAGCTGCCCTTAGCCATGACGCTAGCTGTCCTATTAACCTAACGTTAGCTGACTCGGCCTGGACTGGGAGCTCGGCGCACCGGGGGGAGTGTTTGTGTTTACACCTCAAGCACAGGAGCTTTGGACCGCCGGGAGGAGGTTTTCAGTCCCGGGCTGCGGCGACAACATAACCGAGCCCAGCATCATGGCTAGCTGAGCTAACTTAACGTTAGCTAGCAGCAGCACCAATTAGCAGTTACCGTTACTCTAGCAACAAGTAAAGCTATCTGTACATCGGCAAACTCCATAAATCACCAAGCGTTGAGGCAAAGCAGGGGGTCAGGAGCCAAACCCGGCAAGAGAACCACCTGGTACTCAGTGTGTGATTCCCTGTCAAACTGCAAACTGGCCTCCGTCTTCTCTGAGCCTGTGTCCGCTCTGCAGCTCTGTGAGATAACACAGCCCCCTTCATTGGAATATAACACATGGAAATGTGTTATTTTCCACTTCTCGTTTATTAAGTTCATAGGCATATTTATTTATTTATTTAATATTGAATGAAATGGCATTCCATAGTTATCCTGCTCTCACCTGTGTATTTAGTCTCTGCTCGTCTTTTCAGTCAGTTCGTAAAGCTTCCATTGCTGTGTTGGTTCTGTCGCCGAGTTCAGTTTTAATTTTATGCCACTTCTGTCTGCGTCTGGGTCCTTTCCCTGTTGCCTGTTTGCCAACACAATCCTGACAGTACGGAGATTCCCAATAATATGGCATTTGTCAACTCTGAAAATCACCAGTAATTTTGTCTTTAATCATCATCAATCGTGAAGTGAACAGCAGATACACGGCCTTCGTGTTACTAAGTAATGTACTAGGAACGCGTGCCGGCACATATTTGATTGGCCAGTGCAGATCACATTGCATTGTGTTGCGCTGTGGCCCCATTCAAATGAATGAGGGAACTGCATGGGGGTTTTTTTGTCTCTTTTTTGTTTACACAGTGCTGTTGTCTGTCTGAACGCCTTACCAACTGGAAGGAGTGCTGCTTCCTAGATTAATTAATGTGCCTGAATGCAGTTGATGGAGAGAAGTTAAAGAGCAAGCTGCCTCACTGAGCAGGGACAGGTAGGAGTATGTTGTTTGGACTCTGAAACACGTGTCCACTCTTTTTTTTTTTTTTTTTTTACCTAGACATGCTCTTCATGTCAAGTGTCCCATCTTCTCTGTGCAAAGAAGCAAGCCTAAATCACTTTGGTTGTATATATGAAAAGCTCACAGCTCCAAAATACATCATTTTAAAAAAAACAAGCATGTAGATGTTCAGTTTCATCTAGATATCGTATCTCCTCTTGTATCCATGCTTTGTAGGGAACAACTAGGAATGATGTAATTTTAGCCCAGAACAGCAACTTAATGTCTGCGTGGCTGGTTTTTCTTTTCTCTTTCTCATCGGTCTTTCTTTTCATCTCCTCTACCTCCTTTTTATTGTGTTTTAAACTTACAGCTACACACACGCTGACACATGCTGGAGATGAGCTCCTGTCCAGTAAGCTGCCCATGCCTGTCATACCTAATCCCCACCCCACTGTTGTCGAGAAGGATCAGTCGTCCCGGGGACCGTTGCCAGCATCGCGCTGTAGATGTTATTGTAGTTGTTTTGGATGATGACGTCACAGATGCACACTGGAGGATTAATCCCTGTCTGCATGGAGATAAACACTTGCATACACGTGTTTAAGTATTCGCACATTCTCACTCACTCTCTCTCACACACACACACACACACCTATGCATGAAATTGCACAGTTTTGTCTGTACCTTTGCTCACACTGAGGATAGGGGATTACTCAGAAGTTGCATTCAGTGGCATTTTTAGCGCACACAGCAGAATGCGGTTCTTATTAGGATTAGCTAATGGCATTTTAAGAGAGACTTGGATATGCACTATACAGCCGTCTGTGTTTGACCTGATGCCTTTACCCCGCTGAAGAGAAAGTCGTGTGACGTCTGCACAAATCAAATACACTGAAAAAGCCGCACTAGCATGGCTAGAAAGTAGTACTGATCTATATCTGAGTAATGGAATATGGTTGACGGAGGACTCCACGATCACACCACACATGCCAAACCCCAGGGCCAGAACCTTTTGTGTGCAGCATACAGTATCATGCCTGGAAGGTAGGGCTGTAACAGTACACAATATTCATGGTCGTTTTCAGTACAGCAGGGAAAACACAAAAATGCAGAATATAACATTTTTGTAATTGATTTTGAAACAATTAAACATTCAGCAGTGACTCATTGGCCATTATTCTTACTGTAATAGTTAATGCACTCACCTACTGGCATATTGTCAATAAGAATAAATAAACACAAATGTCAGTAATGCTCCATCATAAGGTTCTGACCTAATGATAATTCCTGAATTGCAGCTTGCACTCGTTTGTACAGGGCACGCACAATGGACTGACTAAAATGCACACGTGAAGGCAAATGTAGCAGCACTCAGGCACTTTGACCATAACCTTAAATTCTGTATTCTTTACAACCGATTACAGTTTCATATCTGCTCTGTTAAACACTCCTATAGCATTAGTTATTACTTTGACACGGTCTAAATCTGCAGTGAGAGCCTGATTGAACGCTGTGGCGGAGATGGGTTCGCTTTTCCGTCTGTTTTTGTCTTGTTTGAAGTGTTTCCCACAGACATTCCCGACTTCAGCTGAATGACAGTTTGACACAAATTGTTGCCCATTTTCGCTGTAACTACCTGGGAAACTGTAATGCTCCCATACAGTGGATCTAAATGTCAGGGAGAATCCTCCAGCTCTCATTTGTGTTTGTCATTCAAAGGCCACGACACTACATGAGCTCGACTTACCGGGCTAAGTCGACTAGCATGCTGCAGCTCATAGACAGCAACTGGTGCACTGTCAAAACTTTCCGGGTAAAACTTGCGCTTTTGAATGTCTGTTCCATGCATGCGAGTAGTCGAAATAAATAAAGTTCTTTGATAGTAATTGTTTGGGTCACAGGGCGTACCGAACCGAGGGAGTTGCATACCGAACCGAACGTCCAGTACTGATGAATACACGTACCGCTTACACCCCCCAGAGGTTTGGAAAAATCCTTTTTTTATGAAGACTAACTGACAGATTTACCCATTCCCACCCTCCCTCCTTTCTCTTGTTTGCTACAAAGTGTGTCAGCCTTTGGTGCCGCTTTAAAAGAATGGGGCTTTCAGCCGAGGGAAAGGATTTGTTTAAGCAATATTTAAATGAACACAGATTTCCAACAGTGGATTAGAGAATGAGTTTTGGCTTGAGAAAATCTTTGTGTGTTTTTTTCCGATCACAATCAAACTATGTTCATATCAGATTGGTCTTAACAAAGTGCAACACATTTCCAATTGACAAAAAAAACCCACCTAACTGGATATCTGCAACCTGGCAGTTGGCAAATGTGAAGTTGTACTTGACATGTACATTGATACTGTATTAGAGGTGTCAAAAGTATTCACATCCATTACTCAGGTAGAAGTATCGATACTAGGGTTTAAAAAGACTTCTGTAGAAGCAGAAGTAACTCAAGCTTTTTACTCAAGTAAAAGTGTTTTTAAAAACTACTTAAAGTATAAAAGTAAAAGTAATGTAATTAAAAAAATGCCATTAAGGACAAAAGCTTAGGCCGCTCCACAGGGGCCTATAGTGCACTACCCCACCTTCTCAAAAAACATTTTGACTATAATGTTATATTAAAATGTTAATGTTGAAAAATGTGGAATGCACTAGGCTACCTGTTTCAGCCGCATATATGCCCATTGAAAAGGAATTTTAGTACAATGCAAATACATTAAAGAACCATATATGTGACAGACATCTTCGTACTTGGCTACATACGTCTGCTGTAACTTATTACTTTGTTTGAGTAACGACCCCAACACTGGCTGTGTCCTTGCTGGACTGTGACGTGATTTGTGTCATGTGCAGGTGCGATGGATCGCGGACAAACCAATAGGGTGTCGGAATGGCATATGTTTATACTTCTCATCCAAACCAAAATCAAATTCACTTTATCCGGCTGGCGCGATTAATCTGGATAGGTTTTTTTTTTTTTTTTTGGTTTTTATCGTTGACAAGCCGGAATGGAAATAAGATTAAATGAAATGGGAGTAACGAGGCTATATTTAAAATCTAAGGAGTAGAAAGTACAGATAATTGCGTGAAAATGTAAGGAGTGGAAGTAAAAAGAATTACTCCAGTAAAGTATAGATATACAAAATTTCTACTTAAGTAAAGTAAAGAAGTATTTGTACTTCGTTACTTGGCACCTCTGTACTGTATACAAGAAAGATTTTACAAAATTTTACAAAATCTCGGATGATTTGTGAACTGTTTGATTTCTGTATTCATGCTGGAGGTAGGTAGCAACACTGTTATCTACACTGTTGGCACCTTAGACTGATCAGTTCCATGTCTTTCTTTCTCAGTATTTTCTTTTTCTCTTTTCTCTGAGCTGCCTAAGAAGGACAAAGTCAAATATTAAGAAAAAACACATTGACTGACAAGTTCTGTCCTTGGATCTTTTGTACATCCCTCTCATCTTATTTTATCTTTCACTGTGGGAATTCACCCATTATTGTGTTAAGGATTGCACAATGATAGCTGCTAGATTATTTTATCCAGGATGATGCACAGTGAGAGACAACAGGGAAGGAGTGCGTAGGGGTGGGTGATCAGCCAATATCTCCATTGAGAGTGCAACATGCCTGGGGGCAAAACAGAGATAAGTGGTCCTGGAGCTCCTACAGCTGCCCTACATTGCTAGACTGCTTGGCTTTAGAGACTGATGGATGAATAGCTGTGACGGATCAATAGATGGAGGAATAGATAGGTAGATGCATGGGAGACTAAACTAAAGACATAGTAGGTTGCAATGGGCAAGGGCAGAGGTTGAATAGGAAAATTATGCAGGGAGAGTAAGAACATGAAACATGATTGGATGAAACATCATGGAAAATTTTTCAACAAAGGTAAAATCGGGATGCAGAGTGCTGGAGGGCAGAAAGAAAAGAGAGCATTGTGGAGGGATTTAGTGTGAACACAGGATAAGGGGGAGAAAACTGGAACTGGAGATGGAGATGATTAGATTGTCTTTTCATCAGAGCTCAATGTGCCACGACCACTTTTGACACGCTCCATTGAAAGGGAGAGCGTTTGCAGAAGGCGTTTTTATTTGACAGTTTTCCATTTCTGCGCTACAAAAAAGAAGAACAAGCAGACGCTCATCCGTGCTTTATCACAAGGTCATCTTTGTGGGCTGAGGCCGCTGTGTTTTTCTTTGTGAAAAATCAGAGCAATGCACACAGGAACAGTTAAGACAGATTCCATTTTGACGTTCAGTCACACTGAGGCTGATTGGATTTTACAAAAAAAAACCAACAACTTGGCTCCAGCAAAAAAAAGTTATTACTGCCACTGCATACCATGACTGTACACAAACACCCAGCCTCACCCGAGGGTGACTTATAAGGCCTGGTATGCCTTCAAGGACCACAAGCCTCTAGTAGTATCCGTGAAAACTATGTAACATAACACAGCATGCGAGCTAGTCATACACACAGGAAATGAGAGATTCCAGGGCTTTATTATTTTCTTGCCCCCAAAATGAGCCAAAGAGGTTAAAAACACATCGTCACCAGGAGGAAAAATATGCCAAGAATTTGTTTCCACCAGGTATTGGGATTAGATAACGTGGGCTGAGTTGGTGGGGCACTCAATAACAGAGTGATTATTGGCTGAGGGAGGGGATGCCGGGACGCGCTTGAGATTGATCAGCTGATTGATCGATGGTCGCAGGAGAAAACTCGGCTCCCTGGCGTCAATTGGCAGAACGGTTTATCATTGACATCCAATCCTGTAACTTGATTGTGCATTCAAATCAGCCGTCATTTTGGGCGTTTTTGCCAGCAGACAATGTAAGGAGATCAGTCTTCGGCTGCTTAGTAGTGGACAGTGCAGGCATTGTTGCGTGGAGCAGCTTCTGTTGAGTCAAGGTTTTGTATGGGAAGAGAAAACAGAATAATAGAAATAAAGAGAGAAGATGTTGAGGTGATCAGAGATGTAAGAGCAGGTAGAGTACCAGAGAGGAAAAAAAGCGAAGAGATGTTGAGGAATAGAGGAGCAGATGTTGTCCCTGCAGATTTATTTTTAGTTTGCTACTAACTACTGGGTATGGACTATGGATAAGGTAGCAGTGGACTGTATCCCCCCCTCCCCTTTTTCTTTTGTTCAGTTTCTTGTCACTCTCGCACTCACTCTATCCATTAAGTTCAGTGGGTTTAGTTGGCATGACAGTTGATGTTTTTTCAAAGCACCGTTGAAGTAATAATGACTATAAAAGAAACTGGCATAAACTAGAATAAAAACAAAACTGATTCTCTTATGCGCATGACTATTTATCTACAAGAAAGTGAAAGAGAAATGGAGAAACCCATTTGCTTGCTTTACTTGATGATATTTTATGCTTGCTGACAATTTTTTTGTGGCAGGCTGTAACATATTTCACAGCCAGCACTACCCCAGAGTGAAGAGTAATTTCTCCTTGCTGTCCAGACATTGAAATTACAGTGTATATGTTTCCAAATGTTGGAAAGAATGTCTCTGTATGTTGGCTGGACAAAGTTTTTGGTAGTTAAGTTTTGTCTGGAGAGTGAGGTCCGTCTGTCTGCTGTCGAACTTTGGTCATTCAGTCTGTACATTGTCATGGTCTTTTTTTAGGTTTCTTATCAAATATTTTGGTCAGTTAGTCCGGCGCTGCATGTCATTCCAGTTTGTGTTTGGTTTTGTTGTTCCAATTTCGCAAGTGATGTATTTTTGTTTTTCTTTAGTTAGAATTTGATCTAATGTTCACTGAGTCTCCTCAGTGTCTTGTGTTTGGCTGAGGTTTGTGATTTCAACAGGGGACTTTCTGTGTTCACTTCTTAGTAGGACAGGGCTTGATAATGTTGAGCGGTAGAGTCCCTATTGCTACTTTTGATGTATCTCTGTAGATCTTGTTAAATGGCAAGAATATGATATGATATGATTTAGTATATAGTCTAATTTTTTCCCCCATTAACTATTTTAAGTGGACTTTGCATTTTAATTAAGTCCTCATTTGTATGAAATGAAAAACTAGAATCCATAAAATTGTAAAACTATGCAGTTTTTCTCTATTTGATTCCCAGCTATATGAAATGAAATGTCATTTCCCTTTAACCTAGGTTTTTTTATTTATTTTTTAAAGTTAGTTTTACCTTAATGTTGACAGGGTGTTAGTCTGGCAGTAATAACTGAAAAGGACCAGGCCCCACAGCCCTTCTTTAGTGAAAAAGAAGCGTGTCATCTGCATATAGGAAGATTTGCCTGACAGCGATGAAAACTGACATCTATTATCGTGTTTTTGTCTCCAAGCACTAGCTCAATTAATGGGTAACTAAAGTTAAATAATTCCTCATTCTTTCAAGGTTATTCAGCTTCTTAGAAAACCTTCCGTCATTATTCAGCATGTTTTATTAAGATCGTCAATCTTTCCTATGTCCTTCTGTCTCTATCTGTGTCTCTCTATCGCACCTCCTCCAACGCTGCCTCTCCCTATCTCTCAGAGAAAACAAATGGGGAGAATCAGATGCTTTTTCTTACCACAAGAGCAGATTTTTATCTTTTATTGGAAGCATGTGTACGTGTTAGTCCCAAGGACGTCCAGCATGGCTACATTTGGGCAGGCACTATGAACAGTATTGATGGTTGGGTTACTGTAATTAGAAGAGGTAGTGGAAGGACACAGGCGGTAAAACAGCACAGAAAGCAATACATACATTTCAAGGGTGCTGGAAGAACTCACTACCTTGTAGGCAGTTTATCTCAAGGATGCAGAATGACAGTTGACATTACATGATGTAACACATCATGTGTTACAGTACAATATAATAGATCAGAAAAGGATACAGTATAGAATACTACAAGATCCAGTCTAGGAACATGATGGATATAGGCTACTTTACTATATACCACAATACATAGATATTATGTTATACAATATAGAACACACTGTATACCTGTCTATGAGATATGGTAATACAGGAAAAACTCTACGGAGAGTTCCCCCCCCCCCCCGGCTTCACCTCTCAGGCAACATACAGGCAGTCCTAACCTGCTATTGGTGGAGGTTGTTGGACCTGTATATGGCCTGACAGGACAAGGGCAGACACTAGTCAGGGATGGAAAAAAATATTGCCACCTTCTTAAATTCATCTTTTTCCAAAAGCATGAATAATATATTCCACTTAAAGGACACTATAAATTGAACATCTGTCTAAGATAAGGCAGCACAGGTCAGTGTTTGTTTGAGTAATGATGCAAATACGAAGTTATCTACCAGTGAAACTAAAAAAAATTATAAATGCACTTTTGAATTTGCTAGATACAGCACCTTTAAAACCATGTTTATTGTGTGCAATGATATCTTTGGTGGTTACATAATCATTTTAGTTTAGTTAATTTCCAACAATCAATACCACTTTTGAGAAAGATAAGGGATTAAAATCGTTGCTTTCCCACTTTTCACAAGGAAAATGAAATGAAGAGGAAGAAAGCAGATATCACCATGCGTTCCTGCCCACCAGGCTGCCACTAGAAATAGACGACCGCCTACTGACAGCAGCATCAACTTCCACGTGGGCGGCAGCACTCTCTTCCGCCCCCACACATGAATACACACACGCACACACTTACACTCTCAGGTGCACACACACAAATCGCTCACCTGGGGAGACTTGCCCTCCCACTAGTCAGTCAGATGCTCTCATAACTGCGTATCCATAATCCTTAGCAAACAAAAAGTGTAAACAGCCCTGCTGCTGGTAGGCCTCATTCTGAGAACACACACATTTGTATCACTGTTCAAGAAATGTCACTTGTGTCTTTAGTGATGTGTGATATGTGCCCTTTTTGTTAACATTTCTAAGGAACATATCTAGAATGTTCAAGGATGCTTTGGCGCACCAGTGACCCACTGACCAGCTCGCACGTCAATAAAAATCTCACCCTTTGTTAATATTTGGATCATTAAAGGAACATGTGTTTGCTACAAACCCAGACACTCAATCGTAACTTACTTACATTAAGACCTCAGGCCAGAAACTCTGTGACACGTCCACAAAGGCAGCATTTGTCTGTTACTATAAGATTTGTAGTTCTGCATTCTTGAAGAATGTCTACCCTCATAATGCTCCCGTTAATCCAGTCATAAAAGAATGAAGAGTTTTGGCATCTCTTTAAAAGGAGTGAACATTTTTCTTTTACTCCACAAGAAGATAGGAAAAGCTAGAAAAGGCTCCATTTTCTGAGGTTTGAAGTGTTAGTCAAAGTGCAAGCATTGGAAGGAGGAACGTCAGTTGAAGAGGAAGAGATGAATGCAGTTCAAATATCAGTTGACGTTTTTCCACTGAAAGCAATTGAATTGTCAATTGAAGAGTAAGAGATGAAAGCAGTTGAAATTTTAGTTGACACGTGAGTGGTAAAAGTCGTTAAAATTTAAGCTGGAAGTGGAAGCGCTGAAAATCATTGAAACAGATTGAAACTTCAATTTCTGTCAGCACTTGCATTTCTACTGCTGTTTTTGCTTTTTTGAGTATTCGTGTTTTGACTTCAGTTTTGTAGTAAGAACTGACAGGAGAAATGTCAGTTGGCAACTGTGGAAAAGCAGTGAACATTTTTTTTTTTTCCACAAGAAGACAGAAAAAAGACTAAAAAGTAACAAGCCAGGCGTTTGTAAAAGTTGAGGATTTATTGGGTGGTTGGTGGGTCAGCACTTGTTTGCTGAACTTACCGAAGAATCTTAATGACCTAAGGAGGGTCCAAAGTGAGGCTGTACAAAGTATGTTTACCTAGACCATGTTAAAAGAGGAGCATTATTGACAACATTTATCTGATCTGAGCTATATTTTTGTAGCATTTCGGGATTTGTAGCTTCATTGAACATTCTGCTGCCATTATCTATCTGACTAGTTTACTGGTACAAGCTGAGTTTTGAAAGTTTTGTGGCGAAGTAACATTGCTGTTTGCTGTGTCCGTAGACACAGCTGCAAAAGAGTGTGCAAGCTTGTGAACGCACACTTGCACGTACCATTGCTTGCGAATGCATTATTAATGATTAATGATCACAATGAAAATGTACACACATCGCCGTCTTGCTCACAGGTGCTGCACAGAGATAAACATGACAAGAATAAAGAATGTCCTTTCCTTGGCAGCATTTTTTCCTGCTTTCTACTGGTTTATTTACCTCAAGTCCACAGGAACGGCCAATATTTGGATGCCTGGCAGTGTTCCACACACATAATTCCAGTCTGTAGCAGTTTCTGTAAATAAATAATTACTCCAGTGTACATATGTTGCTCCCATCAGCCAGGGTTTTGTTCTCTGACAAGCTTGTGAGAATTAAGTGTAATAGATTCAGCAGCACAAGTGTTGCTCAACCAATGTCAACAGCCTAGAGCGAGGGGAACAGAGAGAGAGAGAGAGGGCAGACAAAGAGTGAAGGGATAGAAGAAGAGCGGAGGGAGGAGAATAAGTGGAACAACAGACTGTTCTCCTCTATAGGATAGTGTAGCAGATTGGATAGTGCGTGGTACTGACACTTTGATTAACACGGGTTGTAACCACAATAACAGTAGGTTCATCAAAGTTTCCACTGGTATTTGTTGAATATCAAACATATTCCAAACAGAAAAAGTCAAAGAATGCGATAACTTTAATGTGAAGTAATAGAACATTAAGGGAACTTTACAAATTGATGACTTAGATAGTGTTTTTCAGCCTAATTTGTAGTGGAAACTGGCCTCACCTGAGACCTTCTCAAAGCGGAAAATCTTCCGTCATTTTTTGACCTCAGAAATTCCAGGTATATTTACATATGTAATTAAAGAGTTAGCATCTTATGTAAGATCTTAACTGATCGTAATTAAAAATATAGGACTGTTTTACACCTGTGATCCCAATATTACTGATATAAACAACATTTTTATAGCATCAGAAAACATAAAAAATGTAAGCTAATTGTCTAATTAATAACGTTGTAATCACAAATTGTGTCCGCAACAAACCAGGCCGGAATGACATTTTCACTCTAACTTGGTTAGGGAGATTCCTGGAATGTGACATCTGAAAACCTTTGTGTTCATTCTTGTGGTACTGTAAGCTGATTTGGTGAAATGCACCAAATGGCACGCTGTGTGTTTCTGTTTTGTCCTGTGAGGGTATGTTGGAAGCAGAGAGAGTGTGAAAGGGTAGCGAGCAGAATGCAGCCATTGTACTTTGGCATTCTTCACAATGGTCACTCTGTCAAGTCAGGCACACAGCTCTGGCTTGACAGCCAGCAGAGCTCTGTTTGCCCGGGGCCCCCTGAGCCAGGCACTGAACCACTGGGCTGAGATTCTCTGGCAGCTTGTCAGTATAGCACAGCACTCCTGGACGGCCAGTGCTCTCATTGACTCGCACTCTGTTTCACTGTCCCGGCGTTTCCTTCTCACTTCACATATGTCCAGCTTCCTTCAGGGTCAAGGTTGTACCGGCTCAGAGAAACAACAGCCAGTGTCAGTATTGTGAACTTCACCTCAGCTAGTGGCTTTCTTTTCCTGCTCTCCACCAGTGTGTTGAGCCCTTACCCCGTGTCAGGGACAGTCAAATTCCTATCAGTGGTATCACAGGCTTACTTTGCATTTTAACTTTTTGAAAACCAATGCCAATGTTTGGATTTAAGCTGGTCAAGTGCTTTTCACGTTTCAACTGTTTTTAGATCACGTCTAATCAGGTGTTCTGCCCCTTTCTATTCAATGTTACTGAGGTTCTGCATGAACAGTACTTTGACACAAATATTTTTATTTAAGCTACTGTTAAATAAGATTTTTTAATCTCTGTCCACGCCGATTCATGAACCCTATATAAGTGATTCTTAGCCAGTGGTCTTGCATTTGCTAAGGGGTACATGGAAAGATTATGTAGTAGCTCAACTAATTTGGGGAAAAAAGTTATGATTTATAAGAATATATATCCACATATTATGTCAGCTGTAACACCTGAACACTCGCCTACATGTTGCAATAGAGGGTGCATGAAAACTAGTTAATTAAAGTGGTAGTAGTACAAATGCAAACTTGACCAAATCGACCTAAGATTGATAGTTCAATTGTGTCGACAAGTTCCTAAAACCTTAACCACTTTTATGTAGGCTAATTAATAGAGTTAAATACCATCCAGTTTAATGTCATTTCAAATGAACACATTTGGAACATGACATGATTGAAAAGGGGTACTCAAGAACATCCAAAAGGGCTGTGGGGAACATTAGACAAAACAAAGTTGGGAACTACTGCCCCAAAAGGTGTTAATTGCGTCTAGTTTACCGTGCAGCACTGTGTTGGTAAGTTTTTCCAAGAGCATTCCCGAAAGTGCAGCGTCAGCCACTCATGGAGTTGTGGGAGCTGAACAATGGGAAACATTTGAGGTCCTCTGGGACAAAGAGAGTGCTTATGCTTGCTTAGACTTGGACGGCAAAACAACAGCAACGAGATAACAGCAGTAACAGTCGCAGCTGTGTTTTCTAAAGAAAGGGTGGAGGAGTTAGAAATTGTCTCTTGGTTTTGTCTCTGCTGGGCAATCTTGTCTGTACAATTGGAGGAGTGAGGGTTGTTATAGCTTTGTTTGCAGGCTTTCGCTTGTTCAGGATGTTGATATGGTGTTAACGTCGCAGGGGTTGTTGTGTTTGCGGAAGTCTACCTGCATAGAGAGAAAAAATTGGTCCCTTGATAGTGCTGGTAATTTGTCTAAGTGATAATGAACATCTGAAAGCTGAGGGGAAAACTTGCATAAGGGTTTGAAGAATAGAGAAGCCAACAACTGGAAAGCCTACCGGTCACCCATGCTTGTAGCTGACATCAAATGTCATGTGTTGAGTGAACCACAGGCGCCTAGTTAAACAGTAAGAAAGGAGAGAGGGTTACAGGCCCCTGGGGGCCTGTGCTGACAACCTGAGCTATTACTGCAATTGAACAGCGGTGTCCAGGGCCCCATATCTGATTTGTGGGCCAGTGTGTTTATCTCTGTGTGTTAGTGTCTCAAACCTGGTATTCCCATGTCATGTGTGCCCCCAGCCAGCAGATGGGCTGTCACAGCAGAGGCATGTGCAGGAGCCGGTAAATTATGGAGAAAGAGCAGGTAGAGTTTTCTGGTTTCTGATCACGACCCCTGTTTACTTTGCTGCAACCCTGTGGGGAAAGACAGAGTAAGGAACGTCTGATCATAAATCTCCAGGGGCTCTCCTTCTCCACCTCTTCCACTCTATCTTCCCTTCTTTATTTTTCTGGGGGTTTTTTCTCCTTCTCAGCTACACTATCTCATTAGCAGCAACCTTGACCTATCCTGAGGAGAGTGTCGGCAAGACTGCTGCTGCCGCGGGCTGCCACTATGATCACTGGCCACTTAACATGGAAAAAAACTTTAAAATAATTTAAACTGGATTATTTTGTATGCTTTGTTACTTCAAATATAGCTCAAATATAGAACAGTGCTACCGGCATCACTGTTCACAGCTACTTAGCGTTACTTAGTAGCGCATTACTCTAATCCGATCTCTTTTTTCAGTAACGAGTAATCGACTGCGTTACTATTGCAAAACCAGTAATCAGATTAAAGTTACTTATCCAAGTCACTGTGCGTTAATATTTTTTTAATTTTCCTTAATAAAAACATATTTTTGCTTTCTTCTCGCATCTCGGGGAGTAAAGTCACGTATGCGACAAGTCACATGTTCAGCATGAGGACAGTTCACGTCACGTGTAATAACACGTATCACGCAGCGACACAAACGGAAACAACAGTGGAGGGAGGAGAGAGACGAGCGTTTTCTCGCTGGAAATACAGACACTATTTTGAGTTTGTGTCAGCTAAAGATGGCAATATTAAGGTTCTACACTCTGTGTTGGTGGCGACAAAGTGTTATCTAGCTACAAAAACACTACGTCAAAGTTAAAGAAACATTTGGAGTCGCAGCGCTGCACGGTCAAACTTACAGAGCGAGCCCCACCAGGTGGAGCGAAGCGGAGAGCAGACTTCGTATTTCATCTCCTGGCATTCTTTTCTTCAACTGTACCCTGCTGTCGAAGCCCTCTCGCTCTATTTTCTGCATTTTGTTTGTTCATTATTTGAGATAGCAGCCACTGACAGGAGGGTGATGTTGCAAATGCCAAGGTCAAAGGTTGCAGTTGCATAATTCATCATCTTCATCTTTTGTGATTGCAGGACCATTGGAACATCTTACGAGATAACAAATAGTCCCGAGCCTTATCGTTTTCCTCGCCTCAGTTTTTACCCTACTCTTTATCATCCTGTTTTTTTTCTCCACTTTTCCTCATGCGGCTATCACTCCAAACGCCCTTTCTCCTCAGTTTACCTCACCTTTTTTTATCTCTGCGTTTATGCTGAATCTTTGTCTCCCACTCATGTCTTCCTCCCTCACGTAACTTTTTCTCTCGCCTTCCTCTCGCTTCTTTTCTCCCCCTGTACACTATCCCCTCGTATTACCTCTTTGTCTCTTTCATCCTTCGCTAACTTCCTCAAACCCTCCCCCGACTCATTCCACACTCAACCATCCCCTGTGTAGGCTCTATATACCTTCCAGCTGATAATTAGCCAGGCAGTACAAACTGCCTCAGCTTTGTTTATAGCCCCGGGGCCAACAGGACGTCCCCGTCTACCACAGTGTGACTTACATAAGCAACCGGAACAAAGTGACAACACTGACCTCAAATGGCCCCAGGAGGCAAAAAGGCAGACTCAAGATTGAGGGATGGAGATGGAAAAAGACAGACAGTCCTTCCCTTTCCTCATACAGCTGATGTGACCAGAGCATCTGTAGTGTTAGGACCTGTACTGTTACAGCTCTGATGTACTGCCTTTGTCTGTAAATGAGGAACTTTATTGGCATGTACTTTAGCCTGAGATATTGAATTTTCATAGCATAATTAGATACATTTGATACATAAATGCAATACTTGTGCTTGATATTGTATTTTTTAATTGATTCATAGTAGGTGATGTATATTTAATTAGACAATGTACAAGATAAAGTAAGTGGTGCTCGTATTGGCTCTTTAAAACTAATTTCCAAGTGCAAAGGAAATATGAGGATGGTCTCTCATTTCCCCCTTGTTTAGTTGTCTTCTGGGTAACAGAAATGTTTAAACTACATCAGGTTGTTAGACACTGAGGAACATGTTGCAATTATTATACTCATGTTGTCTTGCATTCTTCTTCTTCTTATTATTGTTATTATTAATTATTATTCCTTAATTTGTTTCCTGCTTTAAAAAAAAAAATTGGCTTACATTTGCATATTTAATGAGTTATTCCTTTAAAAACATGTTTTTTTAACGGAATGTTTGACGAGCACTTACTCGTAAAGTTTTAATGTTACCAAAATGATTCATATGTCAAATCGTGCGTAATTTTGTTTGTAGATGGGTGCTGTGATTTTTCTAATTGATGTTGTAACTGACTGTTATATTTTTAGAGTTGTTATTAGTTATATTAAACACATTATAGGTCCATTCAGTCCTATTATAATACAGTATAACACAGCGCCAGTATTGTACACTGTTTGTTGCTCATTGTTATGACATGCACAGTTATGAGTTATTGTGTGTTATTAGTCTTATTATTATTATTATTATTGCTACCATTGATTACTATTATTATTACTATTAATATTTATATTATCATTATTATATTATTTATTCATATTATTCCCATTACTATTACTTGCCATCTCTATGTGGAACTTGCATTGTGCCACTCTATGTTCTATTTCCTCCTGCTCTCTCTCTCTCAATCTCTCTCTCTCGCCTCTTTGCCTCTCTCTTTGTCTCCCAACCCAACCGGTCGAGGCAGATGGCCGCCCACCCAGAGCCTGGTTCTGCTCGAGGTTTCTGCCTGTTAAAAGGGAGTTTTTCCTTGCCACTGTCGCCAAGTGCTTGGCTCACGTTGGGAACTGTGATTTGGAGCTGTATAAATAAAAACTGAATTGAATTAATTGTGGCACGGTGGTGCAGTGGTTAGCACTGTTGCCTCACAGCAAGAAGGTTCTGGGTTCAGACCGGCCGGCTGTGTGTGTTTTGCATGTTCTCCCCGTGTCTGCGTGGGTTTCCTCTGGTTGCTCCGACTTCCTCCCACAGTCCAAAGACACGCAGGTTAATTGGTGACTCGAAATTGCCCGTAGGTGTGAATGTGAGCGTGACTAGTTGTTTGTCTCTATGTGTCAGCCCAGTAATGAACTGGCGACCTGTCAGGGTGTACCCCGCCTCTCGCCCAATGTCCGCTAGCCCTGCAAAGGATACTATAGAGCATCAAAGTCTATGGAGGCCCATTTAACCCTATTATATGTATAACTCAGCAAAGTAGAAACTCAAATTCAAATCTCAAAATGCTCACTTTTGCACACTGATCAACTCTAAATAAGTTAATTATGATGACATGTAGTTTGAGTTTAATGCTGTAATGCCTAATGAAGTCTTTTTAAAGCATCTATTCACTCCCATTACATCTATCATTTAGCCAGTACGTTAAGGTAAATGAGTATTCATATGATTATAAAGTCATTCAAAATTGATCTCATGTCAGCATCAGTGCACTCAGCAATTAAACATATTTTCTCTTTAAGTGCTTCTGTAGTTGATTGTGTTGACAATCCTTTGCACCGTCCATCTAACATAAGAACAAACTTACCAGTTGTCACAGACCATGGTCACATTTGTGTACAACAATCGCACTAGCTTCTGTACCACAATTAATTCGACAATAACATTTTAATGTTTAAAACTGCTTCACTGAACACTTACTCCTCTGCTCCCACTGCCATCATAGGAAATGGCCTGAAGAAGGGTCTTCGCCACAAGTGATTCCTAAATCACTGAGCTGTTTCTCACTTCTCTTTATCTCCTTTCTTGTCCCTGCCTCTCTTTATTCACTATGAACAGCAAATCTCCAGGCACTTGTTCAATATTTCAAGTTTGCATAAATTTTGCCACAGTTTCTGTACTTCTCCAAACTTTACAAGCCATCTATTTTCATTGGAAGAATTTGGCTGGATAGTAGAGCTTTTTCTGCCAAACCGTGGATATTATTTTTTCTGTCTGTCCGTTTACACCCATGCAAAAGAGGGCTTTACATCAACCCTATAAACTGACATTTATACGGTCAAATATCCTTCACAAGGTTCCAATTAAGCCATTTCTCTGCGGTAGTCAAGACCGTAAATTTTTAAGCATTTTACTGTACCTGCTAAGAAGCGATCTGAATCACCGGTTGTATCTGCTGATGCGTTATTCATGTGACAGTCTTGCAGCAGATAAGTGCCTCACTTTAGTAGGAATCGCAATAAATAAGTGATGCTCTTTTTCATTCCTGTCGAGTCTCTGTGTGATAAGAAAAACCGAGAAAGGTAAAAAATGTGGGATGAGAGATGGCAGTGGGGAGAGCATCGGAGGGTCAACCTCGAAACCAAGAATTTTAGATCTTGTGCAAATCATTTGACCAGCCCAATTCCAAACTCCTATTCGAAAAGCCCTATTTTTACCAATATTTAGTGTCTTGAAATGTATTATTTTTAATGCTAAAAGATCACCGTCATAACATTTTATTCATGATAGGGTGGAAAAGGCTGTCCTGTGAAGCAAATTAGTGACATTTATTTTGAAACATCAGATGTCTCTTTGGAATCAGGTTAATAGCGTCCCACAGACAGCCAGTTTACTATTATAAATTCAACATAAGATATAGCAGTCTAACCCTAATTGAATACCACAGTTTCTCAACAATGATGATGAGTTTCTTTATGGGTGGGATTCAACATATTGGCAAAACATCAGAGAGGAGGTTGAGGAGGAGTGTTTTTTGTTGCTTTGGTTTCCAGTGACGTAAGTTGAGGAACTTGAATGGGCAATGGAGGGGTGGCTTTAAATCCCAAATATCCAAATCTAATACAGTTGGGATTGGTTTGTGGCTTGGCTGTCTGCCGTAGAGGGTTTCTGAGTCAAAAGGTCAACCCAGTGTAGTCATCAGCTTACCATAGCCTGAGACTAATTACAAAGCTAAGGGTCTTCTGTGTTCTGTAAGGGGGAGTGTGTGTGTGTATATATATATATATGTATGTATGTGTCTGTGTAATATGCCCCATCAGTGTCTGTGCCTCGCTAAGTAGTCCATCCATTTGGTGCATAAGTAGTGGATTATCTCTGCTCATACACACGCGTGTTTGGATACATATTGCTGCGAGGACTTTTCTTGGACCATTTTGTTTCTAACTAACCCAAAACCTTTTCCTTAAGGGCTGTTGTTTCTTTAAATCAGTCTGCACAAAACTTGGCTTTATTTTGGAGGATTCTACACTGGCACTGCCAACCAGAACAGGTGCAACTTGTGGGAGACATACAATGCCGTAAACACATTTACTGTTGAGCACAGCAATGACAGGCTGCTCTATCTTTTCCTCTGTCCCTGCTCCCTCTTTCTGTTTCTAGGTAACGATTTGTTCTTGGTGGCGGTCCACGAGCTTGGCCATGCGCTGGGCCTCGAACACTCCAACGATCCCACGGCCATCATGGCTCCTTTCTACCAGTACATGGACACTGACAACTTTAAACTGCCCATGGACGACCTGCTGGGCATCCAGAAGATTTATGGTAAGGCCTCTTGACTTCGTTTAGATGTATGTATCCAGTTATACTCGGTTTAATCTGTTACCATGATTTTTGAATACCCTGGAAGGACCCAATGATCCCACATGTGCCCTGAGTGACCTTCCTCCTGTTACAGTCGATAGAACTTGAACACTGAAGAATCTAAGGAATCGTAGCAACTTGCCAGATTACTGGCAGACCAGAATGTATCTTCATGAAATGTGTCGTTAAAGCTTGTGTACATAATGACTATTTGAAGGCCTAGTCAGAGATCAACTGTAGCTGGCAAGCTAACCGCTAACACACTACCGAGCTGGGAACGTTGTAGCACCAGTCAGCCACAATAACTTTCTGAGCTAGCTAGCTCGCAAAAAAAAAAACTGAGAAGCAAGTTTGCTTGGTCGCCAACGGACAATTGGTTAACACAGTTTATTCAAGAAATGTGTTTGACTGCCCGCGAACCATGCCTCATTTGTGGAGCAGTTGAGGAGGTTAATTAAAAATGGATGGTGCGACACAGCTAATAAGCTACGATAGCTTCCTCCGTTTTAGCTCTCCAATCCCTCAAAAATCATGTCACTTAAGTTTGCTTGTATTGAACTTAACAAAAAAAAAATCACATTTATTTTGCCCCTGCAAGCAAATCCACTAATGGTTGTGATTCAATTAAAATAAATAGATTTTTCCCCTAAATTTGATTATTTAAAATGCTGGTGTGACAGAGCCTCAAGTTAGGCTTCATAACTGGGTTTCTCGTAACTGGAACAGTGTATTTTCTGTGTTATTCTAACCCGGGTATGGTACACGATCACTTTGATCACCAGCACAGATCAAAGATTAAGACCTAAATTTAAGCTCGCAGGAAGCGAGAGCTTCATCAGCACAGCACCGTCACAATGCTCATTGACACACATTTTGAGTTGACAGATGCTGATTTCAGTGCTTTTTTTCTTCTCATAATGCTGATATAGCTCTGGGCCGGTTGTATCAGAAGTGTGAAATTCAATTTGATGGTAATGTCAAAATAAGCATCAGTGTAGTCTTCATTTCTACACTCAGCGCTGAATTAGTAGTACATTAGGGTAGACCTTGCTAAGACATCCATCTAGGCTTTTTTATGTATTGTTCCATTGACATTGATGTGTTGTGGAGGAACCCATCATTTTTAAATTTATGAAATTGTATGTGAATGTTCAAGTTGTTGTCTCAACCTCAGTTTGACATCTACTGTAAGTCAGGAATCAACTTGGTGGGAAGTGGCAGTATTGTCCCTTACATCTGTCGAGCCTGTAAAGCGGGCACACGGTGACTTGGGTTTGTCATGAATGGCTGCGCGCGCACACACACACACACACACACACACACACAAAAGAACCTGCCATCTGCTTACATGGTCAGGGCACGTCCCTCTGAGAGTGACAGACCTGGGCAAGCGATGAAATCTCACCTCATCCCTCTCGTGTTTAATTCCTCTCTGCTGGTGCCCCTCCCTCCTCCTCTCTGTTGTACCAGGAGTTGAAGGGCAGGACAAGTGATGGCAGCTCCTCTCAGTCTCATGTTTTTCCCAGCAGCAGTTGGCCTCCTTTTCTTCCTCGTGGCAACAGTGATGCTAGATGTGGGGGCTAAACAGGACAAAGGTGGCGGTCGCACAGTTTAGTTGAATTAGAATGTGGCTACATTAAGGTTGAATGGGGGGAAAATGTGAATGAGTTTCCATAAAGGTAGAGCGGTATTACTGAGAGGTGAAGAGAATGATGTGTGAGGTGTAGAAGATGCTTAAGAGTGAAAGAGTTACAGAGAGAGATGGTGTAGGACTATAAATGGGAAGGAGATGTTGAATTTAGGACTTTGATTTGCAGTCAGTGGGAGCCAGGCAGGATCACACAGTGAATTGTGGGAAGAAAAGGTCTGACAGGGGTAGGATGAGCTTGATGTTGAGGATCGATTCCCTGTTACAGTTTTGGACATCTGTACTGTTTCTATTTCTCACCATAGTGCTAAGGTCATACTCCAGTTGCATTTATTCCTCAGATCATTTATATGCTCTTTTACAAAAAAGTGTAAGCAGCCCGGAAGTAATTATAGGTAATATAGACAGATCATTATACAAACATATCAAAGTGGAATTTCTGCCATGTAGTCCAGAAATGTTCTCACTGAGCTTTGAACATAATGTCTTCCCTCGCTTTTGAAGAGAATAGCCTACTTCCTGTTTACACATGCAGCTGACATGACATTACTGTACATGGCAATGCAGCCAACTTAAGGGGAGAAAAGAAGAACAGCACGGCAAACATCAGTCAGAATTACACTGTACATCCTCTCTCTCAAATATATAAAAGGTGGTGTATCTTTTTCCACTATTGTGGGAGAAAAGTGTCCATCAAAGGTCAAGATGAAGTCAATTCAATTTTATTTGGATAGCACATTTCGTAGACAGTTTAACGCAATGTACTTTACCGTAAAACATAAAAAACATTAAACAAATGAGATAGAAAACACTTAAATACTCCACATAAATACAATAACCTTTCAGGCACCCATACAACACACACATACACACACACACACAAGGGCTGTATTTAGTATGAACACGGTCCGAATCTAAACTTGCTTAGAATTGGTATGATGTATGGATAATGCTTCTTCCTGTCATCTTCAGTGTTTAGCTGAGCCTAACACACAAATATCAGTTTACCCATTAAGGGTACTACTCAGCTTGTGAAAACAGTCCTATGCTTTCTTCTGTAGCTCTGGAGGAACTTTGTCAAGTCTGAGAAAATAATTTCTCATCTTGGGTTCAGATACTTTTTTTCAAACTGGGGACTCGAGTTTGAATGATTTAGCAGGCAAGAGGGTCTAACAAATATATTGAGTTGCATCATGGGAATTGTAGGATCCATCCAGTGTTTTTGGATCTTGACCCATACAAGAGATTAGAATTTAGGATTTTGCAGCCTCTGCTATATCGGACCTGATTTTTTTAAAATGCCAATCTTGTGAGTCCCCTGATTTTATGCCTTTATGGAAGGTCAATACAAATTGCTGGATGCCAGATTACTCCTTTAAGGACACTTAGGGAGGCTCTACAGACACCTATGTTCTTAGTCTAGACTATTTGTTTCCATCTATGTCCCATTGAGGCCCAGGAGTATGCAGATTTCCACTCACCACACCAGCTCAGTTCACAAATTAGATTCCTGTTCTTTGGCTTTAAAGTGTACTAATCAGTGAAATGAGCTGCATAGTGATTGGCTGGGCCTTGATGGCACATGGGGGACCAGTGGTCCAACATGTGGTATCACCTGAAGATGTCTGGGATTTTTGGGTGCAAATGTGGTGGTTTAATGGCTAAAGGAGCGTTAGACTAAAAGACCCCAAATCTGCCAAATGCCGTGGTTAATTTTTCTTGTCATGGGTTGACCATGATGTTGTTGTGTGTGTACACATTGGCATGTTTGTCTTAATGTCCATCTGACTGCAGGCCTTCCCAATGCTTACATAACGGCAGAGTGCTTTGGCTCCACTAATCTGGGATGTATTTCAGGGGATTTAATTCAGTCAGTGAATGGAATCTCTTGCGCAGACCGGCTGATCAGTTCTGCGGACTGGGAGATGTCTAGCAGAGAAGCGTTCCCTCTTAATCCTGTGATCAGCTAGTGTGTCATCTAGTTTGATGGTATATCTTTCTCTATTTCTTTTTTTTTTTAATTGCTCACTATAGATTGATTCCTTCAGTAAAATGATTGGTTGGTCATTCAGTTCTTTTAATCCTCTTTTCATTCACTGACTTTTAAATCATTTGTCGAGCCATTTAATCATTCACGCATAACTCCTGAATGTTTACAGTAGCTTTCAAGGTCATCATTTATATATGCCACCATAACGCATTGCTACTTTTCATGACAGGGGGGTTTGCTTGTCACATTTGCATCTTTCGTATTGCAGTCATCTATTCCTGCATATGTTGGCCCCAATCAACACATAGCCACTCATATCCTCGTTTTCACAGTTACACAGCGTTATTGATGCGTCGTCATGCGCTCAATTATTCATACACACAACCCACTCGCCTGCCCTCCCTCTGCCTCTCTCCTCCCTCTGTTTTTCCTCTGTACGTCTCTCGCTATCTTTCTCTCATGTAAATCATGAATGTGAAATGACACAGAGGCACGTCTGGGCCTTTGGGAGGACATTTTACTTTACTTTCATCTCTACTGTATATACATTTTTATTCCTTATGCTTTTGATTTTCCATTTTATTCATCTTAACATTTCATATTATGCTTTGGTGAGCTGAATCCCTATACTTGGCAGTCTTGAACTCCACCCACTGTTTTTCGCATGGCCTCATCTTGTTTTTCTATCTTCTCCTTTGTCTCTCATGTGCTCCTTTTTTGTCTTCAACTCCTTGTTTCTAAATTTCCTCCTCGCTTCTTTCATCGTTTGCCATTGGGGTTACAGATACTTATAATTGGCACAGTAGGAGTGAAAGTGGTTCACACAAAATGTTCATACATTTTTACATATCACCTATAATATGTTCCTGCTCACAACACCACACCCTACTCAGTGCAATTAGGAGAGACTCCAATTACATTTGGAATCAGTCTAACCTGATTTTCTACTTTGCCCGATACACTTCTGAATGAATATTTAGACATTTTGGCAGCTACGCTTATTCGCTTTGTTGAGAGTTAGACAAGAAGATGGATACCACTCTCTCTCAACAGCTGGTTAGGTTAGTTTAGCTTAGCTTAGCATAGAAACAGCTTGGGCTCTATCTAAAGGTTAATTAAAACCTCCTACCAGTTATATTGCTTCCATTGTCTTCCTCAAATGTAAGTCGCTTTGGATAAAGGCGTCTGCTAAATGACTAAATGTAAATGTAAATGTACCACAGAAGTTTACTAATATACACTTTATATCTTGTTCATTTAATCCAAAACCAAAGTGTAAAAACGACAAGTTTTATGTTCATGACGAATGTTTGGCTGGTAGCAGTGACTTCCTGGAGTCTTGTTGTCACTCTCGTAGACAACCGGTCAAACCTGATTTGTATACAGGATCTGAAGTAGAGTTTAAACTTGTGGTTAACTCAGACACATGTTTAATATCTTTCACGTGTACTGATCTGTTACAGTTATTTGTTGCTCACAATATCACAGTGTGTTGTTGTACAGTAGAGTATGACAAGGTGTGGTCCAAATTAAACCACTTGACCCCAGAAATTTTGTTTTTTTTAAAAGGTGGAATTTCTGGTTGCAAAAGGTACGTGAGTTGCAAAAGGTACGTGTTGCAGATATATATGTCGCAATAGGTGAGATATTTTTCTATGACTTCCTCAGGGCCTCCTGATAAACTTCCCCAGCCCACCAAGCCTTTGCCAACGGCGCCCCCTCCCCGCTCCCATCCTCCTTCAGACCCCCGCAAGCCAGACAGGCAGACGCGACCGCCGAGGCTGCCCCCAGGAGATAGACCGTCCCACCCCAACGCTAAACCCAACATCTGCGATGGAGGCTTCAACACCCTGGCCATACTGAGGAGAGAGATGTTTGTCTTCAAGGTAAGTGAAGAGTCTGTGAAATCAAAACAAACCCAGGGCATTTTCACATTTTGTTTGTTTTGAGGAGTCATTTTGAACCCTGGAGCCCCTAAACTTGGATCTGATGGTGGTGTGAAAGCACAGCAATCAGTCTTTGCAGGCCAAACCACACTTGTGAGACCTTGTTGGAAGAGTTGTTTCATGCCATATTTCCAACCAACAATATATGCCTCCTGCATGAGATTTATGGCTATAACCTATAACTTAATCGGCTGGTACATGCAACAAAAGAACAACTCTTCCCTTGATTCGGACCAGTGAAAATGTGGAGAGAGAGATCATAGAATAGAAAATACCTTATTGTGTGCAAAAGGCAGAAATTTGTCTTTGCTTGCATGTGCAGAAATCTGCTATTGAAAAGGGTACATTAAAACAACACATATTAAAACACAGTTACATAAAAACACAATACAAGCAACTTTAAAGGAGCACCACGTACTCGATGGTGAGGACTGAATCATGGTTAGGAGAGAAGATAGCAAAAGAAAAAAGGTAGCAGGCTGGCTTCAAAAACTGATAAAGGATAAAGATATTTTATGGCAACAGGGACAAACAATTGCATGAGTGCTTTGAGGAGTACCCGAACATACAGAGGGTGAGAGCTTTTCTGCTAATCTGCTTCATGTTCAGTATGTGCATACTATGGAAATGGCTCATTTGGATGTAATACAAATTGTTCGGTTCAGTTTCTTTGTAGTTTCCTACACGTTAGGAGAAGCGTGTCGCTGGAATTGTTAGGAGAGAAAAGTTTGACACTGTGGTCACAGGTTGTAGAAATAGGGTGGACTCTCCTCAATTATCTTGGCACTAGTGCCTGTGTATTGTATTGCATAATTAAAGCAGCTATTATTTCTGAAAGGAGCTCTTTCCAGGTTACTTGGGGCCAGCTGAGCAGGAATTTGGACAAAAGGGATATTTTACTAAGAAGAAACACCATGCCGTGCACAGTGCAGCACAGTTTTCCTTTCTCCCGACAAAACCAGCCCGGTTTTCATTGCCGTGCCAGAGAAAAAAACTACACATGTCTCTTAATGCATCTTTATCCTTGGTCTAAGCTTGTGAGCACAAGACCTTGGCAACATGCAGAAAGGAACTGTGAAAAACCTTGGGGCAACACAAAGCTTTCCTGTGTTCACCACAGAAAGGAGAAAGAGTGCCTCTGATGCTTTATGTGAGTGTGACTGTATTTTTCAGGGGATATAAATAGATAGTATTCAGTGGTTAAATAAGAGGCTTGTGGAGCCAGGGGAAAAATCTTTTCTGTCCTTTTTGCCCCCCCTCTCTCTCTCTGAGTGTGTTCTTTAAACGTGAATAAATAAATCTGGCTTGGGACTGGAGATGCTACCTGTCAAGGTATTTAACCAAAATTAGACTCAAAGCTCGCTCTGTCTCTGTTTTTTGGTGGAAATAATATCTGCTTGGTACAATAGTCTAAATACAGTCCCAGTCTCCTTCACATGGTGTCTGCAGTATCTCCTGTCCCCCTTCATCACTCCCAGGGCAGCAGCCTGGTGTGATGGACTGATGAGGATCATGGGATTTCAGCAGTGCACAGAGGAACTCAAAAAGGAGGTTCAGCAGTCAGCCAGCCTTTTTTATGAGTTTAGGAAGTGAAGGATACAAGGCCAGTGGGCTCTAATGTATCTGCTGGTTTGAAATTGAATTTGGGTGCATTGGTGCACCAACAAATTGTCTTGGCACTACATTTGAAATCATTTAAAATTATTTCTGTATTGTGAGCCTGCCAGTCCCTCTAGTTGTATTTGTCATAACTAATCAGTTATCACTTCGATGTTGTTTTTCCTCTAACCTGTTTTTATTGACTAAAGTCAATCAGTTTTTCAGAGGCGGTACAACAACTCTTTGGAAGCTTTATTGTTAAGGATTCTGAGCTTTTTTTAATAGCTTTTTTTGGGGGGGATAGTTGACATTGTAGAGAGAGAGCACTCAAAACAGAGCCCCCCCCCCAGCTGGAATTGAACAAAGAACGCTGCGGTTTTATTATGCACTTTAACCACTTTTAACCAGGCTACCAGGACGCACTTACAATTAATATTTTCTGTAATACCTGAGTTGCTGAGATGGGATGTTTTGTGGCCAGAGAGCAGCAGAGTGTAAAAGTGACAACAAACATTTTGGTTTGCTGGGTTTAATCTAAATATAATGGCTATTGTTTCTTTTGGCTATTGCACGTTTACTCTTGTACAATTAAAGAAAACAAAGTCAAAGGTTTTAGAAACCTTATGTATGAATTTTCCTGCAACTTTCGCTTCGTTTTTAGTAAAAACCGCCACAGTCCTTATTCTTGTGTGCCATATGAGTCACAAAGTCACCAGGGGCCACTCATACAAAAATACACAGCATGGCTCCCCCTCTTTGTTTCAACTCTCCACCTATTACAGCCAGATTTCTAAGTAATACTGTAAATTCAATGTACATAATTAACCCCTAAGCAAAGAGGAAATGAGGTATGGCAGTATGCATCTTCAGTAGAGCAGTATACTGTATGTGCTGCATTCAAATGGAACTTTGAAAACAAAACAACAAAAACAATATGCAAAGGATATAACCCGACAGGCCTGTAATCCAAGTGTTAAGCCAGATTGTATAATTCCTGTATGATATGAAAATAATAATAATGAAATTGGTGAAGTGGACGACAGCAAGCTAAATAAGTTGGAGTACCAGTAATTGCTTGGCTTAAGTGGGCATCACCACTGATGTGAAGAGGGCTTTTGGCTCCATCATTTTGAAGGCTGTGATAAATGTTTCTCTCTGTTGGCCTTTAGAACTACCAGCTCGCATTTTTCCAAAGGTATGGAGGAGCAGAGGGGAAAGACTGACAGAGGGAGATGATTTAACACAGAATACATGTAAGTGCAGTTGTAAATCCACTGTATTCACATCATTAGGACCACCGGTAACATTATGACTCACGATGATTTGCATAAGCCACATCGCAGCAAGTGAATCAAATGTGTTTAGTAAAGGGAAATCAATAAGGGATCACAGGTTTGACTTGGATTCGCTCTGTAAGTGCGTTTCACAGGAGGAGCAGGTGGTCCTAATATTTCTTGATTCTCAGCGAGTGTTGTGCCAATTTCCTCCCGAAGACTGAGCTATCATGTTAACGCTTTCTTTTCTTCTGGTAGATGAAGCTGCCCAACTGTAAAACAGTTGATCTGGAATCATAATTAGAGATGTTTGTATTACTCCAGAGCTTGATATATTCCCTTTAGAGCATGCCAAGGTCTACGCATTAGACTAAAGACTGGTTAAAAGCATGGCTGACAGAAGAGGAATGATTTACAGCTTGTGCTTCCTACTTGTTTCAGTGTTGTGTGAGTTTTGTCTCTTGTTACTGTCATTTATAAGGGTGATTTCTTCTTTTGTTTTGATTACTCGAGTGATTGTCCGCTTGGTTACTTCACGCTGTAGGTCCATTTGGCCTACACGGCTTGGCTATCCTCACAGTTCCCACTTGATTGTTTTGGAAGAGCCGAGTCAAGTCAATGCCAAGTCGTTATAACAGAGATCTCAGCAGTCTCACAGCCCCCGAGGTCCACAGGTGGTCCAGCAATGTGAAATAGGGGGCTTTAGAGCGAAGACTTCACGAGAGTTTATCTGGTGTAATGCACCAGGAGCACCGAGGTCTGCTATGAAGCAACAGCTGCATTTATACAGTTGAAACATATTACTCTTTGAATGAAATGTGATTCGTCTCATCATGTGCTTTTGTTTACTCTTTTTAACAAAAAGTATGACCTGTATTAGTCTTTCGCAATACAAGGACCAACCATTTAGATCTACATTGTCAGCGTCTTAGTTCTCCAAAAGGGAAAATAAGGCAAAAGAAAGATAGAATAGATATAAAAGTGTATCATCATGGTCAATTACACCTGTATGTTTACAAAAGAGGCCTCATTCACACCACATCTCTGAAGATTACTTCTGTCGAAACTTTGGATGTGATTATTCCTGCTTGCTTTTTTCTGGCTTTGAAAGTATATTGAAGTCTACAGATTTGTAGATTGCCTCCACAACTATTTACATGTAAATAGAATTTTTTTTTCTCAGTCTGCCTGAATATTTGCAATATATAGGAAGCCAGGAAGTTTCAATAAAAGCCTTTTTCCTGTGCTAGACTTTCACAGCATAAAGTAGTGCAGCTCATCAAGAACAGCTGAACATATGCAATTTTATGCAGTCATGTAGGCAAAATGTATTCCATATTACAGCTTGAAATGTGTATTAACAGAGTCTGCTAATACAATAACAAGTAGTGTAACAAATTGCAAATTTTGTATTGCACTTCTATAAAGTTGGGACACAAATGAAACAGATTAAAAAATATATAAGAATGGCCATAACCTGCGCAGCAGAGGCAGAGATATCCTGGCTTTTAGTTCTTTGTATGGGTCAAGCTTTGAAAACGCTGGATCCTACATTTCCCATAATGCAACCCAATAGCATCTTTGATTTGACCCTCCGCGCTGCCTCCTGAATGCCAACCTCCAATTTGTAAGGCTTTCCATTAAAAAATATAAGTTTAAAGCCCAAGCCGACGTGACCCTGATGACATCATCAGGGTTATTATTCTAAACTTAGGAACGCTGCTTTAAGAGCCACAGAAGACATTATACAACAGTTTCTTTTACAGGCTGAGTAACAATCTTTGTGATTTGTAAACTGAACTTCATGTGTGAAATCGGCGCAGTGCCACTTTAACTTTAGTGATAATGCTGCAATTACCAATAAAGGAGGCCAAAGGTTAATACCTTTCTCGTTATACCCTCCAGACTTTGGATTGCAGTTGAATAAGCAAACCTGAATGACAAATTGTAGTTGTCTTTCACACTGCTTTAACTTTATCAAGGAAAAGAATGACAATAACTTCAGACATGTGCTTTCACAGCTGAAGGATCTACGTTTTCTTAATGGAGCTACTGCAACTATTGCAGATGTTCAGCGAGTGTATAATGCACGAAAAATATTGGTTTTTGAGTGTTAAGCTCAGTATTGTTCCCAACGGTGCTGAGAAGTGCCTGATTTATCCGAGGAACGTTAATCTACAAAGGCAGGCTAGGAGTCATGCTTGTTAAGGTGGTAGTTTTACGGTCGATCATTTTTCTCTCCAGTGGGGTGACAGAGGGTCGTTTAAGGTTCACAGATGACTGTGTATGGCCGTGTAGATCCGGTGTCACCAGTAAATGCCTCACTAAAATTACACAGCTACCAGTTTTATGATTGAAGGCACTTCTGGTTTAACTTTCTATGAACCCTCACACCATATCGTAGCCCATTGGAGACAGAGAATTACTCATTCATGTATGTGCATGTGTACGTACATGAACATGTACTTTCAAACATACTTCTCTTGAAGCCTTACTATTTTCTCAATGGAACAATCATTTTCAATATCAACACAAGTGCACACATTTCAAGAAGGGAAATCAGCTTCTGAGATTAAAACGTCTTGTGTTCTTTTTTATTTCCAGAGAGAAGTTGAGTTTTTTCCATTGACTTCCATTAACTTTACAACCATTTAAAGCCAGTTAATGGCATTTAAACCTCTGCTAACATTGTATAGTCCCTAATTATGATGCACGGTTTGCCTGCTCAAAGGTTTGCAATTGCTGCAGACTTGCATAGATGCAATCTGAGCCTCTTGCACTGCCTACATTCAGGTAAAATAGAGGGAAAATGTACACTTCCCTCATCAGTCCATTGGCCATCATGAGACAGTCTATAATACAGGAAACCGACACCCTCCTTTGCCCCCCCCCCCCCCCCCCTCCTCCTACACCCCACTAGTCCTAAATTCACTCGTAAGGGTCACAGGTTCACACAGTCACTGAGAGATCTTCCTTCTTTGATGTGGACATATTTAGAGCAGGGGATTCTGGGACGCCGGAGGGTGCCTTGCTGTTCAGGATTGGCCACTTGGCCACTGATTTTTGGAGACATGCTTTGATTCCGACATCCATTAATGAGAACACAGTGTCCAAGTGGGCAGTGAGCTGTCCACTCTTCTCAGTATCTTTCTCCTTTCCATTACTGGGAGGGAAGAGTCCTGCAATAGCAGGGTGTCTGAGTGGACTCAGAAGAAGACTTTTTAATGCCTCCTGTTATTATCCTACTTTTAAAGAAGTCAAATATAGCTTTCAAAAGTAGCTAATTACAGTGTCAATGTCATCAATTTACACAACGAGGCGTTTTCAGATGTTATACGATTCTTAAACAGCTGACAAAAACACAAAGCGCAAGATCAACAAAACATACATTAAATAAGCTGGGGCCAGGCGACAGTTAGCGTAGCTTAGCATAAAGGCTGGAAGCATGGGGAAACAGCTAGCCTGGCTCTGTTCAAAGGTAACAAAGTCCACCTACCAGCACCTCAAACATGTACTAATTAGCACATTATGTATTGTTTGTTTAATCTGTACACTCAGCCTTTATGCTAAGCTAATATGGCCGTCTCCTGGCCTTAGCGTCCCATTTACCGTAAAGACAAAAGAGGTGTTTCAATCTTCTCAACTAACTCTCAGCAAAATGCCAAATAAGTATATATGTCGTACAACTTGCTCTCCCCTCTGAGTGTAAAATGAGAGAGGCGTCGAGGATACATAGGGCATACTGGGCTTCTCTCCTTTGTAGTGGACACAGCTCCCAGGAATATATGACTTATATTTTGGAGAAAACCACATACTTCACCATATATTAAGTTTGTTTTTAGCCATGGAATCATAGATAATTGTCTTCTTTGATATTAAATTGAAATAAATGTTTGGCTTTTTTCAAAACAGAAATACAGATGAAACAAACATTTCTGATGGCCGGTGACCACCGTTTTGTAGCGAGGTACTTACTGCCTGCAAGCGCATTTACCCATCAGGCATTGTGGCTTGCATTCTATCTTGTTGTTTAAGTGGTTTGAGGTACAAGAACATTGTTCTAGGAAGTTTTGTAGCAACATTATCTTCTGCACTTGATGTTTCGCCTGTTGAACACCCTTCTGCACTCTCATTTTGGGGGGATGGAAGCTTACATGTCTTATTAAACTGCCTGCATATTACACTCTGCTTTGTTGACATTTATTGGATTCGAAAATTTCGCCACAATTTTGTAAAGCTGCCATATTAGAATGAACAGTAATGGAAAGAAACAGGTTTAAAAGTTTAACCAGTGCTTATTGATATAGTGACTGCATTTCAAGGTCGTACTTCATTATTTACAACAGTTGCCGTTATGTTAATGTGGTTTGGAGAAGTTTTGTTCCAGTCTATGAGGTAGCTTTCAGCACGTTAGAAAACACACAAATACACAACTGCACGCATGCTAAAGAGAGCCGGTGTTCTGCGGTTATTTTCCTCAGTGGATTTGCGCAAGAAATTCTGATAAATGCTGGGTTCTCAGGCTTCAACCCTAATCCTCATCCCTCTGAATAATTTACACCTGCATTCTGCTCTCAGTCGCGCCAAGCAAGTGTGTGCGTCACATTAACCGAGTGAGAGGTCAGCAACACTGTCATCCTAACACCGCTGTCCGTCATATTCTCACCCTTTCACTCAAAGACAAACCAGCCCCCACGGCAGCAGCAGATGCTCACCCACGGTCGACCCGGATGTTGGCGATGACGACGTTTTAGGTTTAACCTCATTGTTAGAGTTGGCCCTGACTCCTATAAACAAAATACACCCGTTTTTTGTTTTGTTTTTTCCTTTTCTTGCAGTTTTTTTTTTCCATGTATGAAGGACAAGAATGGAAACACTACGAATTAAGTTGTTTCCAGGCATCTTCATTGTCTCAGCTTGTCATCGTGGTATCGTGGTCATCTCTAATGTACCTCATCTGCCAGTAGCAGGACTTCCTCCCTGCTCTCATTTGTTTTTCTTTTTTTTCCATTTCAGCAAATTACTTATTATTTGATCCCTTTTATATATTTAGATATCATAAATAAACAGATTGTTTTTTATTTCACGTGTTAATTCTTAAACATTAAAATCACATCTGTTTTTGCCAAGAAAATGCAAGGGTTTTTGAATGAAGAAATGAACAACATAGCAGATATTGGGTAGCTTGAGAACTGCTCTTAAAGGTTACTTCTAGTGAATCACAAGTGTCTAATTCTTATCTTTAAGCAAAAATCTTTTTTATTCCTCAGTTGGCTCTTTGTTGGCATTTTGAAGTGTATTTCTTAGAAGTAGAAGAAGAAAAAAATAAATAGTGGTCCAGGCTTTGTAAGAGCCACTTGTCGGTCATTTTGGTGACACCAACATCATCTGTTTTTTATTCAATGCATGTAACTGGGAAGGTCTATGTGAGAGTACATATAAAAGAAAATTAGTGTGCAATGGATAAATATGTTATAGCTCACCTGAAATAGATCAATAACTTTCAGTTTTTAGGAACCTACAGGTCATACAGTATGATCAAAAGTGCAAACTGAGTTTTGTGGGCGTTTTGGGTCTCTTTGGAGTCATTTGGAGTCTCAGTCTCAGTCGTTTGATTGACTTTCCAACAAGAAATGTTAATAGTCACTTCCAAAAAGACGCTCTGGCCCACGGGCCCCCTGACCCCTTTGTCCCCTGGGCCTGTGCCCCGTAGGCCCGTTCAGTAATCCTTCCGTGTCCTTCATGTTTGCATGATGGGTTTGGGAAAGATAATAGCTATCTTTCACAGCAGCCTTACAGTGGAGCGCCAATGCAGTAATGTTCTTATCACTTGATCTATGTACAAATACCTCTTTATTTAATGATTAAGTAAATGCAAAGCGCTTACCATCATTTATCTGTTCTGAAGTTAAAGGTTGTTCTGTAAACTCAGCAGGCCAGAAATCTCCTGCAGTACAGTGATGTGTTGTACAGTATTAAGTTTGAGCTCACAGATCTCTCAGTAGAGTCGTTGGCAGGGCAATTTCAGCAGTTTGCGTTCCGCTTCACAAACTTTCCTCGACACGGACAGAAATTCATCGGTAGGGACTGTTTGTTAATGCCATCGAGCAGTCCGGAATTTATATTCCTATAGAGAGCGTATGGTAATTCAACCTTATTGCGCTGCATGCATTATCACATGCCATGAGAGTGCGTGACAAACCTTGCACTGCCCTTTCTCTCAAAGCAGAGAACATGAACAATTTGAGGTATAATATTTCAAACTTCTGCAAAGACTAAACTTGTTGTGATTATTCTAGACATTCCCGTAATTGCCAAGTTCCAGCAGACATTTTCTACAAGTGAAGTCTGCTCGCCTGAGCTTTATTTTCAGAGTGGGAGTGGGACTGTAGGGCGGGAAACAGAAAATTTTCTCTTTTATAAAGTCAAAAGGATTCAAATGGGTCGGATTTCACAGTTTGATCTGTTTTCAATTACTGTACAGAAGAAAATGCCGAACAATTGAAATCTATGGAGGCAGTAGGTATGGAGCAAGAGAGGGAGAGGAAGAGAGGAGGAACTAGAATGAGAGACAAGGGGAAATGAAAAGAAAGAGGAGGAAGAGTCCAGGGAGAGAGGAGAGTCCCAGAGAAACAATTGGATTAGACAGAGAGAGAAAGAGAGGAGCGGAGAGAGCGTTTGATAAATGGGCTGTTTATTTAGCTTTCACTGTGAATGAGGCAGGGTGTGATGATGTGTTGTCTCCTCTCTCTCTGTCTCTGCGTCCCTCGCTATGAGGTCAGGCTTTTTGGCCTGAGCGTTCAACGCGTTCGGGAGACGCAATTGGCCGTTCATTGCCAAAGGGTGGGACATCTCGCTAAGTCCTAATGGCTTTCACAGCTGGGTCTCCCCCCGGCTCCCTCTGTCATCAAGTTTCATCCAACATCAAAAAGACACACCTTCCACTTGGCCACGCTCACGTGTCCCCCCCGCCCCCCACCCCTAAGGAAATCAGAGACTCTTGGCTTCTCATAAACCTCCTGGCTATCATTTTGCCCCAGTTACTTGATGGTTTTCCCACTATGTTCTTCAAGTTCTGCGTGCGTAGCGAAGGTCTCATGGGCTTTCCAGGCAACCTGAGAAAGTATATGTGGACCTTAAAGGCATCAGGGCTGTCAAAGCAGCAGCCGCAGTTGATCATCACCAGCAGGCTTTGTTGTAAGAGCGGGAAAGCAAGGAGCTGGCCTGAATTCCCCGCAATCAGATGTTATTATTTACTGTGTTGCAATATGCAGAATTCATTATATATTTGTTCTTGGTTCAGGACAGTTTGTTGTTTGGTGTCAGGAAACTTTGAAGTAATTAAAACTTAAGAAGAACATAAGAAATGTTTTATGCAAACTAATGTTTTCCTACTTTCTCATTCACTGATTTTCCACATCAAGATACATCACACAGACTGTGCATGTCTAAACACACACACCATACACTTTCAAAAAGTTGGGGAGCTCACAAGAGACACCTTAAAACAACAATAATCTAAACTGAAGCAACAGAGGCCCTATTATGGGTCAAAACAGGATCCTGCATTTCCCATAATGCAACTTAGTAGCATTTTAATTTGACCCTGCCTGCCTCCTAAAATAAACCCTTTTGGACAACTCCCTCCAGGGCCACAGACTTGTTAAGACTGCTTTCACAGGCTGACTAGTACTCCTTGTGACTAAATAAATCAATGGAGTGCCCCTTGAGTCATGTTAGACCTTCATCAAGCTGTTCTCTGTTTCCTAATAATGTCCTTTGCTCTCTTTCAGGACCACTGGTTTTGGCGGGTTAGAGATAACTCAGTAATGCCAGGGTACCCCATGCTCATCAGCGTCTTTTGGCGGGGCCTGCCGCCCAAGATAGATGCCGTCTACGAGAACAGCGAGGGCAAGTTTGTCTTCTTCAAAGGTAAGCTCACGTGCTTCACCGCCATCATCACTGTTGCCACCACGCCGCTGTGTAAAGCTCTGCTCCATTAGAGACACATCGTAAAGCTTTGATGGTAACACTTAATTTGAAGGTGGCTTCATAAGACTGACATGACACTGTCATAACCATGACATGACACCCGTCATGAACATGAAAGAGTCTTTATGAAGGTCTATGACTGTTGTCATTAAGTGTCATTCAGTCAATTATGTCACTTATAATGCAAAGTTGAAATTGTTTGAGATGTCTTTGTCATGACAACGTGACATTAACCAGGAAAACATAACCGGTCGTGAACATGCCATAGCAGGCCAAATTATCAAACTATTTATCTTTATGTGTCAACATGACATTATACCTGTCATATCTGCTCAGTTGACAACGACTGTCATGAGACCATTATAGTTGTGTCATGAATAAGTCCCTTGACCTCAAGTAAAGTGGAACCATTTGGACTTGTCATAAAGATGTCAGTAATGTTATCAGGCCAGTTTGACGTCAGACAGACAGAGTAGAGACAAAGACATCTCAAACAATGTCAGCTTTGCATTAAAAGTGACATAACTGACCGAATGACACTTAATGACAACAGTCATAAGCCTTCATAAAGACTCCTTCATGTTCATGACAGGCGTCATGTCAGACTTATGAAGCCACCTTCAAATAAAGTGTTGTCGCTTTGATTTATCTTCATCCAGTCCAAATATTGGGTCTGTACTATCCTGGTTTACATTTGCCTGTCATGTTATCTATCGTATTATTCATCCACAGGAACATCCTACATATGTTCTGTGTACATGGCTTTCATGTTGTCTTTTTTTTTTTTCCAAACAGAGGGTTTTTATCTTTAATAAGTGCTGTGTGTAATCGTGCTCATTCAAAGAACTGCCTTGATCTTATCTGTGTGTGAGTTCAATGTAAATCTGTGGAAGATTAAAGCAATGTTTTGCTCACTTGGCTGGAAAATCCGCCATAATCCACCAGTTTTTACTTTTAATAATACTGGTGTTAAGTTTAGTGGTGCTGATAGTAATATTTTGTAATTTAAATCTTCAACAGTAGCTAAAGATAATAAGTATGCATAATAAATCACTGCCACAGCGTGTGCCAAAGAAATTCAATACTTGCTGTCAGTGTTTGATGATCCCTGATTTAGATTTTTACCTTTCTGAAGAGATTTGTCTCCATATTTAAATCTAGACCAAGCTAGCCCCAAAACACGGAGATTAAAAGCTAATTATGTCTAAAGCCGAAAAGCCACTTAATAGAAACAGCAAACAAACATAGCAGTCCTGAAAACTGCTATTTGCATACTCCAGAGAGGAAGCGAGGGAGACAGACAGAGAGAGAGGTTGCAGATGAAGGGAGACTTAGGGACGCAATGAAAGTGTGCTGAGATAAAGACTACAAGTCTTCATTCAAACCCATCTCTATTTTCAGCACCACACAGTTCCTGGAAATGGAGAATACTGGTCCCGTGTTTGCCACAAGCTCTGGAAGTTTGATCTCGGGGCTTTATCCTCCACTCTGCCCTCTTTCCTGAGCTGGGTAGCAACAGGATTGCACGCAAATTTAGAAAATTCATGTTAACAGAATGCCATTTTTCATTTGTACACGCACAGCTGATTTCCCAGGAGGCCTTCCCATTCAGAGTAAAAAATTAGGAAGTGAGTCGGTCAGCAAACAAAATGCAGCACTCTAGGTGCTTGTCTAACCAGCCGTTTTGAATATCCTCTAACAGCGCCTTGTCTGATGAATTCTCCTAAAACAAATGCACAGATGGAGACTTTAGAGTTGAGTGTGCACTGAAGTCATGGCGGAGACACTGATTAGTTTAGTGCTATTAAGCCATCACAGAGCAGGTCAGTAAGCAGACACCACTGGCATACGTTAGGTTTAGATTCAGCATGTGTTCTTCATTCCTACATTGCAGCTTTGTGCCCATTTTGAGCCAGTGTTTTTATTCTTCTGAGACTCTGGCTATGCAAGTCAAGAATGTGTATCCAGCTCATTGTGTGAAAATGATATGCAGTAGAATCAAGCCTACGGTCAGCTTTACTAATCTGACTGAATGTCTTTACAGAATCGTCATTCGCAGCTTGATGATAGCATGCAGACAGTAAGAAAAAAAAAAAAAAATATATATATATATAACTATTTGATATAGCCTAACTCACAAGGTGGGAAGTTGCATTATATATTCATACTTGAATTAATGAAGAGCAATTTTGGCAGTAGCAGGCTTATACAAAGGCACCCTATGCAGCAAGATCTATACATCAATATGCATTTTCCTCCCAGGAGGCAGGATCCAATCAGAGCTTGATTGGTGCAGACAGAGCTGCTTGCTTCATTTACCTCATGCTGATATCTGCATCATGTCTGAGAGTATGTTATTTTAGATTAAAGCTAGACTAATAAATTGGCCCGGCCAATATGCCTGTCGCTATTAGCTTATTGCAGATATGTCCGTGTTGGCGTGTACACAAGAACCTTCGGTACAGAGAGGTCAAAGATACTTTCGAGGTACATTTGAAACAGTGTCATCATTACATAATTTGTCCTCCAGAGAGTAGTTCCAAGTTTATTTTGATTGTAAAATGTCCTGCTCACATCCTCTGCCCCAGCTAGTTACTGCTGGTACATCTGTCAAACTTTTTAGCCATTACAATGATAGCGGTGGCAGAATTATCATCGAAATACTCGAAAACAATGGGTCACAGAGGTAAACAAAAGGCCTGTAGCCGAGGACTGTGAATTGTGTCGGCTGAAACGACTGACGCAAGCAGATTTCATCAGCTGTAGCCAGCAAGTGTCAGCTAGGGCTGCAACTAACAATTATTTTAATAATCGATTAATCTGTCGATTATTTTTTCGATTAAAAAAAGCAATAATTTCCAGTCCCTTATTCAAAAACAGAACTGACAATGCAAATTCACATTGCCAAAAATCTTCAGAAAGTGCACCAACAGGTCGCTCCTTGAACATCCCTGAGCTGTTAAAGTAATAAAAAACCAATGGACTTACACAAAAAACATACACATGTATGCTCCACTCTTTTTCTTATTTTTGCTCCGCTCTGCTTCGCGCTCAACCGCACTTTTGTTATACTCAAACATCTCCACGTCTTATTGAGTGGCGTTATAGTCGCACGGCACAATGAATCGATAACGGGATTCGTTGCCAACTCTTTTAATATTTGAATTTTGTTAATTTTATCGATTCATTGTTGCAGCCCTAGTGTCAGCTAATGCTAACATTTGCTGCTTCCGTTAAGAAAAACACACAAATTAATTCCTTACCATTTTACTCTTGGGTTTGCGGTTTTGTCAAGGCTAAAAAAAGGAAACCACCCTCTAGACTTTGAGTTAGCAAGCATCAGTGCTGTTAGAGCCCCATGAGCACTGTTTCAGCGTGCGGTGGTGGGGTGTAGGTCAGAGTGTGTTGAGGAACGTTATGATTAGGTGACTTTACAAGATTATACTAAATATACAATTATTTACACACATTCCTTGCATTTGATGGTTTTCAGCCCAACTGCGTAGTGTTAAATTAAAGATTTAAAATCTTTGGAAAAGTCAAGCAATTCTTCCTCGATGGGAACTCTGCCCTGTGTGCGTATGATTGCGCACAATTATTTCAGTAAACAAATGCACATGTGTGCTTCGTTTGGCCGAACAGTTTGTGTGTGGCCTTCGTAAGGAGGAGGGGTCTCTTTTTGGAGCAAATCTTCATCCTATATAACACTCTTCATACACTGCTGAGGGCAAAGCTGGGGGATTAGTCGTTACAGTGCAGCAGATGCCGGAGCCGCCGCTACATCAAAGTAGCCCTCGCAGCTCTGAAGATGAAGCCAGACTTTTGTGTGGAGGGCTATGCAAGTCGACTCCAATTTTAAAACAAGATTAAAAAAGAGAGGAGAATCCCATTGTATGTAGCATAGAGAGAAGGCATAGTTTGTGTTGTTGTTATTTTTTGGTGAATCAAATTGAACTCGTTCTCTTTGGGGATGGGGGACTCTATTAATCTCAGGGCGTGGTGTGTTTGTGTGTGTGTGTGTGTAAGGATGTGAGAATGAGTGGAGCAAATAAGAGAAAGAGGTGAAATCACAGGAATTTCCTTTCCAAAGCGAGGCCACTACATTTCCGCCTACATTCAGCCAACACTCGGTCCTACTGTTCCGTGCTCCTTTCCATCTATAAATCTCCCTCCTCCACCTCAGCCGTACAGTGTACAGACGTCTTTGAGGTTAAATGTCAGATGTGTGGCCCTGTTATGAAGCAAGAGCACGGGTGCAAATGTTGCCGGGATCAAGTCTGCTGTATTTCACACCCATTTCCTGTATTTGTTAAAGAAAAGTGTGCAGGTCATCTAAAAGCTGACCTCGCAAATGTTCCTCATGGTCTGTCAGAGTCACCGGTGTTTCATCAGACACCAGGAAGGAGTTATGAATCCAGCTCCAGCTCTGGTCAAAGTGTCCAAAAAGATTTCTCTCTCTCTGTCGGGGTTTATCCACCACTCGAGTAGCAACAAAAGTCATGTTCAACCTGATTCATTAAAAAAGTTGGTTACCCAAGAACGTAGCAAATTGCATATTTTTCCCCCATCTGCAAAAGTCAGACTAACACATACACACATATTATCATATTCATGATCTTTGTGATGAATATTGTTTCCCCTGCATGAAATATTGAATGTTGACAGCCTTCGGCCACATTTCCATGATTTATCAAATGAAATTGTCGGAATGGGGTATGATATGTGTGTACATGAGTCAGTGAAGAATGATGGGGAGAAATATTTGATATCCTTTGTTGTTCCTCTCTACCTTCGCCATTTCGCCTCTTTCTTTTTTCTCTTTGTCACGCTTCTCTTCCACCCACCCACCCCCCACTTCCTCTTGGTACACCCTACACCTCCGTCAGTGTCGAGGAAAAGCACTTCCTGGGGTCACGCTGTGTCAACAACGTGCCGTTTAACCTAATTATTCCACAGGAAGGAGGGACGGAGGGTTTAAAGAGAAGGATGAAGAGGGACAAACTGAGAAAACTCACAATACGTGGTTTTTAATTTCTCAACAACATTATCACAGTGCTGCCAAAAATATCCTAATGTTCAGGTATTTGCTTGGCTCCTTGGGGCTAGGACTCTTTGGTCGCCAGATTTCCCCACAACGGTCGTCACTGTTTCTTTTTTATCTCAGCTGAGCAGTCACAGGCTCAGTTTGCCAGCACCGAGAAGTTCCCAGAGTACCTCTAAGCAAGGGCAAGGAGAACTTGTCACCCTGTCTGTGTCCTATTTTAAATTAGGGAAACATCAACATCAAATACAGTAATACAAGGCAACAGGTTATTGCCTGCCATTTGTTAGAAGGCTTGTATCTGTCCTTGTAAATCTGCCCTTCTCGTGTGTTGGTCCTGGAGGGTAATCCCAGCTGTTACTTGTCCTTCTCCTTCCTAATTTATTTTCCCTCTCTTTCTTGATTTGCAGGGAAGCAGTTCTGGGTGTTTACAGACACAGTGTTGCAGACTGGATACCCCAAGGACATCACCCAGTTTGGCCACGGCATGCCGGCCCAGAGCATCGAGACCGCTGTGTGGTGGGAGGATGTGGCCAAGACCTACTTCTTTAAAGGGGACAGGTGGGCACAAAACTGTTGAACAACACTGGACGATAAGGAACCTGTAAAAACCTTCAACAAATCAGAAATTTGGCAGCTGCAAGCCCCTTGAAACTATTCAATAAAATACCCGAACATATTTGGCCTTACAACCAGTCCCACTTGACTCGTGAAAGAGCTGCAGATACATGCGTAGCTCCTGAATAATTATGACAGGCTTTCACCTTTTAATTTGTAAGTGTCACGCACAATATTAAACATAAATGTTACCATTTCGTGTATTGTACGAGAGCAAGCGTAAAGCAATTTTTTATCTGCAGTTCCTTGGCAGGTCACAATTTGACCAAGTAGGTTAATTTTAGTCAGCCTACGCAAAAATCTGTGACAAATTTAGAGGACAACTCGACTGAAATGTCTTGGTTCAGTGTTGAGTGACCATGAGCATCCATAACAGCTTCAGTGCTGGTTGGCAAAGACATCTGTGGAACTCTAGTGAGGGAATGAAGACCATTCTTTCAAAGGATATTCCCTCATTTGGTGTTTTCATGATGGTAGTGGAGAACGCTGTCTAACATGTCTGGTGACATGAAGGTCGTTGCTTATGGTTCACAATTTAGAACTGCACTTTCATAAAGTTGGGGGACTTGTGAGAGACAAATAAAAAAAGAATGGTCAAAGTAGATGCAGCAGAGGCTTGATGCTCTGATATGTGATATTAAGATACAAGATATGAGCATCAAATAGGATCTGTTGTCAATTCCAAATATTTACACCTGCCTTCAAAGACATACAGTACCTGCTTTGTCGTCCCGCGGCTCATCATTTGTTCCTGTTTAGGTACTGGCGCTACAATGAGGAAATGAGAACCATGGACCCTGGCTATCCCAAGCCCATCACAGTGTGGAGAGGTGTGCCTGATTCGCCACAGGGGGCCTTCGTCGACAAAGCCAATGGTACGTTTTGTCCTGCCCGATACTCTGATTTGGCAATAACAGCACAGTTCATGTGCCAGGCAGCATTGATTTCAGCCGGTCACTGGCACACGCTGTGTGGGAGGTAAACCAGGGTAGCATTGATTGAAATTTGCCCCAGTTATTACGCTGAGTCTCGGTGAGTGGCACGCGTCCATACATGCGATATCAGTGGAACTAGACTGATACAGAGTGTTTGTGTGTAGCAAATGAAAGATGAAAAGAGGTCAGTTTATCCAGAAATGCCCTTTATTTAAAATTGTTTCACAAGCAGAATGTTCCATAATCAGTCTGTCCCGCTCAGACCCAGTTGGAGCAGGATTGTGGAAAGCAGAAAGGACAAGACCACCGCTGGGCGCTCATTCCGGTGTAAGCCAGTTGGCCTTCGCCAAGGGTGGGGAGGCGGGATCTATAACTCTCAAACAGCTTACTCATTGGCCAGTCAGATAGTGTGAAGAGGGAAAATGCCTTTCCCATTGGATGTATTATGCCAGGCGAGTTTGGGCCTTGGTTGGAAAAAGCAGAGCAGGTGGCACCGAAAGCTCAGGCCATCTGTGCCGTGGATCTGCTGCCAGATCTGTGGCAGCCGGGGCGTGTCTGCCGGTGAGGCCAGGTGGAGCGAGCATCAATCGGAGCATGAACGGTGGATCGACGTCCGAGGGGGTGATGGGTGCATCACATGTATTTCCGCTCGTATGTGTGTCGGCTAGCATTTATTTGGCGGCCCTGCTGGTTGCAGAGACAGCGTGTCAAGTGGCACGCTCGTAACATTGACCCAGATAAGCAGCCGTAATAGATCGCGCTGCTGCTGCCGACGATAGTGTGTGTGAGGCAACACGTTACACGAGTAGGGGCCCCAGGGCGACGTTGACCTGGCTGTAACCCACAATAGCTCGGGCTGTCTCACCTCTCGTCCTCCCTCCCCTCTCTCTGCCTTTCTTAATATTCATGCTCGTCACAGTGCTGTAGGTTTGTGTTCAGCAACCCCACCCATCTGTTGCTTCATCTGGATCTTTCTGTCCCTAAATCACACTTAATTTGTGTTAAATGCAGGAGAAAAGTGTGGCAGAAGCTGCCGCCAGGTTAGAAAGAAACAAATTCCCAAGAGCGGTTATATTTCTTCAGCTAATCACAATACTCAGCTGAACTCTAAATGAGAGTTGGAAGGGTGTTGTGTGTAGATTGGCTTGTGTTTCATCGCCTACTACATTGAGGATCAAGCTGTGCTTCTTGAATGAAACAAACTACTCGTCAATTGCTTTTGTATTTGTGTCTCTTATAAGGCTCGTTCAAACTGAAGTTAGTTTTCATGGAAGCCCTGCGGTCAGTGTATGGTGGAAGAACTGTGTGTGTTTCTTTTGAAGGAATTAAATTAATTTAAAGGAATAACCTTGACAATTTGGGAAACACTCTTGTTGGCTTTCTTGCCCCACTCCTATGTCTGTACGCTCAGTATAAAGCTACGGCATGTGAGGCAATTTGCTTAGCTTAGCATAAAGGCTGGAAGCAGGGGGAAACAGCTAGCCTGTACAGTTAAAAATAAACCTACCAGCAAATCTATAGCTCTCTAATGAACAAGTTGTATCCCATTCTTTTAATCTGCACAAAAACAGAAATAGTGGTTTTAGAGGGAATTACATCGTGTAGCTACTTTGACTACAAGACTCCAGGAAGTCACTGCTCCTGGCTCTTGTTTGTCAGGAAATAGTTATAGCCCCAGAAGACATGTAAGGGATAAGACGTGTTAAATTTGTGAGCTTTCTATGGACCGAGGCCAAGCTAGCTATTTCCCCCTGCTTCCAGTCGTTATGCTAAGCTAATTATTTTGCTAAGCTAGTGTTGTTTTTGGCGGCCTGTTTTCATTTTAGTTTTAGTCTAGTCTTTGTGTCAAGCGGCCATTTTAGTTTGTGTTAGTTTTAGTCACGTTCATGCCCTTTTTAGTCTAGTCAAGTTTCAGTTGACTAAAAGTCTGAGCATTTTAGTCTTTTTTCAGTCAGAATTATCCACGGCTATTATCGTCTAGTTTTAGTCGACGAACACTGATGACGTTTAGTCTAGTTTTAGTCAATGAAAATTGTATTTTAATCTCTTTTTAGTAAGGCAATTCTATTTAACGCAGTCAATATAGCATAAGTACCTAGTAGTATAGACAAAACCAAAATTGTTTTTAAGCCAAACCCATTTCAAACAAGGTTATTTTATTATATTATTGTTACCTTATGAACTCAAGAATACATACATACATTCAACATATTTATTTGACCAATCAAACATGCTGAATGACACATTTTTCTTTTCCACTTCTATAAAAACGAAAATGTTTCCAAATGTCGTTTCTTCTTTTTTCCCAACAGCTAATCGCTTCGTGGCTCAATCTTCTCTCGGCAAGAAAGCCAGCACGTGGTTTTCCCAAAGTGATCTCTGGGATTTCCTGCTGCTCATGAATTAGTTGTAAGCTGTCAGTCGTGTGGGCACACAAGAGATAGGACTTTTAATTGGGTGTGCTGCTATCCAATGACCTGGGACTTTGCTAAAAACAAAACGCTTTACAGATATAGAAAACATAAAACTTGGTTGTAAGTACAGCACCTAGAAAAACTCGACCAGCTAAGTCTCTCAAACGCATACGCGAAGACATGCAAAGGGACTGCAAAGATTGGAAGTGGATTTCTTCCTACTGTTTGATCATGTCCTCTCCTTCCAAGATGAATCTTTTAAAGCTTCGTCCCAGAGTGCGTCTTCACCTATCAAGTGATTTAAGAAGTCTTGTCCTGTACACTAGCCATCTCGCCATCTGAGTGGAAATTTAGAGCACCCCCCCACCCCTATTTTCCCCCGAGAAGAGTGTGCATGAATAATAAGTCGCGGGAAACAAAGTGTAAAGGGGGCCAGTGAGGAAGAGGAGGGCTTGAGAATCCGCCCAGGCTGTCATGCTCAGTTTTACACAGCACATATTTTCCCAACAAGCATTTCAGGGACAGTGACTCGCGGGAGGCAGCAAAGTTTAGTGTCAACCCAAATAAACACTTCTACAATAAGTTATTATCATGGCACAGGAAAAAGTCATTTCACCACTTCGTTATGCCTTTTTCAAACTTGATATTGTTACGTTACAATTTATCCATTATCAAAACGTTTGTTGGTGTGGATGGATGTGTGTTTGATAGAGTAGGAAAGATTAAAGACATTCTTTTTTTTTTTTTTTTTTCTGTCACCGTTTCCATTGCTCTCAACACATTTCCATTTCCATTCAGTCATTTAGCAGACGCTTTTATCCAGCGCGCCTTACATATGAGGAAGACAATGGAAGCAATATAACACAAGGTAACAAAAAGCATAAGTGCGTCAAAAAACGAGTCTGATTAAAGCCTAGCACAGTATACAAAGCTAAGGATAGGAAGGGGTTTTTTTTGGTTTTTTTGAGCAGAGGTAAAAAGGAAGTAGAAGTTAGTGACTGTCAGTTAGGTGGTGATGGAAGAGATGCGTTTTCAGGAGCTTTTTAAAGGTGGCTACAGAATCTGCTGATCTTGTAGAAGCAGGCAGATCACTCCACCAATGTGGAACGGATCCAGAGAAGGTGCGCGAGAGTGACTTTATTCCTTTTGGGCATGGTACCACCAGACGTCGTTCGTTTGCAGAGCGCAGGGAGCTGGCAGGAACATAGGTCTGTATGAACAAAGATATGTTGGGTCAGAACCAGCGGTGGTCTCGTAAGGCAAGAGCGTCGCTTTGAACTTGATGCGGGCGACAACAGGGAGCAGGTGTAACCTGATGAAGAGAGGGGTTACGTGCGCTCTCTTCGGTTCGTTGAAGACCACTCTTGCCGCCGCGTTCTGGATCATTTGCAGAGGTTTGGTTGTGCGTGCAGGGAGTCCAGCCTTGTAGCACGTTTCAATAGTCCAGTTTGGACAAGAGCCTGGACTAGGACTTGTGTAGACTGCTCCGATAGGAAAGGTCTGATTTTCCTGATGCTGTAGAGGATGAATCTGCAGGACCGGGTGTGCTGGCGTCATGGCTTTTGAAGTTTAGTCAATTACCACCCCCAAGTTTCTGACCGTGCTGGACGGAGTAACGGTCGTTGAGCCTCTGTGTTGAACACAGAGGGACAAGTGTTCCCTAGTAAAATATCCCGTCGAACACTGACTCACTGTGTAAGGAGACTTACACAGTAGGCATTCCCGTAAAAAACATAAATAAATAACTCTCACTCTTGTGATTTGAAAAGCACCACAGCAGCTTGGATCTCAGTGACATTTGTTGTGCTGTTATGTGATATTAGCTGTGGGGTTTGGCTCCGGGCTGGGCGTGTTCTCTCTTTTATGACCAGATATAATTAGTCCCGAGGGACAGTCAGAGACATCTCAGCTGAACAATCGAGCTGAAACGGAAACAATGGCTCAACAGCAGAGCAGCAGACACAGTTGTTTGAGGTGCGCTTGTTTTACCGCACTGGCAGGTTATCGTCACTTAAATTTCAGTTCAGTCAGTTTTCCTCTTGTTGTTTTTCTGGTGATAGGCAAGGCAGCCATCCCGAGGCAAAGTTTGTTCACTCTTTTAATTAGAAAGAAAATGCTCAGAATTGAAAGCGAGCTGAACTTTGCCCTGCTCGGCAGACAAAGGAACAACCTTAGAGACAGACACACTGCGTGCCAGAAACAGTCAATCAAGCGATTTTACTATGTTTTGTGGTGTTTACCGGAAATAATTGAATTGTGTTTTGGCAACCAAAAGAACCAAAATGGTCTTAAAACCAAGATGAGTGGTGGAGTGAAATGTTAAGTACATTTACTCAAGTACTGTATTTAAAATATATTGAGGTACTTGAACATATAACAGGTAAATATTGTACTAGTTACTAGTTATTTCACAAAAAGCTGCTAAAATGCCGATGTTCAGTGCATCAGTGATAATATACAAATAGTACAACATATGACTTTTAAACCTTTAAGGAGTAACTTAACACCAGGCTGAAAAGCTGCGTTTCCCTGTCCTCTCTGGTTCAGTCTTCTCAAAAACTACAGATAACAATGTACTTAGAGGTTTCTGTTTCTTCTTTGTTTCCCGCCCTCAGGTTTCACCTACTTCTACAAGGGTAAGGAGTACTGGAAGTTCAACAACCAGTTCCTCCGGGTGGAGCCGGGCTACCCGCGTTCCATCCTCAAGGACTTTATGGGCTGCGAGCTGACGCCCATCGACCCCGCCCGGCCGCCAGCCGATGACGGCACCTCGGACGTGGTGATCGAGCTGGACAACGAGGCGAACACGGTGAAGGCCATCGCCATCGTCATCCCCTGCGTGCTCGCACTGTGCCTGCTGGTGCTGATCTACACTGTGGTGCAGTTCAAGAGGAAGGGTACGCCACGCCACATACTGTACTGCAAACGCTCCATGCAGGAATGGGTCTAAGACGCCTGAACGAGATGAGAAGGTGGGGCGAGGGTGGCAGAAGAGGTGGGTGAAAACAAGATGACAGCCCCCACTTTCACAGAGGAGGACAGTGGACTTTGGACATCTTCAGTGAGCACACACAGCCACGCCTTCTCCTTTCGGGTGATCTGAGACCCTCGTTCAGACCCGCAGAAACAGCCAGACCGCCTGACGGCAGCCCCTCACACATAAGGTGACCCCAGGACTTAAAGTTGACTCTGCTGACCCCCAGCCTTTTTAACAAACAGGGGAGCAGAGGAACAGTTTGTGGGGGGTCTTTGCCTGAAATGACCTTCAGTCCTAGTCAAAAAACAGGAGGGTCTGCATCACTTTGTATCTCAGAAACTTGACTTCCTATCCCATTCCTCTTTTTATTTCTTTGCCCGACTGCTCTTAATCAGAAAGAGGACTTTTCTGGGGGACATGCACTCTTCCCGCAGGGCACTGCATTGTCATCTGTCATATCAGGTTGTTGAATAAACGACAGTTTTATATTTTCTGATCTTGGTGCCCACACCCCCCCCCCCCCCCCACCCCACCCCACCCCCCAACCACAACACACCCAACCACCACACACCAACCAACTCCACCCAACCACCCACCCC